>OW121847.1:101820149-103020149 GCA_933228895.1 Platycnemis pennipes | reverse complement strand
TGTAAAAGTAAATATCAAGCACTGAAAATTCAGGAAAGAGATTTGTGACATATCAATGGGCAAGGCTGATTTGTTTCAAGTTTCGCGCGACTTACCCCCCTCCCCCCGAAGCAAATTTCTGGCTACGTGCCTGCGATATGGCACGCTTAAAAAAGGGTAAAAGGAAATCGTAAAAGAATGCTAAGATTTCATTTTTCATTATGGAATCCCACAAAGTCTCTGCCTCGACAATCCACTTTACAAAAGGGTGCATATACCAGTAGGTCTGAAATTTACCCAAGTCGCAGGCTTTGCGTTCTAGGGGTGAATAGGAAGTGAAAATTTAACTAATTGTCATGCCAGGAAGCAGAATTTTCAGATGCAGAATTTAGCAGGATCACAATTATGCTTAATAACTCTGGGAGAAGACCGACAAGGATCAAATCAAGTAGATTCATTTTAAACGTGCTACTCAACTGTAGGAAATCATGAAATCAAATGCATAAAACACACTACAGTCGTCACGTAATCGTGAGAAAATAGAGAGAAATGGCAAGGGAGGAGCGAGTTATAACTATTACCCAAATATGGTACATACATTTTATATTTAACATTGAGCGTACTTCTGTCTGCCTACTCATTCCTAATCCGCCATTAAATCTTCACAATTATGAGATTAGATATGATCGACTACAAAACGGCACAAAGAAGTGAAAGGATTTCGTGAATTCTGCACGCACAAAATCACCATACGATGTCTCCGCTCCACAGCTATGCGGTAAGCTAATTAAAGAGTGCATACTATAAAAAAATAAGGCAACGACACCTTTCTGCACCAAGCATAACGAAATTAAACTATCGCACCGAACCATAAATCCCGTACGTCGGGCAAGGATGAACCGATAGGAAAAATGGATGTCCAAGTCGTGTTTCGGCACCGCGGGCGTCCGACACGCGACTGATCAAGGGGAGGGGGCGGCGCGTCAGAGGGACACACACGATTCTCCCGATTCCTCCCCCACCCCAAGACCACGCCCACATCCAACTTTAATTCCACCCCACCTCTTCCCTCTGGGAGTGAGGGATCAAGGGAAGAAGAGGGAGCGGAGCGAGGAGAGCTTGGATCCTGTGGGGTGGGGTGGACGAGAGAGAGGGAGGAGGCGCATGTGCGCTGAATCGTGCCACCTCCCTTCGGCGCGCGTGCCCGGGGGGACGAAGCTCCCCCTCCGCCCCCAGCGACGTGATTGGAAAGCCTGCGCTGAAAATACGCGCCGCGGGCGGAGTCGTAGGGGTAGAGTAGCGAGGCAGTTGAAGGGAGGGAGGGAGGCACGAGTTTCGAGGGATCCGCAGCGCGGCGACGTCCTTCCCAATTGGCTCCGCCCTCCTTCATCCCCCACCCCCACACACACACCCCGCCCACTTGAGCTGACACTTGACTTCCCGGCGGGGATCAATTCACCCATTACGAACCGCAATATTTTAGCAGTCTTGGGTTTTGAGGCAGAGGCTTATCATTATGCATTCTGATGCATGGAGAGATGCGCAGGAAAATAGCTTCGTGTACAGCGACGGATTGTTCGGAAAACTTCGCGAAAGAACCAACGACTGTGAGTAAAATATCCGCCGTTTTACATACATTCCCCGCATTCGCTAATGCATTTCTCAGGATTTGACGCGGCATCAAGCAGTGGAATTTGTTATTCGCGTAAAACGGCTCTTAAGCGGTGAATTAGACTTTTGAAGTGATTCAGGTGCTAAGATTAAATGCCACCCATGCTAAATCCTAAGCACTTTGTCACACGCAACACCCATCTCCGAGAGCTCCAACAGCCAACTCTAAAATATCATTGGCCTTTGGACTCAACTCAATGCTCTCCATCACACGTAAATACAAAGTTTCCTATTGCCTACGGCTAATACATAGTTAGCAATCCCAATCCAATCCATTTGTCTACTTTCATTAAGCATCCATTGCTTCAGATTGGTGATCAGTAAGAATCGCTTTTTTCAGAGTTGGGTCGAAAAGCAGATTTCTCGAATTCGAATATTAAATCATTACTCGAATTTCGAATACCTCAAATACTAGAATCGAATATTGGTGTGCTAAATGTTATTCTGCAATTAATTTTTGCCTGGTGAAGTAAAAAGCTACAAGTTGATTAAATTGAAAACATTACTTCTGGTTTTATAATGCCGAATACATATTACAATATTTTTCTACCAATTATGGACTGTTGAATACATTAACTTTTGTAAGCTTTAATAAATGAGCAGACAGTGTTAATACACCAGGTAATGCGCAGTTTTGAATTAATATGATGTAATTCATCATCACCCCAAATATAGCGTAATTAATATTATTATTCGAGATCTCGAATATCGAACTCTTTTAGGATAACTATTCGAAATCTCGAATATCATATACTGTCTAGTATTCGAGTATTCGCGGGTATTATTCGCATATCTCTACTTTTCTCCATTTTCGCTAGAAAGCCAAGGAGAGACGGGGCTAGGTCTTTCGATGGCTCACCCGAACACATTTCGCATTGAAATTTAAATGATTACTCCGAAAATCCTGGACTAAAACAAAACTTCGGAAGTAACCGAGATCCAAAACTTTACGGAAAACCAATGGTGGCAACGTGGCGCTATTCCACCCATAAATCCGTAAATCCTCTACTCAGGTAGTTAATGAACAATTCCGAAAAGCGTAGAAGCATCGAAATAATTTAAGATCGGCTTCTTTTCATTCGATTCTCATAATATTCTGATGAGTTATTAACGAGTTCACGCATTTGCCGAGATATGTCTAGATAAATCAAGAATAGCTTCGAGATGGGAAAAATATATTTGACTATTTATGTCAATTAAACACCGAGTCGAGACCATTGGCTACTGCATATATGTATATCAGTGTAATTTTTTTGTTTCTCTCTCAATGAAAACACGAATTTATCAAACAAGCAAAAGAAGCCTTTGACTGGAACGATAATTATAGATAGAACGAATATGAAAACACGGAACGTATTCAGATTTCTGCTAATTTTTTAGACCAGGGTTGGAGATTTTGAAAAGTCGGAGAATTTTATGGGAGAAACAATAACTTCTTGGGAAGTGCGGCGGGAACTCCACTCCTCTCTCTCATCATCTCAGTTTTTTGTGGCGGCGAGCGATGGGCCTTCGGGGCAAACAGACGTGCCCTCGGTAGTGAGGGAGACCGAATGCCAAGGCTATTAAATAGCTATTTTCTAAGAGAAAACGGCTCCGATTAAGAACTCTACGACAAAAGGCAGCCAGTTAATTATAGGAGTAGAGGATAGGGCCCCCATCCGTCGGCATTCTTTCATAGAGAGACTTCTAGAAGAGAACCCCTTTCCTACTTCAAGATGATAGAAAAAGAAGTCGTTCCACATAGTGCATTGCATTTGAAAGAGACAAAGGAATTCTAGAGATAATTCTTCACGTGGAAGGATCAGTTACTATCCATGAGGGAAAGAATGGCGATTCTGGCTCACTATCAATCATCAGCAAGCTTTAACGAGGCAGTGTTTTACTTCATGACTAGAAATCTATGCGGTTTCGAATGCAAAAAGCACCATCGATCATTGGAGCGTTTGATCGGAATTCTGTTTAAAGGATAAACTTGACATGCAGCGAAGTAACTACGTTTCAATTGATGTGATCGCGCATTTTCTCGAATGCATTCTAGAGCATTCAATTCTCCGCGTAGAATGTTGATGCGGAAAATAAAATCTCTTCGTTTGAAACCTGAAACGATATAAAATCAATCATTCAGAACGATCGACACATTGTTTTCTTTACGCAAAAATTCGTTAAATTAATTGGTTACATTAATTTGGTCGAATTAATATGAAGCACGAATATCACAATTCATTCTTCTGATGATATTGAGCAACTTTTTAAATTATCTCAGCCGCTTTCTCTCTTATAACACCTCACAACCCAGCTCTCTCATATGAATGGTTATGTTTAAAAAAGAAACAACTCAGTTAAATCACAGTGGGTTCTAAGACTACGGTAGATCAGGAGCCTGTGTTTCTAGAAGTCATACTTTTAAGAGATCAGCCTGTCCATTACTTTAAACTGAGGTATATTGTGACTTACACGTAAAAAAGATCGTATTTGTAATTTTCCCATCCTCACCAACTGATGGGTTACGTCCTTTTCGGTGCAAATAAATCTAATGACAACACATTCTCCTCAAGGGTAGTAAACGTGGTAATTTGCCGGCCTCAGTACTGTTCATATGAGCAACCACAAGTCAAGGTAGGAAGCTACCCACACCTTAACTCATTTGTTTATTTTTTAGAAGTTTGAACTAAACGAGCATTACTCGCACAGACAAAGAGTGTCTCATTCTCTCGTAGGAACGACAAGCAAGACCGTTTTCCTGAATGTATGCAACCACCATCACGTAGCGTTTCCACTTTTTCGGAAAGCTCCTCTTTTTTCCCGTTTGAGGTGAGGTGAGAGCGCAGAAATGAGGAGGAAGAGAGGAGGACGAGTAGGTGGTACGAGAGAGGTGGGAGGGTGAAAGAGAGAGAGGACCGGCACCTCCTCTCCTTTGTGCCGACTCGCTGACCGCCTCCTCGAAGAAAAGGAGGGAACAGGGTAGGGAGGGAAAACTTGCCCCTCTGGGGCACCCTTTCCATCTTGAGGGCCGCCTTTTCCATCTTTAAACCACCACCTTCTCTTTCCCTCCCTCCCATCCTTACGCCCGAGAGGAGGCAGGTGAGATAAAAAAAATAGGTGATGCCGATGGGGGCTGACACGCGTGAAAACCAAAATGTCCGTCAGGCCTAGCGTACCCCGAGTCAAGGCCTCTCTCTCTCTCCGTTTCGGACCCGCTCCTCCTCCCCCGCCCCCCTCCTCCCCGAAAACCCCCGCTGGCCATCCTCTGCCGGACTGACCGACCACCACCACCGCCGCCCACTCCTCTTCCGAGATGAAACTAAGCCCCTCGGACACGTTGCGTGTTGGGCAATGCTTCCCTCTCGACCGCGAGATGGATGGTCGACCGTTTCCCCTGCTTCGAACTCAGTCCTCGCGTCCGCTGCTCTTCTAAGTCCTCGTAGCGAGCGACGCAAGGATGAAAAGGACGATCAAGATTTTAACCAAGTCCTCCAAAAACATGAGCGAAGGGGAAACTTTACATACACGAGAAGCATACAGCAACCGGTACTACGACAATATAATTACAACTGCGTCGGAAAATATCCAATTTATATATGAACTTCTTGGCTGTAATGGGTCTATGAACAAGGTGAATAAAACGGAGATGGGTATCAGGAAAAGTTGCGATTTTAGACTCAGGCACCAAAGAGATCGAAAATGGCTGCATACAAATGCGAAGACACAACTACACTCCTACGAAAATATTTACAACAGTCAATGATGCATCTGGCCATGACTATGTCAAATATCAGAAAATTCAAGGATTGCAAACTTATCGTGGAAACCCTTGCTGTAGTAACCGGCTGATGCCTATGCACAATAGTAAGATATCCACGAAGAAAAAAATCTCCATCTTCAAGTTGGATGATTGCTTCCTCTGTAAAAATATTGCGAACAATTATACAGCTTATATATAACAACATTTTGCTTTCAAATTGATAGATTTAGTTCTATGAACGGAGTTAATATAAAAGTGACGGACACTACCCAGTAAAGTGATGATACCAGACTATGAAACAAAAAAGATGTAATAAGCATTGCGGCGGAATAAAAATACTTTTATTCGAGATTGAGCGTAGTATACTATGATATGATTTATGCCAGCATCTTCACTTTGAACCAGCTGGTTTACAGTTCGTGCTCGCGAGAAAATACCATGACGTGATTTAATTTATCAATTTATAGCGCAAGTTACCACCAATCGATGCGTATTGGGATTCTGTCACCGTAGAAGACCGAAGCGTACCGTGTTTTGCACCAATTTTTTTCTTGATTAGTTCCTGGAACGAAAACTATCATGATCTCGGCACAGTCCTCATATAATACTAGGAGATATTGTAATTTTGAGGGATGAGAGGGAGAGAAAGTTTCGCGTGCACTGCCACCGTCCCTGCTACAAGACGAGTCCTCTCGGCGCCCTTTCGCCCCGCGACGTAGGGCCCACATTCCGTCGGTTCCTTCGCGTGTTATCATTTTATTCGGGGCCTGTTATTCTGGGTGGTGCGGGGGCGAAAGGGACCCGAGGTTAAGGGCCTGGGTTGTACTCCGCCACGTCAAAAAGTCACTCCGCTTACTCCCTCTCCCGACAGTTTCGTTGGGGCGTGAAGATAATGTTTCCCCGAGCTGCCCCGTGCGGCGCAGTGATGCGGAATACGGTTTCTTGATTAATCGCATGCGCTATTGCGGGGACGCGCGACTGAGGAGGAGGGTGGCAAGCCAAGCATGCATAGTGGACTTGATGCCTGGAATAATTTTTCAGCCGAACTCAAACTCGAACTGACATTCTGAAACCGCAAGCACACTATGCCACACGCCACTGAGGTTGCTCGCGGGGTCATAAGTGCACACATAGATGTATGTGTTCACCGTTACTCAAGTTTTTGTCACTTAGTAAAGCCACAGTTATTAGGAGGAGCTTGCCGACAGCTGAGATCGTTAAGGATGGGTGGGCGATAGGGTTTAGGCAGGATCATTCAGAGAACGGAGGAAGGGCGAAGGAGCCAACTGTTTGGTGTTGTAGGAGTAGCAGCCGATTCATAACGAAAGGTGAAAGGGATCCGTAGTCTAACGTCCAATCTGACAAAAGAAGTACGTACTGAAATCGATGAACCTTTTACAAGATACGGAATAATATTAATATGAAAAATCCATCATTGGATTCAAGCCGGGACCCTCGGGATGGGAAGTCGGCACTCTAGTTATTGAACCGACCCGATCAAATTTTTCCTTCACGCTACGAGAGCATAACGTCAGGATAGGCTTTGAGATTGGAATTTGGATTAAAAGGAACGAGGGTAATTTTCTTGAAGCATCTTGAACCATCAGAAGTATGATTTCACACAAATTTCATATTTTCTCTCTACTCTTCAAGCAAAACTTATTATACTAGTTTTCACGTAAGGGAACAATTAGGCAGTGAGAAAATAAGGTACTCTTTCTTGTTGCATTTTGCCCAATTTTAAAACGGGTTCAATAAGAAAGGAGACGAGGCATGAATACGAAAAACTCAAAAAATTTCAAAGGAGAGCGCATACGAACCTCACGTCCCCGACAGGGATTCCGCTAGGGGGGCCGGATTCCTCGACTCATAATCTCCCGACGGCAGGCCAACCTGCCCCGAACTATTATTAGCAGACGTCCGTCCATGCACGAACGATCTGTGAATCGCTCTTTTTCCATTCGCTACCAAAAGCCAATGACCATAATGGGTCAAGCGTGACCCGACTCGCGTCCGCCGTCTCGTTGCGCCGCGCAGAGGCCACTTAACATAAACCAGGGATGAACTCGATGCCGTCGCACGACTACTCCTTCGCCTCCTTGCGCATGCTGAACTCAAAAATTGTTCCCCCTCACGAGGGCGGACCGAGACCAGTTTATGATCGAGCCCTACAACTTGCGCTCTACGTGTACGGTACAACCCATCTGAATGCAAATGCATGCCCATATAGATGCGCGATTTTCCAGCCCTCGGGCGCGATGAATCCCTCTTCTGGTGAGCACCCACGGCGGGGACGAAGCGGACGAAACCACTCGCGAGGCTCGCCATTACGACCACTCCGGCATGAGTCCCAGGATGGAATTACACGTCGATTAAAAGACATACGCGACCCTTCGCTAGGTATACGAGCGGGACCCGCGCTCTCACCGAAGGTAACCTGCGGAATGACACGTGTAAAGGCAGCACGAGTCATATCAAGCCCATGCGATCTCGAGTAGGAGAACAATTTCAATTTCCATCACAGCTTCCACGTAAGTCGACGTGTGGGTCGAAGAGCATCATGGGAGATGTCACGCCGCGTGTCTACAGATGGAAATAATTTGTTGGCGGACGACTGCACCTTGGCTTCAATTTCTTGGAGCCGCGGTCGATATCCATGGTGATTGAGGGGACGCCAGACAGTTAACTGACAGGGGACTCCATTTCGCAGAGGGATTACACACACTGAGGGAGTGCATCGCTGTATCTTGGTCAGATAAAAACCCTTGTGTCGGTGAAGACCCATACACATTTCGAATCTCAACCCATCTCCTCCAACAGCACTTGCAACAACTCGGCCTTTAACGACACGATACCTTAAGGGTCGACCTACAAAAAAAAACAAAACATTCCCAATCATTTGCGGCAAAGGGAATTTACCCGACCGAGAAAATGAAGAAAGTTTTAACTCCTCCTCGGATAGGATATCCGGGAGCTAACTACTCCGGAATTTTTAACTGCCGGTCGTAATACTGGTCTCAAAGAGGACGCCTGAGGGGAGGAGGAGGAGGAAAGCCATGGAGGGGAGAGGAGGGGAAGGGGGATGCTAGAAACAGAGGAGGGGTAGAACAAGGAGTGAGCGGGATTAATTCGCGTGCCGCGTGCCCGCCACCAGTTTGCCTAAAGCCTCCCCTCAGGTGGTAGGGGGTGGGGGATGAGCAGTTACGTGGGGAGGGTGGCGGGGAGGAAGCAGGGAAAAAGAGGACGAGGCAGTGGTGGAGGAGGAACTAGTAAGGGGATCGGTGGAACGGAACGGGCGCGGCCGCAGGAATAATAAAAAAGGGAAAACAAAAGGGAAAGGCGGAGAAAAAAGACGGAGGGGACGGGAAGGAGGGTGGCAGGGGTTGTGCGAGAGATTCCGCTCGTGGCGGGGACGTGACCAGTGCACGGAGTGGACTCGAGGAGGAGAAGTCGCCTGTTGCTTCTTGCGGCTTGATGGAGGGAGACGGGGAAGTCATAGGGAAGGGAGGGAGTGGAGGACGGGAAGGTGTGCAATGGGGCACAATGAATGCAACGGATGATTTAAGGTAACAACTTGGAACAACTGTAGGAGCTATTTTGTGAAGATGTGCAACATAGCCATTAATCTTAGGCTGTCCAATAACGAAACAAAGAATCGAAGAAACGAAAATATGTCTTTCGAACGACATGGGTACAAAGCATGTTAATTTTTTAAGAAAAAATTTACAAATAAAGTTAATACTTTTCCAAGGACGTGTGGCATAAGATCTAAGCACACCGGCATCATAGATGCATATCTGTAAGATTGTGATTGTCACAGTATGAGTGATAATCTCCTTAAAATATAGCTGCGCTCGATAAAGTAACCGTAAAGTCCTTCCCTCCTGGATGGCCGTATGCGCATCAAGTGAACTTCTCTCCCGTCTATCGCACCGTGTTTTATTTATTCTTTGATTTAAAGTATAAGTATGAGGAGAACGGCCGGAGATGAGGATAAAGGGACGGCCGACGGCAAGGTGCCGTTATAGTGCCGAGGAGGTAAGTACTCCAAGAGGCATAATAACCGATTTTCGAGGCGTGAATTCCCGACCACTCACGGGACAAAAACGCGTGGTTGGAGGAGCTACTTTCTTAAAAATAGCTACGCTCCAGCCACTCCAGCTATGAGGCACAAAAAGTAACGAAAACGTCGTAAAAAGTGGACCAATTACAAATATAACACCTCTGCTGACACATTTTGTGACAGTTTAAAACAAATCACTTTTTGAATGAAAATAAAATCGTAATTCATATTTTTTCATCAATTATCGGGTAAGGTGCGTATCCAAAATCGACTTTTTGAACGTCTCTCAGCAAAAATATATGAATTCAGCGGTCGTTGGGACCTGATCATTTGGATGAACTAGTAAATAAGCATGTGATAAAGTAGTGAAGAGGACTGGAGGTGGAGAATCTGGAGAAGGGAACCCTAGCCACCAATTAAAACCCCTGAAATACGCCATAAACACATTGAGTTACCTAGATTTATGAGCTAGAACGTGAACCCGAAAGGATGTTCAAAGATTAGCATTCCCAATTTTTAATCGATCTCTTCCGCAGGTGGACGTGAACTGAACTCTTCAGCGAAAGAAGCTTTCCCAATAAATGCCACTATTCTATCGCAGCTGATGATTCCTCTACCGGCTTCCGATAGCGCAATCACTTCTCTTTATTTTCTCAAACGATGGTTGGAACTTGAGAGTACGGAAAAAAGCAAAATGGTTGATACGAACGGTGGAAGCGGAGATGCTCCTCCAGTTGCCACTCGCGAAACCATGAGCGTACGCGGGCGAATGATTAGCTGGCAGCACACCCCCTCCTCACCCCGAGACAAAGAGACCATGACGACTCCCGAAGATGATGGCGCAAGAAACGGAAGAGAAGGACGGGAAGAAGAAGTGGCGGGAGGCGAAGTCAGCTGGCAGGCAGCGCGGACGGGAAAGAATTAAGTGGAAATTAAGCATTCGAACAGTCGACAGGTAATGGTTTTACGAAGATCGCATCCCGCAGATTGCGACATAATGAAGGGAGACTTGTAATGAGATGAGAGATGCCCAATAGAGGGCCTGTTAACCGTGTGGAGTGGAGTATGCGTACAACTTCCGTGCTTTTAATTTTTTCCTCACCCTCTCCTGTTAACCTGTTAAACAGCGATTAATACCTGGATGCACAGTCACCATCCATGAATCCAACCTCGACCGGTTCGCCTCATCGCCGCAGGAAGGTTCGCGAGAGTCAAAACGCCAGAACGAAAGAAATGAGATTTCGGGCAGGACTCGGACCAGTCGCCATATGGCCCGATTACTCTTCAAAACAGAATATAATAGTTAGCAGGTTTTTCGAACTAACCGTGATTTCTATTGTTAATTTTTTCTCCAGGTAATGCTAATGAGTTACCATTTCATTCCGCCACAAATATTTGCCACGCTACTTCGAATGGTAATTTAGAGCACCTGAGGCATCTTCATTGCCGGCTTCTTGCTTCGGCCACTAATATTACCCTGCCTACGGATCCTCACTTATTGATGACCGGACGCTGTCTATCGTAAATTATCTTCTAGTTTCTGAGTGGAAATCGAGTATTCCCGGAAACAGTGGAAAAAATGACTCGTAGCGGTTAAAACACTTTCTCCAAACCCATGCTTGCCAATGGAACGATCATCCTGGACTAATGCGAATGGCGGAAAAAGCGGAATTCAATTGCGCGACCAAAATGTGATGATGGAGGAGGCAGCAACAGCCAGACCGTGACCGTTGGATTTCCCCGCGCCAATGAATGGAGCGAGACCGCTAAATCGACTATGATTGCGTCTGCCTGTAGCACTCATTAAAATTGATCAGAATTAGTCTTTCCGGACACTGAATTGGCGCATGCCATGAGATAATCATTCTATTAGAGAACACGAAATACCAAATCCAGTATCGGAAATTGAAAGAATGAAGTTGTCTCAGACCAAGAAAGCGGAAACATTTCGATCGAGATTAAGTTGCACCCTGGCTAATAGAGTCAATCCATGGCCTAAAATAGCAAATACATTCGCGCGGTTCTAAAAATATTAAGCAAACATTTATCTCTTTGCGCTCCTCCGATTTTCGATAAATAATATGAAATCAGCAAAAGTCGCCGAATGACGTATTACAATTGGATGATGGATGATAGAAAAATAACAAATGATTCCGTGAATAACATTGGAACTCCGTGAACGGCAAACCTTTGGAGCTGTTTATTCCGTTGTCAAGCGATGCACTTCTCTTTGCCGACTGAAATATTTCATCCGAGTGTAAGATCATTGGTGTGCCGTGGAGGGAATGGAGTGGAATGTGGTTTGCGCGGTGCTTGCTTTACTAATGTCCGTCGCTGAAAAGCGCCGCATGCCGCCTGATACGACGTCCAGACGTGGCACCAATTGCTCCCGCCATTACGGCCAGGCAAGCGATGCGGAGCCAATAACTATCTACACGTCTACCTCCTTATCAGTCCTAAAATTTAATCACTAGCCCTCTGTAATGACATAATGACACAGGCATCAAGATGCCTCGCACGTCTACCCACGCCGATGTCGCCCAATAAATAGAAGCTCGGTAATAGTACGATAAACACAGAAAGAGACCGACCATGGAGAATGGCTCCGCATTAGCGGGGAAGTGCTTAACTTCCTCAGGGCACCAGTGTCCTACCAACTCAAGTGAGAGTAGGTGAGAGAGTGTGTATACGCAAGTGAATCCAAGATCCCTTTGCAACAACTAATTACTGAATTACGATTAAAAAGTCATTGATGATGGAGTGCATCCCTGTTAATTCTGTAACTGAGAGTGAGCGAGTATTTCGAGAGTCACTGGGAGTTACGGCTCAAATTTGAGTGTGCCCGTGAATTAAAAAGGATCTTTTTTTAATTTTTATTACCAATGTATGGACCACAGCCGAGCCCATATCAAGGGGACCCCTCTGCATGAGAAATAATAGTGATACGGTGATAGTGAGCATTGTAGCGTGAGACCCATGATAACTTTGTTGCATTTACCAGCGGTGATACTTAAGATGGAGAGGCCATTGCCCGATATAATATAATAAGCCCTTTGCCCATTTGGTTCTGTTATCGGAAGAAGAAAATCTATCCTTGAAGCTATGAATTGTATACAGCCTTGAACCGGTGACACACATCCTGATGTGAACGTGTGTGAAATATCAGTCCGTGCGTCAGAGGCTCAGTATCGCTAAAAGAGTGTATCATGAACGATAACTTTCAATGAAACAATTTCCTTAGTGACCTGATGGTAATGGTGATGGCGAAGCACCAATGTCGAACGTCGAAATGTTATTTAATGTTAAGTGGCATTGAAAGAATTGAAGAATTGAGTGTAAAGTTGCGACAAACCAATCCTAGGATTGTTGACCAATGATGAAGTAGTATTAAAAATGTTTTCCTGAATTAAATCCTTTTATTGATAGCCTTGTCACATAACTTTAAAAGCAGATTTCCTAGGCCTCTTATATAACTCGAATTACTCTTACGTGAGGATGTATTATAAATCCATTATCTTTTCCCCATGAAATAGGAATTGGGTGACCGAGGTAGGAAAACGACCTAGAAATCTGCCAACTTCCTGTGCAGTGTTTTCACCGCTTGGACCCATGGAAGCACTCCAAGAAACTACGATGATCACGACACCTTTCGAATTGTGTTGACATCTCTCAGTTCGTGAGAGGTATTGTGTTGAGGGAGATAGGTTGTCAAACACAACGCTGTCAGAGCATACAGATCGCATGCATTGAAGGCGAGAACACGAAAGAGACACGGGGACGCTCGCGGCGAGAGAAACATTTCCGCCCCATTACGCTTCCCTCGACAACCATCTGAATCAGTGAGGGACACGACACGTGCGCGTGACACGGTTGGTGGGGAAACTGCCTCCTTCCCCACCACCCACGACACCCTCCAACACGCGTGCGTACCTGCGAGGGAGTGAGCAAAGAGGGGGTGGGGGGGCTCATGCACGCTTCTCAATCACGAGCCAGCTTAGTGGAAGAGGAGGCGACGTGGCATAGGCTCGCACTCCTAACCCAGATCCAGCACCCTCCATTGTACCTACGCTTCGTGATTATTTCCAGTTTTATTCCCAGCAAAATATCATTTTCATGGCTGTTGACCTACCACCCCGTGCCTCACGCCCTTGCAGTGCCTCACAGTGTAATACACATGAAATGTAGATAAATGTGTCCTCTCAAGGGTCTTCACGAGTCTTCGATATGAAAAATCTCCAAAGGTCTTGGCTCCAGAATATCCGAGCCCTTACGATTAAAACCCCTAAGGACACAAGGTGTAGGAAGCGTGTGATTCAGCCGGCGATATCGCAATGGAGGAGTGAAATCTCCTGGGACGATTTCTCAACTCATAATCAGAGGATGTGGAGTCATTACTAAGGAGATGCCTCTGGCAACGGCCAACGCTAACAACACCACACGAAGGTGACGAGAATACTGATTGTTGTTTTCATTACGCTAGAATGCACTATTCCACGGTGGACCTCAGGTGGACATTTCAAATAACCACAGTTCCCGCGCGCGGCGTCACAGTTACGAAAAATAGCCACTAGAAAGCAATAAAAAATCTAGTGATGTTTCATCAAATGAAGAGCACAAATAAAGAGAAGTTATTATTCCTAAGAAGGAAGAAACGTCGGGAACAACTCACCCGGCACTTAGTTAGAGGCATATCAATTGAGAGATGTTTGCGAAAGGGAGAATCTGATGACTGAAACCCGAGCTCGATATTATTTAGCGTGGATGGAAAGAATGTGTTATTATCCATGGCAATAGGAGTAAACATACATTAAGGGGATGTCTGCGGTACTCAATACTCTCTGACCTTCACCACAATGCAGAGGAATGCGGCAAATGGTTAAGAAAACCGTGTTGTAACGAACGCACCTGCTAACTACACGGTAAACATGCCTACGTATCGCGTTGCATACGGATATAAGGCAACGATACGAATCAAAGCAGGAAGGTTAGTACAACGTGCCGAGAACCATTGATACAGCAGCAGATTCTTATCAAAGCCGACTACCATGACATTTTGCCAACTCAACCGTGACACAACTATTCTCCAGACCACAGCTCGAATCCGGCTCCGAGTTATTAGCTACACCCTTGAAAGTACCACAGACAACGTTCCTCCTGCTAGAACTTGTGCCTAAACAAACGAGTGTGCTCGTGTCGGTAATTTCAACGGTCTCACTAGAAAGTCTTCAATCGATATTACAGATGAGATACAGAAAAGGGTCATCGATGTGTAGCGAGAAAAAAATTTCTAATAATTCTATCGCTGAAATGTAATTACAGATCTTGAACTAGTGACTACATAAAATGTAGGAAAATCCAGTCAATATACCTACATTTTGGGTTGACCTAAGTAATGAACCAATGGAAGCAATTTTAACCCTATTGCAATAAAGCAAAAAAAAAGCACTTGCATTCCTTCAAGACTACTTGGCGAATTTCTTTGGAGAATGGCATTAAAATAAATAATAACCGACTAATACCCACCATTGAGCAAGTTGAAATGCACCTTTTGAGTTAAAACCATGTTTAGTGGGGTGGAATGATACTCTAACCAAAGGCAAAAGAGAAAAATTGAGACAAAAAGGTTGAGAAACCCAGAACTAGAACAACGCCCATGGATGACTCTCTGTGGTGTGTAGCATGTAATGGGGGCGTTTACTCGGAACCGAAATCCCAATTTTGTGCATGAAATTGTTAGATGGAAACGAAAAAAGAAATTTAGCGAAAAAATTAATCTTCTAACCATAACCATTCACTCATAAATAACAAATTAAAATAAGCAAAAGGTGACGCCCACCGAAAATGCTTCTGCGATAACATTGACGTCACTTTCCTCCCGTCCTTGACTGCTCGTATGGGAAGGGGAGGGAGTGGAGGGGGATTCTCGGAAGGTCTGCTAGCACAGATGCTGTCGTAACTGCTCCGATTGGCAGAGTCAGCTGTGTCCCCCCCTTTGCGATAAGGCGAAGTAGCTTCGCGGGCTCAGTTGTGATTGGACGAAGTCGTTATACGTCAGAGGTTTCATCACACCCACTTTTCCGAAAGGGTTAAAAACATTAGTTTTTCGACGCCTGTAACTTGAGAAATAATGGACGGATCAAAAAACGGAAAAATACGGGTCTTTTTATTTTACAAACTCTATCATATTCGGCAATAAAAAAAATATGGCAAACGACCCCATAAAGTGTATGTATCCGACCCCTCTCTACGGGGCGACGATGAGTGGGGGAGGAAGGAAGGACACGACGCTCCAGGAGTACAGCAAGGTCAAACCCGGTGGGGGAAGGGGGGTGAGCGACGTCTCGGAGTCATAAGGGGGGCGTGGCGGTGCTGAGAGGCAAAGGCAGAGGAGACGTTGTGCAGCAGGAGAGAGAGAGAGGGAGGAAGTCGCGGGGTACGCAACGGCGGGGCGTGGGCGGGGCGGTTGCGACGTCCCCTGGCTCGCGATCTGCTTCGCGCTCCGTGCAGGAATGCTGCACTCCCTCCGCGGACGACGGATAATGAAAGGGTCGGGTGCATCGTCTAGAGACGAGGTCGAGGAGGAAACGGACAAAGGAATCTGATTCGGATCGTTTTCCAGGAGTCTTTGACGCCTTCAAGGTAACAAACGCTTGCAAAACGGGTGCACATGAAAAACTAGAAATCAGGGCATATGGACTCTTCAGAATATTTCGGTAAATAAAAAAAATCAGTTGCACAGCCCGAAGTTTTAAATATCCCATAAAATCAAACACGAACTTTTTCCGTGAAATGAAAACTTTTACATCACGAATAGAAAGAGAAAGAAGCCCCATGTAACTAAAACGGCACTAATTTCTTTTCACTGCAGCCAATAGGTAGGAAATAAGACGAGAAACTACCATTGTGGTCACCATACCAATCCGAAACCGTCATTTTTTTTAGTTGAAATTAGTGTTTTATGACACCAAATCGCATAACCTAATTGGGCTCTTTAGCCTGAAAAAACATTGTTTTATCTTTTTGTCTGTCGTGTGGCTAGAGAGGGAGAAGTAACGTGATATTCATACGCAGAGAAAAGAATGGCGAGTCTAGGGGAAGCGTCGGGCCTTAGACGCGAAGGTAAACGCAAGAAACCCATCGTCATAGTATCTCGATTTTCCCAATCATATTTCTACTTCAGGGACATAATTCATGACCGCTTCAAGGTGGTGAGTAGTGTTCATAGTGACCTTGCTCTTAAGGGGACTTTGATAGAGCAGAAAGAACGTGAGTCAAGAAAAGAGTGAAGAAAAAGGGTTGACGAAATCGGAACGTGATGAGGCTGCGAGGTGGAACGACAGCATTGAGAGGAAATGGAAGAGAAGAATGCGGAGAAGAGAGAGAGAGAAATGCAATAATGGGAGGTGGAAGAAAGGAGAGGGGAGGGCGAGAGGCCTAGGGACGACGGGTGACGAACAAAGTGAAGAAAGGATGCGGACGAAGAATGGAGGGGGAAGAGGAAGGGACTGAGAGATAGGGTGAAGTCGAGGGAAGAAGGCAATGGGAGGAGGGAGCATTGAGTGGCCAGCGGGTGCGAACAAAAGCCCAAAACGAAATCCAATATATGCCCTATTGAGCCCCTCCGCAGATGTAATTTTCACGGGAAAACAAGATTTTGATTGGGTTTCTTAGGGAATTGCAACACTCGCATTCGGCATGACATCTTGGGCCCCTAGCACCTGATGACAACACCTCTCGTTTAAGAGATTTCGACCACCAAGAGAGTTTAATAAGAGCGACACACGCTTTTTTTTAACCACTTGGCGCAGTTCTTGGAAGCCAAATTTAAAATATCCCGACAATACACTCAATTACATCATGGAGTTGCATCCGCCTGGTGAAACGACTACTTCCAGGAATCGAATATTCTTTCTCCTGAACGTATTCAACGTAAGTCCAAGGGGACTTTTGAATTCTTTCATTCACACTGGGACACATCCACCGTCTTCCTTTATTAGCTTCAAACCCCTATACGAAATTAGAATAACGAAAATTATAAGATACAGGTAATAAAACCAAATTCAAGCGAGCGACAAAATTTTAATCGAGCTCTCTAAATAACTACTCCCAAAGTTGACGAAAAACTTGAAAAGAATCCTCTTCGACCTGATTTATCATGTCAATTATTCATGGCCTTTTCAAAGAACTGTGGATCCTTAAGTCTTTATACATCCTGGCCCTTAATTTTGAGACACATTTAAGCTAAAATAGAGGTAGGTGTATACTTTGTTTCCTATATAAACTAAAATTATATTGAATTACAAAGAATTCATTCAAAATCACAGCAAATGAACGCATGTGAAAAGAATATGAGGAATTTTATTATTTTTCATCTTGGGCCATTCACATAGAGGTTTCTGTACCATAACTGCGCAAATAATCGCTTCGAGAATCGACCCATTTTTGCATCCAACGCAAAACAACTACTACAAGTAGTGTCATTGCCAAGAAAACCTCTCCCGTAAACTTTATCAAGCATTCTTCACTTCACGCATCTCGACTTACAGCTGGCCGCCGATTCGAGAAGACTGGGACTTGTTCGGTAGCGTCACCCTGACATAACAAACCATCAACCTTTGTTGCGCCCTTTTGTTGCTTGCTGTGCTCAGGTCTCCCATCGTTTACAACTGGTACCATAACAATAAACCATGACCTCACTCGATCGATTTGAAATGGCGGTAATCGGATGGTTAATCGAGGGGGAAGGAGGGAGAGCAATAAACCCCAAGCTCAGCGTAGTTAATGGCAGCGGAGGTAGATTCCTGAACCATTTTAGGGCAGTGGAATGAGTTTCGGGGAAGCCGTCCCCGTGGCTCGAGTACACGCAAGAGTCGAACAGCAGAGCGTGAGAAACGGTCGGATTCAACGACGCATGACTGCCATTGAAATGCATGGACGTGGACACACGTCAGGGTTCGGAGGTGAGGGGCGGGAGAAAGACTACTCTTCCCCCACCCACGCATTAATGTCTTAAGGGGAGACGAGTGGGCCTATTCCCTAAGCAAATGGACATCAGAATCGGGAGTCGAAGTTCGGAGAAACGTCACTTCGTCAGCAAGGTCTGTGAGATTGCTAAATGTTATGGATTGCGGAGTCCGCACTTTCCAAATGTAAAGTCCCGTCCCGTGATTTCCGATTCCGACGCCAATGAATCATGCAAAGGATGAATTAAGATGCGAGGGACACTCAAGATAACATTAAGAACAGCTACCCCTCGAGTGTACCTTGCGCGATCATTTTACAACATAAACTATCACTAGCAACTCAGGACTTGCACACACGAGAGGCAAGCTAGACTGATGATAGTGACTGGTATCTATTGACCCATGGTGACGCTCCGACTGCGTACTTTTCCTTGGGAAAACACTATGAATATTTTTCGTGCCAAAAGATTTACCCATTTTTCTATGCCCAAGGATTTATTTACCCACACAATGGAGGGGTAGATTCCCTTGTGGTATTCTCACGAAAAACAAATACCCCCAAACCTGTTAGAATTTTCTATGTCCGCTATAAGGTTTATCTCTAGACGGTACCAACGGTTATTCACTCAAGCCTTTTCTCTCCTCTTCCTAACCCTCCAATCGATGACTTCCATTCCATTTGCGCCCCTCCAACAGTTCGGCAGAACCTCTATCACAGACTTTCTTCTTCCAATAACGATTGTTGAGGATCGCACAGGTTTATTTCCGTCAATAAAATCTTGCCATTACTTTCGCCCCCGCCTTTCTTCCGTGCCTTGTGTGCATATCATTAATCGATAGCTTTTCTGAGACCGCCCGAAAATATCGTCTCACTCCGAATACAGGCGGGACAAACGCTTCAAATTCCTTCTTTCGACACTCCACAATTGGAGCGTCGACCAATAGTGCCATATAACTTGGACGCAATTCAGACTCTAAAAATGGCTATAAATTAATTTTGCTCGTAATGAATGAGATCACAGAGGCCTCATAAGTTGTTCGGAGGAAAAAACATTCGAATCACAAAGGATATCGGATCTTGAAATCGATAGATTCAACTTTAACTTGGTGAAAATTGAGAATTCCGCCTTTGTATCGAAACGCGTTTTACCAGCAAATAAAGTCTGTGAAAATGTACATAGGTTGCATCTTCTCACTCACATCGATCTTGGTATGGAACACGTAATGTGGATAGGGTAAAATAAAATATTGAATAAAAAATATTTGAGTAAAATGCCACGTTCGAAGCCCGATTTACAATGCCAGAATGCAAATAAATAATACTGAACATGAAATACTCCATAGCGTAAATACAAAATTGTCTCCACTTTTATTTTCAAGCTAAGGCATCGCTGTACCTTCCTCAGGGTAAGTACGTAGTTCTGAACTCTGAGATGTAATATTCCTACTACATAACTATGAGTATAAATCAATCAAGAATTGCCAGGAAAAACAATGAAAACTACCCGACAATAGTGCTTCCCGTTTATATCCTTGTGAAGATAAGGGGCAGGTGTCACAGTTATTCCAAAGATCCGGATATAAAACAAATCATACTTACGATATGAAATCTCCTCTATAACAATTTTGGGACTCTCGGTTGCGTGTGCACAATCCTTTCCTACCGTTAAAATAATTTTCCTCGCATCTCTTCTCAATTTACAGCTACGACCTCAGGAAAATATCTCTAAACTCGTTCCTTTTTTTTCCTTCCCCTTCCCCCTCCGCTGCTGTTCGGAAAACGCTTCTTTTCTTCTCGGGGGAACGCAAACAATCGGATGACTCAAAGAGGCGACGGACGCTCCTCTTTCGCTAACTGCCGCCAGCGTCTTCTCTCTCGTTCCCACAAGAACGTAGTACGTGAGTGCCACAGTTCGCGCGCGCGAAAATAAGTTCAAAAGCCTGGGAAAATAACTTCGACACGCCGGAGAGGAGCTCGGGAAAACCGCAATACGGTGGGAAGGCGCGAAACGGAGATGTTCCACCAACATTATCGGCAATTAGAGCCGTTTGGCTTACTCTCCCGTCCGTCGTAACGAAGTTTGCTCCCATAATGTTTACGTCGCTGCATAAAACGGTTCCCACAATGGGACAAGTCACAGAGAGAGGGCACGATGAAGTTTATTCATTTCATCACTCTCCAGCGGGACCGCACGCTCATTCTAAAAGCGCCCAGGTCCTGCCGCCCTGAATAATGTCCCTTTTCATTTCTACACGACCTCCCCGCCCTGGAGTACGAGCCTTTGACCTCGTAATCCCATACCAATCGGACCCTTCAACTTAAAAGCGCGGGGTACGCAACCCCATCGTGTTGCTCCCCGATCATTCTGGGCAGGTATTTCCACAAGAGCATGTGCAGTCGTCGATCTCGTCACAGGCGAAAAAACCAGGTTCACATCTCTCTCCCACCACCGTCATAAACTGGGGCTCCGAAATGTAACACGAACGAAGCGACGACCGCTATAAAACTCACCCTCCTCCTCGCCTCCTCCCCGAACGCAACAAACCCACCCCTACCCCTTTGCATATTCGCCCTCGACTGGCTCGACAACCTCTCGGTGCCGCTAGCCCATGGGAAAATTCCAAGCCGCGCCGAGAGATGGGGTCCCGCAGCAGGGAGGAAGGAAAATAAATAAGGAAGACCGGCGGGAGGGGACTATAAAACATCCCCATCAAAACCATTAACACAAAAGATACGTATACTTTTCGGGAGACCAATCCAACCTTAATCGAATCGACTCGGTGAGACGAAAAAGGAAGCGAAATCGTTCGCGTTGGAGTACGAGAGAGGCGCCTGGGATTGCATCGACCAGCCCACCTTTCTCACGCTTGGTCACTTCAACTTTATCCCCCTCCCCACCCTCACCCAATCTCCTTCCCTTCCCCCTTAATACCCTCATCCTCCACCGCGTGTCCACTCGGAAATGTCCTAACCCTTCACGTGCGAGTGCACGGTCAGTTTTTCTCAACATTTAAAACAGGAGATAGAGGTCCCGCCACCTGACGAGGCCAGTACATCGGTGACCGAATCCCTTTTCCCGATCCCCTCATCGCCACCACCCTCCCGTCCCCTCTCGCCCACCTCTGGGCTTAAAAAGGACCGCTGGCGAAGCGCGAAGACCCCCTCGGCCTCCCACCTGCGCGACTGCCCATGTTCCAACCAGCCTCACTCCTCCTTCCTTCCCCTTCCCAAACTCTCCCAGGAACGCCTCTCGTTCTTTTTGTGTACCGCTGCGTTCGCCCCGAGGCGGTCCCTCTCCGACCCCTCTCTCTCTCTCCTCTTCTCCCCCTCGTGCCCTTCCCTCTACCCATGGAGGGGTGTGGGGAGAGGGTTGCCCAGGAGGTCAGGGGTCAGGGAGGTCGCGAACCCCGCCGGAAAAGTCTTCCTTCCTCCCTCAATTTTTCGGAGAGGTCATGGCTTTCACAGGAGTCGTCGCTCTTCGCCAAAAGTTATCAGCCTACTCACGGCGGAGATCTTTTCTGCGAGAGAACAATGTTACGTGCCGCTTCCCTGTTATTTTTATTATTTTTTGGTAGTAGGCTTTCCACTACACTTCTGGAAGCCGTAATTTTTTCTCGCCAGCGCAGAGCACAAAAACGAGACGCAAATATTTTTTTCCAGAAGTATTTTTAAAAACAATGATAAGGGTTTACAAAATGGACTTCTGTACCCAAAACATCTAATGGGGAAGTTATAACTCTATTATGCGTGTTTCTAAATTGAAAGTCATAAAAGTGGAAGGTAGAGTACACTACATATGTATATACAATAATTTTTTGTCAATGAATATTAGACGCGCTATGTAAAGTATTGTAAAAGCGACATATTGAAAGTTTGTTTTTCTCTTGTGAGACGCGCTATTTCACTTCATTCGTAACATCTGACGACTTCTGTATATTAGAAACCTATCACATCTCGTGTCTTCCTACCCCCAGTACCACCAATTGTCCTTCATAAGTAAGTGGGTTCGTAAAATATAGGACTACTGTTCGGTATCCCTGACAACACACCTGGAACACGGAGAAAAAAGATTTTTCCGAGCTAGCTCAGAGCACAGAATACGGCATGGTTGTCTAGCTGAATTAGCCCTGACAAAGCACAAGACTAGTGGCCTATCAGAACAAAGCATTCCCACTCGGAATATTTATTATCCTGCACGGTTTTGTTGCCAGGCATCATCAACCGGTGATGATGACCAGGACTACACGCTCACATTGGTTAAGAGAGAGAAGGAGGGAAGGATGAGTAACAGTGGGCACATGGAATTACTTTGGAAGGCTTGCTTTACGATAATTTTCTGAATGCCCGGGACTGGGTCAGTTGAGCATAACTTTATTCCGATTGTATCTGACTAAGTAGAGACAACACGAACCCAACTCTCAATGACTTTCATTTATTTCATTAGCTTTTTTCCCGTTATCATGATGGAAATCTATTAAATCAAGCAGAAACTCTACTGAGAAAGATAGCCTTATCAATGAGTGAAAAGAGAGACTTATACATTATCTCCTATGCTTCTTGAAGTACGGGAACCAATACAAATACATAACTATAAACGTTCCGTTAGTAATCTAATTTCTCTGTAATCATCCCAAAGAGGAAAATGTGTTAACTTGAGTAGGTCATACTTTAATTTTACCACCACGAAATCCATATTGTCTCATTAAGCCGTAAATTGAGTTCAAACAAAATTAGGGCAAAAAGTAATTTATTTAAAAGAGATTTGTTTTCCTCATTTAGAGTAGGTATGATCTTCGCAAAGCTTTGGGTGAAGCAAATGTTTAAAAATGTATCACGAACCAATCAAGAAGCTGAACTGTAAGTACATACTTCCGGGCTCATGCAGGCGCAGGCAATATCACATTTAATACAAGAATACTCCTTTTGAAATGTTATTCGATGAATGCAAAAATTGTTTAAGGTTGCTCAACGGTGGGAATACACGGCATCATATGGCTCTCACGCATCCCACACTACACTCTTAGAGGGAGGTCGCTAAAATCTGTTTGTTACAGCGACCGAAAACCAGATGAAAAAAAACGAAAGGATGGAGTCTTTGTGCTTGCGGAGAACAGCCTGAGTATCTAATTAGAATTGCCTCAAACTCGCGAAAGCAAACACAAACAACGATACTTAACGATGCATGTGTCACTAATTAAAGGTCGACGGAGGAGGCACGATTTGAGCCGAGTGACGTTCCTCCCGGGAAATATCTAAATCACCCGTGTTTATTTTTTTCCTTAAGCGAGCCGCAGGAAATTGATAGCCACGCAAAAAATGAATGGAGGCAAACGCGTTTCTCCGGGAGGAACTGGCTTCAAAACCCGTTGGCAGTAAAATGATTTACGTCCCTTTTATCTAGATTATTGAAACATACGTAAGACCCTCTGGTATTTCAAAACAGAATTTCATCATCTTATTTCGAGAGGGTCTAGTTTAAGTTACGAATACTTGTTTCTCTAGGAATAAACCTTAGGTGTAGAGGGTAATATAAACTGCCATTTATGAAGCTCATTTAATGGAGCCGAGACTACTGCTGCTGAAAATAATACCAGCAATATCAATACGCATCAGCTTAGAGTTGATATTTACAGGGATACATGATTCTCATAATATTACGTCCTTTCAGTCTATTTTCGACATCTACTAGGCAGACTCGCAACCGGCAATACCATCGATCAATATTAGATTCCTTAAAATGATACCCACTAGTCAGAAAGTAGAATCGATCAGATAAATGGGCCAGAGCTCTATAACAAAGATGCATAAAAAACACTGATGATACCCCTCGCTTTTGTTATGTACAATCTATCATTCATTCACCGCGGCGATACATAAAATATCTCATCATATTAAGAACACCAAAATGAAAAGAAGAATGCATCGCCTCAGGATTGACTCAGCTGAGGAGATCCCGATCGAGGCCTCGACATGAAGGAAGGAAAACGTGTTCGCCCTCTCAATAACGGGAGAGGATGGAGCACATGTTCGAGGGAGAGAGGGGGGAGGGGAAGTGGTTGGGGACGTGAGCCACAGAGTCCATGCGTACGCGACATTTTTTTCACGCGAATGGGGAGTGGAAATGCGTACAAAGGTCCTGTGGGATTAGTTTCAAGAGGAAATACTCCGCCGGTGGAACGCTTAGGCCGTCGACACTGGCGACATGGCTGAATTTCCATCGTCCACCGCCCAAACGACCGCGAGTACCCCTAGGCGATAAGGGGGCCCGTCGAACTGTCCGGTGCCGTCACATTCATTCTCTTTGCTTTCCCTTTGAAGGTTGACACAATGGCTGCGGTGGTCGGACACAGTGGTCAACCAGGGTGCTGGCGACATGGAAACATTCCCGACGAGACGGAGCGGGGAAGGCCCGTGGCGACATCTACGTCTAGGGATACTCGTCCAGATTAGCCTCACGGATGGATATGGATGGGAGCGGGATGTCTGCACCCCACGCCCAGCCGACATGACGGAAGGACACGAATAGTAGTCACGGGGGATCACTGCTTCGCATTCAAGAAGAATTATCGTGAAGTGAGCTTGCGAGAACGGGCTCAAAAATATAACTTTAGGTTGGTCGTGTGACTAAAAACTGAACACTGAACATTTAATGGAATTAAACAAGACAAATCCAGATCACTCTGAGACCTCAGAAATTAAATTAGCCGTCGTTGCGGAACAGGTTACGAGGTAAGTTGCTTGGCTAAGTCAAATAGCCGCGCCGGTTATGCAAATACGCCCGAAGTTGTCGGAATAACATGGCAATCTGTGGTAAAAATAATTAACGGAGTAGGAAATATTTACTATGAATGCCTGAAAAACAAAATTAGACAAAGATTGTAAGATGGACATGCAGAATGAAACACATACAAGATAACCAAAGAAAAAACTGGCACTGGTTTCCCTAGTCATTGAATAGACTATCACAACAATGTAAAATTACATGTTGAAATGTAATAAAGAAGAAAAATATAGAGACTAATTAATAATAATTGTTACATCGAGAGAGTGAGTAAAATTATTTAATTTTAAACAGGTATATCTGATTTAACTAAATAAAGCTAGTTACAACTAAGCATATTAAAAACCTAACGATCTAATGAAAAGGAATGCATTAATTAATATATTGACACTATGGGAAACGAAAGTAATTACTTATGAGCATCAAAATTTACATGGATTAGATCATATGAAAAGTTATTTTCCGAAATATAGTCAAATCATTTGATTGCACATATAACCTCGCGGTATCTCAAATCAGACATGTCATAATTCCCATCACCACAGATAAGAAACAGGCACTTGACTTACTTTTTCCCTTTACGAATTCAGACTTCTTTCCGCCTCTCCCCATCACCACAACACACAACAAAGCGCATAGCACCACAAACAAATAAGTCCTTACGCTCCCCATCTTCTTTACACAACGACCTCTACTTCTTCGAAACGAAAAGGCCGCTGACAACGCGACTGAGAATCAACTAAACCCCGATGGGCTGTGAGCCCGAAATACAATTAAATTGACTAAAGATAACAAGCGTCGTCGTCGACTCTGCGGGGCACTTCCGTGAGACGTCCTCACTGAGCAACACTGTTCGGAACGCGATGAATCTCCACTAACAACAACAACACATCCTAACCTAGGAACGACACGAATTCGATTGCACTTTCTCGACGATAACCTTAGAAGGGTCCTAGTGTCCACCGCGAGGGTGTCTGACAGTCTTTGCCGGGGATGGCTTGGGGGGAGTCCGCTCGCCTCGACCCGCCCCGGCGCCACTCCCTCGCCTCCTCCACAGTCGTCCGCGCCCGCTTCAGCAGCCGCGCCGGGACCGCGCCGCCGCCTCCGCGCCCTCCACCGCCACCGCCAACCGCGGTGCCGGCGTCGCCCCTCGTCGGCCCCGCTCAGAGCGAAGCACAGCCTCTCCTCCCGAGGGTCCGCCTCTGCAACGAGCATGGCCGTCGCCGCCGGGGCGACGGGTTGCGCCGGGAGACGTCCTCCGGAGTTGAGGCCAGGTGGCCGAGGCGGCCGTCGGGCATCCTCGCCCAATGGAACACCGCGCGGGGCCTACGCCGTTGCCCGCCTCCTCCTCTCTGCCTCCAACGTCTTCCACCGCTGCATCATCACCAGGGGAACGCACGCATCCGACTCGATCACTGCGACGCAGCGTGAGAAGCGACGGAGACTTCAACACTCGGTAGAGACTTCAACGTCCGTCGACTCCCCTATTTCTCCTCCTGCGACGGTCCTCACTTCCAAACCATCGCGCTCCCGTGTCCTTGCGTCTCGCCTCACCGGCCGCTCACGACCGACTCCTCGACGGCATTGCCTCCGCACGACTCCGGACCTCGAGCTGGCGAGCGCAGCGCCAATCACCGTCGACCGTCTCCTCCCGGCTCTGCGTCGAGACTGTAAACAGATGAGAACTTTTCAGTCGTGGAAAAAGGTGAGAAAGAAAGGTGGGGGGGAAAGGCCGCGGAGGACGGGTGGGAGGAGTCACGGTGCGGTGGAAGGGGAGTTAATTACAAAAGATTTACGCCCCTTTATGAGGCGGCAGAGGGGCAATGGTCGGGGGAAATTTTGGGAGTGTGAGAGGGGGACCCCGCATTTGAGTTAATATATAATGGAGAAGGCTGACGCTCAAATCACCTATTTTCGTTATTAATCAAGTGGATAGGGACGGGAGAGGCTGAGGAGAGGCGAGCTGCGAGGACGGCGACGGAGGAGCAGGGCCCCCGAGGTCCTGGGGCGGTCGAGGAGGAATTCGCCCCCTGGGAGGCTGCGCCGAGGGACGAGGAAAGAATGGTTCGTCCGACCGGCGGTGAGGGAGGTGTTTCTCGAGGGGAAAAGGACTTGTAGGGGGATTGGAAGGGTGAGGGAGTGTAGGGGGAGTGGGGAATAAGGGAGGGGAGAACGTGAGGGAGGTTGGAGGGATTCGGTTGGTCGAGCGGGGGAGGAGGAGAGGGAAAGAGGGTGAGGGGGCATCATTAAAAATGAGGTGATATCACGAGGAGATAGCGCCGCTGGGTGGCTGGCTGGGCCTCCAGCGGTGAGCACCCCCGGAATCGAAACGTGGATCTAGAATATATGGCGTTCATTTCTCATATGCACCTGCCATCGGGAGATCTCGCGGACGGGCCTTCGTATGAATCCGCGAGCGGGTAGGGGTTCGGGGTGAGGGTAGGGGAAGTTCTAAAAACAGACCGAAGGAAATGAGAAAATCACGCCCGAATATGGCAAGGAGAGAGGGGGCGCAAAAAATTGTGAAAAACCTGTCTCAGCGGGTGTAATCACAATGCATGCAATCTTACACCCTTGGAAACCACATTGCGCTAAGGGCATGTGCTAAAAGTCGTTCGTTTTTTAAAGAAACTCCAAAACCAGAGTTTTTTAACATAAAATTGCGGTACGCTCCCTTGAGATGAAATCGTTCATGTTTCATAATTTCATGCCAGGCCGAATAAATTAGCAATCTGCGAGCAAAAATTAGTACATAAAGTGGAATTATCTTGTGAGTACATAATGGACATGTATTACTCAAAACTGAAAATACTAACACACATTTCCAACTGTGAAAGCGGTGAAATTCCAGAATTAATTAAACTGCTGTATTGTCAATGTTTAAACGAATAAAACAAATCAGCAGTAGTTACTCATTGATGCTAAAAATGGTGGAAAATATTCTAACCCAGTGGTCGCGCATTATTTGCTAAATAATTTCCAGCACTTGGAAAAAACACTCATGGAAAGAGCACTAGCCCCCGGATTATTTTTCCGCTCATGCCTCTCGAGAGTGGCCAAGAAAAACACACCACGACCGAGAAGGTACAACTTTCAAAGCTTTCCGCGAATTTCTACCCCGTCGCCTCAGAAGATCCTCGGAGAGCCGAGCATTAGCCACCTACCGACGAAAGTATATTTTTCTCCGAGAGAAGACTCGCAGAACACGGCCGAGTGCCCACACTGCAAACCCAAATCCTTTTGTTTCTCGCACACAATGGGAAATGGCTCAGAGCACTCTCCCGCCTAGCACGACACCCGGGGAAGGAAAATAAGGGTGAGGGGGGGTGTGAGGAGAAAAAAAGAGGAGCCAGTGGCGAACTCCCCTGAGTAGAAGTGAGGGGAGGCAAGGAGCCAAAGGACTTGGGCCCCATCTCGACCTTCATCTTCCTCCTTCGCCTAGGATTCCTTTCGTGGCCGTGCGGGGTAGAAAATGTGGCGGTACGGAGTGAGACCAGAGGGAAATGCCTCAGGAGGAGGAGTGAACTCTGAGAGAAAGAAAGATCAATCTCTGCCCGCTGTTGCTCCCTTGGTCCCGAAGGTCTGAAGAGATGGCCGAAGAGAGGAGGGGGGTGGTTGTGCTCTCGAGAAGAGGGGGTTGCAGGAGGGGGATTGTCCCCCATCCCTCCGTTGGGGAACGGCTCCGCAAGGGGTTGTGGGAGGTGGTGGGAGTTTGATGAAAAGGGAGCGGAGGAGACAACGGCGCTCGCCACCCCCTACACACCTCTCCTTCCCTCCCCTCGCGATGGAATTCAGCGAGAAGAATGGTCCAGGGGCGTGAAAGGGGGGCGAGGGCCAACGGGGAGGACTCTTTAGATTAGATGGAATCTGCAAAAGGAGTGGAATATAAAGGGCATTGCTTGGAGGTGGGCGATCCCAAGGCGTGATTCCACGCAGTTCGGCTAACGAAATTAAGGGGATGGGCGGTGCGAGGGCCGTGCGCTGCCTCCCCCATCCCTTTTCCTTGTTTAACATTCACAAATGGACTCGCTCTTGCCTTCCTGGTTACACCGAGACGCGCGAGGAACCTTGATCGATCCCATTTTAATCGCAAGCGATCAGGACATTCTCGCATTATTAATGCATGACTTTTTGGAGAACCTCGTTAGGGATATGCACTTAAATTTAGTAAAAAATAATAAAAAAAATGTTTCGAACACAAAAAACACAGCCGTCATTCGTGTTCAATTTAATCTGATGGATAGTCCCCGAGAGTGTGCAGGCATTGGAAATCCTCGAATCCTTAGCGATTCCGAGAAATATTATTTTTTTCCTCATGACGGTTTTACGTTTCAAAATAATGTTCCCTTTCACCCCAAAGCGATAAGCAGGATGACCCAGCGCTAACTCTCAAGATGATCGTCTCAACTCCCGACAGAAATCGCATTCTTTCCCCACTACAGTGGGCGGTCCCGGTCGTAAACTGCAGGTAACATTCCAATCGCTTTTAAACATTAGCCTCATGCGGAGTCGCGACCGCTCCGATGATACGAATGGACAGGAGAAAAACCGAGAGACTGCGGTGCCGACTAAGGGAATTCTTGGAGAATATTACAGGTGAATAATGGACGTTTTCCCTTGCCTCCCTCTCGACGAGGGGATCCGAAGGGTCCCGAGGAAAGAAGGGAAGGAACAGTCTGGCCCGCGACGGGGGGCAGGCGCCTTTCCCTCAGGCCTTTCGTGACGTGTGACGGGCGTAGAGAACCCGGAGGGGGCAAACTCCATCCCAAGGCCCTCGCGTGCAACCGCCTCCCGAAATTTATTATTTCTGCCCAGAGGCGTGGGCGACGGGTGCATCGCCACCTTCCACGAACCCTCCCGCAGTTCTGTGCTTCACACGCGTGAAGACTACCGACGCCTCCTGTTCCTCCCGACACTTGCGGTAATTGGCACGTCCTTTAAAGCCATTAGTCCCGCAATAGGCGCCTCGCAAACAAAGGGGACGGGGATAACCGACCACGAAGTGGCTAGCCTTGTTCCTCCTTGACGGGCGGCTGAAAGGAAATATGTGTTCCGATCACATTAAATACGGCCTCGCAACTGCATTCCGAGCGAAGGTCTAATTGAAAACAACACCCTCGCGGAACGATGTTGGTCGGTCGCTGGAGTATTTGACGTGCCCCGGAAGGAACACACAGCGTGATGGGAACTCCGCGCGTTCCGTAAACGGCCGAGCAACGGACCGCGCACCTCGAGATCTGCAAGCCCGCTCGGGACATGAAACCGGGGTCGCGTGCGAAAAAACCGCCCTCCTTTGCATGGCCGCGTGGGCTGTCGCACGCGCGGGATCCAAACCCAGCGCCAAGTAGGGCCAGCGGGAGGACAAAAGAACAACTATCCGCGCGAGCACTCTCCGAGAGAGAGAGAGATATCTGCATACGCCCATGACTCACCCTCTGAGGGACGTCGCATCCGGAGTCATCGACATCCTCCAACCCGCGATTGGAAAAATGAGTGCCGTCCGCGGTCGAACGCAGCGAGGGGAAGAGGAGGCGTCCGAGTCTGGGGAGGAGGAGACGGGTGGGAAGACCGCAGGGTGGATGGACGGGAGGGCTGCGGGGATCGAACCCAAGGGAAGGCAAAAGAGCCGACACTACCTCACCTCCCTCCCTTTCCCGCGAGGCCGCGAAGCGTCGGCCGCTCGGGGCACGCGGGCAGATTTACGGGAAGAGACGGCCGCAGATAGGCGCATTAGCACGGGGGAGGGATCCTACCCGCCGGAGGAAATGGGGTTGGAAGTGGAATACACATCGAGTGTGTGGGAGGGAAGTGGCGGGGACAGTGAGGCTGCATTCTGGTGGAGAGGAAGGGCGGATAGAAGATACCACAGGGAAGGCAGCCCGAGTAACGTGCGAGGAGCGTCGTGAAAAAAATTATTAATACATTGGCAACACGAAATTTTAAAGGAAAAGAATTACCTAGTGGATGCTTTACCATTAATAACAACACAAGAATTAGATTTACTTTCCCATGTCATTATATTTCCGACTTATATCCGGCAACCAATCAAACGAAATAAAAGAGCGCCTTGGTGTTTAGTTTCTTATGAAGGAGAGGTTTTGGTGTTCAATGAAAATTTAGCAATCCTATTTGACTATTAGAAAAAGGACAAATGCATTGCTTTTGGGATAGCTCTAATGCCTGCAAAACGTTAGCACTTCTTTTCTGTTAAATAGCCAATTTCCTTCAAACGGAGGAGTGTTTGGCCAAGACATGAACGCTATTTCTACTATGCAACATTTTATTTTCCTAGCCCTCTCTAATCAACGCAGGAAGACTTAAGCACAAAAGAATATGAAATTCATTCGGGGGAACTAGAGACAAGTTCAAATGATAATCAAGTAATGTATGTGGATAAATCAAATAAAACCGAGATTAAGGGGGGAAAAGATCAACTAAAGACGAAATTGGAAAAACAGGAGGAAACGACGAGACTTAAACATGGGCATTGAGAAGTGAAATGGGAAGGGAAACCAAGAAATGAGGGGGAACGGAAGTATGGCGATGGAAGAGAGGTGGAGATAAAAGACAAGAAAAGGTAGTAGAAGCACCAGAAGGACTATGGAGAGGGGAAGGAGTGACCCCAGGATGCCCTCTCGCCGAACACCACTCTTCCCGGGAACAATCCACGCGACAAGGGCAGGCCATTATTGAGAGAACGGATTGACGGAAATCGCGAGGGATGGATGGATGCTTTGGAAGTCCACTCCTTCCGACGGAGGTTTGAGGAGGAGTGGTGCCGGAAAAGGGAGAATGGGGTTAAAACAAGGGGTGAGGAAATCCCTAGAAGCGAGAGATGGCGGTTCATTCGGCAGCGAATGGAGATTGTTTCAACTATTCCCACTACTGAGCTGGCAAGGAAGGATTGGGTGCAGTGCTGAGAGAGGGAGGGAAATACGTGAGCACCTAAATGCTTTTACGGCGTACATACATGGCATGATCACAAATGCGTCCCGAAAATCCCTTCTAAATGGAATTTCGCTTCTTTTGACGGAAAGAATATTCATCAGAATATGTAGCCTCAAAAGAATTTTTCCCTCGCACAATTAGAGATGCGAATAACGGTAAATATGTCCTATCGGAGAGTAGCAATGAATAGCATTCGTAGCTGCATGTTGGTATGAGTACTTAAAGCTAACCCTACTAACAGAATGTTTTTGCATGTTTGATTTGCAATTTCTATCTTTTTTAAATAGTGTAGTTCTGACTACTATATTAATACTATTCCTTTTTTATGCATGATATGTAGTGCATGTTTGGTGAGCAATCACCCCCTGCCACACACCCTTGTGGTGGCTTGCAGGGTATTATGTAGATGTAGATGTAGAAGAACAGTCGACAGAGTGTATGGTGATGGATGATGAACACATCAAAGAAGGGTGGCATCGAAACAGTAGACTTAGGAAGAAGGCGTTTGTTGACTTATATCGTTAAAAAAAGATGCTAAGGAAGTACCACAATGACGAATACTGGACGGAGAATATTCATTCGCTTAATTAAACATTGAATCGGCACTACTTCAATAGAATTATTCAAATTCCAAGCCAATAAGTCCAATCAGAACTGCATTTACTGGGCAAATAAACTTCAGCACGTTGGTATGCATTTGAGTTGAACACCCAATCTAGAAGAATCATACAAAAAACTTGGCTCGACTTGTTCCCTTGCCTTCGCTGGAGTAAAAATAAAACTCGAATGACTTTTAGGGCGCAAGCCGCGGGCTTAAGCCATTCACTTGAACGTATAAATAGCTAGATTGCAGTAACTCGATCCACGCATCTTATTAACCTCGTTAGGAAGCATTGGACTGCGAAGTTAAAGGCCGCATAAAAACAGCATCGGTTCAGACACAGCTCCAGGAATTAATCCAACAGTACTGAGGGGGTTCTTCTTGCTTCCGTAGATCAATGAGCTGCACGGAAACAAGAGAAATAAAAATCTCAGTACAATCGAGATCATTGCCCTTTAATTTCAGAAACGGAAGCTTCGCGAAAAAAAACACAAGCAATCTCACAACTTTACTACAAAAACAGCACTGTTTGAATTCCGATCAAGACTAATCCATTCACCAGGATTGGAGGAGAGGCACAAGAATGTGAAAATGATGAATATTATGGATGAAAGAACCAACTTTATCTTTGGAATAACAGACCCAAAGACAAAATTATCTCTGGGGCTGACAAGCAAATATCATCAGGATTTGCGGATTAGATAGATGAGGAGGAGACCTTTTAAATGAAAATAATAGACGCGGGTGATTATCTTAGTACAAGGATGATTCACGTTTCCGAATCATTGTTCCAAATGGTGGCTTGGGGAATATCTACTACAGAAATTGAGAAACGCACTGTCTCTAGTCTAATCAACTCTCCAAAACTCACAGACGAAGCTTTAGTTGATGGATGGATCTGCTTCGGCGACGGTTACGCTATTTCCAATCGATTGAAGGGGCTCTTATTGCAAAGCGACCGGCGGCGGGGAGAAAGAAAGGCGCCCGCGAACGTCCATCTTCGGAGATCGATGATGTGCCAACATTTTGCCCTCAGGCTCCTACCCTCAAGCCATCCCCTTCCTCCCTCTCGCGTGTCCCTCACTCCCTCGCCAACGTGAAGGAGAGAGAGCTCTCGGCCGGCCACTCCATCTCTCCTTCTCCCACAACAAACAAAATGCCGGCCGGACTGGACTGCTCGCTCGAGGAATGCAGCCGGCCGGGATGCCACTTCCCCCTCCGCCCCCCCTGACGCCCCTACCCTCTCCCTATCCCCTACCTGGAACCCCTCCGCCCCCACCCAACCGTCCGCGATGCCTCTCAGGCACCTACTCGAGACCCCTGCGTCCCCTCTTCCCCTCCCGTCCGCAGCGGCGGTGCCCCGTTAAAAACACCCCCTACATCCCCTTTCCAGACCGCCGCGCCCCTCCTCCCTAACTCCTTCTTCCCTCCTCAGCTGTCAAGGCGCCGCGGGGGAGTGGCGAGGCCGCGAACAGGTAGGCGAGGAGGAAGGGAAGCAGCAAGGAAGAAAGAAAGAGCGTGGAGCGAGGCGGCAGCGGACGGAGAAAGAAGAGGAGGGAAGGTAAAGGGAGCGAGGCGGCTTGGGATGGAGAGAGTTTGAAAAGGGGAAAGAAGGAGCCGCTCTCTCGGCCGCCCCCGCATCACAACCCCCGTCCCGCGCGCGGGGGAGACTGTCGATAGGCCCGCGAGAGATCAAACCCCCAAGGACTTTTCCTTCTCCTGTCCTCGGGGCCTGGTCCGGGAGGAGAGCGGTTGGGACGAGATTCCCTTGCTCGCTGTGGCGCGCCTCGAGGAGGTTCCGTGGATGATTTAAGGCCGATATGCACGTATTTATGGTCCCCTCCCCAACCTAGTGCATGTGTGTGTCCGTGTGTAAGAGTTCGTGACACCATAAAAGGATACGAGATGACTCGGGGGAAGTGGAGTGGAGAGCAAGCGGGAGGTTGATTTAGCCGCGTGATTGCGGCGGCGGTTCGGACCGGAATCGAGGTGGGGGTCTTATAGTGCACGCATATATGGGGGTTTCTGGACCCTCGGGTGAATCTCTCGGGAGGGAATATTAATGCATCGCCCTTTATTCTTCTTCCCTCCCTTCAGAATCTCTCTTGACTTCAATGGCTCCCAGAATACTCTTCGCAAGGCACGGAGCGGCGATTGGGAATACATTTACATTGCGGGTGTGGGAAACTCGAGCGAGTTAGGCGGGGTGACGTACAAGGAAACACTGCCGGCATATGGACGTTCACGCATAAAAACATTTCAAGTCTTGCTCTGTTGGACATTTAAATCGAGTGGGTGACTGCTCGTACATGACTTAAAGAGCAATGCTTTGGAAAATCCACCTCTGAGCGCTGAAAGATAAAGCAAATTTATGGACAAAGATAGCTGGATGGACTAAATTTTGGTAATAATAACTTGCAATCAATGTTTCACGCTAAAATTATTCGTAGAGGAGTAAAAAAGGAGATACATAGTATAGCTTTGTTTCGATATTACGAGCGGCTGAAATGTTGCAAACGAAGCACCGAAGGGTATACTGTTAGTAACATCTTCACTAAAGCGTTCAACATTATCAGATTTTTTTTGGACAAGGTAGGGCTCTCGGAAAAGAAAAAGAGCGTAATTTTTAAAATCCTGTGGCTCTACGAAGTTCTGTCACGGAGTCCAGCCGTCTGTGGTAACCCAAGACGGTTACTCACCAGCTTTCGATCGAAAGGTCATGGGTTCGAATCCTACCTCGAGCACACGCGACAATTTTTCCTTTGGAGATTATGTAAAATGGCGCGATATAAAATCATCTTTTGTGGCACGTTAATACTTCCACACTACTACTCTCGTCAGTCAGAACCGATGGACGGTGATTTCTCTTCTCGACCCAGATCGATCCGTTAGTCTATGTAATCTCGCAGTGTTTCCTAAATCCTAATTTCATCTCGGGATGGAAATTCTTTCCTTCAACCCCCACCCCGCTTCCACCTTCGACATCTACTCCTAACCAAACCCCCGGCGGGAGCGTGTGTCACGACTCCACCGAGACGCCGGGGACCCCTTTCACGTCACTCCCCCCCCCGGGGGCGGCAGCGGGGGCCTCCGTTTGAACCGGATTCCCTCCTACGAGGACCCAAGCCTCCTCCATCACGCAACCTCTGTCCGCAAATTTTCCCTCCAACAAACCCGGCCGGCCACGTCCGACCCGATCTCTTTCTCCTGCCAATGCTTCGCGAAAAGGCCTTTCCACCGAATCCCTCACCGCATTCCCTTATAAATAAATAAATAAAATGCCGAGCGACCTGGTCGGCCATCCCACATGCCACCCAACCCGCTCAACCCTTTATTTTCCCCGGCAACGAATGACCTCCCCAAGTCCTTCCACCCCCGCCGCCTCCTCCCACTCCCACCCCTATGTTCCCCTGGCTATCCGTCTTCCCGCCCGCGCCCCTTCCACTCTTTCCCCCCGCCCCGAGGACGGCCCTTATTCGTGAGCTTCCTCCGTGCTCTCTCCTCCCCCTTCGGCCCGATCCAACCCTCCTTCCATCCCCTTATCGCCTCCCTGTCGTGCCCTCCCCAGCAGCCCCCGCGGGGCACCCCGATAATCAAACATTTCGACGACTCACGGCTCGGCTCATGTTTTTCGCGAGCTCGGCGATTCGTTGATGGATTCGAAGATAAACGGGATTCATGCCCGGGGGAAAAGCGAAATTAATTACGACTGCATGAACACCAAAGGGTGGTTGGTGACTTCGATCTAGCTCCGCTAGTCATCTAAAAACGGAAACGGAAATTTTTGCATCGATAGAAAATGGGGTTGAAAAAAAATAGATAAACCTCTGAAAAACCATTCAAAGTGGAAATCTTTCCACCAAAATAAAAGGATGAACGTCTTCTACAAACTGAGATTATATAATTTATATCATTAACTTTATTTTTATTGCTTAGTGACATTAAAGTGTATATATTCTAAACATATTGAACCAACTGCTAAATTTGTTAGAAATCTTATTATGAGACATGTACACAAAGCTTAGCTCGTTATTTACGCATTCCATTTAAAATGCACCAACTTTTCATTGGCCCACCAATATTCATTTTCATATGGTCTCGTGCTCTGAAGATTTAGACTATAATTAGATTATCCGTAGGACATTCCTATTTTTAAGTAGCACTTCGTTTTATTCTGAAGTTGAATTCCAAAACGAGAATACCCACATTACCTGTATAAATTTAACAGACAAGAATAGGGATTTGATGCTGCCCCTCAAGGACAAAATTCTCTACTTAAACCCCGGCTAATTTATGCAGACAAATATCGAATGTGGAGATTGCGAGATAAAATATTAGGCATTGAACTGCAGATCGAAAATTTAAGTCCGACGAAACCATATTTATCCACGAAGTGAAGTACGATTTTAAGAGCGAAGACAGAAATACTCCGGCGAGGAGCACATTTATTCCCCGTAAGCCCCAGAGGAGAGATCCAAATCCTTGTCTATCTCTCCGATTCCCACACTTCACCCACGGCACTCCTTCCTCGTTCTCTGCGGTCCACCCCCCCCCCCTCCCTCCGCCCCTCCTCCAGCGCAGGGCACAATCGGGTCCATCCGACCAACTTCACTTAGGAACGACCACTCTCTCTCACTCTCCCCCCTTTCCTTCCAGCATTTCAACCGTCCGACAAACTTGCTTTAAAAACTTTTTCTCCTCCTTTTTCCTTTCCCATCCACATCTCTCTCGTATCTCTTGTCGCTCTCGGACTCGTAATCCCAAAAGCTAAGGACCATTTTTATGTGGTTTTAAGCCCGTCTTTTTCCTCGTTTTCTACCAACATCCACGAGAGCGTCACGGTTTGCGACGACAAAAGGGCTAAGAGAGTTAATAAACGCGCGTCAGCTTGCGAGGAGGACCATTTTCTTCCATTTCGTTCCGTAAGCGGAACCTGTGGTGGCACAGGTAGCAGGGAGGGAGCTATGTTCCTCCCCGAAGAGACGGACCGTTAAAAAAGCACTCAGGAGCTCCCAGCTTCCATCGGAGGTCGGGATGGAATGCCGTCGGGGTCCGATACCCGAGAAATATTTTGTGCGCGGGGAAGAAGGCTGGGAAAGGAGGGGGAAGGGAGGGGGAGAGGAGTAGGACACCACCCAGAGCCCCTTAAGTCTCGGAGAGGTTTTATGAACGAGGACTAAAAAGGTGTCACCGTTGTGAGATTGGCTGCTTGACAACCCGAGACATAAATAAAGGAATTTTTACGGGCCTTACGGCGGGAATCGGGAATGGATTAAAATGACTAACCAAAGCGACGAGAGAAAGCAATTTACAGGTCGTGATGGTGGGGTTATAACGTCGGATTCGAAAAGGTTGAGGGTTGACTGGGAGATATCTCCTAATTTCATCCCATTACAATACGAAACGCAGTCGTTATCCCAAAGCTCGGCGCTAATTCACCCAACCTGTAACTCGGACAAATAATTCTAATAATTTACAAACGAGTGTCTCCCGCGCCACAATGACATACCACAACAGTTCTAAAGTGGCATGCACGCTGACTTGACAAATGAACAAATGAATGAATTAAAACCTAAAATATATCCCTCCTAAGGTGTACCCAAAAGTTCATATCGACCTGTTAAATTCGTGTGTCAATATACCAACTATATTAATATTCACGCACTATATTTACTGTAAAAATTAACAAAAGGCACTTGTGTAACCATGTATGAGATTCGCCAAACTGTACCCTACTTCATCGCATGCTCACATAATGCTAAAGAAACTCATAGGAGATTTTCAAATGAATGTGCTCGAGTACTGGAGTCCGAGTTAGCCGTGATATTTTGAACGAAGCGGCATCATTTTCCGTTACGTTAAGACCGGACGGACTGCATCGCCATGTATCAAAACACTTGACGTGTGGGGCCGATTCGGCCGAGGAACGAGATGTTAAAACTAATCCCGTCACGTTTTCGAGTTCACGTCCCCCGGGGAGAGAGGTTGGGAGGTGGGACGGGACAGATGGGAGAACAAGCCGCACTGCTCACTCCGGTGGCACCCAGAGCTGTGACCGCAAGCGGTGGAAGCCGAGGCGGCCCACGCCCTTCCCCACGGGGACTCGACGACGACGGAAGGAGAGAACGCTTGCGAACGAAACGAATCCCCGACTTACCATACCGGCAGGGGGAGATGATTTCAAAATATAATGAGGAGAAAAAAAATACACTGGCTATCCGCGCGAGAACACTTGGACACGCCTGATTTTCGTGATTACTCCAAGGTGTCTCTAATGAGGCAGAAAAAGGGAGCCAAATTCACATCTCTCGCTAAATTTCGCCATTTTCAGCAGGAATTTCTTCTTGCGAGATGAGGTTGAAGTCCGAAATAAATATTTCATGAGCCTAAGGAGTCCAAACTCGAAGAAAGCCTCGATAATACCCCTCCGTCCCGAATTTCAATATGGTTTTCAAAGAATACAATGTATGCGTAATTACCCGCTGACTTTAGGATTAAAATCGACTTGATAATACGAGCTATACTTCAAATGACGCTGACGCATAGGGCTGCTTCTTGGACCGTGGATATTGTCTCTCCATCCTTTCTTAAGAGATGATCTCAGATCCAACGGGGCTTTATGATCCCTTTCCCGAAAGAAAAAAAAAGATACGCGCGAATGTTGGTAGGTCGCGTACTGCTTCAACATGCAGCGATAGTCTTCCAGTGTCGGAAAGAAATCTTGGTGCATTAAATATTTCAGGAACAACCACCGAAAAATACAATGGTGTATGCCACCGCAGCGAGTGACGTGATTTCAAATGGGGTATCATGGTTTTGAATGTGTGGTACGGGTCCTCCCGGACGCAGCGGAAGGAGACGAAGACCGAGCGGGAGTGACCGGGGAATTTTCCTCGGAAGACGAGTCCAAGAGAGTGGTGGAGGAGGGGTTGGTTGGACGGCTACCGAAGGACTGCCACAAAGTTGCGGCATCGGAGCGAAACGGTTTTCAAAGAATCGCCGTAATTGCCATTTACGTTCTTGGCGAGTTTTCCCCCGTTGCGGGAATCCGGCGACATCTGCTGTGGAATAGTCGGGATGAACCAACGGCCACTTAAATGAAAGTCGAGGGAAGATGGGAAGGGAGTAAAAAAAAAGAACGATTCGCAAACTTTTTTTTAACCTCCGACCGGCTCGCATAACTTCCATCCAAAGAAATGGAGCATTCGCTCGATAGGTCACATTAATAGGATCGGGACTTAACTCTAGCAAAAGGAGCCCTCAAATACGTTTTATGTGTAACATATGAAACTCATAATATAGAATTAACCTCAACAATTAAGCCCAAAGAACATATATTTAAATAACTTTTAGCTTGCTGCTCCAACCAATATCCCTCCGAGACATTTTGATTGTATATTCCATAAAGAATTCCTAGTGCCTTGGGGCAACAATGCCAATCACTAAAGGAATGCAGTTCAGGAAAAGGGACAGGGGGTACCTACTCTTTCTCTGGCATATTCTCATTTGCGCAAAGAAAGCATCATCCTCCACCTTATTGCCACAATAGATTATATCCCATTAGGTAATATTTACAACGAATTAAGTTACTACTAATAAAAAGTTCTGAAAAACCCAGTCAAGTTCACCATAAAGAATTCCGAATACCCTTGGTTGGGTCACCAACATTACTCCAAAACTAGTCGCATAAATCGCTAACTTGAAGCCAGAATCAACCATGCATGCAATGATAACTCAATTTAAAGCCATAATCATCCTACCGTGAACTAACTACGAAAAAAACGAATCAAAGCAGTATGTCAAGCCTATTATAGTCCTCTCTCTTCATCTCCCCCCGCCCGATAGAACGCAATAACATGGAAACAATCTAACCTCCCACTACGTCTTCAATCCCCATACATCATCCGCTGACGTTTCATCCGTATCATAAATCTATTGCTTAGCTCTGTGATGAAGATCAAAATATCGGCACGTACGCGGGGTATAGCATATCGAAATATAAAAACATGAAGTCGCTTTTGCGCGGCAGGCCGCTCCGGAAAAAAATACTCCAATTAACGCTTGGCCTCCACAACCATTTAACTTCTCCGAAATGCTGAAAAAAAAACAAAATATTCGCCCAGCTCGCTCCGCTGGCACAACCTCCTCATTTCCCACCTGTCTCCGATCCCTCCCCTCACACGAGCATCCCTTTTGTGCACCCCCCTTCCACCTTGGCCCCACGCATCACGCAATCGATTCCCGACTGACATCTCCTAAATCTCTCCTAAATTCCCGGGCCGAAGCAGCGAGAGCCCAGATCTCCTAACGCCTCGCCACGCACCCAGCCTCCTTCGCAACGAGCACTCTGGATCGAACACCTCACAGATAGAGACTCCGTTTAATCTGCTCGATCCAAGCCTGTCCGCGAGGAGGGGCGAGTCTCGCCTTGGCTCAGCCTATTCCTCCACATCGTCCACTTTTCCTGTCTGATCTTTTCGCTGCTTCCTCTCATCTACGAGTACATCACTCGTAAACATACAGAACATGCATTTTCACACGCTCAAGCATGTTAAAAAGCCTCACGGAGACACATTAGCACCTGGGAAAGGAAAATAATGACTGGTAACACATTCACGACTCCATGGCGGCCACGGTAGATAACGCATCAGCTGGACAACCCAGAGGTCGCTGGTTCGAGGGTGACTTCCATTTGTGTATTGTTTTTTATTAAGATTAAAAGGATGGGCTACAGGATAAAAACCTCAGACGTCTGTATAAAAACGCAAGAGCTTGCCATATTTTCAATAGGTACCTTTCGCAAGGCTCCCAAGGCTAATTCCTGTGACGAAAACAAACATTTCATCAATTAATCGTACTAGCATTAACGCCCCTGCATTTGCACCTGGATTTTTCACGAAATATTTCACTACCATATACATATCTAACAGCCTCAAAATAATATACTTAGGTCAATCTCTTTATGTTGCCGTCCTTTGCAGCGTTGCAGTGCACAATCAAGAGCTGGCTGAACTAGCGCACACGCACACCAAACAATCAACAACGTATCAGAATATGGGGTTTAGAAACTTAATCATGAGAACAAGGCATTATTTTCAGATATCTCACTCTGCTCAACTCTTGCTCCCATCTTCTGGATTTTTCTAGTCGAAATACGCACAACTACGAACCTGCCTTTCCATTTTCCTCGCGCACCCCTTTCTCTTTCCGCCCGCACTAATTTCCCTCCACACGAGGGGAGTGACACACTCCATTCCTCTTTCCACCAAACTCCACTTCTCCTTCCTTTTTCCATCCTCACTCATTCCCTTGTCAACTCTCGTTCGCCCAGCCACGCGGCTGTGCACATTCCACCCTCCACACCGCCTCGCACGCCCAATAAAACATCGCTATCTCGGCCGCCTCATCAGTATGCTAGCGAGTCATTTCACCGACGAAGGAAGCTGCGGCGGCCGGGGGTGCGAGAGCCGCCCGGACTCACTCTGCCGAGGCCGCTCCGAGATGACTCTTTTATCTTTCTCGACATCACCCCCAGCGAGAGGGGAAGATCTCCGCTCGCGCTTCACTCCCCACGCGGCACGAAGAGCGCAATCGGAGGACTTTCCCCAAACCTCCACTCGTTTACATCCTATACGATACATTTTTCTGGCCCATCGTGGTATCCATTATAAAATTAACCACGATAAAATTTCCCGTGAGCGAGCAAAGAAGGTCGGCGATTCGAAACCACCACGGGCACGGATGTTGTGCCCATCCTACGATGAGATTCTTAAGCTGGTTGCTTATTTTGGGGAGGCAACCGACAGCTTAGTCTGGTCATTTGCTCCATTAAGGATAGACGGGTAATTAAGTAGGGGTAGGCATTTTTTAAGAGAACAGAGGGAGGGTTGAGAGAGATTCGACATCGGCATTAGTCAGCTCTTAACCAAAGGCACCATGGGATCAACGATATAACGTCCTTTCTGACAGGTGAAATACTGTACTTACGCACTCGGTGGAGTCTTCTTTAACCATTTAACCTACACGTATTACATATGTTCTCAATTACCTCTATGTGCAACTCGCGAATATAATTATAAAAAACTACCCTCGAGTCTTCTACGCAGCCCTTACATTCTTCTGCCGTTATGGAACCGGAGAAGTGAGGAGGAATTTGGGAACATACCCTTGTAACCCCACGAGGAAGCACTATATACACCGCCATCAACTGAAGAGGAAAGTAAAACTCAATAATATCTGTAAACGTCGGCATTCGATCCGGGAACCTCGGAAGCCGGTACTCTGGCCTCATCCGCCATTAATTAATTAGAGTAGACGGCGTTATATGTCCACTGTCGAAGTAGTAAAAAAACCTTACCCTAGTAATATCATTCTCCGTTTTACAAGAAACCTTCGGGAATTATTTCCTTGGCGTTAAGAGAGGTTAGTGGAGTTCTCGGTTCGGGCGTGCCCAGAACCAAAATAACAAAAACGAAAAATGCGAGAAGGCACACGGGAAGCCGAGATGGCGAGTTTTCGATGACTTCACGCGTCGTTAAGGAGATGATTCATTCGCTCTCATTAAATGGAAAGGAAAGGGGGGGGGGGGTGTAAGGGATTCATCGCGGAGATTTCAACGTTCGATCGGACCGTAGTACAATTTATTTTTTCATTCCAGATTTTCACGTTACCCAATGAACCGCTATTAGTTGGCGATTAATGGGTAGAAACCATTTATCCCACGCCAGAGAAATTAATGATGGTTATTACTATTAAACCATGCCAAAACATAATTCATCGGAGGATTACTTATACGTTTACGATAACTTATAAGTTTTTATTAAGATGGGATCATAATTATCGGCGATGGGCAAACCGTAAAATTGTAAAAATTCAATCCTTTGGGAAGATTTAGACAAGAAAAATGTTGCATTTTTCCCACGTTTATTAGATGTTATTTCAATCACTGCAGAATTCACTGAAACGGAAGGAAAGAAAATATTTCCTTTTTGTAACCAATTCTTCGTATTATTCCCGAGAAAAATATTTTTCCCTAGCCAAAAAAGAAAACAGGTCAAATATAAAACATATCCCTCCTGTTACATACCTAAATATTTCTTTTAATGTTGATGCCATAATTAATGACACTATTGCGGTAAAATCGGGTTCAACACGAGTACGTTACATAGCTCTTACAACCCTCGTTGAAATGATGCCACATGGTTCACCTGCACTCAATAACTACCTTCCCCTCTTTGATTTGGAAAGCGAAGTCCGAGCTTCCTTCACTTTATCTTTGTGGACACATTTCTCTATCTACCCTCGGCACCTTCCCCTTCGGCACCATCCCTTATCCCGAGAGGGAGAAGCCGACCGCGTCTAGGCGTACACACCCTCCCGCTCCTGGCGCGGCCCGCTTCTGCACCACCCACACACCCTCGCTCATAAACTAGCTTAACTAGATTCCATATTTATTATGTACAACAGGTGGAGATATCTTAAAGGATTGCAGGAGTGAAACCTTAAGATGCTCCACAGAGGACGAGATGGAGGGCATGCGCCACGGAGATAAGGACTTCACAAACGGAATCGCATGGCGAAATTTAAATCCCATTACAGCACCTTTCCATGCATTCCATCACAACGTATATCTAATTCACACTGCCTATCTAATATGCATCTCACATCGCGCGATAATGTATATTGCACAACAAATTCCAACACATATCGAACGTCATTGAGCATCGAAAGACGTTACGTATCGAATTACATCACGCATTGCATTCCTGACGGACAATGCTAAATAACACAAGCCGATACCTCTAGTGCTCTTCGAGGCTTCACCAATCCTACCACACCACCAAATCGAAATCACACAACAGGCATCGGGGCATCAAAACATGGTAGAGGCCTGAAGAGGACGTAGACCCCTGCGTGGGCGTCAATCTAGGGTGGGGGAGGGAGTCGGAGTTCCGGGGGGGCGCGAATCACGAAGCTTCCAGTCCGACGAGGAGTTTCGGAAAGGACCGAAAAGTACGGCGGGGAAGAAATGAATGGGTTGAACATAAGGGGCGGGAAATTGGGGAGGTCGGGGGTGAAGATGAGGAGGAAAAACGTGAGGAGGACGAGGAGAGAAAATCCATGACCCCTCGGGAAGATGGCGGTGTTCCGGCCTCCCCTGGCATTCCGCCGCATTCGACGATATCCTCTCGCCCTAACCGCCACTTACACCACTCCACACGTCCCGAGCGGGAGGAAGGGGAGGAGGACGCATCTTCTGCGCTCGGCTCGTACAGCTCCCCGGACTTATCCGCGCCGACAAATCTCCCTCGCTTGCTCTCTCGCCCGTCCTCCTCCCCGGCCCACAATTCATGCCGACGCCGTAATCCTCCATTATAAGATGTCGCGGATTTAAGAACGGGAGTGGGAGACGAGCGGGCGAACCGGATTGAAGGTATTAGCTGGGAATGAAACATCGCGTGAGGGATAAGGCGCTGGGTCGGTCGCCCAAGTCAGATAGGCTGGCATTTGAAACTCCGCCGAACGTCCAAATGGAAGGAATACCCTAACATTTCCCCTTTCGTCTCCCATCCTCGTCGCCCACACTTCCTCAACTCCTCCGAAAGGCTTTCCACCTTCTCGTCCCCCACCATTACATATATATCTCTCTCTCCGCTCTCCATCAAAATCCCTCACAAAACTCTCTGTGGTAGCCTCCTCCCACCTCATTCGGGCGCGCAGTAATAACAGCGTGAGATGCTGGCGGAGTCTAGAGCCTGGTGAAATGACTTCCCTCCCTCTCGCCTTCCCCACTCCCCGCCCTCTTCCCATCCCCTCGCTTCACTCTTTCTTCCCGCTCTCGTTCGTTGCTCCCTACCTATGAACAACGCAAGTAACTACTCAAAACCACTGCTAAGAACGCCAGAATACCCGATCCTTTCCTTATTATCGAATTCAAAGCTTTCGCGTTCGAGAATGGGCAGCAGCTGAGGCAATGGAACGTATTTCCGCAACACGATCATTTTGGACAGCATTGTTAAAAGACGAAAATCATTATACACCGGAAAAGTGGTTAAGCACCTTACAAGGCCTCTTTCCTATTATTGTTCTTAGCAGAACACCTGAGTAGCGTAATAATTAAAAGACTCTAACCCGTCCATTTCCTCTTAGAGGTTCCGATATAAAATCTTCTAAAGCTACAGAACTGAAATAGAAGTTTCCACGAAACAGTACAAGTAACCGAGCTCTCCTTGTCATCAATAAAATCCAACTTCTATTCAGTTATTGGAGTGATAATTTGTTCAGGAAAAAAATCAAGGAGTAGGCGTCGAAGGTAAAAAAAAATGCAAGACCAGTCGACGCTGCCTGTAAGTAAAAGGCACGAAAATTAAAGGTGCAAGCGTGTATGAGGTCACAGGTTAAAAACTGCCCTCATGTCTTTCACTCGGCCCTCCTATTCACCTCCTCCAGTGGGACCTCCGAAACTAGCTACTCCCTCACCGGGCACTTTGGGTCCCCCACGCATCCCTTTCACTCCGCCCTCCTCGCGCCTAAGACACCTGTTTACGTCGCCTGGCAGAGAGGAGCAGGGCAAACGGCGCGGCGGCAAGGGAGGGACTGGCGCTTCGATTCCTTTCCTTTCGTCGGGGCCATAAAGACAGGAGCGGTGGTGAGTCTTGCCAGTGATTTGCGCGTCGGAGTTGGGCGGAATAGAGGGGAGGAGGCGGGGGAGGGGCCTCCCTCCTCGCACCCGTCGCCTTTTATAGTCTTGTCCCCCTCTCGAGTTATTTTTCATAATTTTATTTATGGCCTTTTTTTACCCATGTTCCTTCACCTCTCCCGGCTCCAAATGTATCGAAAGCCATAAAAAGAGCTGACGTTCAGACTGGAAGCAACGCTCGGGCACGAAATATGGGTTTCTGAAGGGCTAAAGGTCTCTCGGTGGCCATCCCTCGTCGATGAACTGTCTCATCTCGTGAAAGTCTCAGGTATAACAGTTATTACATTAGCGAGAAAGTAATAATTTTATCTTTGTTTCCTGGCGCGACCTATAAGCAGTTAATGTTGAAAACTTTGCCGTACGCAAAGCGGTAATTTAGTACTCTGTGTTTACAAGGCAAAACGCTTTATTGCTGTTACCATTTAATCATCCTCGCACTTAACGTACTTTAATCAATGGACAAATTCCATTAGTTGTGGATAGTTTTGATCCACACTTGCAACAACTTTTGAGGAAAACAAAATACTCAGCTTAGTTACCTGTACCTTAAGTGCCTTCAATATCTTTCAGAGAGGATATACGTCATCATGCGTCATTGATTAACCTATCATACCCCGATACCTATTGTCACAAAAATCTAAGCTGCGAATATCTTAAGTGATATACCAACAAATAAAAACACAAACAACAAAAAGGGGGAGGAGCTAATATTACCAACAGCAAAAAAATACTCAATCTGATTCTCATCTTTCGACTTACGCTTAATAGTTCGAATGTTTTCCTGAACAGGAAAATAATTATAGGTGCACTGAGAATTACTCGTCGTGACCGCACCTCTGGTGATGAAATTCGGAACATGAGACGAGGCGTAAAGGTATTAATTAATGCGAAACAAGAAAATGACGCATGAATAGAGTATAATATTACGTCCCTTAAACCGAGATCCTAAGGGATAATAATGGGTTCGCACCAAATTTTCACACTTTCCGACCGCATCCACGTCCGTAGGGCCTCGCTCGAGAGAGATCTGCGCTCGGATAACGCCCGCGCGCCTCTTACACAATATCCGCGCTCCTTATCTTCCCGTAATTGGCGAAATGAGGGGGCGATTAGGGGGAGCGAGCTGCCGCGAACCGGAGCGAAGGCGACCGATACATAAAACACCACCCCGAGGGGTCAAACCGAGGGGCACTCGACATGCGCGAAGCCGGATCGACAGACGAGCGAGCGGGGCAGGATCGCAGTCGGGAGCAGGATTCTCGCCGGAGATGCTCGGGTAACACCCGTTATTACCCCACCGTATTTATGGCCGTATCGAGGGCGGGAGAAGGAAGAGGAGGGGGGGAAGGGGGGTTGGACGGGGGCAGGGCTGGAGTCGATCGGCGGACGGCCGGGAAGAGGGAAAGGCCGGCGGTGTGGTAGGTTCGAGGGGGGAAAAGTAGACTACTTTATGGCCGCTCGTGGCTGAGGAGGCGTGGTGCGGGAGTTTTCAGCATTTTTACGGCCAAAAGCAGAGCGGACGACCGACGTGGTGCGGCGGGTGGGACCGTGCACGAACGCCGAGCACGGACTCGTGATCTCCGATGCCCCGGAGCAGAGAACGAGGTTAAAACTTCACGTTGGGCTCGGGAAGGGACGCCGACAAAATAGATCGCCCGGCTTCGCCGTAAATCCAAGCCGTCGGAGCCGGCGGTCTCTGGGCGGATATCGGCTACCTACCCGAAATGAACGCTCCTGGAAATCGCTCTGCGGTCGCGTTATCTTCATCATTCCGAAACACTGCACAGGCCCGATGGGACTGGCCCCGCGATGAGAGAACACGCATCTCACGACGCCGAGTCCGGGGACAATCTCACGAGTATTTTTCGAATACACGAGAAATCGGAAACTCGTTCCCAAGACCGGTAATAACACGCGAGCCAAGAGCGAAAATATACATAAATCATGTTGAAGGTTTGGGGGTTGATTTATTAATTTTTCCTAGTCGAGGAAATATTTTAATCGAGTTGAAATCGCTCCAACTCTTCGTACGGCGTAGCTAGAAATACCGAAGGTGAGACGAAAAAGAAGATAATTCCGAGAGAAACGAAGACATTGCCAATCAAAAGGAGGCAAAGCGTCGATCGTAAGGAACTCTCCGTGTGGCAAATAACCCCCGCCTCCTCGAAAGCATAAAGGAAAAGAGAGGAAAGAATGAAAAAATGGCCCCCTACCTCGTTCCTCTCCTCTCCCATCCCACCGGCGAGCAGCTAACGAACTAAGTAACCAAAGGGAAACAAATGGACCCTCATTTCGTGACGAAGTGTAAGGAGAGCCCACGTCAGGAAAACTCTCCGGGGTGCCAGCTTTTATATATTATGTTTTTGTAGCACCGCGAGTTGCCGCACGTGAATCCCCGCGGTGGGATGCGACGACAGGGGCGGGAAATAAAAATTGGGCGCAAGATGAAAAAAGGCGGTCGGGGGAAGGAGGTAGGACCGGGAAAGGGAGGGAAGCCGAGAAAAAGAGCGCAGGAGGAGAACCGAGAAGCGTACGTGAAGATCACAAGTGCTAACTCGTACAACAAAAGAGCGCCTTTTCGCGTTTCCCCAGAAACGACAGTACGTCCCCTAAACGGCTTCGCTTGGTCGGTGGCAAAACATACATCTCACCCGCTCACGCACGACGTGGGAAGTCGGAAACGTTTCTCCGCCGAAACAAACAAATCACAAACACAAAAGATGGTTTTATGGGTGACCTCGCAATGGGAGCTCAAATTTCGCGGCCCGTGAAAACCACGCATTCAAGCCTTCGAGTTGCTTCCCTAATCCGCATGCCGTCTCCATAATTATTTAATGCTTAGGTACTGAAAAATCTTGTCACCAGAAATGCCGTGTAGTCCTGAAAACCTAAGGCATTTGAAACACCGTTAAGTCTTTCATAATAATAATGAAGGTAATATTTAAGTAAATTGGGGCGAGATTGAGAGAAAATTGTCCCTTATGCCATCTAACCCCTAAACGGATGGGATGAAAGAAATAAGGTAAAAGAGTGGCTTTATAGTGATGATATATTACAAGAAAGGAAGAGAAATAATTTTACGTACTTATAGGTGAGAGTGCTATATCAAAACGCTCCCTAAACGCGACGATTACAATTAAAATAATTAACTACCCGGACGGTACTTATTCACAATAAGAGTATGCATTCCAAAGCAAATGAAAGCAAAGGAGATTAAAAAAAGGAATGTCGGTGGTTACATTCTAAATTGGGCTGTTTCCTTATGCAATTTCCCGAGATCATGCTCCACTATAGGAGACTGCACTAACTCAATCCAAAAATCACAAGTAGGGGACATGAGCATGCTTTTGCAGGTGACGATAAAATTCACGGTATCTTCCCTCTTGCTCATTCCACGGGATCCAAACGCTCAAGCTACCAGATACAAACTACATTTTGAACTACCTACGATGTCCGACTGCAGCACAGTTTCAGGACGTCGATAACGTCGAAATCCGACGTATGGTTCGGCCTGACTTTTGCGAGACTACATTGGAAGACGTTACCGGAGATTGACTCAGATTCAGCGCAACAATGAGGAGAGATGCAGAGGAGGAAAGGAGAAAGGGAGAGAAAGAGAGGGGATGGGAGAAAGAGACGCCGATTGAAGCATTTGCCGCGATGCGAGGGAAGTGGAAGACCACGAAGTCACGATCGGATAAGAGCTCGGCTATCGAGGAGCCATCATCGACCAGATTCACGGCACTCTTTCTCCGCATCTCGCCTCGTTTCCCCCCGAACTGCGCTGCGGGATATGCGCTCGGGGATTTTTGAACTCATTTCCCACCCAACCACCCACTCCCCCCCTTTCTCCGCCCCCCATCTCTCCATCCTCACTCCTCCACGAGACGTTCCCCCTTTGCCCACACACCTCCGATGCTCCTCACACGAACCCTCGCTATCTTTACTCCTCTGCGCGAGCGAGTTGATTCCCCGCCATTCCCCTCCATCTCTGCGTAGAAGCATCAACATTCACGTCGGATAATCACCTTCCGAACAAAGTCACTCTAGCTAAGCAGAATAGTTAACCACCTACAGACTCTTGCTCCAACTACCTCACTTTCCAAAAATACTAAGGAAAATAACAGATATGCTTACCTCAGTCCAAAGAAAACATACTAAGGGATGACATAATTTAACTGATTACTTCAAACCAGCCTGAAGAAAACCAATGAAATACTCTCATATGCATAAATAATGTATCCTCTTATAGCTGATCAAGAAATCTTTCACGCATTCTTTTCATAATCCAATCGATACCTTGACGAAAAACCCATCACTCAATGGTGAGCGTTAAAAACTCATCTCTCGGGCCCGCATCCCCGAGAAGGGAGCCCCATTGTCGCATGGACCACCGAGCTACGTAATGGGACGCCGCGGCGGCGGCGGTTCGGCCCCCCTTTCGCCTTTACACTGCGATGGAATTCGAAGCCCTTAACCGAGGCGATGACGCAGCGCGTCGCTTCTCATTTCATCAACGTCTCCCTCCCATTGCAGCCGCCGACATCATTAATCATACGGCGTGTTTCGGACCTGTTGTAGCACAACTGTTTGCCACCTTCCTCCACGTCCCTCTCCTTGCAGTGTCCGTCCGCCCATTGTCCTGGGCGACTCCCCCGTTTTTTGCACCCTCTCTCCCTCATTCAATCTCTCTCTCTCTCTTTTTCTCCAAACAAATCGGATATCGCCGGTCCTCTTTGCCCTCTCCCCTATCCCTCAAGAACGGCTCCCTTATAAACCCCCGGACATCGATTCAATCGAGGTGATAATTAATTTTTAATAACCTCTCGCTGGGAGAGGAGAAGGGTACCCGGTATTGAGAACCCCCGCTCTCAATACCAGGGCTCGGCTCTCCTGACTCCGGAGAATATCTTTCCCCCCACCCCCTCCCACCTCTTCATCTATCCCCGAGGAATCTGAAAGAGGGGTGTCGACCGCAAAGGTCCGCAAGGGTTTTAATTAAAGTCGGCATTTCTCTCCTGCAAGCGCAGTTCCCTTTTTTTACAGCGAGGAAAAAAATATCGGATTCCTCCTCCTCCCTTGACGACTCGTAAGGAGAAAGCGGCACTTGGGACTGAAAAGTATAAGTGTCTCCAGGGCGGACATTCCAATTAAAACTGCCACGGTTATTATCTCTCCCGCGCAGCAGTCAAAGCCGATCACTAAGGCTTCGATGGCGAATGCTTCGATCGTCGGAATCCCAGCGGACAAAATGAACAGCACTCACGGCTTCGAAAACAGCGCGGATACTTGGATGCCCCGAGAAATATGGACGATGCTTTGGACGGGACGTTTCAGCCTACACATCCTAACGGGAGCTCGAGGAGATTTGCAAGCATAGAGGCCACGCCTTGACGAACACATCCACCAAGGGAAAGAGGTATGGTTGAGAGAGTGACCGGCCAAACGGGTGAAGAGTTCGCACTTTCAAACTTCATCCGATAATTACCGCGCGCTCGAACATTTCGCCACCCTGAATGATTCACCCTCTGATGAACGCGCACATTTTAGCACATCCATGCCATCTCATCCACTCAGCCCCTTCATCAAAAAAATTTCACGGCCCTCGAGAAAAATTCGACCACACGCATTTCATCGCCGTGTGCGATTTCCCGCTACATCCTCGCCCATAGATGTGCCATTTTGCGGAATTTGATTCCACAATAAGATCCCCCCCGTCTCTCTGCACCGCACCCACCACTAAACCCTACGAACATTAGCCTCTGCGGCACAATTTTTTTCAAAACTAAATGCTGGCATAAGTGCTACCTAACAACGTTTTACGAGGACAAGAAAAATGTTGAAGCACTTTGATTCCGCTCTAAGTTTTCAGGATAGTTTATTACCTCAAAAGCAAATGGAACAGGCCCGAATTACTAATATATATGATTTGATTATAAAACGAGATATGCCTTTTAATTCCAAAACGGTGCCTCATCTGAGTATCTATTGCTTCAACAGTATAACACAAGTATTCTTTAGGCAGCAGAAATTTGAGCGCTAGAATTATAATTGTTTATTTTTATTACTGACAACGCATGAAATAGAAAAACGGATGCTGATGACGTTTTATTGATTCGGTCATATTCTCAGTCTCTACCCTTTTATTATCTCTTACATCAATAGCGCTATACATTCAACGGGGAAAAAGGCAATACGGTCTTTGTTAAATTTGAATATTGGCGGGATGAAAAATGCAAGGAAATATAACCTACTACTTCAGACTTAACTTCGTGATAATACTTGATATCCACAGTAATAGTAGGTAACAACAATTGTAATATCCCACAGAAAATATCTGTGAAATATTAGTATTATTTCTCTTTTAGAAAGGAACTGTGCCAAAACTTAATTTTCTCGTTCGTCGTTCCATACATGCATTCTACTTCGTTCCCTCACCATGTTCAACCAAGGAAGAAGTCTGTCTCGACCGTTCACGTCCATTCCCCACCCCCTCCCCCCATCTCAACCCCGTCGGCCACGTCAAACCGTTGCCATCACTTGCCCATCCTTCCCTGATCCATCCAGCTATTCTCCTTCTCCGCCCACCCATTTCTCCGCTTCGGCCATTTTCGCACTCTCGCCGCGGGCACCCCGAATGCGGCACGAAGCGCCATTACGCGCACCAACACACGCGCGCGCGGTTGGAGGAGGAGATCGTGACTCGATCCGTCCCTCGAGGCGGGATACCAGCACGGCGTCAAGGATGGGAGCTAATGAAACGGATGGGAAGGGGTGCAGGCAGGTGTAGAAGGCCGAGGGTATCGCTTATGTTCTGCTGCTTGAGATGGAGGGGAAAGAGAGAGAGAGAGGGGTAGAGGGAGCCATGAAAGGAGGAGGGAAATTAGGATGAAAAGGACGTCAAGAATTTCACCGCTTTCGTTCATTCAAGTCTCCAAGCTTTGACCAGAGTGAAGGACGAGGGAGGGAATGACTTCTTCCATTCAAAAAAATACATAAAAAATAATGAACGACCAGAAAAAGGACTGCGGAACAATCGCCGAAAGGATGAAATGGGTTGTTGAAAGGAGGGACATGATCAAGTGTTATTATGTTTCACCCTGGGAATCCACATTGGCTCGCAAATATGCGGCTATTGAGCTGACCAAATGAGAATCGAATAGAAATGGGAATGATAAATACTTAAGAATAAATTAAGGATTACATCACCACAGTAGAGTTAACCCAGGCATTCATAAACCGGTGGATTAGAGAGTAGATAACAATTTCTATCAAACATAGTGATGAAAACATTGAATTGTTATTAATCATTTCTTAGGCAAAAGCAATTTCCTCCGGTGAAATTGATTACGAAAATACTATTTAAGTAAATTTTACTGTAAGATGAGGGGGCATAACGTTAGTTAGTCAAATATTGGTAACAAAATGCAATATGAATCAAGGATGAACCTTAAAGACAGCCAACACCACAAAAAACATTTTGACGGATTTAATAAAATAATATACCACAAGAGGAAATATTTTTGGCCATATGAGCAACATACCCGAAAAAAGAGGGAATTCATTATTTTTGTGTGTCCGTGGCAAATGCTTCCAAACAGAAGTAATGGCAACATGAACCATTAATTCCTTAGCCTCAGATTCATCAACAGGGGCGAACATTTTACAACGCATGCTTTCGCTTGAAGCATTCTGAGATGCATTTCATCTGATTCAGTCCCTGTGTCGATTCTGGACACCACACCGAAGCGCTAGAGTATTCATCGACGAGAGATATCCTGAAGGAGAATAATAATACAGAAACATCCCTCCACCCACAGCTCGTTAAGGTACTTACTGCCTATCCACGTATTTCCCGCGCTCATGGGAACAAAAATTAAAACCCGTGACCAAACTTACTCTTTCCATCGCGAGGGTTCACGAATGAAAAAAAGGAAGGGAAAGGTAACCAGTGAACGGACGGACCTTCGAGATATTTTTAGTGAAAGCGCACGGCGATGATGGCGACCCCAGAGACTCAAACAAAACTGTGGAGAGATGGGGTAGGAATCGAGAGGAGGAAGATGGGACGTGAGAGAGAGAGAGAGGGGGGGGGGGGGAATCCGAAGAAGATGCTCGCAGGGAAGATAAGAAGCTGGAGAAGAGGGAGATGGAAGAGGGAGGATGGAGAAGGGGGCGATTGGTGGCGAGAGAAGGGCACAGGAGGAGGAAGTGGACGGGCGGGTTCGGCGAGAGCTATCTACGCCATCCCCCCTCCCCGACTCCACCTCCGGTACCTGCCTCCACACCCTTTTCCCCCTCCACACGCCATCCTCCCGCGCAACCCTTTCCACCCTCCTCCCCTCTGCACAGACGGACTCGCTCGCCCTCCCATCCTCCCGGCCCGCCGCCCACCCACTCTTGTCTCTCCTCCACTCCCTCCCACGATAAGGCAAACGGAGAAACGGGAAGAGGGGAGGGAGAGGGAGGGGGTGGGGAGAGGAGCCTTCGGGCTCTGACCTTGCGAAGGGGGGAGGGAGCGTTGGGAGGAGGCGAACAGGGGGAAGAAGGCGGCTGAAGGAAGAAGAGGAAGAGAGAGAGAGGCACAGAGACGGGAGGAGGGTTGGGGACCGAAGGGGGCGATCGAACGCTCGCGATTGCGACCCCGAATGGAGAGAGAAAGAGAGAAAAAAGAGCAAAACATGCTCTCGAGGGTGCTATGGTCGGGAAAGTTAGGAGAAAGGGAAACTCGAGAAAAGTCATAGAGCTATGCTTAAATAATAAAGTGAATATAAATCATTACGTAATTCAACACAAAATAGAACCAATTCGAATCCCGTTAATTTACCGTAGAGAAATAGAAAAATTCCATTTCTGAAGGAGATTTAGCCGTAACCATAGATCCTAGAGGCGGTTTTCACGGTACTCTGCAGATATTTACGGATGAGAAAGAGGGAAAGGGCCGAGGCAAAAGTACAGAAGGGAGAAAAGGCAAGAAGGTGATTGTATGTTGCTTTATTACGCAGCGAACACAAACAAATAATGCACTAATATATTTATGACCACTACAAATAATACTATATCACACAAAGCAACGCATAGCCATACAAAAAAGAATTTTGATTTAAAATAATTAGGAATGGGCCGAGGCTGAACAGCTTGAGTCAAGTGCCAAGTGAAGAACTACTATTAATGTCCAATACGCGAAAAAGTTCACACAAATTGGCAATACGCTTAAATACTCTGAATGGGAGTTCCGGATGGTATTGGTGTCACGACTGATAAAGGGACCGAGGGGAGAAACAAGCCAGAAAAGGGAATGGGGCAACAGGAAATAGCAGACTGATTCGTCAAGACCTTTCCCTACAAAAAGGCCAAAGGTGTCGAGAATGTTCCCAAAATACTTCGAAAGCAACCAAGACTCAGGACTTGGCTCCGCGAAAGAGTTCGGTTACGCAGCTCACAATGTCAAAGTGAAAATCTATAGTACATATAATAGAGATATGCGTAATTAGCGCACCTTTCAGGGACAGTGCGTACAGGAACAGCAAAGAGACAATACTGGCAATGAAATGATAAAGAGGGGGTACTTTTTAAGGATGAACTGATAAATGACGAAAGAAGTGACTATAGAGAATGTTTTAGAGATCATTTGGATGGCACCGAGAAGAGAGCACGGCTACCACCTGGCCTTCCACCCCTTTTTGCTTAAGTGAGCGAAATAAATATACAGCAGTGAAAAAAACGCACGTGACACCAAAACCACCTCTGGAAAGAGTAAACTGAAGAGGGATGGCCCGAGAAAGAGAGAGCTGGGGGAGAGATAGTTTGGTCCAGCGGAGTGTTACGCCTTGAAAAAAGAGGGGGGGAGAGAGAGAGATAAGACGAAATGTTAGCGAAGAAGGGTGAGGGGGGGGAGAGAGAGAGTTGGCCGAATGAATGGAGGGAAGGTACACCGGGGGTGGGAAGGGGTGAGGAAGGAGAGTGGATGGAGGAGTCGAGAGTGAGTGGATGCTGGGATACGAGGGGCGGGGTGGAATTAGGGGGGGGGGTGAGGAGAGAGAGAAAGGGAGGAGAGGGGTTCGCCATTCACAACGGCGGATTGGGGAGGAGGGAGAGAGGGGAAAGACAGAGGAGGGGTTGAAGAGAACCAGGGGGTGGGGGAGGTGGGGAGGGAGTGGCAGGGGACGGTGGAGGAGGACAGAGGTGGGGCGGCGGGAAGGACCATCTCTTCAGTGCTCAGCGTGTAAAAATGCTCAAGTTTTTATTTAGCTCCGGCACTATTCTCCCTGCCGCATTACAGTTCCCCATGCTAAAAAATGATATTTTACTATTAAAAATTAGCATAAAGATGGTGAAGTGGCCAAAACGTGATTTCCACCGCGTTGAATGCTAGAGTGACAGGGATTTCTCGCTGATAATTTTAATAATATTGATGCCCATACTTTAAAAACGTAAATCAAACTCAGAGAGATAGAATTTGATAATAACATTTAGTAATATTACATTTCAGGGTATGGAGCAGAAGCCAGGCAACCGAAGAAAATTATCACTTCCTCACATAATTAGCCACGAAAAATTTCTTTTCACATAACGACATCACGGCTTCATTGGGCAGCACCTTTTGCGGGAGAGGTATGACGAAATATACGAACACTGGACAAGAGTATGCTCAAGATACAAAGTCAATACAGGGGAATATGCCTCAATGATGCAACATGATGAGATGACCGTACAGAAGCTGAGTAAAAAGAGTGAACCTCTTCCCTCACTAATTGCGGCATTACATCACAATTATACATGCCTAAATTCACCTCACAACACTGGGTACTTTATACCCAAAACCTATGACACAATTTGACTACGATTGCATGTGATCGACGACGCGAAAAAGGGAACCAAACGGAGAATCATCGTAATGTTTAATACAAATTTGCTTGGCACTTTACCCCTCTGAGGATTTACTTCTAAGCACGAGTGCATATATGTATGTACGTCCGAAAAAGAATATTGGCGAGCAGGGAATGGGAAGCAAGAGGAGTGGAATGGGAGGAGACTGAGAGAAGCCTACGTTATCCCTTTACATTTATTTCCGGACGAGGCAGAAGCCCGTTTCACAAATTGTAAATACACGGCAAAAGGAGATAAGTCGACCTGGCCGTAAAATAGTGAAATATATCTCCCTCCCCTCCCTCTTCCTACTCCCTTACTAAGGATAACGTACACGACGGAATTACTAATCCATTAAAGGGTTCCACTTCGCCCCGGTTTATGGTACGTCCAGACTTGGCGACAATAAAAGAACGCAAACGTGAAATATCTCACTGCCGCCCGAAGGGTCGTTTATTTCCATGGCATCGCCGTCATGGACGCAGCCAAGCCTTCCCGGAAGTAGACTCGCCACTCGGATAGCACAGCCGTGCTTTGCATGACAGGACCCGTCCGGGATTTGATGGCGATTTTCCCGCCGAAACGACGACCTTTCGAATGAGTAACGCTGGAGGTAAAAATTAATCCGTTTCCGTCGGCAATAAACATGTATATTTACACGTACAATTGCGGAGAGAGAGAGAGAGTTCGGCTTCTGATCGGATGGTTACAACATGAACCAAGCCTCCGAGGAAAATATTCCCAGTGAAATTCTTCCAGCACGATTCCATGAGGAGCATAATCCCGCAGTAAGCTTAAGGTGACCTAGCAAAAGAAATCATCCTTAACTTTCATACACCAATCGGCTTGATCCGAGGTTATTCTCATTTTCCCCTGTAAAAAAACTTCCAAGTTGATCACCAAGGTAAGAGTGATTTTGCGTGATCTGATGCCAAAACTTACAGTTTGTGAAACATATTTCAACACACAGCCTCGCATTGACTATGTTCTATGATACATTTTTACGAAAACGCGCACATCCAAGCTCAGGGTGATAAAAAAAAACGGCTGGGATAAAGTCGAACCCGAAACCTCCCATCATGAAGCCGATGGTTTTAACCCACCGCACAAGCTCTCCTGCTGAGGGAGTCCTCTCGTGAGGAAGTAAACATTTCGAAAGAAAACGCGCAAAAATTATCGAGACTGCCACGGGATCAAACATCGCGGAGAATTGTCGCAAAAACGGTGGGGGATTGATGACAATGTCCCCCGCGACTTCCCTCGCGATCGTGGAGGAAACTCGTCCTCGGCTTTTTAATGAATGGACGGCCGGTGTCCCTAATTGTGGGACGTCCTTGGAGCCCATTAAGAAATCCTCCTCCGGCAAGGAGAGGCCGCTCCTCTCCAGAGTACACATGCAAGCCCTTGAGTTTCAGCAGAGAGAGGAGGCCGGCGGACTCGGTGGAGATCTTAGCTTTTCTTTGGGCGGCTGAAAGGTAATCCTCGAGGAAGGAAAAACATTGCCTCGACTCTCTTTCGCGTAGACATATTTTCTACAATTTCTTCTCAGTAAATACTTATACAAGTTACTCCAAGGCGTAAAAATCTCGTACACATTCAATGCCGGTGGGGAAAAGAGGTGGGCCACGTAATTAGATAGTTTTACATAGACTATGAATCGTTGCCTTTCATCCAAGTCATCAAATCCAACTCAATAACCTTATGGTACAACGATTTTTTAAGCAAAACGTCTTTATGCTCTCGGTATCGATCTCGGTTGGAAGAGGGGCAGCCGGGACATTAGGTATGAGGCCACGATTTAGTGAGAGCCTATTCTCCTTAGAGCTGCTCTTCAACGGGAGATTTGATAGCGAATGTTGGCACTACAATCATTACTAGGTCTGCACCGCTAGTCACCTCTCATTCCACCAACTGCCTTGAAAACAAACAAATCGGCCATACGCATTCACGCGATAAGGGGCTCCAGAGGAATCTCACCTTGTTTTGAATACGTGAAATTATCATTGAAGGACAATATGAGTCAAGGATTCAGACAATATGAAACCCACGCTCCCCTTCAAGACCTCTAGTTCACCATTTCCTAGCTTTTTCTTTGGGTGCACGAGCAAATCGAGTGAGAGGGGCCTTAAAAGAGGAGGATGAGGAATGGGCAGAAACTCTCCAAGGCTCCCTGGCTTTCTCACGCTTGTCCGCTCATTAAACAAACGAAGGCACAGTGACAGAGCACATGGGGATGAATCTACGAGAGAGAACCACTTTGATCCCATCTTCGTTTTATCGCTAAGGCGAAGAGGGAAGACACAAGCGGAGAATGAGGGAGCCGGTCGCAATTAGATTAGGCAAGTGAGAAGGCAGAGGGATCGAGAAAAAAAAGACAGTTCAGAGAGTGGACAACACCGAAAACCAGAGCACATCTGGAAAGAGTTGTCTTCATCCGAAAGGCTAAAGAGATGCGTAGATGCATACAAGACGCATTTCGACAATCTTCTGCGTCTCGTATTCCTCTGGGAACCGAGACGCGTTTTTCGCATCGGGTTTCACTCTTCTTCCCCACTCTCCCCACCTGGCGAATTCCTGAAGGGATCGATTCACTTCGGGGAAAAACACGTGTCCGTTATCTTCCTTGCACGGCCATATTTATGAGAGGCGAAGAGTACAGGCATCTTCCATTAGTTCGAAGTGCTCTTTCCTTCCTTTTCCCCACCGGCATATTTTTTTTCGTTTTGAAAATTCGGTCGCCCAGGAAGCTTTCGAGATCAAAGGAGATGTGTATTAGCGAGCGACGTGGGCGGAATGGCTCGATTGGCAAAGCGAGTGGGACCGAGGAAAGAAATGCAAAAACGAAAAGCGGGATGAGGAGGGATACGATATAAAGGCGGCCGAGCAGCTATATTTACGGCTAATTTTTTCCCATAAAGTTGAAATATATACAGAGTGCGGAGCAGTTAACTTTGGCAGCTTCACGGGTGCCAGTCGCATTAACACGTTCAGCTGAGCTGATACATGAATTTCAAGTGAAGATACGGCAGATACGAAGCGCAATCTTTTTCCGATCGCCAGTAAAGAGTTTTAAGATTATGTTTAAATCAAACTCACATTTTTCCCGCGTGTTCAATAAATTTCAATGCGATATGAGCGATGATAGCTTGATTCGGAGGGCAAAGCACTCGTCGACTAGGGTCAATCATGAAAATCCCTCAACCCTACGTTAGATTCAAGCTGCTTGCGAGTTCTATCCATTAATATCTGTAATCAATAGCAGAATTTTCACACAGAAAAAAAAGCATTCGCCTTGACCGGAACTCAAACCAAGAACCCCCTAATTTCATGGCAGGTAGTCAAAAAAATAAACATCCACGAATCACAAGAAAGTGAATAACATTAAGGATATCATTTTTACCCCGAAATATAGTTTTCGATTCCAAACGTTAACGAAAACGTAGATTAAAATATTCCAATAAATGCTTAAATGTCGCTTTTTTGAGAAACACCTTCGCCTCGACGACCAAAGGCAATGTTTTAAGGTGACTGTTTTAAGAATGTAAGGGAACACCTGAAACCGCGAAACGAATGGAAAAAATTGACCACATAATGTAAGAATAAACATGCGGCTAAAAAATGTCAAATTAATTGTTCGGACTGCCATAGGTGGACAGGGAGGCATAGCCCTCCGCTCTACCAATGAAAAGCTTTATATTATCTTCCAAGCAAACAAGCCAGCGAACTGCCATTGGGTTTTACACATCGAAGTTCAGCGCAAATTATCGGATATCTGCGACCATTCTTGCAGGGTTGGCAGCTGAGATCAAAGGAGACAGCGTGAGACACTTTCGAGTCGGAGGGAATAGGCGATCTAAAACTCTCGAGATTCGGAGACAGACAGAATGGGAGGTGAGGAAAACATGCGCGTAGGAAAAGAAATAAAACAACGGAGCGCAAAAAATGGCACGGAATTGAGCCTTATGAGGGGAAAAAGGAAAAACGCGCCTCTTGTTTCACCGCTGATGTGAAGCTGGGCGGTGAGCATAAAGGTTGTAGGAGACAAAAGGGCGTTTGCTTGCTCTTCTCATTCAACACCGACGCCGGACGGGGAAGATGGGACGGAAGGGAACGCCTCCCAAAGGGAACGTCACGCGAGTTCTTAAGCGTTAAGTCACTCCCCACTACCTGCCCCTCCGAGGAGTCATACGTGAGAACAGGCATGGAATTAGGGCTAAAGGAAGAATCTTAGACCGAGTTTCCTTTTCTGCTAAAACCACTCCTAAGCAAGAAAAAATATTAGTGTTGAAATCACAACCAGTTGAAAATCAATGAAACTGACAATGGATACATAGGTATATGACAAAATAGTTAAGGCTTATACAACAAACAAGCCAATCCAAACACAGGGGCACGGTCAGCGGGTGACTCCGCTAAGGTATTCGAGGCTAGTACGCAATCCTTGAGCAAGGTCATGGTAGAGCATCAATCAAGTGAACTCAAGCACATGAATATTCCCTCAGATGTAATTTGCGAAAAACGTCAATTAAAAATATTGATTCGAAACAGTCGAATGAAAGGGAATTTCATCTTTTATAAACTCAGGCGAAGGATGGGGACAACAATGATCAGTGTTCCTGCTTTCTACAGTCATCATCATTATCATCGGTCAACAATCCTAGGATTGGTTTGACGCAGCCCTCCACTCGATTCTTCTATCAGCCAACCTCTTCATATTGGCAGCTCCTCGCTTTTACTTGCTTCACAACTTGCTCCATGTACCACATAGGACTACCTTTTCCATTCTTCCCGTTCACTTTTCCCTCGACGACTGTCTTCATCAGGCCATCAGGCCCATTAAGTTGTCCCGTCTTCTTTTTAATGTTTTCAGTAGACATCTCTTCTCTCCCACTCTTCTTAAGACTTCTTCGTTGGTCACTCGATCGATCCATTTTATCTTCAGCATTCTTCGGTAGCACCACATTTCAAATGTATCCAGCCTGGACTTCTCTTCTTCTGTTATTGTCCATGATTCGCTGCCATATAGTAGAACTCTCCATGTGTATGTTCTAATGAAATGTTTCCTCATTTCCAAGCTTGTATTTGCAGCTGTAAGCAGAATCTTCTTCGCGTGAAATGCCCTTTTTGCTTGGGCAATTCTACTGGCAATTACTCTTTTACCTCATCCATCACTGGTTACTCGGCTTCCCAGGTAACAGAACTCTTCTACCTCCTCGATTTTTTGTTTTCCTAGTTTGATATTGGTCCTGGATTCCTTCCTCCTACTGCATATCAATACCTTAGTTTTCTTTTTATTGATCTTCAGATCAATAAAAAGAAAACTAAGTCATCGTTCTTTCCATATTTCCTAGTCTTATTTAAAGAGTAGCGTTTCTAGAGTAGAGTTTCTAAAGAAGTTCTTTCTAGGATAAAGTTTCTGAAATGAGATAACCCAGCAGACGACTTCTAGGAGGCCTAGACTCCTACCAGTCTCTGGATATCTTCTGGATAACTATCTCGATATTTTGACCCAATTCTTTACTCTGATGCATCCAGTGATTCAACAATTGAGGAATGGTATCAACAAAGCATCAGAGCAAAACACTACCCTCTGAAATGTGTACACTCTGTGTTAACCTCTCGAAAAAATCTCAGTGCTAAAGGAATTTTGCCTGCGACCTCGACTCATGCCGAGGTCGTCGAAAATACTCCCCGGATTGTGCTCGGATCAATCGAAGAACCGGACTAGAGAATCGACCCTCGCACACGGTCGGTCAGCGGGCAGAGCGCACATGGGAGCGCATGCATTAATCGAGGCCGGTCTCCATCCCGTCCGAGGGGGACGTTTTATCAGGCATCGCATAAATAAACACAGGCACGATTGCCCGAGTGGAGGGGAAACCGTTCGATCCGGAGCCACAGTCACACGGCTCGCTGCGCCTCCTGACATCTCGGAGAAAAGGACGAGGAAAACGATAAGCGGCGGCGGAGGGTGGAGGAGAATAGGACGGTGGGAAACGGAGAGAGAGAAAGGGAGGAAGAAGAGATCGAATCGCCAATGATAATAATTGTCATTTATCGTTACTTGAAGTACTAACATCCAAATGTCTGTCATATAATTAAGTAAAAACATCGACCTGCCTCATGACGCTGATTGTCCACCTCAAATATCACGTATTTTTGAGGGAGAGAATTGATGTGAGACCGGAAACAGCTAATATCCAATGGAATCGATCCTTACCATGTTTCAAAACATGATGTAAAATGTGTACCTCCCCAAGAAATAAACATTCATGACAATTTAATCTCTAAGTTTCCAGCAAATTAGGGAATTATTGAAGGAAAATTGTTCGAAAACTCGATCAAATGAAGGCAAACGCCTAAAATCCAATGACGCTGCAGCCGTACGGCTAAAGTAACCGTTCCAAATGTACACTGTCGACTCATCTTCACCTTCAGGGTATCACTACTATTTAGCAATAGTTGAGACATGCTATCAGTGAGGGGGAGTATTATTCAAACGAAACGGATAAAAAGGAGGAATCTGCCTTTTTTTCAAACTCGATCCTATGCCACACAAATCACCCGAAAGTTGAACAAAAGGGCGAAAGGGAGCGTCGTATCTTCCGAGATGTCGAGCGAAGGGGGGGAGGGAGAGAGAAGTGCTCTTCTCCTCACATCCTTGCACTTGCGTTCTTTCCCCCGCTCTATTAACGGAAAAAAGGTACACACGTAGAGAGAGAGAGAGAGGATACGGGACCCCCCGCCCCCATTGTTCCCTTCGCTCCGTCCACCCCCTTCTTACCCTCGCAAACCTCTTCTCCACCTCGCAAACCCTTCCCCTCCCCGTCAGACGCCGGCCGCCAGGGCACCCATTCCGCTCCATCGGGCGGGAAAGTGGCAGCATACATTATCGGATGTGCAGTCTCCACCTCCCCCCCCCCCCCCCCCGCGTGTCAACCTCTCCTCCCTTTGTTTAGAGCCCCCTTAAGAAAATCTTCCCTTTCGACACGAGTCAACTCCCCTCTCCCCCCAGCGGTCCCGATTCCTTACGACGCTCACCCAACTCCATAGCGGGTCGAGCCAGGGAGACGACGGAGACAGAGAGAGGTAGAACGGTGCGGGAATCGGGTCGAACCCGGTCCCATCCGAACGAAGGACTGGGGAGGTGCGTGTGGGGGTGGCGTCTCCATGTTTGTCCGGTTGGCTGGCTGTCGTCTTCTTTTATCTCTTCCCGTCCCCGGATCCTCAAAAAGAGCTCTACCCCACTCGGCTCGCTCTTCGGAGATGTGTATCGAGGCTTTTTGTTTACCGTCTTGTTCTGGGGCGATTGTCGCGGGGTGATCTTCAAGGGCGAGGAGGGCGCGGCGTCGGGGAGTCGAGGCATGCGTGCAGGGCAGTTCGGGGAAGGAGGGGGGGAGATCTTTTGCCGTGGGACCGCACGAAGTCGCTTGGCCTCGCTGGACGAGGGGGGACTTCGGCTTCGGACTCCTTCGTGATTCCGAGGAAGAGAAAAAGAGAGAAGATTCGATTCCAGAAAATAATTTAATTTCAGTCCGAAAATTTGCGATGTAAAAAGACCGTCATTACCAGTCGCCTGCAGAAGTGGGATTTTGACTCGTCACGATAGATTTCCACGCGTAGTCGTGGAGCTTCCTAGCAGTCCATCTACTCCCACATCATATGAACGTGCCCTTTCCTCTACTGTCTCTACCCTTGAGAAATATTTACCTACCTTTAAGAGCTCTCATTTTCTAAATCACTATTCTCTTCCTTCTTTCAATCCGGTAAAAACACCTTCCACAATAGCCTTCAGAATCCGAGACTCCACAAAATGGTCATCATTGACAATTTCCTTCCTATCCTAAGGGCGTCACTTGTCTACGACGAGATTGATCCACCCACACACCTTCGCGAGACTCCATTGTCGCTCACACTGTTCCTCCCGCAGACACCCACACCACTCACTTCTCCACAACAGTGGTTCAAATTAGAAATTGACTGCGAAATATTAATTTTTGAACGGCTGGTTACACAGCTTCAATCACCACGACTTGCGAATTCCGCCTAAGAAGTGATATTCAAACGTACGAGTTCGTTCAAGCTTTCACAGGCCGAGTAACGAAGGCGGTAGACGATAGAGAACAAAATATATTACCAAAAAAATCATAGAGTACCAACTTAGTATAATTGCGGTCACATATACTTCGAATTAGATATGAAAACTGCAACGAAATGAAAAATGCATGCAAGAAGAGGTTTCATAAGAGCAGGGACGACGTAGAAACATATACTTTGCTACCAAAAGCGTCTAACTAGGTACTTTCAACTGAACCTATTTATACCAATACCAAAAAAGTCTGCGTCCCAGCTTATAACTGATCCTTAGAGTGCGCTCAGGTTCTTATCCTTACAGTGAGTGATTTGCATTGGAATATCGGTCCCTACTATATGAGTGCTGAGTGGAAAGCACTTCGAGTTCAGTGCTCCATCCATCGAATGGGACGAAAAACCGTAGACTCCTATGAGCCTTTCATAATGAGCAGCCTAATGCCGACACCAGATTTCTCACTACCCTTTCCGTTCTCTGAAAAAAATGCTTACCACCACCCGATTACACACCTGTCCCACAAATAGCACAAACGAACCCTCAGCTATAAGACGCCTCCCCCGAATAACAAACCAACTAGCAACAACATGCCACAAGAATTCTCATCCAGAAGTCAAAATACAATCGCGAATGATGACAAAAAAACACTGATAGCAGAAGCAAGTCTTACCACCTCATTTTCTAGATTTATAGCGCATGACCAATAGCAGGAGAGGAGCCTTCAAGCCTTCTTCTTCTTCATTGCTCTTAGGCCAAACACGAATGCAAACATTTCTCACCCACGGAAACCTCTCCCACACCGCATATCTGGGTAAATATGCCAAAAATCTGAGTCCCCTCCAACGGAATGGCAGCCTCCCATATGAGAGCAGCCAAACCCCCTCGAAGGACGAGGGAAGGCGGCAGCGAAAATCACAGCCACCCGAGGGAAAGGGAGTACTCGAAACAGGTGCGTGCGGGGCCCCATGACGCGACTCGGAGCGAGGAAGGAGACGAGGTGAGAAGGGAGGCGTTCATTTTCCTCCCTTTTTGGGAAGAGGAGGGTATCGAAGGAGCTTGAGGGAAGAGGGCTGAACAAAGGGATCCGAACAAGCGAGCGACTCGATTGTGCAGGACGATGGAAGCGACATGGAAAGGATTGTGCAGCGGAGGGGAAGGATGAAGGGTTGAACAACAAAAAAAAATAATAGAAACGAAATGACGGAGTAAGTGAGAGCAGGTGGGAGGAAAGTGGGTGGGGGGGAAGTCACCAAGGCGAGAAACGCATTCGGGAACACGAGGGAAAAACCTCTGATCGCATTAGACAAGGGGCACTAATGCGATAGCACGCGCGGGGGGATTTGGATGGATGCTGAGCCTGAATAATGACAGGAAGCTTGAGCGATCGAAGACGGTGGCAATTGCAGCCGAACTAAAAAGCACAAAACTGGTCTCTTTTTTCCCTCTATCTAGGACCGGTGGTGTACTCGGGATAGCCATCGAGAAAAAAAAACTAGTGTCGCGTAGATTTATCGACGATCACTTATACCTAAAGTCGAAAAACACTGGTTTCTGACCGAAAATTCGTGGGTATGAAGCCCCCATCCATTGTTTTGGGAGGGGAAAATTATAGGCAAACCCTAGAAAAAAAATATTTTCCCATGAAAATGATTAGATATTCTGCCGACGATAAAGACGAAATGAAACCATTACTTCCTTCTTTCTCCTCTAACGTGTGCTTGGAGGCTAATGTTCACAAAAACTAGAGCTTGGATTCGTGAACGTTTTTAAAAGTTTGGTCGGATATTCCGGCGCCAGGGATCACAGGAAGTGATTCAGGTCGTGTTCCTCCCTTCAACGCCCTTCCACTCTAGGACCACACAAAAGGACTCGGGCGAGAGAGAACAAGGGGAGTTATTCAAGACGGTCGTCGCTCGGGGTCTATCGCTTTCCGTGAATGACTCCGGAGGCGAGAAACACACTTGAGAGACAAGAGCTCTGCGCATACTAGAGAGAGAGAGGGAGGCTGAAACAAAAGGTAGCGGAAGCCGGAGTGGGCGAGGGAAAAGATGAAAACAAATCACGGGACGTGAGAGGAAGAGAATGAGAATGATTTAAGGGACTTGCACGGGAGGAAAAAAAACGCAGATAACGCAGAGTCGAAAGGGGGAGGGGGGAGCATTCATGATGGGTCGCGAGAACGGATGAAAAAACTCCGAAAATTTCCAAAGTTTACCAAGTGGCCCGAGAGGCAGTAGGCGGGTTTCGTCACCGAGCCATTCTTGCATGCAAATAAACAGTCAAGCACCCTCTCCGTCCCACCCACCTCCGACGAGGGCACCCTGCTCCTTCACCCTGTGGAACGCCCACAACCTCTGCCCCGCGCCAACTAGTCATTCCTGCCTCGCTCCTACACTCGTGCTCAACACTGTTGCTGCAGCCGGAGGAATCCACTAGTGCACTTCAAACTAAAGGATAAAGAGTTAACTTCCATGAATTTCTTTTATTCCATATTTTTCACTGCGAAACGATAACTATATTACAATGATTGCAGTGGCAGTTAAGAGGGAAGATCAATATCTTAGGTATGTGGCACCAATGAGTATAACAAAGAAATTATGGCATTGGTAGGATTAGTAGAGAAAAATAATGATTTAACATTAGCAAGTCTAAGCGAATAGCGCCAAGGGATTGTTTACCACCCCATCAAACGGTCATAACAATGCACGCACCTATATAATATTCCCCGCGAACATAAGGATTCCCTCATGTCTCAATCGTTTCTACGTTTCAAGTTTTATCCAATTGCTGCTCTAGCCATTAATATTATACCACTACTCTTTAGTTAAAATACCAAGAACACAAGTATTTTTGACTTACGAGGTTTAATTGCTACATATCATTACTTCACCCACGAACTCTGGCGCGAACGACTGTAGGACAACTGCAATTATGGAAAATCGACACACTGAAACATCACCGCCACAAACAACCCATAACAGGAACACCAGGAAAAACAACCCATAACAGGGACACCAGGAAAGGCCAACCAAGTTGCTCGCGCAGCAGTGCGAATTATTCGAAACTAGTGTAACCCCACAGATTAAAAATTCGAACAGCTGTGGAGGAGGCTGACGAGGAACACATCTTGCATTTTTTTGACTACGGTTTTATGGAGTCGCACTTTGAAGCAGAGAGACCGCTCTTCCCGCCTCGGCAAGCGTTTCCCATCGGATCTCGCAGCACCGGAGCTTTTGGTACCGATACGCTAAACAAATCCGCGAGTCCCTGCGAATTAAGAAAAAAAAGAGAGAATATTCCCACCTCGCATTTGTCATTCTCGTGAACTTAATACACCGTGCGGATCCAGTCACGTGCTAACGCGCATCCTCCGAGTCTGCCGTCAGGGAAGGTGATAATTAGTCGAACATACCTCCTCGGGTCGCACAGGTGCGGTTGCGGGGCCAACGCGATATTTTGGAGATGGGTAAAAAGGAAAATTGGAAGGGGATAGTGAGGACCGCTACCAGACGTCACATCGAAGGAATGAAACGCGAGAAACACCTGGGGAAAACTTTTTAGGTGCCCCACAAAAAAATAACAACAATGACCACCGGGGACCAGCACTTCTGACGCCGCAATCTGCTTATGATGCAAAACATTTTTTTCTTCACGAAAGTTATCCACTTATCGCGCAAACACTCGGTTAAGTTTCTATCCGGACCGCTTAATGGTACGCCACCAACATCCACCGCTGGAGGAACAAACGAGAGAGAAAAAATTAAAGTCGGGCCCACGAAGCGAGATTTTCGATGCCAGATGCTAAGATGCGAGGTGGCGTGACGAATTTCTGGTTTTAGAAATCATTGGATTACCAAAGGAATATATCAGGCTCTCGTTTTATGGGCAGCCAGATGGAAAAGAAATGACGCCCGCTGTGTTTCGAGTGAGGGGTATCCCACCATCGGGAGAGCGGTAAACGAATTCCCGCGAGTCATAAATTCAAGAAGCACTTATTTATTAACGTCATGCGATGAGCACTTTTGGTGATGGCTTTTCGAAAGGGACCAGATTTCAACACGACCACAGGAAAACGGGCTCCGAAACTGGAATCGTTCAGCCTTCCCCCAAAAATATTGAGCAACATGATCACCTTCGGCACAACGAGTTGCTGGCTAAACTTATATTAGTGGCAATCTTAGTTAACAACATCGTCTTAGCTACGCCGCAAGTGACATGATAACCACGCATTGGGAGCCTAAATTTCGAGGCGAGAGAACCAAGGGATTTGACTCCCATTTTGGACCACCCAGAAAAGAGGGAGAAATCGGCATCGAAACTAATAGATTGAAAAGTAATCCTCCATATCTCTTCAGTCTATATCCCTTCTCGCAAACCACAGGACAGAGTTTATTCCATTCCACTATTATCTGTCTATATATTCAAAGGTCATCAGTCTGCCAATAACCGTATAACAAAAATCATTATATAAATCTTTCTCACGACACTGATTTGTTCGTTTCCATTTCCTTCTTCATTTCTTTATGGTTTGCACTGCATCTCGTTGAAGTATTAATGTAAGAACTAATATGTATGGCATAGATAATACATTCCTTTTCTGCAAGATGAGTAATAGCATACAGCCAATGTTTTATTAAAATCCCTATTCAAGGGCTAATTTGGCTGTTTCGTAGCAATCATTGTGCTGTTACGTCATAAGAAAATTATAAATAAACGAATTTTTCCTCGCAATCTTCGAACAAAGCAGAAATATGGCGATATAACGATTTATAAAAAACGATATAACAAAGTACGAAACAGAATTTTGACGGCATTAATATGCTAACTTCAAGAAAAAAAACGATTTCAGTGGTTCCGAAAGGAAAAATAAAATTAATTCGTTCACCGCGTTTCCCGCGAAACTTTTCTTGGCTCAGGCACTTGATGCGACGGACGGAATAAAATTCACGACGGAGAGCGAGCAATCAAGCACCTGTCCATGTCCCTAGAGTCGCGCAGAGCGCAGGAACCCACGAGCGCTCGGGATAGCAACGAAGGCCGCTCCTGCGCCTTGATTGCCCTGCTCTGGAGAGCATCGTGAGGAAGGTCGAAGAGGTCTCTCGGCGCCGTGGAAGCGGATTTCCCCCCTTTCGCACGCCGCGGCACTGATGACTTCCGCGGGGGTCTTCAAGTGGTGAGGGAGAGAGAGAGAAGTCGTGCAGCACGCTTTACTTTTCACGGGAATCCCAAGGCACGACCTTTGGCGCCAAATACTTTCCCTCTCCCCTTCCCCAAGTCTCCGCATTCTGGGAGAGGAATCACATACACACACACAAAATCACTGCCCGTGATAGTGGCGCTGCAGCACCCTCCGCGGGGAGGTAGACCTCTGGGGCATGCACGCTCTCGTGACATGGCGAGGAGAGGGGAGGTCCAACGGATAACCACGCTCGACATTTCGATCCTTCGATCCGAAGACTGGTACTGATGGCAGATACTCTGGAAGCATGTTTTAGGAAAAAAATACTCGTTTATCTATGCTTTAGGTCGTTTGACCTGGGGTGCAGAAAAGGTAAGAAAATATCTCATGAAACATCACTAAGGAATCTATGGAATATATATTCATTTTTTTATTTTACACCCTCGGTATTAATATCGTAGACATTCATTATTATTATCCTTAAATTTAGGTACTTTTAGACACTCTCGTTATCGAAATAAACAACAGCATAAAATAATTTCGTCCCACTTTCATGGACAATAAAGATATCAGCTTTACTCATGAACAATCACGAGCATATCCGATTTAGGGCAAGTGTTGATAGCAGCTAAAACAAGGGTTCGTAAAAAGTTAGCAAAAAACCTGAGAACTTTCGCGGCCACAAATTTGCAAGCTGAATCGAACTTTGGTCGACTACGTGAATCATCGAAAGGACCGAGGTTTCAGGAGTATCTGCAAAACAGCTTCGATTTTTCTACTCGAATCGAAGGGTTTTCTAACGATGCACATCCCTTGACAATGCCGCGGTGGTAACATCTCTCGATGCCATGAGAACAGATGGGAGGGGTAATCGAAAGAGAGGGGACGGGAAGGTGCTTGATCATCCGTGCGTGGAGAGCACGGAAGACACGGAGGGGAGTGGCAGAGGTTGCGAGAGATGGGAAGAGGAATGCGGTCGAGGCGTGACGCCCCGGGATGAAAAGAGCATCATCTCTCGTTTTGTTTTCGGTTGGAAGGATGGGTGCCGCGTCTTAGCCACGCACGAGTGGGTGCGCGGAGTTTTAAAAGTCGTTGTGCTCTGATCCAAACGACGAATAATAAATGCAGCTCGCGAAAGCGTCATAAAAAAGGAAAGAGCGACGGGGTGGCCAAGATAGGAACACGTTATGGCGAGCAAAATTAGATAATGCATAAAAGGTTCGGGTCCGGTGTGACCAGCTCCGCGGGGCTGATTTATTTTTATTCGAAAAAGGAACGTCGAGTTGCACGGCTATTAGCTCGCACCAGGTCCGTATATTATCTAGCAAGCATACCTAACGCGTCAGATAAATGGAGGCGCACGTGGGTTCGATCAACAAAAAAGGTAAGGTCAGAAATGAGTCTGAAAGATAACCGACGAGAACCTAGGCATTACGAAAATAAATCACTGTAAGATCTAGTCTCTCAACAATAATTTTTGTCAGCGTTAAACCACTACAACAAGCCTGTGGGTCACCTAACGATCTCGTGGTTGACTGAGCGAAAATTGTAGTTCACTCACTCTGGCTACTACTCATGATAAAAAAATTCCGAATGGAGTCGTGAGAAAGGATCGGATTGAAATTAGATCAGAATGCGTTGAGAAACTTAATTTACAAACATTTGGGATCCTACAATTTGGCACGTGTACTATACCCACTCTAGAATTCTATTTTCAATTTCAATGTTCTTTTTTCTTTAACTACAGATGCGTGGCCTAGAGCCACTTGTTTAGCGACGCAACTCGAAAATATTCCTCTGGTCTTACACAAATGGCAACCCCGCAATCTTGAAAGTATGAGACTATGAAACTTCAATTTTTAAAAGTTTACGCTGGAGAACCACCATAAAAATATTTGACAGTACCTTCTTGTCGATGCTTTTCGTCTATAAGGCGGCTATAAGCTGACATGCGACCGTTCGCTTTCGAAATGGCTTTCGTCGCCGCGGCGATGGAACTGACGCAAATCGCGCCAACGGATTAGTTGCTGATACAGAGGGCGTTGAAAAGATTTCCTCCCGACCGTCCTCAGCATCCGGGCGTGGAGATGCGAGGGAGGAGACCTTCAGAAGGACGGAGCGAGGCACTCAACCTCCCTCCCCTCCCACCCTCCCCTCTCCTCACCCTAATTAGTACCCCGTCCATGCATGCTCCTCCCTCCACCCCCACCCCGTTTACGCAACCCCCATCCCCCTACCTTCCCCTTTTTTCTCCGCCCCCGATCGACTTTCCTCCACTTCTAAACTACGTGGACGCCAGATACTCATTTCTTTTCTTTCCTGACTTTCCACCGATGGCGCCTGCCGATCCGAGTGACCTTGCCACGAACGGAGTGACCTCATCAAAAACACGCGTCGGGGGAGTGGGGAGCAGGATCGACGGATGGGGCAGGGAGGCAGAAGCGCGTGGACTGCCCGATTCGTTTGGCAGGCGTCCGTCGGAGACATCGATGCTCGCTCACTTTTCTTCACGTCCTTCCGAGGTTCGGGCCATCCCCTCTCGCTGGATCGCCGTGACTGAGAGGCCTAATCAAACTGAAATATAACCCTCATTGCGAACGAGGAGGCGAGGGAGAAGCGACGGAGAATTCAAATGCTTCGTCAGGGATCTCCTCCCAATCTCAATCTTCCTGTTTCCAGCCGAGTCAGGCGTGACAATGGGCAACGCGCGGATTTCGCGCCATTTTTTCACAGCTTTATCCTTTTCCCTTCCAGTCATCAGGGCAACGCTCCGAGAAGGGAAATGGTGGATACATGCAGTTCACTTCAAAATTGGAAAGATAGACCATCACAATAACTTTGGTAACTTCTTTATCCGGGGATCGGGTTCTTTTAATGGCTACGGTACTCAAGTCTCAACTAACTCTTTAGAGAGTAAAGGTTTGGTAAATATACTGACGAAATATTTTTAGAAAAACAGGAAAAATATGGATGAAATAGAGAAATGTGACCCATTCATGTATCTTATTCATTTATCCATTCGTGGTTTATTACTGCGGCGGTAGGTGTTTACGTCTAAGATACTAAACATATAATAATCTGTACAAATACTGTTATAAGGGCGGTCTATCCACGTCTTTTCCGATCAAAATGCTTTCATTTCACACATTTAACTATGATTAAGAACGGAAGTACTTAGCACTTACGAAAATTAAAGCAGTTTTTTATTCCCGGATGTGGACGAACTATGTTAAATCGATTATGATAATACAACTCAAACGAGAATGTTAAGCAAACATAATAGCTTAGCGTGAAAAAATAGCGAAACTAATAGCTTGGAGAATTGATACCTAACGGAAGCCATGCCAAATCAGTGGCGATGGTGATTATTAATTAATGGGATCAACTCTGGAAGTGCATAAAAAATTATTTCGACACAGCCTCTCTATGCAAAATTATCGCCCCGGATACTTTTAAGATTTCCCCATCGAGATTAAATATCACAGAAATGTTTTCTAGGCCTCATAAAATTGTTATAATCTAACGTATCACATTTGTATGGGTAGGTAAACCGGATCACACGCAGACGGCTGAACCAATTTTTTGCACCGCTTGCCGTATTAGATGTAATTTATGCACAATAGATATCTCCGCCCTTAGCTCGTGGCCATCGGGAAAGAGATGGGGGTTGGGAGTGGTAGGAGGAATGCCCACGAGGGATGGGGAGAGTTTAAAAGAATAGGAAAGAGGTGGTGAAGATATGAGGAGATTTATTTCTGCTCGCATGCAACGTGCGATTCGATAGATAAAAAGGCGAGCCCCTTTGAGCCGCCCTCTCTCTCCCCACACTCACACACCTCGTTCAACAATACTAAAACAGATGATATCGGAGGAGCAAGAGAGGTTGGGGAGAGGAGGTTTTTTTTCGGGGAAAGAGTGGGAGAGGGCCTTCAAAGGGGAAGGTGCCCGTGGGGGAGGAGGGGTAAGCCGCACATCGAGGCGAGGCCTGTCCCTAGAGACCGACTCGTCCGCATTGTTCCCCCGAGACACGGGGAGAGAGAGAGAGGGAGCGAATACACTTTTTAATTGCGCGCCTCCCCGGTTACCTCTTTCTCGCGAGCGAGGCCTTTCCTCTTCCCGATCGTCCGGAGTGCGTCGGAATCCGCGGAATCGTGGAATGTGGATCTCGGACACAGTTGCGGATGGAAAGAGCAGATGCGGGTCCGAAGGCGGGGATCGTGCAACACGCAATGAGGATAGAGGTAAAAAAATACTGTGCATCGTGCCTACGAAGCGTCGTGACGCTGACGACCAATGGCACTGAAAATAACATAGATGGCTCACGACGGTATATATTTCGTTCTCCTGAGAATTAAAGGCTGTCGTTCGGTTTTTTAGCAGCGTAAATAATTGCCGCAATTGCAGGGGTCATAATAATACATGAATCGTTAAGTAAATTAAGTGGCACAATCAAGCATGGGGAACTAGCTTGATCACACCGTGCATTTTTAACGAGGAAAAACTAACAAAAAAATATTAGAATCATGACCAGAAATCAGGCAAAGTATTTTATTCCTCCCAGAATGTAAACCGATTCAGTTACAATTTGATCTAAAACCCCTTTGAAAATGAAGTGAAAATGGCGGAAGGAATGGAGAAATGGTAATGAGGAGCCGTACAAAAAAGTATACCATACCTCTATCAGTGTTGCGGAAGATGATGAATCTTGATACTTTATCTCAAAATCGAAGAATGACTCTTCTTCAATCCTTCTGCGTAGCCAATCTGCAAAAAGGAATAAAAACATTTTAAAGAAATGACCAAGATTATTGCGAATTCATGCGTGAAAAAATACTTATAATTTCAAATGCGGGTGACGCAATGTAATGCTTAGTAGCGAGCACGGATTCAATTGCAAGGCGACACCTCGCTTTGAAAAAAACTCGGATTTTTCAATGTGACGTCCCGATCACCAACTTAAAATTACGCCATTAATCACGTTTTCTTTGATCACCTCCTCTCAAAAGGATTCCATTCACCGCCCTTCAAAGTCCGGATTTAAAAAGGAAACGAACGAATCCCATCCGACTCGAATAGGAGGCCATTAGTGGCGTCCTGAGCCTGACCGAAACAACCAATCTCCTTTTATTGCTCAAAATACACTTCACCCCGCGTGCAAGATGTACTGCCATCGGCCGGGGGAACGAGCGGCGGCCTCTATTGCGAAGGCCTTTCTTTTTCGGCAAGACGGCGACACATACCACTGACCGCAAAAGCAAGTTCTCGACCAGAACTGGTTCAAGAGCCACAAACTTTGTACAAATTTTACTCTATATTTCTGAGCGCAAGGACGGCAGATGATTGAAAACCGCCAGTAGGTTATTAAAGTATTGAATTATTACTTCTCGCCAACCAAAGCGGTCGCGTGGGGGGGGGGGGAAGAGACAATGATGAACGGAACACAAAAGGGACGAAACGACCTACAGAAGAACGGGCGAAGGAAGTTATTTCTAGATGCAACAAGTCGTGTTTTCGCCGAGGGGAAAGTCGTGGATGGGTGAAGGTCACAGAGTAATTGCGTTCACGGTGCATTAAAACGTTCCTACATTCGACAAGTCCCATAAAGCGTGCGGTAACAAAAAACAGAGAGAGTGGAGGAAGGTTTAAACCGCGGTTTAGAGATGGCTTTGGGATGCCGCGGCCTGGACGCATTCTATCTTTCGCTGATTATGGCAAACATTTGTTACGGCCTTCGTGACGACCAATCATCCTTATTATGCATGTGGTAATGCTGGTTGTAGTCAATTCAATTGTCGATTATCAACTGAAATGCATATGGTGAAGTTGCCTACTGCAAACTCTGAATTTGCAAATCAAATACTAGTAAATAATGTGTTGACGTAGCTGGCAGATGAGCTGCGGTTTTATCGTGGTAGCCGAACTGATAACGGAAGCGGAGAAAACTGCGTTTTTCGTAGTCGTCACAAAAAGTGTTTTAAGGTAAATTATTGCATTTCACCCGGAAAGACTGTTGAAATCCCAGTCAAGAATCACGAACGAGGGCACTACTGTCTAAGGGCTATGAGAAAAGAGTGAACCATCTTCCACCGCTAAGCGGCAGGAAGAAAGAAGAAGCCAACTGAACCTTCGAGAGAGGCAAAGTTAGCTCGAGACGAGGATAGGCTCACTCAAACGCACGCGTATACAGGGTGAGGAGAGCGTAAGAAGCTCCTCGGAGATGGAAAAAAATGAAGGGGGCTCGCATACCTGTTGTTCCCGCCACCTAGACCAACCATTCCTTCCGAGAAACGGGAAGAAAGAAATCGCCCAGGTACACGTTTGGGATGGGGAGGAGACGCAAGAGTGGTGGGAGCAGGGGAACGGAGTTCGAAAAGGGCAAGGCTGGTAGGACGGGGAAAAGGCGGGGGAGGTCGCACACAAAGCCATTGGGCAGGGAGGGGGTGTGGACAAAAGACGAAGGGACTCGAAGGGGATGTGAAGTCGCCAAGAAGAGGGCTAAGCGCTGAGGAAGGAGAGAGAGAGGGAGGGAGGCGAAGCTAGTGCAGGAACGACAGTAGATAAGGCCTGAGTGGCTTAGATTAGCCGGAGCCTTTTTCACTCGGGTCTTAAAAGATAGTTTTCGTGGTTCAAGAAGAAAGGTTTTGGAGGAGGAGAAAAGTAAACGTGACGCAGGGGAGTATATAATCGCTTCCGAGACGAGAGAGAGAGGAAATGAGGAAGCGGTTGAAAATCCACGCCCCGGATTTAGAAGCGTCGGCAGACGGTCAGAGGGACTTTTAAAGTGCAACTCTTGACACCCTGTCCAATTTTCACTCCATGTCGCCTCTCAACTTACAACAGGTCATACATACGGTGTCGAGGAGGAGGACATTTTCAGGGGAAGGAAATAAGAGAAATATCTTATAGTGGAGAAATTAGGGCTTAGGATGCTCAAACTATTAACACTTTATCGTATCGCCTACCCTAACTTAATCCTAAGACTACTCCGACATCCGTGCCCAACAAGGGATTCGATCCCGGGACATTCATCTGCTCAGGCGGCGTGTCAACGACGTGCCTTACGAAAGAGGTAGAATATATATCAGAAAAAACGTAACTATGATATAAATCTCAATTTAAAGGTTGGAGGAGATATGTGATGGAGTATTGAGACACAAACAATGGCGAATTCATATAATCGCCAAAAAAAACATAAAAATAGTAGAGCAGCAATAATGAATGTACGAAAAGCAAACCTCGCATTTTAAAATGGCATTCATTGCCGTTATTATCCATATACGCTTAACGCGCCATTTCGTGCCTCGAGCAAATAGCAAACGATTCAGGGATCTATTGCGAAGGCACGAAATTCAAGAATTTCACGGGCAGCATTCAGGGAATCATTCAGAAGACGCATAGTTTGAAGAGGTCAGACCTCTTCTAAGTGATGACGAATGGTCCGTGGGAGGATGTAAACGACGAGATTTTACGAAAAACAAACATAAAAACCCCACTCTCCCGCGTCGTTAGTTTTTTATTACTCTCTCCGCCCATCAAACATTCTAGTATCCCTCTCGACAAAAATCACGACGCTTCACCATTCCTAAGGCAAAACAAACTTCATGCCAAGGGAATGAGACAAACAAATACGACCAAACCTCTTTCGCAAGAATTCTAAGCCAAAAAATATTAAATACCATAGTACATCTAAACTTCTATTCTTCCCCATAATTGAGAACTTCGGGGCAACTAAATGAATAAAAAAAGTATACTTATTGATTTATTCTAGCGTAATTCTCCACGGGCTGTTATTGGAATCAATAAAACAAGTAAACAAGCCTTTCGCATTGAGATACGTTAAAAAAACTATGATAAAAAATATTGCAGCCGCGATCGGACACGGAAATCAACCTCACGTTGCTGAGTGCTAAGGAAAAAACATCGTATCTTTCCACTGTTTTATTTTACGTTGGTGCAATTACTTCGCTGTTGCATTTTCGTTGGTGCAACGCTTCTGCGTCATCTTCAGGACCAGGAATTACTCAAACAATTACAACCAAAATTCTTCCGAAAGAATACCATGCCGAATGTATCCAAAACCATAATACAAGGTGCCTGAAGATGACGCAGAAACGTTGTAACTAGTGGAAAATCAGAGGAAAGATACTGATTTTCTTCCCTCTCACTCAGAATGGATTTCCACATCGCTAAGCTCGAAACCTTCGAACTCAAGATGCTACTGAAAATGTGAGGCGGATATCGATGCGAGGAAGATGGAAAAATCGATGCGAGGAAGATGCTGGCTGCAATGGTATGGGAGGAGGGATGCTGCACGGATGTGCATCAAGAGGAAGGAAGCAGCTAAGAGGAAGAAGGTAGGGGAGGTGAGCGAAGCGGAGGAGGGGAGGTGTAGACGACCTGAGGGGGAGGACGGGAAGGGGGAGGCGAGGGGGAATGGTGGCAGGGGGTGCTCGAGGCGAACCGGGGATGAGAGGGAGGAGGTGTGGGGTTCATGCCCGCCCTCTCCGCCGTCAAGGTCGCCCTTAGCTCCGGGGTCCCCCCTTCCCCATCCACCGCTCCCTTCGCCTCCACGACCGCCTCTGCTGCACTCCATCATCCACGGCAGAGAGAGAGAGAGGGAGGAACGCAGCGGACAGGTTATCGACGTAAAACAAAAATTGAGTTCGGCGTGGAGAGTGAGGGGAAGGTAACCCCAAGGGGCGTCTGGGAGGCTTTATGGGGCAGGGGTACTTGGGAGCGTGAGGTAGGACTGCGAGGGAAGACCGAAGGTACGGATCCGTCGAACCAATGCGCTTGGTGGGGCGGAGGGAGCAGGGGGTGCCGTAAAACCATCTTTTAAGAGCCTTCTCCTCACTAATTCACCTTTCAAATTTTTACCACCTCACCATTTCCATTAGGACACGAGAGCCGGCCGCTCTCCTCCTACTTCTGGCTTCCAAACTCACTTCTTCCTCGACTCATCTCACCTGAGCCTTAGGGGTGGACGGTGGTGTGGAAATCGCCTCCTCCTATAGCCCTCCTCCACCCTCTCGCAGCATATATATCTATCTTCCCCTGTGTTTTCGAATCAGTCTCCCTCCTCTTTCCCCACACCACCGCCGTCTCTTTGGCGTCTCATCGACAAGGCGAGCTTTTAGAAGTTGAAAGCCTTTTACACGGCAGTTTAGAGGAGTGACTGCTTTAAGGCTTTTATTAGTTCATTTGGGGAGGTGAAAAATAAGGGGGCCCAACATCCTTCTACCAGCTGGGGGTTATTTAACGTGAAAATGGAGGAACTATTTCGGAAAAAGATTAAACGTTTTCTGTGAAAGTGGGGAAAACTTCAGAAGCGGTGAGACACTGAATTTAAATTTTAATTCTTTCCTTAATTTGATCTATTTCGGATGCTGCAAATCAAATCAGTCGTGGGGCCTTCACTGGGTCTCCTATATATATATATCTCTTTAAATGTTAGACCTGGGAACCTCATAATAATTAATCACAGAAACCAGTGGTTTATTAACAGTGGAATATTTAAAGTTTGTAAAACAATATTGTCTTGTAAAAAAATGTTCCTTCTTAGTATAAATAAAAATTTTCCAGAGCAGAAAAGGAATGTGTATTACAATGTGACAAGCTAAGGCCCAAGTCCTTACTAGTCTATAATCTTGAATGCACCTTTGAAACAACATCAATTTCGACAAGAGAACTGACGAATAAGTCACCGGCCACGAGAATCCTACGCCCTTAAGATAGAACCAGAACCCCACGCCGTTTCCTGAGAAACGAATGATTCCGGGAAAAGTTCCCTTTTCAATTCGTGAGAGAACACCACGGCATGCTGATGAGGAGGCGGGGTTGATGCTGATTCCGACCCATTTTCTCAATGTTACCGCCTCCAAAATCACCCAGAATAATTCTTTTGACGGCGCCGCGCTTTCGGAAAGATGGAAAACGTTTGCCTGAGCGTGCACCGCGTGATTGGAGCAAGCACCGAAGGCAGTAATACGGATCTTGGACGGCTCGGCCCTCCTCCTCCACTCACATACATATATTCCCACATTTTTCAAAACACCTCCTCCATCCCCTTCAGATCTTAACCGGCCAAAGGCGTGAACCACTTACTCCTCCACTTAACGCCCCCGCCTATCCTCCTCCTCCGCGGCCCTCAGATCGGACTGGCGTGGATGAGTGAGGGTGACGGGCACAAGGAGAGAGAGAGAGGCCGACTTTTCGCCAGAGGGTGAGGTGAGCGAGGGGGCAAATCACCTCATCTCCCCATCCTCAAACCCCCGAAATCTCCGGAGCCTACGTACAACTCCGCGGCGAAGTGGGATGGGGGGAAAAAGAGGCATAACGAAACGATCTGTTGGCATCTCACCCCGGGGCTACGGAAAGGGACGGAATATCATGGTGAGAGGGAAAAGATAGAGAGCTATGCTTGAGAGGGCGAGAGAGCGAGAGGTGGGGAATTGGGAGAGGGACTGGGAAAAGAGGAGGCACGACCAGGAATCAAGAAAAAAAACATATATAATACCCGCGCGTTTGGGCAGCAAAACGACTAAAAGCGATATGGTAATGCAGAGGTACGGGAAAGTGCCGAAGGGGGATGGAGGAGGGCGGAGGGTGAGAATGAACCGTCGATGTAGGCGGCGAAATTGTCGGGGAGGGCGAGGGTAGGAGAGTAATGGAGATGACTAACATAAGTGAGGGAGAGAGAGGCATCAGGGGGGAGCGAAGCCTCTCGGGCGGAGGAGAGGTCGGACGAGGAAGAAGATGGCCGCTCCGGATGGAAGAAGGAGTCCGATGGCGGCGTCCATCCAGGGCCTGGGGAGGGAGTGGCCGGGCGATCGAGGGGCAGGGGGGGGGGAGAAGTCGAAAGGGAGGGGGCAGGTACAGGAGTGGGGGAGGCGACGTGACTGGGATTATGTTGAGTGCCCCTCGGAGGTGTGGAGCGAAGGTGAGAGGTTCGAGATGGCCGGGGAATAAGAGGTCCCGAAGAGGTGCAATCAGAGTGAGGGAGGGAGAGAGAGTGGACGGGGAACGTAGCGGGTTAATTTCGTTTCGTGGCGCGTGATGCTCGAGAGACGAGAGGGAGATATCCTCAAGACTCGGTCGTTCTGCGGCGTCGTGGGTACATACAGCTGGGAAAATTTAACTCAACGCTTGTGGTCAGCCTACAAACAAACTTTTTATGCCATATTTTTCATGATGCACGGACAGCACTGAATTGATAGAGGGGTGGTGGGATTCGACTGAGGAATCTCCAACGGTAATACTGAAAGATTCAGAACTTAATGATGATAGTTTGATATTAGGAGATGCATCCAATACCGAGATTCATAGTTTCCATTATAAAACTAGCTTGTTTAAAAAAAACCATCAACTTACTTCCTTGCAAGAGGATTGTTTACTGCACTAGTGCACGTCAGGTGTGTTTCCACCTCCTGCCGCGCACCCTTGAGGAGACTTGGAGTGTACTATTTATATGAAGCTCATTGGGTGTTATCTGGTTATATGTAAAGGTGTCGGGAGAAAAGACCACCAAATTAAGGCTAAAGAGAATGCCATAATACCATCACTGGAGGCGAGAGCTGCCATCAAGCGGAGACTAGAATGAAAACCGCTCGCTATGCTGCGTATTACGCAGTAATGAATGATGTGCTAGGGAAAATAAACATACATACACAAAGGAGTTATTATCCCTGTCCTACCAGTAAAAGTACATTTAGATACACTCAAAATACATCCCGCGTAACCTACCTTTCATATTTAGGTATAAATAAGATACCTCCGAATTACGTATCCGAAGATATTTTGATGAGAGCGGAATTAAGATTGTTCAACTACTTATTAACCGGAGATCCGAGCTATCCAGTTACGAATCCAAATACTTGTTTTACAAATCTAACTCCTAATGTACTGCAAGAGGTACGTCAGTTAAGATAAATGTTTGATACAGGATTAGGCTTAACATCTTCTAGTCATTTATTGAACACTGCCAATAGTGGAATAATATTAAAGTATCACTTTCGTTTCAAGATTCATTAATCTTTTTTGATCCTTTTTCACTCGAGATAACTTCCTTACACTTCAACTCAAATGCACAAGACAGTCAATTACGTTATACATACGTTACATATATGCAGACGAAAAAAATGTCGAAAAAGACGACATGAAAATACTACGATTGAAACGGGATATTATTCCATTAGGTTTCCACAATTGATCAAAACATCTACTTTAGGACATATAATGCGATGAAAAACGAAATAATGACCTATACGGGTCTTATAACAAGAATGTCATTAAACATTAAACCGAAGCCATTAGATTAAGCCTGCAGCATACGTTGACGAATGATGAATGTAAGGGCAGGCCTAGACATTTTTCAACCCCAAACCACGAATTAAAGATCCAGCGAAAGCCCCCAATCAAATAATGAAAAGGCGCAGAGAAGTGAGACGTAGATGGGGAGGGGGTGAGAACTTCCACCTGCACGCCACGGGAGCAAGGGATGGAAGTCGATGGGACGAAACGTGTAGTTTGCGCTTGTTGGTGTGCAGGTTAGAATTGATAAACTCCCCAGGTCTATGCTGGTGGAGGCACACTATATATAGTAGTGTATACCCCATGAGGGAGATAGAGTTGAGAGGGAATAGATGGAGACGAGACCCTGACGAGGGGTTGGAGAGGCAAGAGTGGGACGGAGCGAGACAAAAAAGTGGGTTGTCGAGGGATGTTCGAGAGGGCGAGGGGGTTAAAAAAAAGACCGAAAAAATAAAAAGGGGCAATGAAGAGAGAGAGAGGGGCCACTTTGGTGGAGACCGAAAGGTGAGGTTGAGTAGAGGGGTAGGGCACCTTTTCGGGGCAGGGGGAGGCCGGATTCGGCGCCGCGGAGGAGGGGTCGTTGTGTTAAGTGGCGGTAAAAGGCGAAGCCTGACGCGTGTAAAAGAGTTCAGAGAATTACCTGGATGGCATCTTACATGGATTCCACTCCTCGCTCGAGGATCCCTCCTTCCCACTCGATCCGATGAAAACGTTTACGCGTGGGACTCGACGCGAGCACTCCATTCAAACGGGGACACCACGGAGCAATGATAAACAACAAGATATGGCACTTATTCCACAGGTTTTATTAGAGGTACAACGCGTTTCAGCGGTTAAGCCATCATCAGGTACAAAAATTGTGAGTCCAGAAAGCGGTATATATACCCAACTAGGAGGGGGTGGGGGAGGGAAGTGTTGGGCGAGGGGAGGGAGGTATTAGATGGGGAGGAGGAGGTGGGAGGGGGGACACTGGTGGCGAGTCAATGGCTGATTTAGGGAAAGGAATGGCTAGGAGTGGGGAGTGATATTTAAAAAGCTGGTCGTTCATGAGGAACTCCTCTCCTTGTTGAACAATTTCAAATTGTTCTAGCGCGTCCAATCTCCGGCCTTTCCTCTCCACGTGGAGTATCTCCGGGTTGAATAGGCAGTGGTGTGCTGTGTCCAAGAGGTGTTTGGCGACGAGGGAAGATGGGTCCTCTTTCTCCCAACATTTGCGGTGTTCCCTCATACGGGTGACGAAGTTTCTACCTGTCTGCCCAATATAACACTTCGCACAATCACTGCACTTAATCCTGTACACTCCCGACTGGAGAATGGGGTGAAATCGGTCCTTCGAGTGGCATAAGAGGTTGCTCAGCGTCACTGGATTGTAAAAGGAGATTCTGAATTTGTCTTTTGGAAAAGTTTTGGCTATTTTGGAAGAGAGATTGCCAATATAAGGCAATCTACACCACTTTCTAGGTTCTAGTGGGGGAACTGTAGGAGTGTAAATGTTCTTGATGGCCAACTTCTGGCGTTTTTTACGCAGAATGCTATCGATTGTATGTCCTTGATAGCCATTCGTGGAAGCAATGTGCCTAATTATCTCCAACTCTCTGTTAAACTCAGGGGGCTGCAAAGGTAAGGTCACCAGTCTGTGAATTAACGAGTTGAAAGCTGCAAGCTTATGAGACATGGGATGACAAGAGTCCTTTGGAATAACTGCGTCGTTGTAGCACTGTTTCCGAAATACCCCGAAACTGTGTCTGCCGTTAACTATAGATATCTCCAAATCAAGGAAGTTCAACCGTCCTTCAATGTCTTTCTCCATCTTAAAATTGATACGACGGTGTTGGCTATTTAAAAGATTTAAAAAACAATCCAACTGACGATTGCTACCGGACCAGCAGCATAACACATCGTCCACATACCTGAACCAATACGTCACATTGTTTAAAAGAATATGTCCAGAATTAAAAAGTTTAGATTCTAAATTATCCATAAAAATCTCGGCCAGCAATGGGGAAGGGGTGAGCCCATGGCTAGGCCTTCCGTCTGGTGGTAAAATATCACTCCCCACTCCTAGCCATTCCTTTCCCTAAATCAGCCATTGACTCGCCACCAGTGTCCCCCCTCCCACCTCCTCCTCCCCATCTAATACCTCCCTCCCCTCGCCCAACACTTCCCTCCCCCACCCCCTCCTAGTTGGGTATATATACCGCTTTCTGGACTCACAATTTTTGTACCTGATGATGGCTTAACCGCTGAAACGCGTTGTACCTCTAATAAAACCTGTGGAATAAGTGCCATATCTTGTTGTTTATCATGATATCATTCCACTACGTCTCGCCGGACACAGTTACGACCACGGAGCAAGTTCGGATTCCGGCGCTGAACGACAATGGGCGGAGGGGTTGAAATCTTACCAGGGGGAAAGAGAGGGGGAGCGCGTCAATTTTCCGCCTTGGGACTCGATTATGGGCATATCTAACGACCATGAGCATAAGTTTCAACCGGCAATTGGAAGTCATGGCTCTCGAGCAGTCAAATGAGGGAGCTGTATTCAAAGGACAAGATCAGTTCCTGCGGTAGACCTTAACCGTCAAATACTTTATTTGTCCTCGACTGGCATACCCTGTTACATTCAATCAGGAGCGAAGGATGACTCTAAACAAACTCACCATCATATCACCATTCATGTAGGACTTAAAGGCTCTTGAGCGATCGACTTTCACCACTCTTTAGACATTTGAATCATAAAATTAAAGAAAACATATACACCGCACTTATAGTGATCAATTTCGACCGCCGAAGCCAGATAAGCTACTTGCCAGCTTGGTAACCCTGATTTCGCAGATCTTGCCAGTGTCTGGGTGATGTATTCCTTTACAGTTTCAAGTTAAACTATTTGGCGTGAAAAAAACTGACCAGTCAGGTAACTTAAAGCTGAATTCAGCCACCACCTAATTGAGCTCATACGGAATAATACAACACATAAGTAATGAACGCATTTTTTATGGAAAGTATTAGAAGTTCGTGCATGCCCAGAATTTAAATTCCATTCCAAAGGATATCCTCTGCGGATATCACGAAATTATCAAAACAAAATACTTTCACTTAATTCCTTCGTGGCATCAAGTATGACCAATTATGCTGCATATCTATGTTATCAGCTCCCAAAGAATCCAGTTCAATGAGTAAATATTAACTACTGTACGGTAGAGTTCGACATGTTTGAGGAGGAAGCAGACGAAAAGGTTTGTCGAGACAGCGGCCAAATACTACTACAAGCTGCGTGATAGGAGCCGAGGGTGCACAGGAAGTTAGATAAATAAGGGGTTCAGATAATGGGATAAAGCGACAAAAAAAGAGAGGAGGTGACGGCAGGGAGTTAGCATGGAGAGGAGGCATCACAGATAACCACATGCGGGGCGCAATTAATGCCGAACATCTTTTACGAAATCGGCCCCTGGGTGAAAGAACGGGGTCTTTATAGTGAATCTAGGGGGGCGGATTGAAACCAAGGAGGAGCGGAGGATACAGGGTGCGGGGTGGGGTCAGAGGGGATGGGACGGACAGAAGGAGCTTCACCCAATGAGTAGGAGGGCATTTTAAGGAGGCGGGAAGGGCTGGCGTCTTGGGCAGCGTGAACCGTGGCTCATCCACATTCCCACAGGATGTAAGACGTCCCACACCTCTCTTGCCCCTTATCCCTCCCACGCGAGCCATCTCCCAGTCCCCTTCCCCTGCTCCCGCACCAAAAGTCGACTTCTGACCTCACCCGCTCATAATCCCTCGCAGCCAAGGACTTTCGGACAAACGAATGCCTTCTCCTTATCGCCCGCTCCCCATGGCGTCCGCGGCAGATGCGTGCGTGAAAATATACACGGCACGGACTGTTTTGGAGCACATGGCTCGATGCCGATGAGGCTGAGACAATGAAGAGCCGGAGTCGGCGCTATATGCGCAGCGAGTGCTCCTGTAGCGCTCGGATGGGTCCTCCCGTGTTGTTTTCCAGGGTATGTGACGCCTCCGTCTTACAATCGCGAAAGGGACACTGGAGAACCAAAATAGACCATGCGTGAACAGTGAATCCTTTGGATCCGTCAAGATCTGCTGCTGTTACCACCCGCCCATCTTCCGGCCATCTCCTCTCCTCCCATTGGGACGATCTAATGTGTTTTCCGTACCGGCCGGTTGAATAGGAGCGATGGGAAAGAGTTCGGGCTTCTTATGAAAAGGGGCGGCAGCTGCAACTGACGCCTATTTTTTTTCTTCGTTAAAATTAAGGTCACCTAGCAGTGCGGATGGAGGCGAGAATGATGAAAAACACTGTCGGAAACGGTTGCGTGATGCACACGACTCACGTGAGGGAAGTAAGAAAAGGGTTCAGTGTGATCGATTCAGGGCAGGGTTTATTTTCGGGGAAGGACCAGGTACGTTTCCGCTCCTTCCGAATGTGCTGATTAGGTGAAAAATTAGTCAACTCGGTGGAGGATTTCTCCCCCACAGTTTACAGCTAACACTCGTCAAAAAGGGAGCTTATTGGAATACTATGTTTTACCATTTTAGGTAAAGTTACGCCAATACCGCCAGCACCATTACCACCCTAAAAGGCGTATTTGAAGCATGCTGACATATGCGACCATAATTGAAATGAACTCGAATAGAAGCAGGGGATTAACGTAAAAAGATCCTAAGTCAACAATACTTCCGAATACAGTAGCATAAATTACATTCCAAAAACATACTTTTAAATCTATTCTCAAAACCAAAGGAATACAACCTCACCAAGGAAAAATAAAATATTTACATTTCGATGGTTCATTCGATATGCCGCCTACTAAATAACATTGTACTTAAAACGCACCGAAATATATGATATGCGCCTTTCAGCACATGACTTGATAAATATGAAATAAATAATGAATATGACGCAGACTTATATGTGACATCCGCAAAGGACTTTAGCGGTGCCCTACTAGGAACACAAAGGAGGATAGAGACGAGAGCAAAAACACAATATTTTCAAAAACTCTCTCGGTGCGTAAGGTGATGGGAACTAAATCTCAGCCACTTCACAGGCACATCTTATGCGAGCCGCCGGCGGAGAAATAATCCAGAAATATTTTCCCTCCATCCTGAATTCCTCCTCGACCGGCAGTCGGTTTCGAGGAGGAGTAGGAATTCGCGAAACGTCCTCTGGACTCCCTCCTTAAGAGCTCTCTGTATTCTGCAAATGCAGAGGAATGTGGCTCCGCGGCCCCGTCTCCGGAAGGCCATAATGCATCATCGCCACGGCATGAGGAGGATCCTCCTCTCCCCTTTGTTCCCTTACGGACACCTTTCCCCTCCCTCCGCCTAAACATGAATCTCCCCGACATTGCGACAAATCCTTTAATCCTCTTTCCTCAAGATTCCCCACCTATCTTAATCTCATTCGTTAGACTTGACCCTGGTTCCTCGCTCTCTCTCTCACTTTCTCAGGGAACTGAGGCGAAGAAGAGCTCGCTGTGGAGGCGACAACAGGATTCTACTCATACCGATCTCATACCGAAACAGCAAAGGTTTTACGGACGCTAAGAACAACATCAACGTCCAGACGAGGAAAATAAATCTGAGAAGCATATTAGTTTCCCTCCGACATCAGCCACTTATCTTCACACGGAAAAATAACAGACGTACAGCGTTGGCGTGGGGATAAACTTTCGAGCAGAACACGGACAAGGAGCTGCGGAGACAGGTAATGTGAGGCCACAATACTTCTAAGGTATAAGCATTTGTGAGGCAATAAAAAATTGTATGTACGTTCAAAATAAAAAAGCTATTTTAGTTTTGTTAGGAAGAGAGTAATTTTTAACCTCATCAGCTTTCCATAATGTATGCCTCCAAACCACTAATAGTCACTTGAGGAACCACCGATTTTGTATTCAATACAGTAAATAGATTAATATGCTAGGCAGTTAATTCAATAAGGGAAGCACAAACGTTTGTTAACTTATATAATCCATCAAAAGTTTCATGACTGAAGGCTGTGATAGGTGGTGTAAGCCATTTACAAGTTGATTATTAATGGTTAGTAATAGTTAATAGTGCAAATGTTCATTGGAGTCAATTGCAAGTTCATTGCAATCGACGATATACCGTAACTTTGGTTCAATATACCACAGACGGCCATGCTATTAACGGTAAATACCGCGTCGAATTTTCCATTGAAAATACCATTCCAGTTCTATTTAAATTAATTCACCCTACCATGTAAAAAATTCATGTAGCTGGCCATTCAGTGTGACGATATCAATAACGTTAATTTTTGCTGTTCATGAATTACATTACATTGCTCACGAAACTAGTCCGGGTACAAATAATAAACACAATAGAATATTCTCTATTTATATCTGATTTTCCACTGCAGTATCTTTGAGTGACTGTTATTATAAACTTAAATTTTTCTGTTTACGGTCCATAATATACACGGTCGTAACCGAGAGCGGTAAACGTTGCAAAAAAGCTTTTCAGGCGATGACCGCATTTTAGTGCATTCCTCGCCCTCTCACTGATATACCCTCCAGAGAGACTTTTTTAACGTCTCCTGCGGGAGGCGCCATGGAATGAGGCGCCAAGCGCACAGCACCAACCGGTCGTCTCACTTGTCGCATTCCCATAAAACGTACGGGAACCCGAGCGCTCGAGTACAAACGCGACTGAGTGCTCGCTCCAACGATTCCACCAATGCGTGCCCAAAGGCACTGGCGGCGGGGCAAACAGTCGCCTCGTACTCCATAACACCATCCCGCAACACGCAGCTGTCCCGCCCTTCCACGTCGAAGTGGTCGCGCCTGGCGCGGAGACGAAGCAGCGGGAGACACCGGCGCCTGTCGCCCAGGGGCGGGGAACAGTGCACGGCGCCTACCTTACAAGCCTCTCCCTCGCAGATCCCTCCGCCACCCACGCCGTTCCTTCCCCCACCCTCCACACACGAAACCCTTTAAAGCCGATGCGAAACCGCACCGCAGTCACTTCGGCACGGGCATAAAACCCGCGCCTCCGAGTCGCGGGAAGACGGTGCCCGCAATCCTCCACGTGAACACATCCCCCGGCTCTCCACCGAGCAAACCCTCCTTTCTCTGCCCCGAGAGACTGGGGGAAACCCTTAAAAACGACCTCGACTACACCGTAACTCTCAGAGGGACGCGACTTTCCGTCCCATCTACCTGCCCTGTATCCTAAAAAATACATATAACCTCCACCCCAGCGCTATGATTTTTTTGCCCCGGGGTTGGAAAACAAAGGGAGCCGACGCGAAGATGTTTCGAAACATTTACCCCATTCCAGGTGCTGGGTGCGTTCTTTTAAATCGCGTCGTCGCAACGCTGGAGCGAAGGGCATGGGCGGAGGAAATTACGGCCATGAGAGGAAGATGAAGACGGTAATCCGTTCTCCTTTTGCTTTCGATCGCATAGCGGAATACCACCGGGTGAACCGAGAAAACTAATGCCAACAAACTATGATGCGTCCGAACTAAACAATCACGTTAACTTCCACGCTAATGACCAATACTCTTCAGTGTGTTTCACTCAACGCTTCACTACGCAATACCAAGAATGCTTCACAGACAATATAAGCACACCTCGAAGAGAAACTCGAATTCTTATGCATCTTAATCGCAGAAATTACATCACCATCGGCTGAACTCGCCTAATACTAATTAAATAAGATTGGCAATTTTCCACAGAAAAAATTGCCAATCTTATTTAATTATGTTATTCCACCACATCACGCCTGAAAGAACTCATTTTACTAAAGTTGAACCTCAGAGGCAGCCAGAGTCCACGAGACCAAACGAAAAACAGCGATGAAGATCTTACGATGTAAGGCAGTTATGAGGCAGCAATAGTTTTCTTTCAATCTCGTTCCGTCGCCAAAAACTTAATCTGCCGCTCGGAATTCGATCTCGAAGTTAAAATAAACAAGGAACAAAATTCAACTGATAGGTGTATTGATTGAGAAGGAGACATTTTCTCATGTTTTTACATCACTTGACCCCGCGACGCTAATTGCAATCTCCACTTAAGCGGGTGGTTACCTTACGGGGTAGGACTGTAAATAAAGCGAGAGCCAAATAAAAGTAACCTTACGTATAATCGGATCATCTTGGTGTACCTCCACTTCCCGTTCCCGGCTCTACCGACAGTGTAATCGATGGAATGGCGAGGACTGGACGAGATAGAAATCTTCCAGGGAAGGGGGGGGGGGGGGTATCGTTTAATCGGAAGCTTATTTTAACCGGAACCCGTTTTTGTTTCGTTTTCGGGGTTGACGCCTGTCACAGGGGTGGAATGCCAATCGTCACGGTTAAAGTCTCAGGCCTTATCTCTTCCGATCCACACGCAAGAGATGATCACGGGACAAAAACTTAACGAGCTTTAAAAAAAAGACAGGAGGACCATCGAGATCTCAGAAATGAAATGGGAAACGGTTAGTAGAGGACGAGATGAGGATAAGGACAGGTAGATTTCGGTAAGGTAGGAATCGGATGATGGGGCTGAAGTAAAACTGTTTGGTGGTTCCCTGGATTTCAGAGATCGTTCTTCCTCCCCTTCAAAATTTCATGGATTTCGTGATCGTATGTGCTTACAACTACACTTTTCTAATTTGGACGTCATAGAATACTCTCCTACCATCCATCGTTTATGTCCATTATTATCTAATGAGACAGAAACAATCAATAATAATAATAAATTACATCCGGCGGAGGAGATAGTGAATTAAGATACGTAACACACCACCGTCAGTTTTACGTTAGTTAAGAACTTTCATCCGTACCTACAATCCTCTGAATTTGGAAGGGTTATGTTAAATGCCCACCGATATTTGAAAAAGTTTGAAAAATGCCTAATTATCTATTTTGAAAAATAGATTTTTCTTCATTAATATACGTTTACAATGAGGTGCTCTATTCCACGTCCCATGAAAAAGGTCAATAGAACATGGCCAATATGGCCATGGACAATATGGCCATGCCATATGATGCGAGATTTAGATCCATGAAAAGCATGGACAAGTCGTTCATCAAAGCTAGGAAAGAAATTTAAGAATTTGACACGAAGGGTCAGTGAATATTCTACCATATTACCAAATTCTCGCTTATTTTATTATTTTAAACAAATTCCTAAAGTCACGGTCAAGAAAATTATTCACCGAGGATTTTATCATTTCCCTGCGAACCTGGCCGTGGCTTGAATCGGCGAGGTGTTGGCTGGGTTGGAACGTGAATCGGCATGCAAGCCAGAAGCGCCAACTCACTCGCGGCACAGGGAAATGGGAACATGATCGCGGAGTACGAAGAGAAAGAGAGGAGGCTACTCCACCATTCGGTCGGCGAGAGTCGACTCACAAAGGGAGGAGAGCGCGGGAAAGTAAGAGGAGAGGAAGGGGAACGTAATTGAAGGGGCGGAGGAGAGGAGAGTGGCAGGGGTTCGAAGCGAGATGAGACCAGGGTCTGACGGAGGAGAGCGGGGGCTCAGCGGGGAGGAGGATACCTGAGGCTCGGCGGGGAAAGATGAGCAATGACAGCTAGAAGCTGTGCCCTTAAGATGCACGCAGGAATTCCGAGAGCGAGATAAGCGAGGGGGTGGGTTGGGAAGACAGAGGCAGATGGGGTGGGGAGGCGGACTGGGAATGGAAGAAAGCAGATGGCGGCGGCGTCTCGGGTTAAATATGGCCGAATGGACTGTAGGAATGAGAGAAAGAGGGAGAGACAGAGAGAGGCCGTAGAAGGAATGTTTCCTCTCTAGATATGTAAGTAGGGTTCGGAGATAATAAAAGGGAATTTTAGAGGCGCACATAGGAGAATGTAGGCAAACGGGATGTGACAATTTAAGGAGACGAAAGGATAGAGCATAAATAAAGGATAAAATATGGACTCTAAATCGTTGGTAGGAATTTTTTGAGAATGTCTGAGGGAAACTATTTTATGAGCGGGTTGAATCCTGACAATCAAATGTCAGGTAAACAAGTATTAAAACCATTACCAGACATAGAGACGTACCAAGGCAGGAATTCTGCCTTGAAGAACATGATACTTTAGGTGGTTTCACTCGATGGGGGATGTAAATCATTACAATTTCATCAATCTCATTGAAATCTGTAAGGGGAAAACAAAATTCCTCGGAGGAGTCACACAAGCACGCCGTGACAATTAGAACAACTTTTTGATTCCCCATCTCATAGGGAGCTTCGCAACCACGATCGACAGTAATATGAAGACTGAAACAGAAGGCCCGTTTGATGAGCTACATTTCATGGCATAATAGTCGTGTTTACTAACAGGAACATGATGATCCACAGCACATCACGACATCGGTCGACTTTTTTATCGGAGGACGCTGCCGGCTCATCTCTCGCGCCCTTGGCCCCCCGCTTGGAAATCCTAATCGTTCCAAATGCACCGCGAAATGACACACTGCACCGCACGAAGAGAGAAGTGCGAGCCGTTAAGAAGGAGGGAAAATGGTTATTTTCTCAGCCTCGAGAACTTCCAGGAAAAAAAAACTTCCAAGAAAAACCAACAGCTTAATGACGCAATTTATTTTCCCACCTCGCCATAATAAAACCGTATGAGCGGAGCACCCCTCTTTCCCTTTTTTTCTTCTTCAGGGAATCGATTCTGTAATGGCTATGGAGAAGGAGGCGCAGAGAGGCGTTCGGGAGCGAGGCGGCAAGGAGAGGGAGAGCGTATCACGGAAGAAATACTTGCGCAAGCCCTCTCGCCTATCCCGTTTCCCTCCGAATGGACAATAAAGGAAAAACGCGAAGGGCAATAAAAACAAACGCCTGAAAAACAAAGGGATGGAAAGGATTCGTCGGGCGGGAGGGAAAGAGAGGGAGAGGGGAAGGTAGTGCTTTGAGAGTGCGGAGCCGTGAGAAAAGGCAGGGTGCTTATTCTTACGGCGGATTATCCCATTGCAGGCAAGTGGCGCGGAGGGAAGAGTTCGAATACAGGGACAAAAGGCGACAGGTGCTCGGGGAAGGGAAGCGATGGAAGGTTGAGGCCGAAGGGAGGGGTGGGACCTAAATGGGGTGAGGGGATGAAACGACTCGGATGACGCGGAGGGAAACGAAAACAAGGAACATTACGTGCGAATAGGAAGAAGAGGGCGCAAGGCGATAACGAAGACGAGCTCGGGTGCGAAAGATATCCGAAGGGATTGATTTCACGAAAGAAAATACGGGGATTAAAGTTCAAAAACGCAAAACTAGTCACCTCCAGCCTTGGGTCAACTACCCAAAGGATCGGAGTTGGACGGTGGAATGCACCTAAGGGTCGCTCGTGTCTCAGATACACAGCTACTCCCCACTGAAAATGCATTGGTCTACAGACGGTAAATTTGGGTTTTGGGTAGTAATAAAACAAAATAAATAAGACGTATAATAAGTCTTATTGTATTTGGGCAAGAATTTCATCGTATGTTGCTTTCACATTATTCAACCCTGACGATAAAAATATGATTCCAGGGTAAAATTTTAGCAAGGTTACCTAATAGTATGTCAAATAAAATACATGAAATTAAAGTAAGAAAATACTGGTACAAAATATATGCGATACTTACGCAAAACATCGGTAGGATCGGCCATTGAACTAACCCTAAATTTGAACTTAAATGCATAATCCACATCCCACATATATAAGGTTATAACGGTCCCCAAGATTATTCTCCTTCTACGTAAGAAAAAGGTAGACTAGGTTTACGTCTAGAATACGGAGAGGAGGAGAGCGGGGTGCATGCAACGAGAGAAAAACCGAGGAAAGGAACACTTTGGCCGGGGACACGTTTGCATAAATATTGAGTCAGGGGACGAGCAGAGAAAAGAGACGCCGAGGGAGAGAGAGGAGGCATTGAGCTGGGGGGCGGGGAGAAATAAATCGGACGGAATCGGATTTTTCGAGAGTGGGAGGAAGGATCGGATGGGAGACGGCGGGGGAGGAGGAAGGGGAATTGGCGCGCTCCGTCTGCCCCTCCGAAACCGGTTCGGAGGATTCTCCCCGAGCACGACCTCCCGTCAGGAGAGGAGGGAACAGGGTGGCTGGAAGCGGACGCATAATGGAAGACGGGGCGAAGGGGCAAGGATGGGAGAATCATCGGTATGGGAGGGTGGGCAGCGTGAGGCGAAGAATACGGGCGGCGGAAGGGTGGCAGTGATGGAGCATTCTTTAATTTCGAACGGACGAGGGTAAAGACACTTGCATTGCGTCCCTATCCTCCGCCTGGCTGCTGTTACAAGGAGTTCGAATGTGATTCCCCCTCCCCTCCCTCCCTGCCCCTCGGCGGCGTCTGCTTCTCGAGTTTGTCGGGATCTCTCTCTCATTTTTTTCAAAGGGAAGAGTCGAGCGAAACAATGGGAGCGGTGTTGGCCGCGAGAGGAGAAAGGGGAGGGGGGAGGTAGGGTGAGAAAAAAAACCAGGTCAGTCGGGAGAGAGAGAGAGAGAGAGATGGCGGAGAATATTTCCCGGACTCCCATTTGCATTTTTAATTGATGGCACGCGTCTCCGTATCTCCCTCGAGGCTTTGGGAGAGTCAGCTGCTCCCTTGGGCCGTGCCTCCCTTCCCTCCACTCCGCCCGGAAATCTCCGATGGTATAAAAAGCGAAATGAGGTGACACAAATTCACGGTTTAAATCACAATCACGTTCCAGACGAGGAGCGGAGTCATTTCCTGATGGGTCAAGCTCATGACTACGGTGAACTCCGCCGGATAAGATATGAAGCTATGGTTGCGAGGATTATGTTAATACCGACGCCGGGTTTCTCTCATCCCTTTCCCCGTTCTCTAAAACGTATCTTACCAACACCACTACTCCAAAACCCCTATCCATAACGATGGAAATAATTACTGGTGTCTGTCGTCTCCCAAGAATAACTAAGTACTTCTGCCAGTAATACAGCAAAATGACTGCAATTGAACTCTTAAATATCAGTAATTATCATCATATCAGTGATTATCATGAGCGTCGTTTTCTCGTGATATTCACTGTTATCCTTATGCTGGATACAATTACATTCATAAAAATGAGAATAATTTTAACTTTATTATTTTTTTCTGAATTTGAGATAGATTTTCTTAGAACATCAACAACAGCCCGCTTTTTACAGAAAAATAGTCCTCTCCCGCTTTTTATAGCACCTTCACTCTTTTCTCAACACGGTCACAAGGGGACACGAAGTACACGCGCACTTTCCCATCGCTTCCCTCCGGAAACCGAAGACACCTCCCATGTGCCGTAGACAAATGATAACTCAGTTTAATTTAATGGATTACGAAGGCATCATTTAACTTTAACAGTTAACAACATATGCAGGAATATATAACGCCTGACATGTGGGCTCTTTCACGATGAAGTTTTACGACAAAACCTTCTCAGTCGCGATGGCACTTAAGGAAAACCCGACACGCTATTAGAGCCCGTGGGGAAGAAAGAAATTTCCACACCAAACCTTGAAGCCGGCCGTTTCGTATTCATCGATCATATAAAACTTCTCGGAAAACACTCTTTAAGACTGGAATGCGCACATTAAAAAAAACATGAATAAGGACTATTTCCCCGCTAACTCACGCCAGCATTTCCCAGTCTGACGTTTGGAGGACGCATAATTTTCCCTACGTGGCGGTGTGGGATTGTAAATGGGGGGGGGGGGGGGAGAGAGAGAGGAGGGAACTGCTCTCACGGATCGACTCGGTAACAGAAGCGGGTCGCTCTTTCGAACCGCGAAACGGAGGATGCGAAACAACCGAGGAACGCGAAGGAGGAAAAGAGAAGCGATTAGGTAGGCCTGTGTATCGGGAAGGAGAGATGAAAAGGGAGGGTAAAGGCGAAAACGGGATGGAGGAGGGGGGAGCTCTAGAGAGATGACAGAGATTGAAGCAAAGGTTAAGTTGGATGGGGCTTCGGGATAGACGTATTACACGCACAGTCGGAGAGGGCTTAGTGAGGCCAGGGCAGGGGGTGGAAGGCAAGTTAAGTGGGGGATGGGGGTGGAAGGCAAGTTAAGAGATGCGCAATGAGGCGGATTGTGGCTGATGTGACTGATTGCGTCGACGAGGGGGGGGGCGCTCTCGCCGAACTCGTCTCTCTGCGAGAGCATTGAGGCGTTAAAGCGGGGATGGAAGGAGGAAGACGCTCGTCTCGTTTTAAAGGATTAAACCCACACCTCCTCTCATTAAATATGTCACGGGAGGGTTTAAAGAAAGAACACCTCCACGGGCGACCTAATCATGAAGAGCACCCGCGATATTCAAAGCGGGGGTCTGACAGAGAATGCAAGGGGACACAATGGCAACTGTGGCCGTCGGAAACGCATAGCGCTCCTATTTAAGCGTGGTCCGAATGCTTCCTGCTCATGAGGAGAAGGCAAAATATTAGGAGAAGACAAAAAATTTCCACAAGCTGGGAAAGACTGAATTTTCTGAAACATAATCTGAAACGTAAGGCTACAATTTGCTAAGACGACGCCCGCTGTTCAGAAACAACTCACTTTTTAGTCGGTATTTTCCGAATATTAGGAGATTTTTATTTGTGCCAGTGTAATGTGAGAGCAGAAAATACCAGTTAGTATAAGGGCTCTGCAGCATTTTTTTATACAGGACGAGCATGCTGTGTCTCACGTGATGATGGCTAGCAAACTTGCTGGAACACTTGATTAACTGGTGCGGTGCTTTCCTCTTGCTTTTTTCCGGTGTAGAACTAGAGTCAGTACTAGAAGTAGACTAGCACTAACATTTACACGCGCAGAATGGCCTTCATTTCCTATCACCAGGGCGAGACCCTTCTCTGAAATTGTACCAGATCGCTGATCGTATGAATTACTCAACTCAATGGCAACAATAAATAACTCGCGGTTCCATTGACGGCAACCAGAGTTTGCAACCATGATATTGTTTGCCCTAGGATTTATAGAGTGCAAATTAGAATATGACTACCGCTGAGATGAAGAGAGGAGTGGAGCTGGGTCGAGAGCAATGAAAGAGAGCCATTTTTCAGGGGCCGTAAATGAATACACTTGAGGGGAAGGAGGAATTCAAACTTCAGTGAGGATACTAAAGGTGAAGTATCTAAAAGGTTTCATATACGAAATGGGAAATGTGGAATGCGAAGGCTAGGAGTCAGAGAGAGATAAAGAGAGAGGGAAGAAGTTAAGAGAGCCAGGGGGAGGGGAATGGGCCGTAGAAAGGCTCTTGAGAAGCGAGAGGGAAGGGAAGGAGGCGTTGCTATGACTCCTTCTTAATTAGCAGGCGCGAGTGAAGGGAAGAGCAGGAAAATTGTAAGGGAAGTGTTATGTCCGGCGTGCCCTGAGGGGTCACATGGGGCCCCGCGTGTGAGCCTCTTCGGAGCGTGAGTAAGAGGCGAGGAACGGCACAAAAAGAGACCAAGATGGGCAGAGCAACGGTCAGAGAAAGGAAAGGCCCAGAGTTGGGAGATGCGGGAGTGCTGATTTCATAGAAACCGTCTTCGTGTGAGACTTGCCTCCTTTTCAACCCCCCCTCAATAAATGGACAAAAAATTTCTCATCTCGCCCAGGGATGAGAAGTTTTTCGCTGCTCTGACCACACCATCCGCATCGCCCCAAGACCGAGAAGGGATCGCGAGCTCGCTGGACGGCACCCGAGAAGGAACTTCTAGGAAATTCATTAATCCCGCGCCTCTTGGGAAATAGTCGAGGGCAAGGCCACGACATAAATAATTCCACCTTCCAGAAGAGATGGCGCTCCCGCCGCGGGGGACGGAGAGATTCATAATCCACCGCGGACACATTTCGAGGAGCGGCGAAATTATAAATTCAAGCCCATCGACAGTAGCCGCGGTCGCTTTTATCGTCGCAGAATGGGCGGGAAATGGAGACGGCCGCGGAAGGATCACGCGATCATTGACGGGGAGCCGAGAGGCTGTTCGAATGGCGACAGCAGTTCCATCAACGGGACACGGGACGCATCGAAGGAGAAGACACAGGGGCGTGAGCTACCACCGCGACACCGGTTGTAAATCAGTCCCCTAAAGATTGGCGGCGGGTAATAAGTTGACGGAGTCACGAGGCACGAAAAGAGAGGCAGGGGCGTGACTACGTCTTTTGATGCGGCTCTGAAGTCATCCGAGGCTTGAATACACGCCCGCGACACAGTCGAAGGTAAACAATTTCGCGAGAATGAAGCAACTGAGGATGATCATTTCTGACCCCTTGACAAATAGATAGTTATTCATGAACCAATCGTCATGTTACAGCGAAATCACTCTCAAATAACACCACCTTAGAATGAATCAAAGATAGCACTCAATGAATACAATATAATAAGCGTATACACGGAGACATTCATTAACAGATGAGGCGAACGGTAAAATTTTGATTGTGCCCAGAAGGATGAATGATACCAATGGATAAATCTACTTAATCCGTCACTATAGGTCATGTAAATGACTATAACTAATGGCACACAATACATCAAATAGAGAGAAGGCACAGGGATATATTGATTAAGAAGATTGCAGTGCATAGAGCAAAAATTAGACTGTGGAATATTAAAATAAAAAACTTAGAAAGCGATGTATGAATCCATGAATCATCTAAGTCCATGACTATTAGTAAATTGATACCGAGAACAAGACATCTCCCACGCAAGGAGGTAAGTGAACCTTACTCCCACAGTCAGCCACATGCTCACATAGTGGCGATACCTCATTTTCCGATCGATAGCCTCCACATTCCTTGCGCTCGAGCTCCTAGAAGATTGAAGCTGCAATCATTGTCTCAGGTAGTTCGGTGGCCGCTTTCATCCGCGGCCCACTCACAAGACTCAAGCTGCTTCACCACCAAGACTCATATTAACTGGAATTGGTCTGTCCCAAGTTGGTAAAATGACCCGCTGAGATAAATGGAGATGAGGAAACCACTTCAATGACCAATGGGAAAGCTCTTCTAGTCATCTCTTTTTGATATACATTCCTTTTCCTCTGCCTCCCTCTGCTGTCCTCCCCTCTTAATTACTTCCATCTAGTGGTGGGAGTGATTAAAAGGTGGAGAGGCCCCTTAATCTGGACCTCATCTCTTCTGGCCCCAAGTCCCTCGACCCCATTATGTTCCACGCAGGATTAACGACAGAAGCAAAGGCGATAAACACGGCAAAGGTTACCATACGCAGAGGCATAGGACTCAAACGTAAATGATGAAAATAAGACGCGTAAACAGTTAAAAGTAATATATGTATTCTACCAATTAGTTATATTATAAAGAACCAGCCAATACTTTCCCTACTGTCTTACCACTATTAAACGTCTATCTCCCTCAGACTCAGATGATATATATACATACCACCCACATTATAATCCAAAAGGCAATTCTTTTTCCTTCGATCACCCCTTTACTGCTCGTTTTCAAACGATTTTCCTCGATTAAAACGCGGAGCACTTCCTCATCCTTTTCGGCAAGATTTGTAAAGGGACGGTACGATATTAGCGTAACCAGTTTATTAAAAGGATTAAAATGGGGACCAGTCAGATCTTGGGTTCAAATTTAGATTTAATCTCTTAAATAAAAACCCATATAAACTGATGACGTTAAAAATATTCTGCGAACCCCAACTTACTATGGTAGACTGGGCCATAATCACAAAATTAGATAAATTAATTGCCGAACTGACAGATTCAAAATGTCCGTCTTTCCTCGTACAATTAGGGATATGAATAGCGGTAAATGTATCCAATACGAGTGTATCAATGGATAGCATAGATAGTTGCATGTTGGTATAAGGACCTTAAGCTAACCCTACTAACAGCATTATATTGCATGCTTTCTTTGCTATTTTTATCTTTTTTTTAAATTTAAGTTTCGACTAGTATAATATTACTAATTTTTTAATGCATGATATGTAGTGCGTGTTTGGCGAGAATTTACCCCCTGCCAAACTCCTTTATCGTGGCTTGCAGGGTATTATGTAGATATAGATTTGCTTGAGCATCACGTTGCTTCCATTGACATCTAAATCCAAACCCAAACGCCTTCAATCTATTCTCCTGCTACCTTCCTAGATTTCTGGAGGCGATGCTCACAAATCGAACGAACCACTCATTTCCTAATATGTATCACTTCGAACCCTGCCACTCAAGGTCGATCTCGGAGGAAATGCTACATGCACCGCAAATATCACCAAGAAGCAACAAAGATACGAAGCGAGACCGCGAACGGAGCGGATAAGAAGACTGAATGCGTGACGAGTCCGCCTCCTTAAAAATTCATTACCGACGGCTTGTAAACGTGCGCGGGCTTGAGTTCGGGCCGTGCGTTGCTTCGATTAGTCGGCTCTCATCCGCGCGCGTGCCCGATCACCGGTGGGGGGAGCGATCGAGATGGAAGATCAACAACACAACCCTCCTCCACTCTCATCCTTGACCTCGCGCGGCGAAAGGGAAAATGCCTTTACACTTAGCGAATCACTGAAAACGCTCGAAGGCGGCATTTTTAATCAGTACATTGGAATCCATTACGTCCGGAATTTCGGGGGGGTCACCGGCGAAGTGGGACAACATGGGAAGGTCCGAAAACGACAAACAGGTGGACGAGGGATAGGCCCGGGACTGTTGACTCTGCGATCGTCGATGCAAATTACGTGCCTTTGCTTCGCAGTGCAAAGAGAGGCGAGGGACGGGGGGAACGGACACAACGCACTCCTCCACTACCGTCGACGTTGTTGTTGTTTTGGGAGCGGCAAAAGTCTTTCCTCTCACCCTCTCCCCGGGGACTCCATTAAGAAAAGAAGGCGCAAGTCGCTTGAATGAGTGTAGTGACTTGGCCCTCTTCCCCGAACCACTTCCATCACGAACGGATTCGACTCAACTCTCACCGACCGCTTCCTGCCCATTTGCGTGTGCTTACATTTACTTATACACGCATGGATTTATATACTGCGCGGATGACTTCCTGGCCGAAAACTTGAATGTGCCCACCACTTCGTCCATATCCTCCTTCCTATGACAGTGCAAATAATTTCCGTCCTTTCCAAAAAGGTACCCCGTCATTAAGAGAGACAGATCTCCCGAAGCACCACGCGGATCCCTGGGGATGGCAGGGGGAGGATGGTCAGCAGATTGCCACGGAAAAAAGCGCCCCAAGGAGGAGTCTCTCACTTCCTCGAGAGGTGAAAGTTGATAAGGAGTTAATTGGAACACCGCATCCTGCAGGGGGGGAGGAAGCGCCAAAAAATCTCAGGCCCAAATGTCTTTATAACCTCGGGGTGAAACCGTAATGGACAATCTAGTTTTTAACGACCGGAACGGTGCAGAGCCACTCCGTAAATTCTTGAGGAGCAAAAACAGTCTTCAGCAAACGAGGGCCCAAAGCTAAACTCACATTACTACTTCGTTTCCACAGTAAATTTTAATCGACGCCTATTGCCTTAGGTTGGGTGTAGGGCAGAAGTAGACCAATTTTTCAACGAAAAAAGGAAGAATCACCAATCACTCAGAGCCTGCACAAACATTTGAATGCGAGAGGATGTTGGAGCAGGCATTCAGGCGGAGAAAGTGGGCCTACGAGTCGTTCGGTGTGTGAATGGTTGCCAGGCCGGCCCAAGTAGGATTTAGCTATATTAATAAGACATAGGTCGACGTTTCGAAATATCAATCAAGAGTGTTGATGAAGTTTAACATATATGTTTGGCTACCAAATTAGAAAACATTTTATGAAGTAAAAACGATTTGATGAAAATGGCGAGGAATGCCATTTCTTAGGTATGTACAATTTACAGGACTCACACATAAAACTTTTCCTTGTCATAAATACAAAAATTAGCCAATAAGCGACTCATATGATATATCATGGTGGTCATCTAGTGAAAATCATTCCCTTTCGTCAGTTCTCGAGGTGATAGATCGCATAACCGGTTTCCATTTCCCAGACGACGCATACCAAACGATTTCTCAGAAATTATTTTTGCCTCAGTAACCCAGATGGATGGTAAGATTCCCACATTTTTGGAAATTTTCCCGCGACCTACTCGAAACTCTCTCTCCCTCAATACGAAATATTGGTGGGAAAAAGGCGGGGTGCGAGGAAGGGTATTCAAAAAGAAGAAGAGGGTCACACAGCGAATCTAACGTGAGTTAATTGCGATTTAGGAGTCAATTACGTTAAGAAAAAATTGGGCAGCGATGCTATGGGAAGAGTTGAAGGTAATGAGAAAAGATGGTCGTCAGTTTTGCGAAAATGCGCTTGAAATACTATAATGGGTAAAGCTCTTTCAACTATCAACGATAGCCCTTTTACATCTCATTTCCCGGGCCGGGCATTTCATGCGAGCGGCGAGGGAAATGGGTCACTCAAACAATACAAAAACAACGACACTCATACTGAGCGGAATGTATTATCGAAGCTCAAACTACAACGGATGAAAGGTCGGTAAGCGGTGAGTAACGAAAACCTGCAAGGGATAATTTGCGATGAAATTAGCCAGGTGAGATAGAAACGGATGACGCGACAACTAACGCTTGCGCTTCCCCGATGCATATCACAATTATTTTAAATCCAGAGCATTTCGCACTGCTGTTCGTTAGAACTGAAAAATTTTAAAAAAATACAACGGAACGGGTCCGTAGCATCTGCTGAAATGAGGTACACAGGAAAAGCATCCATTCATATGAGACATTAAATGCTAAGTAAGCTTTCTTTCACTGGAAGGAAAATGAACTTCTCTGCTTCTGTGTCACTCTTGGCAGGACTACCGGCTATTGTTTATGTATGGACATCGAAATCGAATGAGTGCTCGGCATGAGTTGCAAAAACACCTGCTCGCTAGACGAAAGCGGTCGGTGGGTGTAGGGTGTGGGCTCGAGGCGAGAGCTCGCGACACTGTGAGATGCAGATGAAGGCATACGCTGCTGGTTAAACACGGGGAATTTATTCCTGGGGTTGAACGATCGCTGTGCTGATTCATATAAATACCCCGAGACTGAAATCATAAAGTAATTGGACAGCTGAGGCTGAATGAAAGTCTTCCGGCGAAAGATCATGAAAGGAACATAGTTGACTAACATCGTTTCACTTTTTAATTCAATTTCCATTCCTACTTCCAAGTTTCGAAGGAAAAGAGACAGGGGACTGAAGTAAATAACTATTATGGTAACCCAAAGCCCTCTAATATTTAATTCACTGGCACCTTTAAGAGATATCGTTCATGTCGACAGAGTAAACATTTTCCAAATTCTAATGTTACACTAATATAGATTTTGCACCGCACAAACAGCAAGGTAATGGAATTCATGATGTGTTATCAGTCATCCCGGCACTGAAGTTGGTAACTATAATTATTAGGCGTAGAAGTGAATCAAGATGCAATGGAAAGTATAAGTATCTAAGCTGAATACTTTGTTAAAAGGTGAAAGATAAGAGAGGAATACCACAAAACAACTGACCCTAACTACTACCAGAAACTCATATGATAAAAATAACTTTGTACGTTCCGCAGTATAATTTATTGTCGACCCAGGTTTCACCAGTTACGGCATTATCAGACGAAATCTGGGTCGATAATAAATTATACTGTGGAACGTACAAAGTTATTTTTATTATTTAATTATGTAGTGCTTCCACCAAGTGACGCCGGAAAGTATTGATTTTAATAGCAGATAACTTAAATATCAGTGGAGTTAACAGTCAGCGTTCATATCAGTGGAGGGTAATTCGTACAAATGGAGAAAGTCAAACTAGGTCTGGAGTAAGAACATGTCAATCCGCTGATCAATCACACTGTTTTGAAACTCGGTACCTACTACTCATGCTAATCTGCAACGCAGTGAGACTGAACAGAAGGGAATAAACCCCTCTCGGCACATTAAGGTTTTCAAACTGCACCCTTTACAACACGAAGCCATTCAATCAACTGATGAGAATTACAAGCACTCGAATCTCATTTGGTAACAAGGCCGCCTTTCAGAAATCGCTTATCTAGAATGTTGTAATGCCTGCCCGTCACTTCCACGCCCGAGTCTCTCTTCTCGTCGGACACCAACTGCACCGAGCAACGTCTCCGCGCTCGAACGCGGAGTTTAAATCTAATTCGTGCCTTCGCCTGACGGCTGGGGGCTTCTCTGCACACCCGGGATAAAACCAGGCGAGGCCACGTCAAAAATAAAAATAACAAGCTGAGGACCGTCGAGAAAGGAAAAAAACAGAGAGTAATTTCGCATACCTAATAGACGCCGTATTCCTTTAAGGCGTCGTATTTTCCAGCGGAACAAAAGGAAGAAAACGCACGATCACGACTTCTCGTCGGAGAAGAGTGCAGTGCATCGCGCCACTCCGTATCGCTCGCCTCCCTCGAAGGAGCGATCCGCACGACGCCCCCTCTCGATCGAGATCTCTTTTCTCCGAGCGCCTTGAACGAGGATTCGCCCGTCGAAGGTGAGCCATTTCGGACGAGGGAGTAGATCTCTCATCCCGTCTTATCACGGACGAGCAAACCTTTCGATGCATCTCTCCACCCCCCCCCCCACCCCCCCCACCACCTGGACCGTGTCGCGAAGGAATTCCCACACGGATATGCAGATTTATGGAGATTCCAGCGCCACCGTTCTTCTCGTGAGGACCTTGGGTAGTTGCGAGGGAGTAGGAGAAGAGGAGGCTGGGAGAGGAAGAGATAGATGAGGAGAGGGGTACACTAACAGGGGCAGGTTAGCAGTGAGAGGAAACGAAGAAAGACGGCCCGAGAGGGAAAGGGGCGGCCGGTGGGATGAAAGAGAGGCAAGAACGAGCCCACGAACTGTAGAGTTTATCAGGCGAGAGCGTCAGGCACGTAGCCAGGGGGAGGCTTCGGGTGCTTCAGCCCCCCCCCCCGAAATTTTTTCCTAATAATTTTGTTGTTTTGATTTTAGCAGTGAACTTTACCAGTGAGAAGAGATAAGTGTGTGCACTGCAAAAGTAAATACCAAGCACTGAAAATTAAGGGAAGAGATTTGTAACATTTCGGCACCGAATGGGCAAGTTACGCGATTTGTTTCAAGTTACGAAAGACTTAGCCCCCCCCCTCCCGAAGCAAATTTCTGGCTACGTGCCTGGAGAGCGGTATCAATAAATGTATCTCAATCGGAGGCTGGCCAAACTGAAATAGCCATGACGCATATGAGAGATAGATGAACATGTCTTAGAGGAAGAGTTCCGATTAGCACGCAGTAAAATTTAAGCACTCTTGGCGCGAGGAGATGGAAAGCGAAGAAAATTTCCTACTTTTTTCCTACTTCCTAGGTTTTTGGTATACGATATTTTAAGACGTATATGGACGGAATTGAATAGTGGAATAGAAGAATAATCGCGGTGTATCCAAACGCCAGGACTCAACATCAACTTGACTAACCCACAAGGGCACGGGTATTTTGTTGCCCTGCAACCCCTTGCGAAACACTGGCAATACACCACAGAAGGTCAACTTAACCTTCGGCCACGCGAAAGACTGAGGACTGCACAATCCCCGAGGGAAAATTCCTTGCCTCTAAAAGGAAGTCGCAGGTGACGGGCAAGGATGACGCCAGGTTAGCAACACGAAAAAAGCTCAGCGCAGAGGAGGCAAATTTTCACCTTCGCGTCGCCGAGCGCCCTCCCTCCGCTCCTCTCGCCCTAATATTCCTATGCGCCGTTTGGAGAAGAAGAAAAAACTGACGAGCTAAGAATCACCGACAGAGCTTTATATAAATAGAATCATATATATCTGTACTCTCACACATGCGGACGCATTGGTGGCCGCAACATGCGATTCAATGCCAACGGGTTGCCACGGAGAGAGGGAAAATGGCGTTGAGCTCTCATATCTGATCATCTGCGGACTCGTCGAGGCAAATTGATAGCATTCTCCGGGGAAAAAGAAATCGAAGACAAAAGTCAAGCAGTCCCGCCGTCGCCAGGCCGCGAGGGCCCGAGAAAAATGCATACATAATGGGCGGAGGTGTGGGCACAACACGGGTACGACACGAACAATATGCACTCTCCCGTTTCAATCCATTCGGCTCCTCGCTCCCTCGGAGCTGAGCGGCAACCTCCTCTCGAGAGAAGAAAAGAGGGGAGACGGAAGAGAGGCGGAGTAGGTGGCACGGGAGATAAAAGGGAAAGACAAGCAGATAGGGAGAGAAAAGAGGAGACACTGGGAGTGACCTTCCCTTCCCCACCCACTGCAGACTGACTACCAAGGTGCGTGCACGGCGGTCGGAATGGTTTTTAGCGAAACGAATCCTATCTCAAGGGAAGAGAGAGACTCGTAGATAAAGGTCTCCCGAAAGCGGGTTGAGATGGGGAAGAGGAGAGAGAGAGTGTGTCTTTTTCTCGGAATGCCTCCTTCGCGAGGCAGCCCCAAGTTCCCTAAGGTTCAGCCGGAGAGGGCGGGGTGGGAGATGAGGAGGTCCCCGCGAGTGAGGGGAGGGATTTGAGGGTGCGGAGGTCTTGTGGTGTGGGGAGGGAGATGTAGGGAGATAAGACGGGGGAGGAGGCTGTGGAGGAGGGTGGGGGATACTCGGAGGAGAAGGAGATTTCGAGATAAGTCGCTCTTGAGGGCAGGGAGGATGAAGAGGGTTCAGCCCCCTTCCCTTGCGGTCGGGAAGGAAGCTGAGGTGGACACATCCCCGACGGCCTCTGCCACCCCCCTCGGAAAAGGAACCTCATCCCCAGCCGCTGCACAAGAGGCCACCTCCTCCACCTCTTACTCTACCCCCTCCAAGACGTGGAATCCCCCGTTGGGGAGGCTGGAGTCCTCCTGGAGATAGGGGTTGGGGGAGGGTGAGAGTGGCGAAGACACTGTGGTTGGGCATTATACGAGAGAGGGGCGAGGTGGTCGAGGAGGTGACTCTAGGAGAGGGGATTTGTGGGGGTTTTCCGACCACATAATGCAGTCAGTCCATCAGTTCCTCCCTTCCCTTTGAGGCCCGGTGGTGTTTCAGGGTCGGGTTGAGAGACCCTCGACTTACGTAAGTCGAGGAGGACTTGGTGGACGTGCGGGAGGAGGAAAGGAGGCCGGGGACGAAAGGGGGAGGAGGGAGGACTCTCGGATCACGTGAAGGGGTTGGAATGATGATGAACTGGGCGACGGATCGTGTTACCGAGCGAGCGGGATGGGGAAAACAAAATAGAAAATGGTAAACAAACAAAGAGTATGAAGATATAAAGTTTCCATAATCGTAAACCTCTCGAGGTACGCATTTTTTTCTCCGCCTAGTGTCCCTTCCACACTCTTGATTTTCCCTCCACCTGCAACTTATCACGCAGTTATCGGAAGGGGTTAGTCTCCACTCGCGTCACTTATCGAACCGATAGCATCGCCCGGGTTTCCCATGCTTTTTTTGCCACGGTCTTTCCTCATTCGAGTAAAAACCGATTAGAATGCCAATCAGATCACATCTCAGACGGTCCACTTAAAAATTTTGAACTTCCCCTTATGATTACAATCGTCCATCTCCCATAGTGCCCTTGTCGCGCACCAAACAGGTGGTGTTGTGAAATCAGAGGGGAGAAATGGTCTCGGGGTTCATTGCAATTATTACTCAAATTTATGAGCTCTTAGAACCACTTCATTCGATATTATATATATTTTATTATAAATATTTGAAGGAAATAATCAGTGTGCAACGTTCTTATTTTCTACACGATGCAGGCAGAAATACAGTCCAACTCATTTATAACGAGCACGTTTAAAACGAGATCTCGGCTATTGCGAGGAAAGAGAGAAGGGTTGTTTGGAAATAATGCATTTTATGAGCAATATATAACGGTTAAAACGAGACTGTATTATAGAGCCTTACGGTTATAACGAGCAAATCTTTAGTCCAAATGAACTAGCAGTGGCTGTATTGTCGAACCAAGGACTTTTTCTTGTAAATTTAGCATGTATGTGGATAGTTTACTGAATAAATTGTTCATTTTGTAATTTAAATCATCTTATATTAATCTTTGTTATTTTATCACCTCTGCATAAGAATAGAAGCATGTGTGTGAGTGCGCGTGTATGCGTGAGAGAGGGAAAGACAGTGAATGACAGTAAATGTTGTTACTCGCAACGGATATAACGAGTAACCGATATTACGAGCAAAAGCATTTGGTCCCTTGGATCTCGTTATATCCGAGTTTGACTGTATTAAAAAACCTCAATACCTACATTTCCACTAAATTATGAGGGGAGATTCAAAGAAGAATTTTAGGCTTTTTAAAAGTTTGGGTGAGAAAAAATAGTACTAGTGCAAACGGAGTATCTACTTAGGGGATGCATGAAAAGGTACGCTGTTTGAATACCTATCACGGTGTTAATTTAAGCTTCTCTTGGACGTCAGGCGTCAGTACTGCTGCGACAAAAACAACTGTCCCTTTCTTTCCGGAACACGGCACGCTCGCCACTTGAGGCGCCACCACTCCTGCCATGCGGTTGCGACGTCAACCTTCTCCGCAGTATCGCATCACATTTCTTAGCCTCCACACTTACGCATCTCACTGTTACATTCACGCCTCATGACAGCCACGCAATGCATGTCAGGGCGGTGGTATGAAAACTGGAAACCGATGAGGATTTAACACAGCAAAAATTCTTTAAAAAAGCTTATCCACAAAGGAGAGATGTCCCGGAAATAAGATTAATGAAAAGTTAAAAGTAATGTTACAATTATGTTTTATGGTGTCTGAGTGACAAGTTTATATCAAACTGTCTAAGCCAAGGTTATTCCTAACACAGAAACGTGCTCTATGATTTGGGATTCCGGCCTGCGAACTTCTGGTTCGAGTTGCTTGCTACCCCAGTAAAGAAACCAAATCATGTACCACCCCTGTGACTGCCGATTCCAATCTGTAGCTACAAATGAAGAGAACGAGGCGAGATTCTTCTTCATGAAGGCATAGTATACTGTTGGTTTTGCTATGCATATATCTGTGTCAATGACTACAAACAGCATTTTCTCGTTTTCCTATATTTTCCGTAGATAATTTTGAGGGAATCGACACTTTTGTCGCCATCTTATGTATGTAGCTACAACGACAAAAACACAATAATCCATTCAATGCAAATAGAGCTAGACCACAGAACTAGAGGCTTGGAATTATCACTCCGATGAAACACCCACGCAACTTCTAGCATGCCTCACCGGTTAGGGAGTGCGTTATCAGCAATCGAGAAGAAAAGGAGACGAGGAAAAATAAATATCGAAGAAAGAGGACGTCAAAAATACCCATCGAAGAGGTGACCTGAAAGAGACATCCTGGCAGTCTCTCGACCCAGGGGAGATTCGTCGACGTGGCTGAGTTTGGGCTGGTAGGAGAGCGATCGGACATTTCGACAGACTAGCAGAAGGGACTGGAACTGGGGACAACGAGGAGGAGTCACGGAGCCATTGCGGGTCGGAGCCGAAGGCAAAAACCAGAAGAGGAGATGCTAAGGGATGAACGGGGGGGAGAGGGAGTGTTTAAGGAGCTCGGAGCAAGGAGGGGGTTGTTGAAGAGGAGGGGATACGTGGAGCCGTCGAGGCGTGCTCTTTGCACGCTCTCGTGGTCGCTATGGGACGGGACGTATCGCGTGCACGGAGCGACACTCACGACGACCCGAGCGGCCGTCACGCGCGAGGAAAGGAGAGGGGGGGACATCATCTACACCACAGGCCACCTCAAGGGTACGCGGCAGGGGGTGAATCATCACCAAAACATGCACTAGACTAGCGCAATGGATGGTGAGCACATTGCGGAATGAAACTAGCATCGTAATATTCCACACAATGTATACTCCCCCTGACCGTTTAAAGCGTTATCGCAACATTATCAACACCGTGGAGCATAACCAACAGGGAGGTGAAGATGAATGAGAACGACTTTTACACGACATGTTTGGATGTCGCAATATGGGTGCAATACGCACTATTGTATTGGAAAATTCAATAAATATAAACTTTACAGTATTACATGATTTTCTTCGAAATATTCGTCAATGCATCAGATATAGAGAAAAATCATAAGAAATTTAATCCAAAAAAAATGTGTCTGATTTTTTACCACATTGTCCGTTAATTTGTTTCATTTCAACCACATTTTCAATGTTGTGGACGCACCTCACCTAACCAGAGGGCTTTGAGGTGGCTCGAAGGGTATAATGCAGATATAGACCACCTCTATGACAGGCCACATTTGACATAACAACTTCTGGTGGAACTCACAACGTACTGTACCGTGGAATAAATGACACTCAACGGCCGTGCAATGTGTTAAAAAATAAATAAATATAAAGTAAGGTCACCTATAATTTCCCTTGAAAGAAAGTAAGAAAACAAAAGAACCAAATAAGAGCCGAAATTTCAGAGCAGGCAGTTGGGGAAGAAAGCTGACATGTGAGGAGTTTTCTCAGAAGAGTATAGCACCATATAAAATCAAATACATGTTGAGAGGCCGTAAAAACATCGACGCCATCGCGTTAATTTCGAGAACTAGAGCTGCCTGGCGTAGAGGATGGAACTTTCTAATCCGTGCACCGCGCAGGAAATGCGTCTCACCTCGACCCACCTAGGCACACACAATCCGAGGGTCGTCCCACGCGTCAAATGCTTCGCTTCCTCTCTCGCACCCTGCGCGAGCGGTCGCGCTTTAAATGGGTCGCGAGTTCTAACCGCCTTTGCCGCCGCGGAGCGACGCTTTTTCGATGCCTACTCCTCCCACCTAAGCCAATGTCTCAACGCTGCCTGGATGCCGTTCCCCGCAACTCACCGACTCATTTCGTCAAGCAAAACGAGTGAGCGCCACGGTTTTTATTCCCTTTCCCCGAAGACAATGATGTTCATGCGCACCTTGGCCGCGGGAACAAAAACGAGCCGTGCTTGGCGCTGAGGTTGGTTGGCGAGACTACCGCGTCTTTTTATTTTCAGTGGCCGTCGCCTTGATGCCTGGGAGGAAAACGCATTATGGTAGAATAACGAGAAGAAATTTCGACGTTAAGAGTTCTTTCTTGAGTCGACGCGATCTCTCTGGGACTTAAAAGAAAATCACGTAAACTCGTAGACAACGGTTGTAATTTTGGAAATCACAAAATGAGACTAGTATTCCCTGAATTGACGTCATTATCCAAGTACTTTCTCTAAGAATGGACAAAATTAATACAAAGAATACACCAAAAACATGTATAGAATGGTTGGGTAAAACCTACAAACGTTGGCGGTAAATTATTCCAGAAAAACACTCAAGATCTTTAAGGAATACACATAGGTGAGTGGCTACTTGAAAAAGACTACATGAATCTTACAAAAAGACAAGATATATCCGAGCATGACTTGGACTCACAGGTAAACTTGAAATTCCTAAACGAAGACGAATTATTTTGCCAAGACAAGATGTTTACATCATGACAATTTTCAGTTATGTACTAAATACTTTCAGCTACGTATATTAATAACCCAACGGTTAAAACGCAGTTTAAAACATAATTTTACACAAATATCACCATGAAAACAGGCTTTTTCATCCTATAAATTTAGAAAACCGCCCGACGTTCTTAGGGGAGAGACACAGGGGCGTGACCGGGCGAAGATCACCCGAGCACGCAGTTGCACCCTCGGTGTCACCGTCTCTCCCGCCCAGCTTAAATCAGTCCAGTTGCCACGAGAAATGCACCGGGAGCCTGCCACCCTACCCACAATTCACCTCCGCTCCTCGAAGCAACAACCCGACTCACGGAAGGGTAGGAATAGAAAAAAAAAGAGATTAAAAATAAGCCGTGCGACCGCAGGAGAGATGGACGAGAGGACGAAGGGACTAGCTTAGATTTCCGACATCGCTTCGCGTGTTTTTTTTTCCGACGCACGCACGCTCGCACCGGCTCGAATCCCTCAAAAGCATCTTCGTGAGGATGCGGTGGGGTTGCGCCGTGACACCCTGCACCCCTCCCCACACCGACCACGGGGGCCGCACAAGCCTCCCCGCCAGGTCGCCGCTTCCCGCGCAAAGCGAACGGTGGTCACGCCATAAATTTAATTCGATTGGACGAATAGACGAAGAAATAATTGACATTTTTAGTGCGTTTATCATACGCGAAGATACAGACCTATCTTCGAAGTCAATTTCTCTTTGTGTATTTTCCGACGCCACTTTCGAGGGGATGACCAAGTCGAGTGAAAATTTATAATTTATGACAAGAATTCGGTATGAACCTTGATTGACATTGAGAACATAAGGGCATGAACAGTTTAAAATTAAAAAAATATTATTTTAAAAATTGTCGAAAGCATACACCCCATTATGGGCCAATCACGAGTTCAATAAACTACGGAAACAGAGGAAGAAAAATAATTTGAAAATAACCAAGGCGCCTTGAGGCATTCGTAAATGACACACGTATAAAGAAGAGGCTGAGTCGATGTATTAAATTTTCACAAGTGTATAGCAATGCGTCATTACTGTACGTACACCACTGCCAGAATATGCAAATTTTCCATACGATGAGATTGTGAAAAGAAGAAGGCCTTGACGTATCTCAACTACCAAGTTGTTGACGAATTATACCCTGTTTTCTTCTTACCAGCAAATTGTGGGAGAGTATTTCACAGTCTACATACATACTATGTGGCTGCGATTAAATTTGGACCCAACAGTAATGAGGCAAAAAAGGAAGCAAGGCACTCCCAAGGAATAATCCGAATAGTGCTCATAATCTTTTCCTACGCGCTTAAACACTTGATAAAGCAGACGAAAAAAATAACGTGGTGTGTAAGCAATACTGTTACGGAGTCCAAAAACTAGACTCTGGTTCTTGAAAGAATTAGGAGAGCACTCATATTTTCCAGGCGGGCCGACGAGCACGCCCAACAATTAATCGTCTTCTCAAAACAAAATAAAGCTCGAGGTGGACAAATAATTTGTTGGCGCCTGCCACCAGTTCACGTGGGTTTCGGCCCAGGAAATGTGGGTTGGAGGGAAAAACATGCTCGAAACATTTCAAAAGCGAGGAAATAGCGTCGTGGCCGAGGGGAGGTGAGGTAGGGATGGCGAGGGAGGACGTCGGACTGGCGGAAGCATTGCGCCATTGCAGCAGAAGTAAGTGGGCTGCTGGCGGATGGAGTGGTAGGGACGAAGAGAGAGGCGTCATGACACGCACTTCGATCGCAGCTACATCGGGATCGGAGGAAAGGAGAAGACAAGAAAGCCCGCTTCAACCTTAAGAGTTGTTCTCGCGCGTAAGATAACACGGAAAAGGAAGAGGAACTAAATCAAGGAGAAAATGAAGAATCCTTGAAAACTCGATGAAGCAAGCGAAGGTACACGAAGGTCTGGAAGGAAGGAAGAAAATATGTAAGTGAAACTTCCATGCTTATTCGGCACTAAAAAGGCCTTGACCCTCGCAAATTATAATGTTATAAATGTGAATTAGGTTAATAATAATCCTGATGTCGCTTACTCATAATTTAAGAGTTATCTTCTAAGTTTCTTGGTTTATTCCGTGATATAGTGACGCTGGACATACGCATTGCCTCTTTAAAGATACCTATCTAAATACCGAGAAGTGAGACTTGTTGACGTATTAAATTACTTTCTCAAAACAATAACAATCACCTGTTGCCAAGGAGGATCATAACGATCAGCTCAATTCTGTCTTATCAGAAGCTGGAAGAGATATAGTGCAGAGATATTTATACAACGATTCAAGTATCAGTTTTAACGGTCATAATCCACTTTATGGCAGATCACAAGTTTCCTCGACTCTTAGAAACCTAATAAGATAAGAGTCGATTGAAATTCTGAGTAAGAACACATCTACGAGATAAACTTTTTATCAGTACTGTACAAGATTTGACGATTAAATGATCTTACGAAGTCTGAGAGGTCGACAATTAATACAATACCTCATAATTTCTTTGTAAAGTGTTACACCAAATTTGAGATTCTTTGATGAAGGTGAAGTAAAAAAATCCTCATCTTTCAACTAGGTAATGTTTCGCATATCGATACGCCATATTTTTCCTGCATGAGTAAACGAAACCAAATTCAAGGTGACTCGACAAACCTCATCTCAATCTCGGTTAATTCACTGCCGCAAAAGCATGCACGATGATTTATAAATAAGACTTGAATGGGCTTCGATGGATGAAGAAATGAACTCGGCGTGTGTCCCACATATGGCCGCGACTCCTCCCATGCTGCACTTTCGTGACAAGGTAAAGGTGGGAGTGGTGACCCATTGAAACATCTGATGTTCGAGGGAAACGCCCCTTTCACTGTTCGACACGTCGAAGGTAGGAGAAGAACCTCAAGATGATGCGACGGCGAAAGGAAAAAAAATGTGATTACACCCGTTAAAAATGTTAGAGAAGAATTAGAGATTTCTGCCCTGGGGGCTCATGCAATGTTAACCAACTGTAAGGTAATGTTACGCCCAATTTTTTACAATAAACCAAGTTTGAACGAACTCGAGCGTCAAATATTCGCCAGAATGAAAAGTGGTTTTGCTGACGGAAACTGCTTGGTGATATTGCAGTGAAAGCACCTGAAGGCGAAGGCAATGCCAAAGCTCACGCGTCACTTGAAAAATTTGATTGCAACAAGCAATTTACGATTCAACGAACGGACAAGCTGGCATATTCCTCGTCCTTGACTCGATGGCGACCGAGAAAGACATTTCAAAGCGCGTTTTCTCCATTTTATTCAACGCGCAGCGAGGAAATATAGTTGCATAACCAAATCGTCGGACTCAAATAATATACCCAATCAGCGAATCCGATGTAAGGGGGGATTCAGTCACTTTCTCACGACCGCTGCACAAAATACACTTTAGCGCGGAGTTAACAACCACCCCCTTCCACTCCTCCATCAGCAAGTGGAGCTTACGCCTTCGTTTTTTTAAGCTCACACGGTGGCTTTACTATATCTTCGCCAACTGAGAGAGTCACTTCAAAGGTTCAATGCGCATAAACTCAAGAAGTAACTGTAAAAATTTCTTTTTCAACGCAGGATGAAAAATCATACCGGGTAATCGGCCATTTCGAACTGCTTGCGCGAATCTACGTTCACTTAAACTAGGCATGTGGCAGCAATGGTGAGGTGCCTGCTTTCCTAAGAATCCTAATAACCAGTTCCATTCCCCGGAGACTCCAGAGTGCGGCTCGGAACAGCTGTTTCGCGGGACACAGACGTGCATGGGTGTAGTGAGAGTGGGTAGCGGGAGGGGGAGGGAAATGAGCGAAAGGGATGTGGTATGCGTGAAGAAACGAAGAGAGGTAAGTTGAGCAGGGGCGCAGGAAACTTTCGTATATAATTACGACGGAAATGAAAAGGTAATAAACCGCACGCATGCATATGTAAACATGCTTTAAAACTAGGTTCTAAAAACCTAAGTTGATTATATTGTTCAAGGTTTGCAAGAGGAAAAATATCAATATAGGTTTTTTGGCTCTATTGAGATAAAGCATTGATTTCAGCGATTGTACGTGAACAAAAGTGCTTTTCACTGAAATAATGCCAGAAAAGACCGCAAAAATTCCCCCGTAATTACAATTTCTATTGCGATATAAATAATTTCTTCACTGGGACTGTTACATATCTATTACTGCATTTGAAACTGTTCACGGCTTCCAGAAATGCATTGGTCTTTTAAGTTCACGGCGAATACCTAATTCTACGGAAGAACAACGATTTTATTTCAGGGTTTTTACCCCCGGAAAATAGGTCGCAGTTTCAAGATACCATAGATATATGCCCTTCACCCTCCACGCTAAGAAAGCGCGGGTTCTAGGATAGCTGGAGTATTCACCAGAGATAACTACTTGAAGCATTTCCGAGTCATCAAAGCATAGAGAGATATACATAAAATCTTTTCTGGCTAGGATGTTTGGCGCATATGTGAGATACATTCGTCAGACCATGAACATGAGAATAGAAAGGCTGTTTTGCGCAAGAAAATCTAGTACGGTGAGTGGGTGAAATTGAGGAAAATTATGGGATGAATATCGGAGGGTGAAAAAATAAAGCAAAAGAGAAAGAAGGTTGAAAGAGGAAGAAGGGTCAAAGAGGATAGAAGGTTGTACTGCCAAAAAACATTACGAAAATGATGTACGATGCGTCCGTCACCATATTCAGGGATATTTCGATCGAAGAACTGACAAATCCTCGTATATACATAAGCACGCGGGCGCTGTACGAGTCCTGGGGAGAGAGGAACACAAAAGGTGAGGAGGGTTCGTCCGACCCCGAAAAGAAATCGAACAAAAGTGTCGGGGGAGGGAAGGGAGACAGACGCATCGATGCACTCCCCTTGAGTGTCTCTCTCTCTCCCTCTCAGGGCGGGAACATAACTGTCCAGCGTAAACGGTCTCGCCCATTCGGCTGAGGAATATGAGTGGGCGCGCTGTTGCGCGTGGGACGAGAGAAGGCGGAATGAATAAATTAAGGTGGCTGGAGGGGAGAGGGAGGAGGCTGTACGGAGGTGCGGAAGGAGTGGGGGAACTGGAGTGGAGGGAAGGGAGAGGTGGAATGGGAACAAAGGGGGGCACACGCACACGACGGGAATCGCCCTCTCGCCCCTCTTCCGCGACGGCGGACGTCCGGGACTAAATTTGGTCGGAATAACTTCCCGTTCCCCGGATCGTTTTGCGCGCCAACTATTTCGACTGTTTACTTCACCCCGGTCGGCCTTTCGGGATTACGAATTTCCCACCGCCCGATGCACCTCCGATGAGACTCCCGTGTTGATTTCCATCCCCATTCGCTGCATGTTAGGCGGACGCTGAATTTGCATGCCGGTCGCGCTCGGGAAATGTACTTCATGCGCGGTGGGAACGGCGTGTGAACCTACCACTGAGAATATGATTACCGAGGTAGGAGAAATACGTGAAGAGGAGGAAGAGTAGGAGGGTATGTGGTGGATGAAGCATTATGCGCATGAATAAATCATCGTCAAAGCATGATCCCAGGAAGGATCTACCAGCACTCCTAGCTATATCCTGTCTCTCGCATCCACGAACGTGATGGTTATGTGTACGAATTGTGCTAAAGATAAGAAACATTACATCTACAAACGACGTCCCAAGGTCTAGTAATTCTATATCTACTGCCTTGGCATGGTTCCATGGTGAAAAAGCTGCGCATCAACTTTTAAGTGTTATTCACCTGATTTTTTTCACTTGACGACCGAACTCTGAAACGCGCAACCTTTAGCAATACCTTTAGTAATCACCTTTAGCGAATACCACAGTTTTTCCTCACATTCAAACGATTTGATGATTACATATTTTAAACCATTTCAGGTCATCATTACCTCAAGCCTTTTTACCTTTTCAAGTGAGCAATCAGACATCTAATCGCCCTTTTTTTTTACTAGTGAACAGCAAATTCCTAATATAAGAGAACAGAGAATTTATATGAATAAAATATGTTAAGGAGAAAATTAACATGACGAGGACAAACCATCCCAGCAGATTACTAAGCATAAAACCACTATTTCGGAACCTTCGACAATTTTTGCGTATCATAAAATTACTACATTTCAAGAGAAAGCTTGAAACCAGCATGGCCTGATTAGATAAAGATAGTCGAACAGGTTAGTTTCGTGGGTATGTCGCCCACCAGACAATCCTTTTTAGGCGGCGTGTTCCGGGAACTAATTCAGATAGAAGACATTACAGACGATATCTTCTCACCAAAAGCACCACAACTGTCCTCTCAAAAGCTAGGTACTAACAGAGGATAGCAACGCCTGAACATCGTATACATTATATGAGGAATGGCTAGGTAAAAGAAAGGTCCTTAGTACAATGCCCAGCACATACAACTACCCTACGCATTAATTTATATAGCTACATATTATAACTAGATAAAGTGATATAATATCACTTTCTTTGACATGGAGAACGTCAAGCGCAATCGATGACAGTAAAAAAACACAGGAACTGAGATGCGTAATGCATTATATTATATGAATACTACTGTGTTATTCAATCCACTGAAAGACGTGGCAGCTTCCTGTGCACTATCCCTGATCGAATCGTGGAATGGAAATTTTCGTGGCCTATTCCCGAATAAATTGAGAATCCTATATATGTGAAATAAATGCTTTTTAAACTAAACGACTATCTCCGACATATTTGAATTTTCATCTGTGCGAGATTACCACTCACAAAAGACGCACCGCTACAAATCTCCTGGACCACTCGGCGCGGGTTCCACTGAAAAGTTTTCGGAGGGGAAGACAGCGAAAGAAAGTTAGAGAAAATTCTGTGGCTGCCTCTAGGTGATGGGTCGAGTGAATGACCAGCCCGTCCACGAATATAAGTGTACCTCCTCCGTTATCCCACCCTAGTGCCTCGCGGTTGCATCACGCGGACCTCCCCTCTGCAACCTCCCAATCCCTCGGTGCCGCAAGGGGACCAGAACCCCTTCATTTTCTTCCCCCCGTCTAATTGCCGCGGAGGCAGGAAGTCAACCGACGTTCCTCCCACTCGTCCGTTCACGCCACCCCTCAACCCTTCTCGCTGCAGACGCGAGGAGAAGAGGTGGCGGCGGCGTCACCAACAGCCCCGTTGAAAGAACACAAAACGCCCGCTCGCCACCTGCCAAGTGTCAACGGCACGGGGAAGCATCTACACCATCGCCGACGCCGGAAAGAAAGGAGGGTCGCGAATGCATATGCAAGGTGCATGCGAAAGTGCGCCGAATAGGGATTTAAAAAAAAGGCCGGGAGACTTTCCTCGGTAGATGGAATGAAAAAGGTGTCCCTGTTCTCTTTCCGTGCATTTCCTCCCTACCTCGGGAACGGATGCACGGCTGCCGGAGCACGCGAGGTCGCCGGCGCCCTCTTTGGTGGAGACTGGTTGGCGGGCCGTATACCTCGTTCGTGTTAGTGGCGGCGAATCCTCGAATACTCAAGAGTCAGTCTGTCCCGCCAAAGGGCGGACCGAGGGTCGCGAAACGGAGGAAGTCTCGAGTTGGAGAGAAAATGACGGTCGGCGACACGACACTTCTCGCCTCGCTCCGTCACCATCGCCGGCGTCAATTTTGTTTTACACCCCCTTGTCAAACGACAAGGACGAAGGAGAGGGCACGAAGTGAGGAGGGATTTCTACGCTCGGGCCTTCAATGGCTATTCGTGTCCGATCATCCGCGTTTTCCCCCGGCACGCGATTGCCTTTTCATTTACCCTGACAACGCATCACGCCGACTGCTTCGTATCCCTGGTTCGGAAAGTATGCTGAAGTACATCAGGTGAGTGAAATAGCATGAAACAGCGACTCACTCTAATCACGAAATTTGAGCAACCGCGAGCACATCACTCTGTGGCGTTCTTCGATAAAATAAATACAGATTCCATGAAGTAGTTGATAGGCGACCGACCGACCGACGGGAGCAGTGATCCTATTCTTTCCTTCAGCCGTTTGCCTAGTGGAACCGTCACTGGAGTCCCTCGTGCGTGTAAAGTGAACTATTAGTTAGTTTAACTTTAGTTAGTTAGTTTAAAAGTTAATTACTTAGTTAAACTGAAGTGTGGGGATAACGAACGGCTCAGAAGAAAATGAATGCAATGACTTTGATGCGCGCGATTTTGTGGAAACATTCTCATTCCCAAAGATCTTCCGGAATGCGCGTGATTTGGAATTCGGAACGTTCAAATATTTTCAGTGATTATGCCGTTGCTGGTAACCATGACAGCAACGTGCCAGCCTGGCAACCCAAAGGTCGCAAGTTCACATTACTGATCGGGAATGGTTGTATTTCTGCTATTCATTTCAGTCGCCTCCCCGAAAAACTAATACATACGTTGTTAGGGTAATTTGAGGGTGCGATGGATATTTAATAATTGAAGCACCTAATAATTAATACTTCCTAATAATTCAACTACGACTGAGGATATTAAGATAATACAACCTTCAATAAGGAGCCAACAGCGACAGCGAGAGCTAAGCTGCCTCCAAAATCTCCAAAGCAATGAGGCTGTTCGAATTAGCCAAACAGCTAAGCAACCATTTCAAATTCACCGCAGCGTTGGTCGGAAGCTCGATCACATGCATTATTTCTCACATTCGGCGAAAATTACTCTGACTGCTGTTGTGATTCGTATTGACCATATGCGTGCGTCAGTTCCAAGATGATTGTACGGGCACAAGAGTAATGACGGGGTGGACGGACGCAGACAGATACCTTGAATACCAAAAGCCCGGGAGTGATGGTCATCGGCTGGGAGTAAATTGGCGATTAAAAGAAGCGGGGAGGGGGAAACGGACACGGCGGAGGCGTTGGTCGAGAGTCCGTGAACTCGGCCAGAGCACGGAGCAGAACGGTAACCTGAGGAACGAAGACACCCGTAATGACAGGGAAGAGAGGAGAGACCCAAAGCATTTGCCTCCCCCGGCGTTGTTTTTGTTGTCCGTCAAAGCGGAATTGGGTGAGAAAGGAGGGAAGCCCGGAGCGTGGGACAAGAAGAAAAAGGCAGCAAGGCCCTCGAGCAAGCGGAGCGAGACGGTGCTGGGCACGCGGAAATAGTACCGCTGGGGAAGGAGAGTCGGGGACGGAAGCAATAAGGAATTTGTTATGCGCGCCCAAACGTTCCCCCATTCCGGGGAGTCGCATTGGATTATGGCCGCGTTACGCACGACCGACTAAAGTCACGCCTCCCTGGGACTACTTAAACGCTCGTCAGGTGACGCTATCAAGTACTGCTGTGAGAGCCGTTGTATTACAAGTGCGCTAAAATTCGTGAGTGTATTAGAGAACAATGGACTCGGCCAGCCACACAAGTTAAAAAAAAAAGGCATTGGCTACTGTTCTACGAAAGACTAACATCGCCCCCCCCCCCCCTCCCCCGGAATTTAACACGGAACCTGCATTAGGCAAACCTGAAAGCATACTCATTCAAGATATAAAGGAAGACTGAGCCAATAAATAGGGAAGCAACAATATGAGTGTTCACAAGAGCCCAGTGAACTTGGCACGCTTTGGGGCACAATTATGGAAAAAAACTGTATCCAGTGAGACATGGCGAAACAATATGCCCAAGAAATGAAATTGAACATATTTAATCCATGGATAAATTTATTACTAAGTAGATCAAATTCCACTACGAAAATTACTCAGTGCATAATTTTTTTTCACCACACAACCTCGCGGTGGCTTGAAGGGTATCGCGTAGATATATATGTAGATCAGTGGACAGCACTATCACTTTCATGTAATTATACTTTACGGCAGAGAAGTGAGAAAAAAATCTGTACTTCATTTGAAGAATAATGAGCAATCGAACTTTCCAAATGATTAAATTATTATACATGATTTACCGGAAAAAAGTGACATGTCTGATTCTTGTGTTAATACATCTCCCGGGAATGAACAAAATAGCAATTTACCGCGGAGCAAAATAGTAAGATGTAAGGTAGTACAGCCGAAAAAGCTCTATTTCCTGTGGTAAAAAAATGCAAAATATATCAGAATATTATATATAATGCAAAATATATCAGATATATTAAAAAGATTTATCCCCAGGGAGTGAACCATTTTCCCGGAATAAAATATCATAACCAGAACCTCCATGGACGGAATAGGGGCGGAATACATTTTCCCCGTGAAATTGCGAGACGATATAGGCGTTGACTCCAGCCGTCGGGAAAACGACAATGAATCTCGACAGGATTTTATTGCCGGGCGCGAGAAATGATCACCCTCATTAGCAATTTACGTACCGTCGCGTCTACATTCGCCCCCTTGGAAAAGATGCGGGGCGCCTTAAAGATCCCGAATTAAAACCCAATCAAAATTCAGTCGACTCGTTTCCCCCCACTAAAGGGGATCGCGCGAGCAGAAAAAAAGAGCCGGTCACATCCCACTGCGGCCGATTCCATTTGAGATTCCGAACCACTCGTCGCCAACCACATCGGATCGCATCCCCCCATATCCTCTCCCCCCTCCACACTCTCCCTTACCATCCATCCCTTCCCCCACCATCCGATCCCGCTGATCTTACGGTGAATCGACGAGGACTCTCCTCCACCCTTTGTTACACATCCGACCGCAAGTCAACCGCTATACCTACATTTCGAGGGCACGGGGTAGGTGGGTAGGTACACACTACGACTTTTTTCTCGTCAGCTCGTAAGGTTGTCTCCGCACCACCGCGTACAATCGGGCGATGCAATCCACCCTCTGGCGCAATGTCTACTCAGCACGATCGTTTAATCCGAACACTCCGGGAACGCGTGGTTTGAACGAAAGTTGACTAAAAAAATCGACTAAAAATGAATTACTCCTCAAAGATATCGGTTTTAACAAAGACGACAGGTACATTACTTCGTGAAACACGTGATTCCAGAAATGCCCGATTAAATGTTTAAGTTCCGAAAAATTACCAGCAAAGTGAAAAAGAATGGTCACCAATCATCATTCAAGATATAAAACGAATTGAAATCGAACTAGCATTCTATCCGGTGCACTTACACTAACCCAGGCCGAACGCATTAGATGCGCAATTGCCACTCGGTAGGGTGTTGATGTTCTTCAAAGTTTTCTCAAAAAAATTCCAGCACAAAAACACGCATCACACCAGAAGGTCCCTAATTCGATACATTTAGGCAAGTACGTACAAAAATCTAAAAAAAATACACTCAGTAACATAGATTACTTCCGAATACATAATGAACATAGCTATTCCGTCAGCAGAAACAAATTCTCAGATGTTCTCTTTTGCTCCATGAACATTCCTTCCTCTCTACCTCGTCCCCTTAATAACCCCTTCTTCTGCTCCGGGGGGTGTGCTATGAACACGTACCCGAGGAACAGATTACTACTGCGCCGACCAAGGACGACCGGGATTCTCGCTCCACCTTGTCCTCTACTGCGCCTCTAACCTACTCTCCATTTCTCTTCAGAAGCCGCAGACGATCTTGAGTATCACCTTACCTCCCTTTTAGTCATCCTCCACGGCGTCGTTCTCTGCCACCGGTTTCCATGACAGGTCGACAGAGTATAACTTCTGCGCAGCGCGCAGCCGCGAACAGTAATGTTGGCAATGAACTAGCGTCAGGATCTCTTTTATCATACGCTAATCGCACTCTCAAAAGAAACAAAACAAATCAGACGGCCGCCGCTATGCAGGCGATTTTCCGAGGGCTGACTAAATCCAGAAAAGAAGTCAGAAGATGGCTGGAAGAAATAAGGAATTGGAGCCCTGGACCTCAACTATTTCATTTAAAACACCTTTTCAGTATGCATGACAATCCAGTTAAACGCATGATTTCATTTTCTTACACTCGGACTTACTTGGTTTTTCGTGCGACAAAATTCCACCAAGCTTAGAACATTTTCTACTGATCTTGGATGGCAGATGAAGTAAAGACACTTATATTGGATGGAGCCAATGAGTGACTCATTGAAAAGTCTTTTTACATTGAAGATCTGTAAAAAAGGAACAGGGAAAGATCTAGCTAGAACAAAGAGCAACACACAACAATATCAACGACGCATGTGACTCTAATGTATGATGTAAAGAATATGATGGTCGCGGAAGCTTTCTTTAGCATCTAAGCGCGTCAACTGCGATGTGAAAAATCGCAGAGGGGAGTCGCACGCGAGTGGCCACGTCCTCTGGTCCCGGCACGGCTGAAACAAAAGGGGATGGAAAAGAAACAAAGCGACGGAGATACGACCCCGTATTATTTGTTAGCGCTGCGGCGCGGCGGGCGGAGTTGTCCTTGTCTCGTACATTGTCACCCACCCCACCGTCGCTGTAAAGCCCATAACGGGGAGAGACACCATTATCAACGCGACAAAACGGACAAAACGGCATGAAAATGAGCCACGGCGTCGAGGACTGCATGCAGACGCAGAATTAAACACATTTGAAAATCAAAATACTCCTTGTGAACTAAATATGTCCAATGGATTTTAGTATATATTTTGAATGACTACCTACATCGTTCAGGGCAAGTACGATTTAAGCTAGGTACTTAATAGAGGATTACTAGGGGCAAATGGGAAGGGGAGAATTACTAATACGACAGTACGAATACTTAATTATTCATCGTCGATTGACGACATTTTATAAAGTTCTTCATTTCGCTTCCTGGTGACACTTGAATAACAAAAGTATACTAGAAGCAAGTACTCGAGTGTTTATCTAACAGATACGTAGAGACTTAGCTAGTATGAAATTATAACAGCCCGAGATGAGTTGATTTTGCACCTGATATAAATATTACTTATAATAGTGCAACGTTGGAAATAAGTAGCTTGCTAACTATTAAGTCATATTGAGACAAATTATTTACACAGCACGTGAATGGTTTTAGGGCAGCAATCTTAATGGAACATCTGATTAAAAATTTTGCACAGTTTTAACTTCTGGATGGATTTAAGCCTGCCCTTTGAATGCTCCGGCCCTCTTACCATAATTATGATTCACACAGAGGTGCCGAGTAATATTCCATGGCATTTTTGTTTCCGTTCGGATGATAACCTCTTTAAGTTTTCTAAAGACGAAAAAGGAGTAAATACTAATCAAGACATGTACTATAGAGTAGCCGGCGCAATAAATTTAAAGAGCAAAAGTATCCCCGTTAGTCGTACAATGGCAAGACCTTAAGTCATAACAAACGCAAAAAACGTAAATGGTCGAAAAAACCAGGGAATGGCCAAAGAAATAAAGTAACTAAAATAAAGATTAATGCATTGGACCCGAGCAAAAGCTTAATTGCGCCTACCTACCTGCGCAAAAAACGGGTAAACACAGGTAATAAATTGGGACTTTAATTGTATATGATGAACACACTAAATGACCCTTAAAAGAAAAGGCTTTCGTTGCTCTATTCCGTAACTTGATCCGAAATTAACGTTTTCCCATTCCTGCGTTGAATCGAGGCACACACAGCCATTGAAATATCACTCCGGCGAAAGGGGGTGAGATGAGCAGAGGAACAGTCTCCGGAGATCGCCTCAAACTGGATGACTGCTCGAAAAAGACAACCACATGGGAGCGAAACCGAGACGATGGCGGCAGAAAGCCTTTGGGGATTGTTAGCCGTGTTTGCACGAAGGAAAACTATATATAGAGGGAGCACTCCTCTTTTCTCTCCTCTAACGTCTCCCGACTCCCCCAGCCCTAACTATCCCGCTCCCTCCCTCTCCCCCCATTACATCCCCCGGAATCCCAGTGAGAGCGAAAAGCGGTGAGATGCGAGCCCCAGCCTCCTAGAAGGTCTGCACGCGGGGAACTGGACGGCTACGTGAAGGCATCGCCCCGAGTGAAAGAGAGGGGGGGGGGGGGTTTCCTCCACTTCCCTGTCTCCGCCTGTCTCATCCCCCTTCGCCGTCCTAGTCTCGCCACACCCCCTCTCTCTCCCCTTCGCATTCTCCTCTCCCGAGAAGGATAAGAATGATCCCTTTGGTCGGCTTTTTGAGCTCGAACATGGCTTTCCATCTGAGGAACCGGCCAAGTGGCCCAAGCGACGTACAACGGAGCGAGGGGGAGACGTTAAACACGCACACATACACGGGCTCGCTCACCGGCGGCCGTTGAAGTCTCCAGACGAGGAGAGCACTCCCTGGATCTCTCTTTCTCTCTCTTCCTTCCTCTCTCCCCCTTCTTATTCCCTTGTATTCTACCCCTTGCCTCTCAACCCTTCTCCCCTACAGGCTGGCGACGTAACGCGCCGAGTCCCCTCCAACCCCCGTACCCACCGGCACGAAACGACTCCTGGATACCGCCAAAACAGAGAGGGAACAGGATTTTTATGTGGCCAATTACCCCCTTTGCAACGTGGATCTAAGGGAATGGAAAGAGGGGTGGGCGAGTATCATTTGGGCGGGTGGAAGGGAGAAGGAGACTTCTTGTTTCTCAGAGTTGCGGAAATTTTAATTTCGCCGAGAAGAGAAACATTTTTTTCCGAAACGAGAGAAAGGATGGAACAGATATGGGTATTACATTGATCCGGTTGACCTTCCGAAACAAAGTGGCAATTATTTGGAATACACGGATCCTTTTCATTGTTTCTGGGGGTTTAAACTCTTCCAAAACTCCTGTTGCCCCCATGAATTCTATTACAGTCATTTGTACGCGTTAATTAAAAGAGCCATATATGAATTTCGATGCGGGGAAAAAAAGTACAGGCATGAGTGTCAAAAGCCCTTCATATTGAAAATAAAGTAATTGCCACATTCACTAGTTCAAATCTGGATAATAGCATTCTACACCTAAATGGAAACCTGCAAGTGGTAACAAAGAGATGCTGAATAAGGTGTACGATCACGGCCCGAAAAAATAGGGCTACGATGAAATGGCGTATGGAAAAAAGAGTGAAATAGTAGGCATATTTTTATGAAAATTATTAAGCTCTGCTATTATCGTGGTCGTGGTATTTTGCGTAAGAAAAGCAAATTTTCCGATTCAACAGTTGATCACTCATAAATAGCCCCTCCAAGAAGTGGAAGCAAGGGACACCTAAGATACGAGGTCATTAACACGTGGATTATAACGCTGACTTCCGAACAGTTCAGCCATTACATTTCAGAAACGGTACGGAGACTGAAGCAGAAGTCAGACGTGAAATGCGTTCGGAAGAAACATCATAAATACTGAACGAAGGGGGAAAATTTCAAGTCTACGAGGCGTGAGATCACTTACGCAAACACCTCCACAAACCAACCCCGTAACTGAATTGGCCGTTGAATTTAAAGCGTGTGCGACGGGTGGAAGGGAGACGAGAGTGCGAGAAATAGATGCGTACGGCGCGAGAGATGGGAAGTGATGTTGGGGCAAATAAAAAAATACGACAGGAGTCCGGAGCCAAGAAAAGTCTGAGTGAAAGGCAGAAAACTGAGGGTCAGGGGAAGGGGGCATACGGGGAAATGGAAGCGAAGAAAACAAACAACGACGCTCTGCTACGAAATGAAAATTAATTCCTGGCACACGCGGCGCGGGACAGAGGGAGAGGAATGGGTAGAAGGTAAAAGAAGCACACAGTCGACGGAGCCTCGGGACGGCAACATAATATCAGGAGACGGTATCGGGAGGGGGACAACAGGAAGAAAAAAAGGGGTGGAACGGGGTCCTCAGCCTCTTGAAAAGGAAACCTTATGCCCCGAATCCATAAACAGGTGTCTCCCACGGCTGGAGTGGTACCCAGGGAACGGAAAGGATGACTATTTTCCCTGCGGGAGGTGGACTGTGGGGGCGAGAGCGAGTGAGACGATTCCGACTCGGAAAGAAAGCGAATGCGCCAGAGAATAAAGCGGCGACGCAGTTCAGGGGCTGTGGTGAGATACGGGTAGCCCTGCTGTGAGTGTGGAGGAAAGGGAACGATGAGAAAAAACAAAGAGCGACTAGGATACAAAAGCTTCCGCCATAATAAACCGTGGATAAATCATCCTCATAAAGGCCGTTGCCGATGTAACTGGGATGAAGGGAAAGAAACGCGGCGTAGTTAAAAAAGACAAAGGGATATCACACCATCTACACGGGAAACGCGGTGGGATTTGGATTAATGCATGCTGAGGAAAAATAATGGGAGTAATAGCTTTAGGGACGATCTCTTGCCGTCTGATGAACCAAAATCACATTGAACTCCTAGTGAAAGATTCACAAAAACATTTTATCAAGATCGAAGCATTTCACGTTCTCTCCAAATTGAGACAAAACTAATATCCCAAGAGTGAGCGAATGTGAATAGCATAATAGAGAAAAACTTCCAACCAAATCACGAAAGACAATCATTGACGAGAAAAAATGAATAAGAGACTAAAAAACGTAATATGACCATATAGTAAATAAATTACATTAAAATTTCAAATTAAAAATTCACCCTGAGCATTTTCCTTGAACATGAGCAAATTAAGGTCTTAAGTACGACGTGTATCGAGAAAATTATCTTATCGATGTTGGAATAAGAAACACTTCTGTAACGAATGCCCCGCGTGCACATTGTCAAGAGAAATATTTCGTAAAGTTAAAACGCTAAGAAAATAAGAAGACCGAAGTTTTGTCGGGTGAAGATCCTTAGACAAGAGAAAAGAGAGCACATACGTGCCAGAAAGAGATGACTTGGAGAGATATCTACGAGTACGCATATACAATTTCCTTGCGGAAGTTCATCAGCAGAAAAAGTGGAGGACTGCGTCATCCAACTTCTTCGTAGAAGGAAGATTCCAAGTCGCGATGATCTGCGTACAGAATAAAGAACAAGTTCTCTTCGTCGTCACGTATTTTGTTTATTTATAGCCGGCTTATCTTTTTGACAAGTGAAGAAAAGAGCCCATTTTTAGTATGCTTCGGGATTTAGGGGTCAGATGAAATATCTTGCGTCCCAAAATACCCACTTAAAATACTGTGAGACAATGGATCTACCTGAACAAAACGCAGGCATAAATGTATAGAAATGAATATTTCCCTCAATAATAGGCCATAGAAATTTATACTCGGTTGGGATGTAACTTTTTGTGGAAATATTAAATAAAGAGTACCAAGTTCGCGGCAGCCTCGAGTACATATAAGGATCTCTATCGGAAGTTTATGAAAGAGCAACAGGAATACATTTCCTTTTTAAACTAAGTTGATAATCTTGAGAGATGAGAGTCGTGCAATATCATCACGTTGCTATGCAATTTTTCTAAAAAAAATTACCGGTCAATTAGCAATTGCAGCAGGTATGAATATACAAATACCATGTTAAAATCATCGCACTGAGTACTCCACAAATCATAATGGGCTAAAAAGCTCTAAGAAAGACGCATAAGAATCATAACGAGTTATCTATGTGCAGCAAAAGACAAAGGGTAAGAGGAAGAGAGAAAGGAGAAATCTAAGGAAACAGAGCTGACACCAGATGACGCGATTACAATCGGGGTACTAAAAATAACCGTCGAGATGCTTTTTAACAAGGCCGATAATGCGGGAAAGAATCCTTAATTCTGGAATACCTCGGGTTGTTTTGAGAAAGGAGGTAGAAGGGAGAGAAACTGGAATGGAAAGTACGGACGGAGGAGTGCGTTAATGTAGGCAGAGGATGATAAATAAAAGAAAGATGAGGCGAACGGAGGGCAAGGACTTCATTCGGGGGAAAAATGGGCGGTGTAGGAAGGGGGGGTGGGAAGGGCGAGAGAGGTTACAAGGGCAAGGGTTAAGGAAGGACAGGGGAGAGAGAGAAAGGAGGACGAAAGATATGGAGAGTAGGCGAAGGAGTGAATTTGTGCCGACGCGGAGGCCAGAGAGACAAACACCTCATGGGAAAACAGTCGGATGCTCGTTCTCATCACTTTGTCCTCCTCCTCCTCCTACTACTACTGTATCTGTTTCTCTATCTGCGTGAGGCACGTTAAAGAGACAGAATGAAGTGGAGGCTGTGACAATATGCATACGGCTGTGAGGGAGGAAAGGGACGAGACCAAAACGGAATACACTGAAGGGGATGGAACAGCATAGCATTCTGCTCGCAAATGTACCCTCTCTTCTTCCCGGAAGCTTTAGGAAAATTCTACGGAAAACATCTGAGTCATGCATCTAAATCCACACCGAAGACGACCTAACTGTTTCCTCTATATCATAACACTTAATACAAAACTTTATGATAATATGTTATTCGCCTAAATTGAAAGAGAAAGCAAGCGCTAGATCCTCCATTTTGGTTTTTCGTTTGGGAAAATATCTATCTAAAAAGATCAATCTAAAGGGAGAATAAAAAATATATTCACGAAAACTTCACCTGATACGACGGGATTTCGTGAACCATAAATATGATAACACTCTTCAAGCTGTTAACACAACTCAAATCATTTCGTAAAATCTCGAAAACATTCACAGCATTGATTCGCTGAAAGGTTCACGTTATTTTATTGACAAGTATATAGGGCCACTGCAATGTAACGAGCATAGGCAAGAACGATCCCGAACCTACTATTACGAAGAAATTCATCATGAAATAAAAACAAGACTTCCATCTCATTTGCTCATGCTACTCGGTGTAAATAGTTAACCTCCGCAATATCACACTCGGTTAAACGCATTCAATTACCCAATCAGTCAAACTTCACAAGCCTAAACTTGGCTATAGCTAGTCAGCATCACTGCCCACCACATAGCTCTTAAGACACCGAAATATATTCCTTGCAACAGCTGGCGAGACATTCTGGAATACGAAGAATCAGAGGCTTGCGCCCAAAATGAAGAGAGATTGTTCATCGACCCACATGGGATGCGAAAGTCAGCCGATTTCCGTCAGAAAGATATGTGGCGCACTCTTTCGCGAGGTGACTGGCGATGGCGAGCATTTAGGAGGATGTATTCCAATTGGCAATCACCTTTCTCCCAGAATCTCACTGCCGCGGAGGAAGGTGGAGAGAAAAAAAGGAGCATGCCCATCAAGGAGGACACAATTTCCGTTCCCATTCACCCGTCGAAGTCTCTCCGGAGCTCAACGCTGCCGTCGGGAGAAAAAGCGCGCGCGTAAGTCGAGACCATCATTGGAAGAAGTACCGTCCTCCACAGAGGGAGATTTTCAAGCCAGAATATTTATGCGCTTCAAACCCTGCCGCCCGAGAAGAGTAACTGAGGAACAGTCTAAGAAGGAACGAGGCACGCAAGGCGAGGAGGGCACGAGGAAGAACGAGAAAAATGCGAAAGCATACTGGAGGAGGACACTTACTCCGCACCTAAACTCATACCACGGAATTTTCACTTCTCAACATGAAACCACTGGTTCTGGAAGTGGGGAATCAGCGTTGAAACTGCGAGCAAGATACACCAGAGATCTCATCTACAAGCTCCATTAAAAATAAAAGTTCACTCAAAGAGTAAAAAATAAATATAACTTCAAAATGGTAGGAATACATAGCGCTAAAGTGATTTAAACAATGCTTTAATAAAAAGGTTTAAAAACAAGGAATTGCATTCAACGTCATATTTCCCACAGGATGTTTCTTTCGAGCAACATACTGTTGACCCTATCGCTACATACGAATATTTATGCCTATTTTAGAATTAGAATTTTTAACATGATGTATCTTCAAATATCAATGTTTACCTACAATTGAAATGTATTCACTAAGGCAGACGAAATTTAACAATACCAATACCGAAAAAGGACTGCTAAATAAAATCATGACCGGTGTCTCGATGCTAGGGACACGATACCCAATGTTTATTCTTAGCATTCACAATCCCGGGGCGTTCAAACACTGCGCAGGCGCACGGCACTGGGGACCTGGCCTTCACCGAACGGCTTGGAAAGGGCAGGTTAGATGGGGAGGGGAGGAGGAGGAGAAGAGGAGAAAGGGTTGGCGCCGGTCGATGAGGGCGTCCGAAGGGCCTCCGGGCTATGACGGGGGTGGGGCGGAGGGCGACGAATAAAATTGCCCCGGCCGGACACTATGGGAGCCGTGGAACGGAAAACAAAGTGGAGAGGAGGAGACGAAACGGCACGGGATGCCACAGATAAAACATCCTGCGTCCCATTCACGGAATTATGTAATTTAGGCGGGGGTGCGCGCACCATGGGAGGAGGGTGGAAGGGTTCTGACCCTTTGGGTGGTCCCTGCCAGGGTGCGGGAAAAAGGCGGGCCGCGTCGGCCCGCTGGGAAGGGAGGCGTAAATCACAGGCGTGAGAAAATAGGAAATTAGGCACTATCGTTTAAACCCGAAATGAATACGTGTTGGAAAGGAATTCATGCGAGCACATGAATAAAATCGATACTTCGAAACAAGGGGACGTAAAAAAAACCTAGACTTTTAAGGTGGTTGAAGGCTGCTATCTTGCAATTATTCGATCTAAGAACTCATAATTCCAATGAAAAAGAGCGAAGTTCAACGTTTCAACCGCCAACTTCTAGCCTTCTCATGCACGATTCGAAAGGATTTGAATAAGCATGGCGATTACCATGCCAAGGATTACACGCCATTAGCATAGCCATACAGAAACTAAGATTTTCTCTTTCGTGTCTAAGAATAAAGATCATTTCCCTTCACGCGTGAGCTAGTTAGAATAACATAAACTGAGTATTACCTCATGACCACGTTACGAAAGAAGGGCACAATTCTACGAAACGGTTTTGGTCTGTAGCACTTGGCTCGGAGTCAATGAGACTGCATTTCCTTGAATGCATGAACGCGGCGCCACATTTGAAAGCAGCATTAAAAATTCGCAAGAATCCTATTAGAGGACGACTAATTGTTTGATTGTAAGCCCATATTAGCAAACAGGACAATATTTAGAGCCATATTTGTGAAGGGGTTTGATCCTAAACTAAGGCATAGAAAAAGTAATTGCCAGGCTTAACCAAAATAAAAAAGATTGCGTTGTCCCCATATTTATCAAATAAAGAGTTACTAACATAAGGTTCCATTATAGATTGGTCCCGGAAGTGCTGATCACCACCAGCCACCGTAATCAGCAGTAAGCGTACAGTTGTGAAAAATGGCAAAATATAATAAAAAATGCTTGAAACCCTTTAGCTTTCCTAGATAATAGGCATTTAATTATCAATGACAGATGGGAACTGAGGCATTCAAAAAGCGTAAATTCCAAGTATCGTCTTTAAGGGAATTAGAAGCAGCAAAGAACAGGGAAAAATGAGCATAAAGCGAAGAAGAAAGGCATAACTGCCGACATATATTCTAATTTTTGTTAAGGGCAGGAATATCTATTATTTTTCTCATTTTAAAGGCAATCTCGTGACTTCATACCACTTTTCACGTGACTCACAAATTAACGCTGGGGTGCAGGTATCCATTTTATTCCAATTGAAATGTCCACTAAACTCGCCGGTTCTCATTTCCATTCGGAGAGGAAATCGAACGGCAAATACGACAGTAGCTCAGCAAAAAATGGAACGAAACGCCACGAGAATGCATGCAAAAAATCCGTATTCAATGAGTCATTTTTGATGACGTACTCAATTTATAGAAAAGTCCCTATGCAAACGACGATGTCAAAAAGATACGGCAAAAACCACAGTATTTTTTAAAGGACAAGTTCAGCGAGAATACGTTTGCTTCCCCTTAATTACCCCCCTCCCCATCCAACCCCGGAATACAAATACGAATACCCGGAGCGAGTTTTTGCCACGGAAACGGGCAAATTAATTTGCTGGAACAAAAACGCCTCGAGCGTCCACCTAGGGTGTATTTCTCGCTACAACAAGATGAGGTATGACGCGAGCGTTCCAGCCCGAAGTAAACGATTGATCACGCGTAAAACGTACGCACTCACGCGCCCATTAAGAGCGCCGAGACCCATGCCACAATAATAAGCCCTCGCGCACGTCCGCGACCATGGGCTTAAATCACGCCCCGACATCTGTTTGGTATTAATAAGTGAATATCGCCGAGTGGCGAGAAGGTGAGAGCTGGTCGAGCCCCGAGGAACACGACACCTCGGGCAACACACCGCGATCCGTGTGGATATTTCATCACCGCAAGGAGGGGAGATACGTGAAGAAGAGAAAGCGTTGGTGGGCGGAGGGGAGACGGAAAATCATTAAATAAGTTAAGGGGGGAGGGAACTCGACTCGAAGCGGCTTCGAGAGCATCGGAGGGCGATGCGCGAGACAGCAAACAGTCGGAAACGGGCCAAGTCAAAGAAAAAGTGTGACAATGGAGCACAGGGAAATAACGTAAAAAAAGAACGGAACGTTAGAAAGGAATCCATCCGTTGGATGGGACGTTAAGCAGTTGTCCCCTTGTCGCCTTTCGTTAAGAGAAGGCTAATTCCGGACGCCGGGTTTCTCTCCACCCTTCCATTTTTATCCTTGTACATATACATTACATATCCTTGTGCACACCTTTCCTACGGGGACAAACTTGAACCTATATACGATGAAGGCAGAGGAGAGGTGAGGAGGGAGGAAGGAATGCCTTGCGCCTCCGTTTTACGACCCCAGCTCCGACCGACGTCGTTATTCTATGAAATGAAAATAAGAGAGGAACGAAAATAACTCTGAGAACATCCTAACCTTCCCCATCCGAAAGATTTTCCGCCAGGTTTCATATTTCTGGAGCCGACCTCTGCATGGGAATATTTTTCCGCGAGAGTAGCGCTGAGAGAAAGTCACAACATAGCATTTAAAGGCATGCTGGAACACACGCGGAGATAATCGACCGCCAAATGCGCCATAATTCGTTCTAAATTCTTGGTCGGTTGGGCACATGATAGGTGTACATTCCGCCACCTCATGATTATGGCTCACCTCTCCGGGCTCAGAAAACAGATTGCGTCAGTGGTACGTGCTCAAACACTAAGGAAGATACTATCCTGCGAGGTAATATTTGCTACCATTATCCAAAAAAATTAAATTCGATGATTTACCGCCTGTTGAAATTGCGAAGATGATATCAAAGACAACGACAAGGTAACAGCTGAAGACAAAACCGAAGAAAATCCTCGAGAAGAATCTCATGAAAAAAAGCTCGTGTTATATATCCCTTCAATTAAGCGTTAACGTTTCTTAAGCCAGTGGTTTTCCATTGAAAAATGAGTCACAAAAAAACAACAATGAAGGAAAGTACTTCAAACTTACGTTTAGAATAAAAACGCGGCAGGGAAAAAAATATCATATCTCCAGATTCTCACTCGCCGTATTAACGAGACGTCATCCAGGTCGATTCGCCCACGTACGAAAAAATACAAGCCTTCAGCTTTAAAAAAAAAAGTTCCACCCGATCCCATTTATGGAAGTTAGCGCTGTTGGATCCGAAAGAAAGATCTCGCTTATGAGGAGATGGGGTTAGTGGGAGCAGCAGCAGGCATCGATTCTTGTAATCTTTCCTTACTCTCTCTCTCTCGCAATGCCCACGCGGCATAAACAAAAAGAGGAATGAGATCCGTATGCTGAAGTGAGGGCTAACTCACGCGCGTATAAACGGGACGGATTGGGGCGACTTCCCACGCGGACAGGGCCATGTGTTGGCCGACCTCACAGACCGAATCTCGACGCGCCGACTCCGGAGGGGTTATCGTCGTTTCACACCCGAGGCGACAGGACAAATATTTACCATTCCGCTGTGCATTGTACAACGGAATTGTACATTCCGTTGTACGTAATCGCTTTTACTTGAGATCGCCTCTACGGCCAGATTTGATCCAGCGCCGATATCACTGATTCAACGGAATGTATCTATATGCTAGAGGTTTAAACGCACTTTCTTAATGCCTGAGCACCTCGAAAACCACAGCTCAATGGTTAAAATCGACGAAATATTTTCAGGTGTGACTTCTTAATGTATGGACTATGAACCATGCTTCTGCTGTTGGTTGATATCACTATTAATCGCTCTTAGAGGGCGTATATAGACTCTGGGAGACACTGGCAACAAAACGTGTAATAATAACATGGCCAGGGTGAAACTATACGAGAATAACGCTCATAGAATTCGTTTCTAACCGTAAAATTACAACAGAGAATCGACTGAAAAGGTGAGCGGGCATAATTGTACTCCATTAAGGCGTAAGGAAGCTTTCACATGGCAACAGTTTTCTCACTCTCTTCTTGTAGGTTTGATCTTTCCGCCACGATATTGGGATCCGATCTTCCAGGGCAGTGTCATTCAGAACGTGGCCCTCGAACTGCATTGGGACACATACGACAAATTTTGCGCATAGTACAACAAAATAGTCTTAGAAACATTCAGACTACGAAATTGAATATTCTCATCGACTGGATGGTAGTTTGCATGTAGTTAAAAGAAGTCATGAAATCTTGGCACTGAGACCGAGAACTGAAAACACCAGCACTAAAGCCTATTCGATGAAAATTGGCAAAAAAAAAGAACTGGCCTCCAGGCAATCGACAGTTCGGTAAGGATAGGTATCAAGACTGAGGCTGTTTCATCCACCCACAGAGGCGAGTATGAGGAAGCTAGTAGGCCAGCAATGTCGAGTATAGGTGATAACTGGTTTCTTTCTTTACCTAACCAAACTTGAGCATTGATAGCATAGTCAAGAACCAAACAGGAGAGGGTTAAAGAAAAACTATACATATAATACTGCAATGAAGCTAGTCAATAGTTAAGAGTTACGTTTCATGTAATCAAAATTTGCACTTAGAGAAGTAAAGAGGGAAAAAAGTTGAGATAATGGCTGGAAAACGATGTAGAAAGCAATATGAACACACTTGATAGTATATAAACATAAGCTAGTCTTTTAAGGGAGAAAGGGAAGTTGCTGGATTAAATAAAAGGAAACAGAACTCGGGGATATTTTAGCTATTAAGGAACAGTGTGGTATGAGTAAGAGGGTAGAATCTAGACGAGTGGGGAACAGGCAAAAAAATGGCTTTCAGGAAGGGAGATAAGAAATATAATTAATTGCCGAACTAAGCAAAATCATGGGATGAAAGAGATGACTACGGTCGTAACAGGGAGTGCTGACAATGTCTAACCTTGACCGGCCGAACACTCATAAAAATTATAATAAAAATAAGCATGGTCCCGTACGTAACATATACGTCGGATTCAGCAGTCCCCTCCCGTGTTCACATTCGCAGAGAACCAGCCGCCCGCACCGTCCCTGAACGAGGGCGAGGGAAGACCAAGCACACCTCGAATTCAGCGACCGCCATCCGACGGGCGAACAAAATAAAAAGGATCGAAACACGGGGACGCATTCATGTCCACGGCCACCGAAACCAGTGCGTAACGACGACCGCCGCACCGCCCGCGAACCTTGCCCCACCCCCCCACTCCCCCCTTCTACAGGAGAGGCGACCGCCACACCACCTTCCTTCCATTCATCGCCGCCAGACCGCCATCTCGGAAAAGGGGTGGAGGCCGCCGAGGCGGAGGACCAACCACGAAGCGGCCTGGCCTCCCTCACGATCCCGAGCGTGGGCGTGGGTGAGATGGGTCCCCCATGGGATGAGGGAGAGAGAGAGAGAGAGAGAGAGAGAGAGAGAGAGAGGAAGTAAGGTGGGGGAGATATGTAAAAAAGGGGGGAAAATAGAGAGGGGGCCAGAGCAACATCAGAAGGGCAGGTGTCGATGGAGGTGCTGGAGGTGGGGGGAAGGAGTGCTTTCTTCACCCCCCTCGGGAGATTGTGGAGGAAGAGGGGGATGAAAGGAGGGTGGTTGTGCTCGCAGGGAATGGTTTGGGGGTCGGGGGGATGGGAGGAAGACTGGAGATCGAGAGAAGAACGAGAGAGAGGGAGCGGGCGAGAAATAAACGAGAAAACGTGCATGAAAGATTAGAGAAGACCGTGGTGAGGGCGTGAATGGCGAGGCAGAGGGAGATTTGGAGGAATCGGAAGATATCATGGGGAGAACACGGGGATAAGAAAATAATGGAGGCGTTGAGTAGGAGTGGTGAACGGATGAGTACGAGCACTTTACTTAAAAACAAGCACCGGTGTATCAGATATAGGTACAGAGAGTAAAATGTAACTCGAGAATCCTCACGTACTCGATCAAGGAAAAGGGATTAAATATATGCACACAAGCATTTAGGCTTAATTTTGGAAGAGAACGTGCAAGAACACTTTGAAAAAAATTGGAGGTAACACAAGTAAAATAACTACAACGGCATATTCATGAAAGTAATTATTTATCAGAACTTTGAAAACGCCAAAACGGTGAAATTTAAAAAAAAAACACATAAATGCGTATTAAGCCATTAGTCGATGAATGGCGACATTAAGCCGCAACTACAAATTTCAGCAAAGCGATCTTACGCCTAAATAAGAATTGCTGGAATTACTTTCAGTAAGGAAGATGTCTTTAGAATTAAATTAATTTTAAATGAGAGTAGAATGGGAGAGAGATACCTAGAATGGAATGCTTTTGAAATTCTTTTTTCCATAGAGGAGGAGCGGTCTACTTGGAATCATATCCGAGAAAAGACAAGAGTCAGCGCTGATGAGACTGATAGGAGAAGGATTGAGACAGAGTGCCAGCAGAAAAGGCGAACTGAGGCGAAAGCGTAGGAAATGCAGGAGTTACGCCTGCGAAAGGGAGCAGCAAGGAGATACGGCGCAGCGAGTGGGAAAGAGAAAGTCTTAGAAAAAAATTGGGCTTGGTTCTTTCACTTTTGAATGTAGGCCTCATAACTTTCGAGCATTTCCTTCGAGCCTACGATACTAATCATAACGGCAATATTGTGGCAAATATTTGAAATTTCTATTCTCGCTGGTAAAAGAGTTCATAAAGAGGCATTTTCATAGTGTTGACACATCTGCGCGGCACCTTTGCTGCTTCGACTAAAATCTATTACTTGCAGGAAACAGTAGCCTTCCCTAGAATCGACACCGCAAACTATTAGCTGGAGGTTAAGCGTTTCATAACGCAATCGAAATCCCACGGAAATACGCGAGAGTAATTGTGTATCCCACATCGAATCGGATGGCGGAGAACTCGGGAATAAAAAAATAACTTAGAACAAACCTTTTTGCAGGTAAATACCACGCTCACAGAACACACACACCAACCGAATAATTTATTCCATTACAACCAAGCACCTTTTCGACGTATTAAGTCACCGCTTCGCCTCTTACATTAGAGGTGATCCATCGGAGTCGACGACTTGGGGGGTGGAGGGACTTCACGATTTCGTCATCGATGGCATTCTCGGGCGAACAACTCGAGTGTTCTGAGGTGTCGGGGCAGCAGCACGTCGATCCTTCTAGAATCAACTACGGCAGCGCGAATGGTGGGTGTGTACGATCCTGGCTTAGCCTCGTCTCGCCCGCGACTACTCGAGTCGATCGAATTAGCGAGAGGAAAAAAATGAAGCTGGCATAGAAAGGGTTGGTATTAGAGATGACGTAGAAGGAAGGGCGAAATGGAAATAAAAGCCGAGGAGAAGAGGAGAGAGAGAAGGGGCTATGGAACCATTTGGCCACGATACAGGAAGCACCTTACAAACGCGCCCTTTATTAAAAATCTCGACCATCCAATGCACCTTTCCGGTTCGACGTGCTTCAATAAACAAACTACCCACGCGAGCGGCAGGAACCACTTGAGTGAGCTCGATTTGAAGCTGCGGGGCCCACCTCAAGCTCTCCCACCTCTTGGAGAGAGATGGAGGTCTTTCGCGAAGTACAAAAGGGGGAAAGGGCACAGGAAGGAACAGGGCGTGTCTCGCACACGGTAGCGCCGAGATGAAACAGGAGGAAAAAAATAAGACGACTCACGTGCGTCCGTGTGTTTGTGTTTTTTCGGTGATTAGTCCCGCCGTTTTTAAGACCTTAATTACCCCTTGTCCACGCGTCTTAAAGACGCTAAACACGCTCTTAATGGCTGTCTTGCCGACACGAGCGCTAAGAACCGATGCGCATTATAGACGCTTTGACTCCCGATGCAAAGCACGTGACCAGGTAATTTATGCATATTCATAACGTAGGCTCTTAATGTTCATTATCCTGCGAGAGAGCCAGAGGTCAGTTGACGTTAGCGGCCATAAAGCAGTTAACACGAAATTCGTGCCTTTCGAATGAATACCGAGAAGGTAATGGGTGGCGACAGCCATATTATATCTCTAAACGTAGATACGAAGGCCACCGCGTTAAGGATTTTCCGACAATCACAACAGAAACCCAGGGTCACTAAATTACTTGCCCCAAAAAAAACTACATAATTTCAATTTGAAAAGACTACGAACCGGACAGATTTTTCGCAACTATCACATTTATAGACGTCATAAAAGTTGTCCCTACACCACACAATTAAAACCCTTGGCCATTAAAAAGGTTTCCATTAACAAACAATCGGAGAGAAAGCAGATATTAAAGTATTCCGATGCTCACAAGCGAAGTCGGCGTTATTATGACTTTAATTGTAGTCAAATTAAGGTTAGGTTAACAAAAACTGTGGTTAATAAAATAAAATAAGCACTGCAACACTCCACACTAATATTTCATCGAAACTTGATTGAAAGGATTAAAATACCGCCTTATGCCGCATTACTATTAATTGGTAAATATTTAGGCATGGAAAGAAATGAAAGGGATGAATGATAACAGCATACAAAATTGAAAACTTTCAGCTAAAAACTTTTCAGTTAAAAAGCCATATAAACGATATGCAACATTGATTTATGGCTAATAGATCAGTAGTTACAAATTTATCTGTATTCACAGATGACGCCATCACCGAAATGGAAATAGGATATCAGATTGATACTATTTACTTCGATTTTAAGTAGGCATTTGATACTCTAAATCACACAATTTTAATTGAGCATAAAGTTAAATTAAAAGCTTCAACCTGGGGGATCTAGGGGTCTCTTCACAGATTATTGTGTTGATTTCTAAAGGAAAGAAAACAGTGTGTGATATACAGGCATTCAAAATATGATGTGTACACTGTCTTATCTGGAGTACCGTAAGGCTCAAATCTTAGTCCACTTCTTTTTCTTATATTTGTTAATGATCTAACTCAGTGCCTGTGAAATACGAAGTGTTTAATTTTACCTGATGATATTAAGATCTCTCAAAAATTTTATGATATTAAGATAATTCATGATGTAAAAAATTGAGAGATTTTAGAGAATTTAATTTTGTGGTCAGGGAGAAATCTTCTTTACCTCAATATTGATAAATGTTCTGTCATGTCGTATTCAAGAAGAAAAAATGCAATTAAACATAATTATGTGATGAAGGAGCAAACTATATTAAGAAAAACTGAAGTAAAAGATGGAGTTCATTTCGATTCCAACATGACTTTTACTAACCATATGTTATCCAACATCATGTCTGCTTACAAATTAATAGGATTTTTGTACCGTGTCTCAAATAATTTTTGGATGAGAGTGTCAAAAATTCTGTATTTCTCGTGTGTAAGAGAAAAAGTGGAATATTGTTCAGTGATTTGGAATCCGCATTTAATGAAATATGATGCGATGATCGAGAGAGTTCCAAAAAGATTTGTTAGACGTACGCAACAACGTCTGTCCTATGTTTGAGAATTATGTAAATTATAAAGTTATGTTGGAAAGGTTCAAAATGCAAACATTGAGTGAAAGAAGAATCATGAACGATTTACTCTTCCTGCACGATATGACTAATAAAGGTAATTGCGTAGAATTATTTGGGAAATTAAACTTTTTAGTCCCAAAAAAAAATGGAGGTTAAGAAGGACTTTCTATGTAAGACATGTGAATACTAACTATTATATGAATGCACCGCTAAATAAAATATGTATTTCATTCAATACACTTTCGAAATAATTAAATATAAACATATCAAAGGAAATTTTTCGCAAAGATATGTCATTGTTCGTGACATTGTAAATTGGTCCAGAATATGTACGTAACATTCAGCCGGCCCTTGACGTTTTGTAATTAATTGTATTATGATTGTATAATGTTTTTGTAGTAGGATTGTAGTTATGACTTAACTGTGAAATTAGTTCACCCTATTATTATGTTTTCATGTTGGGTGAACTAAACATTTTAAAAAAATAAAAACAAACCCTACTCCTCGGCTTACATCTTACAGGTCTTAAATGTAATTCATTGGGTACAGGGTTTAAGTAACTATAAAACCTATTAGCGATCGAAATAATCCGCCGTTTGGAACGAATCCTCAAGTTGCAAAAATTAATGCATTCCTCTAGAAGAACTTGGATCGTCTGCGGCAATCCAAACTCCGCGCAAGCGTCTCATAGAGCTTTATCCCCGCAACCCAGTCAATACTGTGTCGTCTCTGCTGATGGAAACAAACAACTCCCTTGTTTACAAATTTTCTTGTCACACTGCAATGCAATTAAGGCCAAGGATGCATCGTTGACAACGACAACAACACGTCGGAATGCTGGACACTCGGGAACACGAATCGCTAAGTCTCGTCCCTGAAGTTACTAGGCGTGGCGAAAAGGAAATAGCGAACCCTTGTCCGAGGAGGGGTGACGACTGTGACGTACACACCAGTCTGTTCGCTCGCTTTCTCGGATCGGCCCAGAGAGTTTCCCGAGAGAAATTGAAGAGCTGACATGACCTAACCAACAGGATCCTCCGCGCAGAGCCCGAAGAAATACTTTGTCCCAAAAATTAAAGAACATTTCAGCACAACGTAGCACGAATAGAAGCACAAGTCAACTAAATCAAAATTTTACTTCCATAGCAACATGCATCAGCTCATGTAGAAACCTTGAATCGCGTCAGTTTTTTCAAACAAATTGTGTCATAGCATTAAGTCCTTGAACATTAAACGAGGGGCTTTTTGCAAGCATCTTAACTGCAAAACAAAACAGTTTTCCAAAAAAACAAGTCAACCAAATCATCCACCACAACTTGAATAAAGTGATCGAAAGGCAAACTGCGGAACATAACATTACAAACTCGCTTTTACTGAGCAGTTTGTCTTGAAATAAACAGCACTGCTTATTTCAAGACAAACGGTGCATTCATTATCGATTTATAGCATCTCTAACTCAAGTGTACCGACTTTCGCATTGAATAGAGCATACGTGCGCCAGACGCAGTTCGACCTCGCCAACCCTCACCCCCCCCCTCTTTTTTCCCCTGCCCACACCGCTCGTCCTCGGGAGTCTCCCCGCTAGGCTTACCTCGTGTTCGACACCGCAGACCACCCTTGCCGCCGCACACTCTCCTCAGCCCCACCCAGGGCGAACGAAAATACACCCGCTTCTAACAGTAAATCCGGAACATTCATTCCCCTCGGGGCGAGATTTGCAAAACGGGGGAGGGACGCAAATCCACACAGCTCGCTGAGCTCCTTTCTCCATGCCGAATTGGAATCGCGAATGCAACAGCGAAGGTTGGAATATAGGCTGAGTCCATTACGTAAGTCAGAGACCGGCCTGTGGCAGAACAAGCAGTCTTCAAACGTCGTACATACATTAAGCTAATTGCAATAAGTCAAGGGAATAAATAATTGGCCCAGTTCACTCACTTCATTTTGAAATATTTCATTTAATTTTTGTACACGACTCGTATGCATGACCAAAAAACGTGCCTGCGCGAATCGAATATTAATGAGGAAATAAAAACGGTGCATTTAATATAAATACGTTTACCATGGCCACTGCTATTTAAGACATGCAAGTTTTCTAACAAGAATGGACAAGGCGTCACCGATTGAAATGAAGCAATCATTCTCAAAATAATCGCATAGCATCTTCTTAAAGGTCGCAGTATACAAAGTAAGTACCCATGAATTACCACTCATTCTCCCCTATCACGGTACGCTCCCTGGATAAATCAAAGCAGGAACATCAGGAAATTCCATCGTAAGTACAACTAAGATTGGTTAAACTGCTATCCTCCCTCCATTATTCCCAATGCCAAGTACATATTGCACTTTCCTGTATAGGTAATATTTCTTGATATTTTTTCAATTTTTCTCAATAAAGGAAAACATTTTTAACAACTAACAACGAATTGCAAAAATACTCATGCAAGAAATTATAGACGCTTGAAACTATAATGCTCGCCTACCAGCAACCGGCCCTCAAGTGGAATGAAAACGGTTTCCTCACTCACATGTGCATGGTGGTGGTTCAGATAAGATCCTAGGTGATTTGAATGCCTCTCTAAAGACAGCATGACGACCGAGAGAGGAATTGACGCGAAGGAGTGGGAAGGCTTCGGTCGGTAAAAGAAGGAAATATTTGCGCCCAGAGAGAATTTTCTCTTTCTTTTGTCAGCACTACCGAAACGAAACAGTTGCGTTGCGCGCGTAATAACTGGATAATACGGCCCTTGGAGACAGTGCGTGTCTTATAGGCGTGACTCCCTGCAATGGAGGTAAAATTCCTCTAGAGGCTATAAAGCGTAGAGTTGGCAACGCCATGCCTTTTTCCGGAGGTAAGTTCCCTTCTTGACATAGTTTAATACGTCGTGACTTGACAATTCGTAGAGTGGATATTGCAGCTCTCCGGATTTTCCTTTTGCATGCCATTACCTTCACCGCCCTAGCTCAAGTTTTTCCTCTAAGAGATCAAACAACCGCATAGATTAAAGCCTTTGGCCATAAATTCTGTGCCATTGACAAAAGGATCAAATAACAATCTTTCTCAGATGAAAGAAAGAAAAATGTCGAATGAATTCCATCGTTCCTTGACGGTTTTATGGTAAAGGATAAAAATATCCATAAATTCTTGGAGGCATTAAGCCTGAGTTAAGAAAATAATTCTATTTCAACAAATGATTCAGACATCTGTACCAACGCGCATGCGCCAAATGCTCAACGGTGGGACGTATACATGGGTTAGAAGTAAACATGCAAACCTTTTCAGGCACGAGAACATTTTAAAGTCAATTTAGGTTTTACAGACTAGTAGAGGGCTGCCATGAATAACGTTTCAATGAACCTTTGATTTCATACCAATGAACATTAACCCTTCTATGTTTTTTGCAATATTCCCTTAAGATTTAAATCTGGCCAGGATTTTTCAAAACTTTTGATTCCCTTTCGACTAAGCGTAAGATCATGAGAGAAATCAATACCACAGTATATTTGTATATTTATTTAATTTTAATTTTAAAAAATTTAATGAATCCACAGTATGTATAATTTATTGCGTCAGCATGTTTCGCTACACTGTAGCATTTTCAGGAGCGTACGCTTAGGATGCTTCGCGGTACCTAAATATTTTAAGACCATAGAGCCATGGGCTGCAAAAGGCTGCATTGATACGTGACACATCTCTCCCTGAATACTAAGATGGAACAAAAGCAAAGGGATGCATGAAATGCAGAGAATGGGATACCTCCCCTGTCCGTGAAACGGAACGAATAAAAGAACCAGATTATTGGTCTCCCATCCGCGAGAACCAGGGAATACTTTCCTATTGGCGCAGTGCTTTCTAACCTTTCTCACGTCACGGAACACCTTACAAGGAAAATTCATCACTCCTAGAAGGCAAAATGTTTTTAAAGGCAGACTTCTTTTGCCATGTTTTTTCCCGTTTCACATGAAATAGTCCGGCTAGCCACTCGTGTCAGGAAAATCCTATAACGCCGTCATAAGAACGAAATAAACAAACAAAACAGAATTGATATACCTAATCCATATCCTCAATGAGTGGTATTTGAGATTGCTTTAATATCGCACCTATGCAATAAATTACCAACTTTACATGATAAACAGGGATTTATATAAAATCTTAGAAAATATATTTAAAGGAAGAATCAACGGAACGCAAAGGCTTGGCAACTAGCCTTCCTGTACCGTCGCCTAAATTGGGACATTGCGATTAAAATTTTTGCGGCAGATAGGTTGTCGAAGCCTTGTCGAGTGTCATCTAATAAGCGTCGGCGTGGACACGCGAAAGAGTGAGGCGGGTCTTCTCCTTTCTCAGTCCCCCATACGAACCCTCCGGTATTCCCTTCGCGTCTCCACGTCGCGGTGTGTCGCGTCCCGATACGGAGGGGGCGGGGCCGATCGACTGGGGCAGAGGGATTCATTGCCGCGCACTAAACGACGTTAAGGGCGGCGCGGCGGCACCCTTTGATGGCACGCTCCTTGCTGGATAGTCGGACATTCCGCCTCGCGGGAGAGGGTTATGAGGGGAGAAAGAGTGTGGAGACTTGAAGCAAAGTTAGGAGGGTGTTGTCCAGCCAGGAGAAGATTTTCTCGAAGCCGCGAGGAAGAGTCGATGGCGAGGCGGAGGGCAAAGAAGAAGGGGCGGCAGAGATTATGCTCCCCGAGCAAATGCAATGCAATGTGGTCACGGGATAGAGAGCAGGGACTCTACATACTAAATTGCAATAACGAGAGGTTCTATGAGGGATAAAAATACAGGCACAACAAGGTCATCACGTTGAGGAGGCCGTTACGAATAGATCGTCTCAAATAGACTCGCTACTACCTTTATCAACTTCACTACAACGGGACGGGGCGACTGGTGAGGAAGTAGAGGGTATAATAACGCAAACGCAATGACTTAGAAGCCAATATTTGATATTTATCGGAAACCAATCCCATCTGCAGCACTTACAAGCTAAGTTTCTCCGCAAAAAACGACCAAGGTTTTTTTCTCTATCCCCAGGGCTCAATTAGAGATTGTGATTTCCCTCCGAGCATATTATGTTTTACACTATAAGATCAATATGGGCAAAATATACATTTCGTTCAGGCATAAGTGATTTCCTATTAGAGACTAACTGAGTGACCAGTAGAACCGTCGTCATCGCGACGAGCAGGGTTAATTAGAGCGAGAGGATGAAGTCGGCGACGAAAAATATCGACCACGATTCCCAGGAGCCAAGATCGGCTGGCTCCAAAGAGCGTCGCGCCGCGCTAATTCGGCGGTCAAACTCACGAGACGCGAGATTTTTGGCACCCTCTCGAGGGCGCCGACGATCCCTCGGGCCGATATTCGGGTACAAATTGGGTCCCACTCGGCGTCGGCGACGACTCGTGCTCCCGCACTGGGGGGAGGAGGCGTCGAGGTGTTTGATCGCGTGGTTGGCGACGAAGTTCGAAACGGGAGGTATTTATTTCGACGTCAGCCGCGGCGGACGTTTCGCGGGCGGGCGTCACCGGAGAGGACCTGCCCTCCGATCGACGACGCAGGTGGAAGGGAACGCGAAGTCACGATCTCTTTTGAATCGGGCGTCCCTAACTCAAAACGAACGCCGAACGTAGTTTGTTTTCCACTTAGCGCTCTTCTGATTTTCGACACACACGCTTCTGTTAAGGACTAGAGCGGAATATTATGAATAACTTACCGAGCTCGACTGTTGAAGTCGCTGGCCCTTCTCTGCGGAATAGTTTCGCACCGCGGCTCTGATGAAGCAGCAGCCTACGCCTGAGGTGAAGCTGAGACCTGATTTCTGTGTTTCGTTCTGTAAAATAAAATCCAAAAGGTTAGTAATAGCCACACTATTTGCAAAAGGTAGACTAATGGCTAAAATAACATTTATTTCCATCAGCACGACTTGGTCGAGTTAAGAGTGAAATTGAGTGCACACATACGCTACATATATTAAGAAATTATAAGGGTATTAAATTGAACAGTCCGGATAAAAATAATCAAGAAGAGATTATACGCCCCTCTCTTTTATTAAAGCTCATTACAGGGGAAAATATTTTGTATTTCTAATCGTGCCAATGTATAACTGGTCAGCAATTATATCTCAATGACAGGCGCCGAGGAGATTCCAATTAGAGTGCATATTTATTTCCTAATTTTATGAAAGCATACGCTTGAGGCTGAATAGTCATTTCCATTCGAGAGAATGAACAATTACGGCAATATTTGAAACTTCTTGGGATAGCAATTGCATTTTGCTAGGCATTTAATGTGCCTCAAGCCTATAATCTCCCAAAGCAAACGGTTACACAAGTATTCCGGTGTACAATTGAAATAGTATTTTAATAAATAACGATAAACATATGAGAATAAAAAATTTCCTACGGGCGGGAAAATACTTTAAAAGTTTCTGCGCAGGATAAAGGTAACTGCAAGTAACAAAAGAGCAACGCAAACCTCCTTTTATGCCGAGGTTGCTCACGGAAAGCTTTGTGAAGAGAACGGAATGCGAATGGTTAATTTCCCGCGCGAGGTATGAGAACCCTCCCACTTTCCCAGCTCCTGAGAGTAAGCAAAACATGCACCTGAATAGAAGTCGGTTGGGCTTTCACGGAACACTTTGCGCCTTAGTTACCGTTAACACTTCAGACGCCCGATCTACACTTCGCGACAAGATTGCTTTCTCGGAAGTCAACTCATATCTCTACACCTCTAGCAGATAAAGGGAAATGTGGAGGAGGAGAGAGAATAATGGACGGCGAGAAGGCGCCTTAACAACAAGAGACGAGCGCGGAGCGGGAGAGAAGTTATTATTATGAAAGCTCCGGAGGTCCCAAGCGCGAGAAAAGTCCCGCGTCACGTGCGCGAGGGACGCTTGCGATGGGTTGACGACCCGGAGGAGAGGAAGAGAGAAAGATACGCGCGCACCCTATGGTCATAATGAAAAAAATGAGCATCAAGACTCCTCTCCGTCTTATCGTCGCCACGGAGCTCAGAACAGAGGGAGGGGGGAATGAAGTAAATACAGTATACCAGGGCGAATGAGCACAGGCGGCGAACGGGACTGTTTCGTTCCCTTTTCCCCCCCTTCTCTCCCCTCTCGTCTCAGTGCCATATATAACGCTTGGCCGCGTCTCACCTGATAGCATTTGTGAGAAAAAATAGTGCTCGCACGCCCAATCGACCCCGAGATAAAGGGGAAGGAGCCGGGCGATGAACTAACTGCAGAGATAAGGACGTTAGGGGAGGGGGGTGGGGAGGAGACGATCGTCGCCGCTCCAATTGATTGTTTACTTCGAGAGCGGTTCATTACACGCGAAACAAAATTTCTGCCCGCGTTGCGAAATTGGGTTCCGATGCGGAATGATGCACGGGGATTGATCTCCCAGCCATCACCCGTGCAACAGTGTTGGGTGACGACCAATTCTCCATCCTGCATAGGCATTTTGAAGATTCGGTACGTATATATAAAATACACGTCACATCAAAAATCTCCAGACGTGTTATAAATTTATTTGTACTTTTATTCGCCACGAGGAAGGATACACCACTCCCCGTCCATAAAATACATAAAAGCATGAGGAGAAAGGATAGTGATCGACACATTTTCCCCACAGTTGTGTGTTTCCGAGCTCACAGCAATATTAACAAACGGTCCATTAAATTTCAACAAAGTCCAAATCACGGCGGTATTTATGATACAGAAGTCGATTAACTACGACCGTTATGTGAAAGGAAACTAATTTTAATTCAATAGAGAAAATGCAAATGCAGGGATAATGGAAAGAATTAACGATGAGGATATGTGAAAGGAAACTAATTGTAATTTAATAGAGAAAATGCAAAAGCAGGGATAGTGGAAAGAATTAACGATGAGGATAGAAGGACGAAGGCATTCAGGCGGAAAAAATAATGCGATTTCTTATTAGTTAAAATAAATTGAGGGGGACTGGAATCATGTCCCCGTGGATTTATGACGCTGTTGTCCATTAAGCCAACAGTAAATTCTTGAGTTAACCTGATTAGGTAGATGTAGATGAAAAGGATAGAGATTAACCTAGCTCTTAACGCTAAAATCTCACACCTTTTATCATCCATGCAGGTCCTAAGGGATCACCCTAAAAAAATGTTTTGATGCATTTTTTAAAGCATTTCATTCCACCCAAAGATATTCCCTGTGTTGTAGATTGCGATGCAATCCAGAACGCAGACCTCCCATTTTTCCAAATTGCATCCCAACCGGCATTGTATTCTTAAGACGACTGACGATTAACCCAGGCAGATTCGTAAAAATTGAGGGAAAATCCGAAAAAAAGCTCCCCATTCACGACAGCAAATAAAAAAACGTCTTTTGACCCGGGTGTCCCGTTCAGGCATTTCCGTAATCCGCGCATGGTAAAACTAGAAGGCGGGACCATTGTCTCCTCATCCATCCAACGCCATGTCTCGACATCAAGACGCCGTTTCCGACAACAATAAAAATCCTTGTCGCTCACTTCGGGAATCCTCTCTCTACCTCCTCACTTCTTGTCGAAGGAGAGAAGGGACGCTATCTATTGTCAATGACTTTTTTTCCCGACGCCGCCACGGGTATTCCCGCCTCGGCTACTCGCACTTATCGCTCTCCGACGCTACATGAGTCGTCGCGGGGCGAAATTAACATCGACGGCAAAAACGGCGCACGACGACTGCGACATTATTAGGTCCCATTCTTAAAGAGCGCGTCGAAACTTCAAGGATATTCCACGGGGGTGAAGGACTACGGGATAAGGACTCGCATTATCACGAACTGCGTCGCGAAGTCACCGTGAGCAGCAACTTCGGCATTGGAACAATTCGATACATGAAATCAAAGCGGCGACCATCCAAATATTATCACGCACGAAGAATTATAGATGATTCATAATATCAGGAGAGATTTGAACCACACGATGCCTAGAATGTACTAAAAATGCAACGCGGAAAATATTTTCTCGTTGCATCACGATTCTCCGTACCTCGAACCATTTTTTATGTGTTTCCCGTCTCTGGAAGCACTGTGGATAAATGCACTATCTACTTCTATGAAACGAGAAATATGAACCAAGGCAAAATCGCGCAAGGCCATTGAGTCAATTACGATAGTGAAATTCCTGACTGAACGCCAACGAACGCGAGCATAAGGAATGAAATCGACTTTATTACCAGTCAGTCTTGGAAATTCAAAAGGACATTTGATAAAGTCAGGTATAAAGAATACATTCCATCGTAACCTGACTCCTCTGGGCTAGAAATTCCAATGAAATTCGAAAATGCGCAATCGAAGACACTCGGCACAGCTTCACGATGACTAGCACCCGTTAGATAACATCAAAAACACCTAAATTGGGTGGGTAGCCCCAGGACACGACATGTTTGTTTTCACGCGTCTATTTTCGTATCGACGAGGCGTTGCAAAGCATTGGATTCCTCTGAATAAACCATTCGCTTTCCATCGAAGCTTCGAAGTTCACACATTCTAATCCTGCTCCGCACGTCAAAGAGGAATTCACTGATGCGTGTTCACGTACCTGGACACAATGGTGCCCTTCACCTCCATCAACTGTTTGCTTACCAGAATAAATGTCCGGCTTGCTCTGAATATCTTCATTTTTATGAGATCGTTCAAATACATAATTACCCGGGCAAAGTGCGACAATAAGATTTTATGAGACACGAAACACCTCCCCGCAGTCGTATTTTGTTGCACGGAGGGAACCAGGGGGTGAGAAGTTTTAGCAGTCGCTCGCGAATTTAGCGCGCCAAATTAGGGCGAGAAATCGTGACTTGCGAGGTTAATATCGATAGGTGTTAGTTTCGTGGAATACCATTCCCGGGTCTGCTTCGATGCATGCACTGCTCTATCCTTGAAACTCTTGATTTTCCGCCAACTACCACGTTTCACACCAGGAAAAAAATTGTTCTGAGAGACTGAGAGAGATGTCCAAGACGTTCGGGATACTCTCCCCAAAGGGAGCTTCGAAATGAAAGAAGTGCATCAGGCTCATAGACGGACCTGGAAACGGGTATTTTTTGGGGGATAGCAGCTCAGGGCCTCGATCATGGAGATCCATAACGCGTGCGCTAGGGTTATCGTTATTTTTTGATTTAACTTATTTCTGAGAGAACGTGAACTCCATTCTTCATTTTTCGCACAGCACTTCTAATCGCTAATTATAATCAGTGGAGTGAATTTTATAGACGGTTATTGTTAACCCTGCACTACTCTAAAAGTAAGCGTTAACGATAAAGATTGCGATAACGCGGAAAATAGATCCGTGATTCCACACCAGGTCACGGCAATTGCTTTGTTGGAGCAACTCTGACCCTGCCTCATATCCTTGACGTGGATCGAAAGTTGAACCTCAGGGAAACGCTCCTGAAAGAGAGCACCCCATCGTCATCTGTGGGGACGACTGTCCACGAGGGGCCAAATTTCCCTTCACGGCATGGGCCGTGATTTCGTAAATACCCCGGGGCCTATGGAAAAGAGGGGGAGGCACATAAAGCTGACGACGAATTGACGATGCAAATGAAACAAGGTTTTCCTCCAGCTTCGGAAAGTTTCAAGCACCGACGATTCCTCTTCGTTTTCATCATCGAAAACAAGATCGGGACACGGAAGAACGAAATCAACACAAGATATTTATAATTTTTGGAGGGTCGCGTCCCATTCCTCCCCCCCTCTGCCGTCAGGCTCGCCCCGCCACCACACGCGTGCGCTAACGCATGCCTCACGAAGAGTGAACCGAAGAAGAAGAGGACTTCCTTTTTCTTTTTCGTGACCGTGGAAGAGGTTTCTCGGGACGGAAAACATGCAAATACGGAATAATTGTCGTGATGGAGGGGAGACGTTCCGGGAACGAGGGGGGAGGGGCGGTAAACACATCGCCGGGCGATGCGCAAACACACTCATACACACACACATGATGTCCTTCTGCGGACGTCGTCTTGGAAACGAATGTCGCCGCGGGGTACTTGAGGAAAGCCATCTTTTCGCATCGCGTGCGTTCGTGTGTGTTTGCGTGCGGCCCGCGAAGATGGAGGAAAGTGGATGTGGAAACAGGTGAGGAGGAGGAGGAGGGGGAAACGAGGTCGTGTGTGTGTGGGGGGGGGGGGAGGGGGAGGAGGTTCCCCCCCTCTCTCCCTATCATCTTTCGATTTCCCTCCCTCCCGTCTACCCCCTCGCCGCCTCCGCGAGGGTGTCGGGTTCCCACATCTACTCCAACTTCTCGGAAGGCACGAGCTCCCCGGAATCGTCGGGAGGTAAATGGAGGGTGTTCCGAGAAAGGTGGAGAAAGAGCTGCGCACGAGTGTCGGGAAATGACGAAATTTACATGTAGTAACAGGGCGACTATTATAATCGCTTGGAGACTGGGAGAGGTGAGAGAGGTTCAGGACAAATCTTCCGCCTTTCCGAGGGAGGGGGTTGAGACAAGCGGACAGAGGGGGAATGTAGAGGGTGCGCCCCTTATCGTTGTGAAGAACGTGGAGGAAAGCTCCGGGTTTGACGCCGACTCACCTCCACGCCGATCACGTATGGATCATGAAATCGACAAAATCACATCGCATGATAAATTCAAGAGCGGAATGCCATTGTAAAATTATCATGAACTACTAAAAATTAGGCAGAGAACAGGGAAGCCAACGTAAATATGGAGACGACTTGAAAGAATTCACAGAGCAAAAACTAAAGTACGTCAGTCTCTGATATAAGCCGTCGGACGGTAGGACCCGAACGGGCAATAACCCGAAGTTCATGCGATACATGGAAATGCAAGCGATTTCTCGAGAGGCATTAGCGACGAATGTCGGGAACCGAGGCAGTCGAAGAGACGATTCCTGGACAAATACGATTTCTCAAACGGTAAATGCCGAAGCGATTGTCTTGGGCTTCTGGGAAAAATTATCGCGCTCGGCGGTGGTATAATGACTTTTCCTCGTTAGAACAATGCAATCGCCTGCGGTAGGCTGCGGTAAATGAAACACTTCTTTAGTACCGTGGAAAATGGAATGGAGGGCAATTAAACCATACGTCATGAATTCACTTAGTAGCGAAGTACAGGATCTGTTCACCGAATCACTTGAGGCAATTAAAAAGGGAAATTCAAATTCCAACGGAGTTCATGGGCTATTCTTTAGAGTTTTTCAGGCTGTAAGAAATTTCGTGCAGAAGGACTTCATTCACTCTGTCCAAGGATACTCAGTTCAGTCATTCCAGGCACGAGGCTCACGGATAGCACATAAAAAACCGAAGCCATATAATTCTGTCAGTTCGACCCCAATTATAGGGGTTGTCCAAGGTGCACGATTGGACATCTCCTGTTGCACCGAAGAGAGAACATTCCGCAGCTAAGAGAAATCGACGAAGAAGTGGTAATTGCTAGTGGGAGACAAACTACAGCTTAAGTTTATTACGATATTTACGATAAGAGCGCGGAGGGGTAGGGTGGAATTTTAGGAGAACGGTGAATGGCGGAGAGAAACCCGGCATTGGTATTTATTCTCCCTTAGAGAAATCGGTACAGCACCCATAGTTTAACGTCCTATCCAACGGAAGGAGGCACTGAGCACGTACTCTCCATGCAGTGCTCAACCATGGTATGGAGTTCCAATAAAAAAATCTCTCTTGTAGCGAGGATTCGAACCCGAGTCTTCAAAAAGGGACGTAACTACTCTGACCACCACACCGACCCAATCCTATCGACAACGGAACTGCGATACAAATGAAACCAAGTAGGTCCTTGTAAGGGAGCAATCGCATTTACGACACGATGAAAAGCATTTATGAGAGGTTGGTTGCTAGCGGCGGCGTCGCAAAGGTAAAGAGTAAGACGAGAGGTGGGGGCGTGGTTGAAAGTTCGCGGTGGAAGGGTGGAGGTCTCAGTCGCGAGTTAGATATGAACTTGTCTGCAGGCGTGTGGGTTGGTTTCAGAACTCAAAATCACCAACACGGACAGAAGACTTATTTTTGTGTCATTTACTCCAAGATTCTCGACGTATTTATGCTCTTCAGACATGCAGCGATGAGATAGAGGTCGTGCATGCGCCACTCTCGGGGGAATATAAATCACAAGAACAATGTACCGTAAGTGAGAAAACAAATGTGAAAATAAATCATTAATGGCACGTCTAGATTTGTCATCAGATAAGTAGTTACCCCTCCACAAGAGTGACGAGGTAATACAACCTTCCACCTACTCAACAATTACGCTAAAGAAAATTACGAAGTAAATCTTCGTCACCTATAACACTCTAAAAACTGACTCATGCACTAATAATATCCAAGGTATTACCTGAAGGAAACATACCAAACTATCAGTAAACTTTCGATATAACTGCACTTGAAAACGAATAGAATTTAAAGTGATTTTTGACGTACTACCGAAGGAAACAATATCCTCAGTAAGAATATGCAAAAGGAACCAATACAACGTCTACTTTTTAAGAAAAAAACAGTTAAGGACGGGTGAACGTCTTAAGCTTGAAAGCTACGGAAGGAGCGAATGAGTTATGCCACTCGGTGCAGCATTGGAAGCCTAAGAGAGCACATGTGCATCACACGACGTTAATTGCGGAGCTAATTTCACGCCCGAAGTTCGTGTGACGTCCGCATGCCCCGCCTATCCCCGGACGACCCAAACACGGGAGGAGAGCATGATACGCATGCGACGAGCGATATGCCGTGGAGTTTACGCCGTTTAAAGTCGTTAACTCCTTTAATTTTCGGGCGGCACCGTCTCCGAAAGGCGAGTGTCGTTGCCCATCTTCTCGAGAGAAGCACCTCGAGCGGAATTAAGCGGCAGGACATAAAGCAAGGGGGCCACAGCGCCCCCTCACGGCCGAGTTACCCTCGCAGCGAGAGGGTGCGAACAAAGCCAACGGAGTCCCCAGGGGAGTCGGCCCACGGGCGTTAAATTATGAAGCGAACTCCCTTCTCCACTCATCGCTCCTCCCACTGGCTAGGTCTGGGAAGAGAGAAGATAGGTATGCACCGGGTGGCGGCGGTGAAGGGGAGATGGTTTTGACACCCACGTGCAATGCTAGCCTCGAAACACCATACGAAAATTATGAAGTTGAACACGCGCCGAGGTGAAAATTTAGTACTCAGTCGAAGCCATATTTATTACGAAACATGCCACGGCGCTTCCATGAAAATTAAAAGGTTACATATTCATCATAAAACATCTTGTAAATTCTTTCTCTGGCGACAATAGTCCTGTGGTAAAATACGGCTATCAACGGCCTTTGAATGTAGTAACAAAAAACTTTTATTGGCAGTAAATGCTAGAGCAAGTTAGAGTTCTTTGTCACTGTACGTTTACGGCCAGAGCATTTTTTTCTGTTTATTATAGCTCTACATCTCCGGAAGAGTATCCGTTGGAAAATTTCCTGAGAAAATATCCCAGGCAGCGTTAGAGGACAATGAAGATTACTAAAAAAGTTCTTTTTCCCAAGCAACTCATACATCATTTCAACAAGCGTAATCTATCGAAAGAAATGAGCACCGAGCGTCTTCATGAATTGAGACATGATCACAAAATACACATAAAATACCCGTCACTTTACTCAAACATTAAACCTATATTCACATTAAGTACCAAATACCCTTCATGTATTAGAACGTGTGGCATAACTTCAAACGTGGCTGCCGCTTTTTACGACGTGTCAATTGTCTCAAGAAATCGAAAGCTATGTTTGCACGAAAGATACGTTGTCAAATACCCAGCGAGAGAATTGCGACGCGACACTGAAAAATAATGCCGTTTTCAGAAAGAAGAAAGGAAGACAAAGGAGCACACGAGGTGAAACCCATTAAACAATATCAAAGGGTGCTTAATACGTCAAGCTTGTTACGCCATTCTCTCGCTCGCTCATAGTGTAAGGGTTGTGAAAGGGCTATGGTGAAAAAAGAGAGATAATAGCGACAGAGTGAGGCAGGAGAGCGCCAGTTTTGAACCGACAACATAACTAACGCCATGCATCCGACGAATCACCATTACTTTGGAGATGCAGGATGCATGCACGTCCGTGCGGCCGCACAAAACACAATCCTTTAGCCTGCCAGTCCCGACCCACCCCCTTCGCACTCCCTCCCATCTCATTACTCAACCTCACTCCATCATACGCGGGGGTCCCGCAAGGCAGTTTACTAGGACTGCTTCGCTTTCCTTTTCGCCCCTCTCACGCTACGCTTCTATCTCCCTCTTCCACTATCTCAACCCTCAACCACACTCCTCTTCCCGTGCATAATATGAACCTCGGTGCAGACTCCCTCGGGGCGTTATGGGGAGGCGAGCTGGGGATGAGTGGGGAGAGAGTTCAAGCGAGCGAACACTTGTGCATCTCGCTTGATGTTTCCAGAGTAACAAAGGACGCTCTCTCTCTCTCTTTCTCCGGCGAGGAATTCGATGCGACGACGGAAAACTGACGGCCGCACTCATCCGAGGAATGGCTTGTGGGAAAATAGGTGCATTCGGATGGGGCAAGTGGGATAAGCATGCTTTAAAAACACGAGTCGGCTCCAGGGGGTCCATTCATCCGACAACGGAATGCACGGCGTAATGGAATCGTTAACAATGGTAGAGCGATGCTACCTAGGGAAAGATGCCTTTCGGACGAAGAGCCTTTGTTTGACCACTTCCCTGCGACGTCATTGACTTATGACGCTGCGTCGCATGATAAGTTTCGCCGTGGGTCGTCGTGTTCAGTTCTCCGGCATTAATGAGGCACGTCCTCATCTCGTGGCATCGCTAGAACTTTGCATGCCCCGCTTGGAATTCCTATGGGGTGGACGTTAAAAAGCTTTATGACTTCGCACGAGAATTGTCTGCAGTCTCATGAAGCTGCTTTCTTTCCCAAGTGAATTTATTTAACTTAGCAGTAAGATTTTCAATACATTTACTAAAGTTAGATTGTGTATGAGACGATAGTGAATGCCTAGTAACCTCCTCCACACACCCTAGCGGTACTTTGCGAGATAATATGCAGATAACTTCGATCACTGCTATTCACTGTGACATTCGTTATTTAACAATGTGGAGATGCCTTGAACTCATTTTATTACACCGTGGAAGTACATGAATGGAGTACTTCCCCGCGTACCATAAGAGAGAACAATAGGCAGCGTAGGAAAGGGATAGGTGGGTGAAATATAGCCAGAGTAGTCTGTAGTGCATGATGCATGTAATAGCAACTAATAACCCCTTTCTTATCATGTAGATACTAACCATCTAGCTGCATATGACCCTATTATCTTGCATGTCTCCATATCTTAATATCTTTGTAATATCTTAGTTGCATGTCAATAGTGCACACTTGGTTATCTTCACCCACTGCTACACACCCTCGTGGTGGCTCGCAGGGTATCACGTAGATGTAGATGCACTCTGGCAAAATACCATCAATCTGATAGGAATTACTTTCGAGAAGAAAACTGGAAATATTCAACGGAGGATAGTCGACGAACACAACAACATAGCAAAAGCAACAGTTAAGAAAACCTATAATGCGGTCGTGTTGCATGACGGGAGGGAAAATGTTCTAATTTTCCCAGTGGCCTAAGAGCTTTTCACGCTAAACACCCAGAATTTAGATATTTCCGTCGCACAAAAGCGTGCCTTTGTCATCGTTGGCGCATAATTAGAACAGTTTCCGCCAATCGACGTTGGTATCAATTTACTTAAAATAAAACACTTTTAGAAATTTATAAAGCCTGAACGCCAGGAATAAATATTGATTAGCAAATTTCCACAGGTATCGAGTTCTTTCCACGAATTTCCCCCATTTAAGGCATTTTTCGGAATGCACCGACCATGCAGGGTTGGATATAAAATAATTCTCTAGGTATGGAAATAAACTTCCTCAAGGCCTTCCACATTCTACCAGAATTGTGAAATCACGAGAAACTTTCCAGATTTGCCTCGGTCAGCACCCAGCACCGCACATTAATCCCATATGAATGGCTCTCTGGAAGAAAACTATAAATTGCCAACGGGAGATAGAGTCGACGACGACAACAACATAGCAAGCTTGAAAGCAGAAGTTTTGCTCGCACCGGCACGAAAAAAAAACTCCGCAAAACAGAAATAAATGAGCTAATAAAAATGCTCCGATGGGGTACGCTAACGCTGGGAAACAAATCTCAGACCCGTACCATCGTCCGCTCAACGGCAAATTTCCAATCCAATTTGAATGTACGACGAAAGACACATTCACGCTCACCATGTCGTGAAAAGAGCCAACGAACTGAGAAGCGACGGCATTACCCTCGGGGAGAGAAACGGCGAGGGGGGACTTTGAAAACTGGAGGCGCCACGGCGGACGTCTGGGGGGACGGAGGGTAGGAGGAAAAATATATTCAAGACGGGGAGGCCCGCGAGGCAAAGTCGGAGGGAGGTGGAGTGGACTGGAGAGCGGGCGACTCACAGTGGATAAAGAGGTTGGGGGGGGGAGTAGGTTGCCATATACGCCGGAGGGATGGGCGTCGGTCATGGGTCGGCACATGTGGACCACGTATGATCGCTTCCTCCTCCCCTCCAATCCCATCTCCCGGCGCCAAAACCTTTAGTCCAAAACCACCTCCTCACTCCCCCCAACGTGGGTAAAGACTGCCTGCTCGTGTTCTTCTGGTCCCTGCACCACAGCCTCCCCCCCTCCCCACGAAAACCACCTCCATCACCACCGAGGCACAGCGAAGTTTTATCTACATAACACGGTGTACATCGCGGACCGAATAAATATTCTTTCACCTCCCCCCCCTAGGCGATCGTGCGGGTGAGGTCCTGCCTCTTCAACGATTCGCTCCCCAGCGAGCGAGAAGGCGGAGACTTGAATGAATTCAATGATCATAAATTCTTGCCCTTTATTATCTCTGAAGGAGAAATTCAGATAACGGATAGGATTCTCCCATCAGACATTTTTATGTAGCCTCCCCGACGGTCACGGAAGGACAAATGAACGTGAGCTTCACAAGTAGATGGACTTCGAACGTTTAACTCATTGTTTCAGGTTACCAATTTCAACTTAAATCACATTTGGTGGCGAATCCTGAGGGATAATACAACGCTAGACCAGTATGAAACAGGTAAAGCATCAATGTGGAAAAAAGTTTCGACTCGAGGGCGGCATGATAATTCAGCACGAGGAGATGACGTCAGCAGTAATAATTGCCGAGATCCACGACGATCAAAACTCCTGTCGGCTGAGCTAATTAAGGTGCGTTTACACGTAGCAGTTGACTGCTATGACAGTCAACTGCTAACAACTATTAAGCCCCACTCACATGCGTAAATAGCAACAGCGATGCCAGTTCAGGTCGATACTGGACACATGTCGAACACTATCGATCCTAGTTCGAGCTATTAGCAAAGTTGAAGCCCGTCTACTTTCCAGCGGAAATGTAATCAACACAATCGCAACAATCACCAACGGAAAGCAATACACGACGGAATTTGGATATAATAACAAGGATATCCCTCCCCGAAGGGATATTCTACTCTTTAAAGAATGGGAACAAAAGATAATCGTCAATTGAATTTATTGCTTGAAGATTTTCATGAAAATTTAAGCATCAATCAAAATTGAAATAATACTTTTTATTTGCTGTGGCAACGCCTAAATAGCGGCTTTAAGCTGCAAAGACGTTGGTGCAGAGGCATCGTAGCAGTAGCGGTATAGATATATGGCGCATCTCGCGACTGTCATAGCAGTCAACTGCTACGTGTAAACGCTGCTTTACGCCGGCGACTGCTTGGACGCAATTTGATTTGGGATGGAGTGGCTGACAATCGATTCACATGGACCCCCATTCGCGTGTGTCCAAACATAAATCTATGCGAGGGATACCTGCAGACAACGACCCTGACGTCGATGGTTTGAACTCTTTGATTCACTGGCCACGGCGGGGGAGTGGGGATTGGGTCCACCCAGCTCCCGTACCCCCAGCCCAACGCACGCACTACACCTAGGAACACCCCTCCTCCACCGGCGGACGACATCCCCCTTCCTTCCTCCAGACTGTTCTCCAATGGCAGTCGTGGGCTGAGACATGAGCGGAATCCGGAATGAGAGAGGTCTGCAGGCGCCACCAGGAGGCTCCGCTGAAATCACTGCCATGTCTACCCCTTCGGGCTCGAGAGGGGGAAATCGAACAGAAGATTGATGCTTTGTTCGAGGATACATATCAATTTCGACACAATCAGAGACCATTGGGCAGATAACCAGCGTGCCAAGCACTCGCGATGCAAAGTAATATCGATGTCGTGAACGCCAAGATGGTGCACTGCATTTCCGAATTGCATTTCCGAAAGAGATGATTTTTTAAACTGTAAATATACGAGTTATGACGATTAATGTTCCCGGCGTTTGTCACTCACTTCAAATTGACGAAATTCTGAAAATTTTGCAATTTCTCTCTGCAGGAATGTTTGGTTGAGGGGGGAGGGGTAATTTTTTTAGGCTTATTCTTAGAGAATAGGTGCTTCCCGTCACAACTACGTCCTACAAAAACACTTTTTGCCGTATGCATTGTTCTTGAGTTCACCCTTTAAAAAACTGCAGTACAAGGCAAGATACAATTATTCCGGCATGTCCATAAAAGATGAAACGAAGAGGAACTCAAAGGAATAACTCGATCTTCCTAGCCATTCTAGACGGTGGGTGACAAAAAAACGGTAGCAGCGGGAGAGGAAAACAATTAAGTAGAATCACTGGCCGTACAAATGCCATTTCTGAGTAAAATAAAACTGCTTCCTCACGGCCTAGATGATGCGGAAATAACGGCAGAATAAAGATGTCAGAGTTATTCGATGAATGAAACTACGATGCCTGCTAACCTGTACGAGAACTCGGTGATTCCGGAGGTCCCAGCCCCCTAACGAATTCATGATATATTTGCTAATGATTGGAATATAACACGGCATATGGGAAAACAACCTTCACTCAAGCAAAAAATAACGTAATCTACTGCGAGTTGATTGTTCACCAATAATCCAAACATGATAGGATATTAGATAGAGCAGGAGGAACATGTCACGCACTTGCACAGACTCTTCATCGAAAATGGGGTTTTTCTGATGAAATGATACCTGTTTTATGGACGTTATGCATTAATTTATATACTAACGTTGAATTGTAACATTTTCAAGAGGGTTTTGTACTGAAGTCATAGGGCAATGGACTGCATTGGCATACTGCTTAAACGCAATAGTCACATTGCATTACCAAAGAGGGGAGAAAAATGAAGAGATAGACCTTGAGCGGAGACGTAGAGAATATAATAGCAGTAAAAACTCAAGAAATTAATGATCTAATCCTTGCGCATTTCACATACGGTCTTTGAGAAATACGGCAACAGTGGATAGGAGGATATTGAAATGAGACGTGGAGAAGGATGGACCAGTGAGTTTGGTGGAGAGAAATATAAACGAAGAGCTGCTATATAATTGCAGAAGAAGAGAGGATTTTAACTGGATTTAAAATGCACTTTAAGGAAGCGGAAGCCTGAAGAGAGTAAGAGAGAGGAGAGTTCTGAGGAAGGCCGTAAGAGTTAGGAAAAGAATACGTATATTCGAAGGTTGAAGAGCTAAAACAGGAAGCAATGCAGATATGCAGACACTATCCAAAAAACAAACGACTCCGGTAGAGTATCACGATGATGGTGATGAGGATTGCCGCGGCTACATCTAACGTTAAGTCGAATATACATATAAAATTCTCAAGGCCATCGTAACACCAACGCTCGAGAGCAAAATTTTGGTAAATCAGCATAAGGGACAGAAAAATAATCAAGTACAGCGAAGGATAGAGTCCATTATGAAGAGTACACAGTGATATTAACTGGTAGGCCTTGCAATCTGTAAAAAAGGTTTTTTTTCGTTATGTGGCTGAAAACTTGCACGCCATAAAGAACATGCATATCTCCTCACATTTTTAAAAAGAATCTCTTAGTACCAGACGCAAAATGAGGCCCAGATGAGGTCACCCTTCTGCAAAAAGAGTCATTGCATAGTCTACTTGGAAAAGGGTAGCACTAGGTCGCAGCTCGACGTCACAGCACGTACTAAGCAGATAAGGTTGATGATACTGTTGTTGCCTGTCATTAGAAGCAAGGAACGGAGACTTGAAATCTTCGCTCGCACGGCGCTTTCCCTCCCTGCTCGTCACGAAGTCCAAAGACAGACGACGAAGAAACAACCATCCAGATGATAAAATAAAACCGATGTACAGCCAACGACAATTTAAAGAACAACTCTCATTCGGAAAACATTTAATTCTCGCAAACTTACACGGTTTGGCAGACTAATCCAATTCTCAAGTGAATAGCTAACTCTTCAAAAATTAACTATTCACAAATAATATACTACTTATAATTTCCACCCTGTGAATCACATTAAAGAACTAAAGGCGAGGAATGAATCTTGACACGATGTATACGGCGACACATTCTACTAAAGATTAGGAGCTCTGTTGGAATGGAATGATGCGAATGGGTTAAGCACTTCCATGACAGTAATAGTTTATCATCCCAAACGAAACATTATCCACCGGGAATAAAATTTCCCAGTGGAGTTATCTACCCAGTCTCCTACATTAAGGACGAGTCTCATACCAAATCCGACGTTGGAAAAGATAACACAAGATGTCACTCAATAAACTTTCAAACCGCGCATTAGCGATCCTTGTACTGATTATGATGGCCGGCCACAATCTTCGATCGAGCCAGTCGCAGCGAGCCTCGATATAAATAAACAACTACAACAACAAGGGAGCAGCTCTCGAGGCGGACTCTCTCTCTCAACCTTGCTGCGGTCTCGAGTAGATGGGAGGGAGAGGCGGGCAACGGTGCATGAAGCACACGACTCCCACCCACGCAAACGCACACCTCGCACGTACTCTCCGGAATGAGGACGGGAAGACCGCGGAGGTCACTGTGGCAGGGCGTCACGTGGGTGGGGTCGGCCGGGTGAGAGTGACTGCGGACGGGAAGGCGGGGGCAACATCACCATAGCGCACCCGCCGGGCGAGGGAGAGAGAGGATTCGAAAAGGGAGGAGGGGAAGGAAGAAAGAAAGAGGTGCCCAGACGTCTTCGGGAAAAGTCAGACAATGGGTCGAAAATGGGGAAGACGAAAAGGAGGATTCGTGCGAGGGGGTTGGGAAGAAAAGGTGTCGAGGAGGGGGGGGGGCACGCTGGTGGCAGGAGGAGGAGAAAGGGGGGGTGGGTATGGAGGGAAGGCATCCCAGGGGCGGGCAGGGTGGTGGAGGACGGCACAGGTAAGTTATTTACACCGGTCTGACGGTGTGGCGCCGAGTGTTATTAACGGTGTTGCCAAGTTTACGGGAAGGACCGCGGTGGATGCTGGGGCGGGGGCAAAGAGCTGGATGGGAGGGCGAGCGAGTGTAGCGGTGCTCTTTTGCAGTTCCCCATCTCGCGTCCCCGGGCGAGAAATGCGCCTCTCGGCTTATTTAGTGGGGAGGCGATCGGAGTGCCCTGACACCCCCTTTGAAAAAAGATTCGAGGCCGATTTGAGCGACGGGCGCTTTCCAATAAATTATTCCGCTCGCATAATGGGCGAGTGCGCGAGAAAGAAGAGGCTTCTCCTATCGAGATTTATGACGAGTGTCGGTAAACAGCGGTAAATAGGCTCCGCGGCGAGATGCATGCACGCACAACTCCCCCTTCTCCCGATTCGCCGAAGGAATATGAATGCACAACGGTTCACGAACCGCACAATGGCATCGACGGGCACGTTTGGAGTCGGCGTTTTAAAACCCGCGCCCGACATCAAACACGCTCGAGAAACAAAGAGTGCCGAGAAGTGATGTGGTCGACTAAAACAATGTCAAGCTGAGCATCCTTTGAAAATGGAGAAAATAGGAGAAGACGATGTACAGGTAGGTTTCATGAGCCCTCACTGCAATTCGGTATTCTTATACGTGCACCGTAATTGGCCGTTGGAAAGGGCGAGATCCCTAATGTACGATAAGGAATGATCAGAGAGCAACGAGATTGATATAGGCGAAGATAATGCGCACCATGAAATGGCCGGAAGATATTTTTTTAGGGTCAAAAATGTCATGAAGTAGAATTGTATGAAAAGCCATAGGCAATCCTTTGAAGGACTCATAGGGATAAAACGAACAATAAATAGAAACAGCAGGGATTTATCCTTTTATTCCTCATCAATTTACAAAATTCTAAACGAAGAGTCGTGCAAAAATTTTACCGGACGTAATATAACTCATTATCACGAGGCATCAATTCTGACGTTGCTTTGACACAGCTCTCCACTCTATCCTCCTATCAAATAAAAACTCTACATTACTTAATTATATTAAGGGTTATAATTATTTATGATTTTACACCTACAAAAATAATTTCTCAAACACCCTCAATCAATTATGCGCACAATGAATCACGGAAACGATACAAATACTACGGCTGCTGAAAGACATTGCTCATGGACCATTGCGTACCTCTAGGAGCTTCGCTTCACCCCGCTGTCCTCATACTAGCACCAGTCCCTCGCATCATAACTCACCACTCATCTCCCGCCACAAGTACGTTTTAATCTCAAGAATCACCACTTCTCTCCCATTTTCAGGGCGATAGGAATCTTCAGCGGGGAAAAAGTGTGCCTCAAGGAACTTAAGCCCGACGGAATGCCCCAGCGGTACAATCCATTGTCGACGAGGACTGCGAGAGACGTGCCGAAGGGAAACGCGTGGGAAGAGAGCACGCTATTACCTTAAGTCTCCCATTCCCTTCATTTATCCGCTCACTCCTGATACAAGGCTGTTCGGGAATACCTGGAGCAGAAACGGAGAAAAACACACGCGACGGCGTTAAGACAGCACCTTTTTGCGCGGACGGCAGCACGTGCAGAGAGAAATATGCACATATTCCCATGCAAAACTACGTCGTGTCCCCAGTGCAGTCCGCATAAACGAAGAAAAAAATCAGCCGATTGATCGCCACCACCTTTAAATTGAGTTGTTCTGGCCTCAGAAGCACTAGTGACACTTGGAAGCAAACCCATAATCGTCCCAGGAAATTTCCTTGCCGGGTTTGGAATGGAGCAATAAAATAAATACCTATACCCGTGCGCGTAAAACGCTGATTAGCATACGCGGATAAATACGAAGACCTTGTCAGCCTGGAACGCTTGTATTCCAAGGACGGTTTAAGGAAATGTCGATCGACTATTTGCGATGGTTGGGGGGAGAGATAGATGGGTAGGGTGGGCTGAAGACGGGGACATGAAGGGTTAATATACCTCGCGTAAGGAACTAAGCCACACCCTCGCGCGGAGGTACATGGAAGTGCATGCATGGCGGGCCCATACGTGCCAACAATCAGTAAATAAGTGGTTCTGGGCTGGGCGGAGGAGACAAAGAGGGGGAAATAATAAAAATACTTCGCTCTCGACCTTTCACTCCTGCCCTTTGGAACGCTCCACAGCGGGGAAGGATTGCGAGGGGAGTTGCAGCGCCCAAGAAATGGAGGAGTGGAAGGTTCACGGCGTTTTGCATTGAAGGGGCGCAGGGGAAATAGACATGTCCCCAGCGGCCAAACAGACAGCGGTAAAGTAATTTAACGACTGCCAGATGACAGAAATCGAATCAAATGAACGGCGTGGAGGGAAGAAATTAAATCGGAAATGTCTCCACCACTCATTCCGAGACGACTGTCTCGCTGTACACCACGGCTCACAGCTCGGCTAGAAATAAATCAGTAGTACAAAGATCAGATGGGGGACTGTTTTCCAGCATAACAAAGAAAAAACCTAGGACAATAACACTCCAGAATAAATGGCGGACAATGGACATTTTAAATTCAAGATAGTAGTACAGTAGCTGTTTAAAGGCATTCTACTGCGGCATTCAGTAGAAAACCAATATGGATCAAGCTGTTACATATAGGTAGGTATAGCACGCGTACAAGTATTATTTGATATCACACTCACATTTATATCATGCAATGATGCACGATTCAAATCCCGATAATACACCGACAATTGCGGTTACCAAAGTGTTCCGCGACTTGTTAAAAGCATGACAAATACTCTTTATATTGAGAGAGAGAAAATCCCCTTTGTTGACATAACATCGTATGAAAAGAAAACGCTTCAGTACATATGCGGCTCTTCAACGAAACGGATTACGACTTAAGTTACCAACGACGGGGAGCACCAGAAGCCAAAACGGGCAGCGAAATCTGTTCAGGATCCCACAAGGATATCCGCGCCTGAAGAGTTCAAGAAAGAGGATTGATAGGCATCCTCTTTTCTGGAGGATTGAAGGTCCTAGCTCGGGAAGAAGAGGTGTGTACGGCGCGGAAGAATGCAATTTAGTGAGGGTGGTGATGAATTATGAAGGCATTATTTATTTCGAGGGTGCGGTTGCAGAGAAGGAGGATCGCAGAGGGGAAAGGAGGCAAAAAAATAAGGAAGAAAGATATTTCCATTCACGTTCCCCCTCCCACGAGGGTTGAGCATCGAAAGAAATCATCGATGTATGGATATGTATTAAATATCTAAAGCACATCTTACCACAGTTGTTTATCACAGCCGTTCTGCAACTATCTTTCGAAAAAACTATCGTTGTTATCTTGACTCGTAAGTTTGAGAGAAACTGCGTTAGGTCCCCAAGGTCAGGAGGATAAGATCGGAGGATCGAATTAAAAAATACACCGAAATATTTTGCGCATGTCTCCGAAAAACCCCCATGCCTCTTGAAACAGAATTCTTTACGCACGAAAATATTGTAAAATTATTTCGCCAATGTGATGTAAAATATTTTTACTTGGAATAATATACTTGAAATTCGGATATGATTTAGAGAGACCCTGTTGTTGGCTCTACTCGTTAAAACTCTACGATTTAACTAGGAGAAATAACATTTTTCAATTCAAACAAATCCTACTTTATTTCACAACCGGTTTAATCACGTATCGGATGATGTTCTGACGATGACACCGTGAAATAAAATCTTATTCCCTGTGGAACTGCAGAATGCAGTATCTTCTGGTTAATATAGATCAGGTAGGTTAACTCTCGAGACGTAAACTTCCCACAAAGTTTTCCGTCCCATAAAAATCAACAGTGAATCAAACTACGGTATTCTCATTCACTGATGACAATATATGCTACACGACATAGCATTTTCAAAATTAAATATAGTTTCGTTTTCACCCTAAATTTTACTTCAGAGCCATTAGCACGTCCTCGAAGGGCCGCATGTGGCTGGCGAGCCTCAGCTTGCCGACCCCTGATATGTATGAAAACCCATTGATGAGAAATCACGGAGCACCAGAATCCAAAATATCGTGCCTGCACTTTCGCCGTTCGTCTTTCTCGCCACACCCGGCTTCGTCCGCACTCACGGGCGTGCTCGGCTCCGCAGTCTCCAGTCGCAGAGGCCAACGCAGGCTTCGCACGAGTGCCTGGGTGTGCTCCACCGGAGGGGGTGGATGTAAACAAGGCGAGGGCAGTGCGTGCGTGGGAAGAGGTCTGCGAAGCACGAAGAGAGCGAGAGGGAGAGATGGAAAGTGGGGGGAGAGAGGGCGGGAGATAACGGGAAGGAAAGAGAGAGATGAAGCAGCAGCCGCGGGAGAGAGATAGAGAGAGGGCAGAGCCAACCAACCAACCAACCCCCTTCCCCCCGGGCTCTCGAGAGATGCAATGAGGCGCGCACGGAAATGGCGCCAAAACAGCGGAGGAGAAAGAGCGCGCATTAAAATAGATCCCCGACCCATGGCTTGGGCCACACGCAAAATAAACAGAAGCCATGGATCTACCATCTCGATTTGGGGATCCATAATCTCAAGGCCGGAGTATTAATATGTTTAGAGAAATGTCTGACTAATCAATAATTAATAAAATATTATGTAGAAAATAGCCATTTACTTACATGTGTCACGTGAACGCATATATAACATGTTTCCACAAGGTAGCATCATTATACGGTAGCATATAATTAGCATGCGTAAGGTAACTTATCACTCCCTTCCCAACACTTTTGCAGCGACTCACAGAGTAGTACGTTGATGGAGGTGTATCTTTCGGTAGCAGAAGTTAGCAAATAAAAGAGGGAAGAAAACGGTGTCACCGCAATAGTTCTAGTTCAATACTCGAATATTTTCGTCATCAGTGATTGCTGAATCATCATTAGGTTCCACGAAAAAAACAATGCTTTTTCATAATGAGGGGTAAAAATTGAAGTTAAAAGATAGGGTTTCGTGAAATATTGAGTTTACTTTCATCCCTTACTCCAATTAGCCTTTTTGTTAATAAAAGGGAAGGAAATATTTCCAAGAACCACTTCATGAGGATAAAGAAGAGAATATTGAAGAGCGCACCTATTATGTTTGGATGGAGAGCAAGAACAGGTGCCATAGGGATATAAAATAGCGAAAACGGCTAGCTTGGACAAAGAATAAATGCTGCAAAGGGAATATCTAGGGGAGAGACCAATTTTTTCCCAGTTACGCTTGCAAACTGAGGTAGATGGTGCAGTAATCTCTGCATAAGGAATGCACTACCGTGGCCGATGTGACTGTCGGCAAAACAACTAAAACATCTCGTCTGAGAAAAAAACATGAAGAACATTTCCCACCCCGACGGCGGAAAATATGGAATAGCGCCTTCGGATCAATTCAGAAAGGAATACAGGATACCCTCTGGTCAAATGGACGCTCCCAGAGCAGGAGCTCATAAAGAATCTCTTCAGCGGCCACCGAAAGTGACTCGTGGCCGCAGTTCCGTGTTTTCGTACCCGATCGGGTAAATATAAAAATGTACAAAACAACATCATTAAATCAGAAATATATCCACCTCTTTCTGCAAATGAGTGAATTAAAATGGTAGGCTTTAAATGTAGCTGTCTTCAGCTCATCCTCGTAAGAAAGGAATGCTTTAATTTATTTTGTTGAAGCGGTAATTGCTGCAAATGTGTTTATGGCCGCACCAAAATTCGTCTATTTCCGCATTTTAGTATTGCTGCACTAGAAAATCTTTACCCCAATGCTACACCACTGCGTCGGCTCAATTTTCCTCGGCTGACCCAACGAGGAGAATCCTGAGGTTCCGGAGACCATAGGGCGTTCCGAGGGAGTCTCGGCTGACGGGGTGATATTCAAACGTGCCCGCACCGGAGAAAAAATGACCAAATCCAGTCTATTGGTGCATTTATGGGATGCACGGAGCGAGATCGAGTATGTGGGGAGGGGAGGACCATTGCGAAACCGACCCCGACATGTGCAGCAACTATCTTGGCTCACTTCGGCATCCCCCAGGGCAGACGGATGGACTCGGTGTAAAGCAGTGCACGACGACTGCGGGCCTGGCTGGCTGCAATGCTCCTCACCGCTAAACCTCCCCTTCCCCCTCGGCCCATAACTTACCAGCCACCTCCTCCCACACTCCTTCCTCTCTCTCCCCTCCCCACACCCTCCTTCGGCCCGGCAGAATCGCTTCTCTTTCCCGGTAACTCGTTTACATCTCGAGGGGTGGGCGCCCGACAACCCTTTTCTCTTTTCCCGAGGTTAGGGACATTATGCATGGCTTCGGCGTCTCCCCCTTCGAGCACGGTCCTTTAGCGCGAGCGCAACATGGGTTCATACCTCCCATTGTTGTTAGGTCGACGACGATGCCGGAGGGAGAAGCCAGGGAAGGAAGGAAGGAGGAGCAGAGGATGAGCGGAGAAGAGAGAATATATTCACAAAAAGCACGGCGAAAAAGGCACGGATACTCCGTGCGAGGTTGGACATCAATAGCACGCCGCGAATGACAAGACAACGCTGGTCTAAAATCAGGGCTGGCAAAATTCTGAGACGGAAGAGCCAATTCTGTTCGTAACAACAGTATCAAGATTATTCGAGAGCCATTAATATATTTAGGAATTCAACCATGGAAAGTATAAATTAATATTTTTAAAACAGCACTCATTACCTCTTAAGGAATTGAGAAAAATTATAAGAAAGTGCTCTCATTATCTGTAACCGGAGTGAGTAATCATCTTGCATTTCCCGAAAAAGGCTATGTTTGTTCGCTTTATGAATTGTGTTTTTTTTATTATAAGGCACAGTAAAAAGTTAGAAACTAAGATTGTTTTATGTTCATCATAGTTTTACCTCAGAGCTACATGTGCGTTAGCAAAGTTTCGCACTTTTCTCGGTAGCTACAGTTTGCCTACCACAACTTAAGAGTAGTCTGTCGCAGGGACGGCCGAAAGAGCTCCTCGTATGTGTAAGATACGGAATCTTTAGCAAAATTTCAATTTTCAATTGATGTCGACAGGCTGGAAAGTAGAGACTTTAATCACACGGGTTTGAGAAAAAGTAGGATGCTTTAAAGGAATGAATATATTTCCACTTAGGTCGAATATTTCCATTATGCACCGCTATCTTGGAAAACAGACTTTTTGGAATGCAATAATAGAATTATATAATTGTATCCTCTTCAAACAGCCCTTATGATCCAAATGGAAACGTGCTTGGCACAATTGTTTTTAGTTTGAGCCCTAAAATAGAAAGGAAGGTCTCTCAAGTCCTCACTGACACAGTTACTAACATGCGGGTACCTGAATTAACTCAATCCATAAATGTTCACGAGGGTCTATCATATCAAAATCCATGTTGAAATGAATACGTGACTAACTTTGCAAATGCATTAGGCCAAACACACAGCCGACGCCAGTAACAATTTCACTGATATGGCTATGGAATGCTACCGTAGATTGAGCAGTTAAAGGAAGATGCCTTCCATAAATACAGGACAAGTACACCCCGTGAATGAAAAGGGAAGAAAAAAAAATTAGACGAAGGAGAAAGGAGCGTCACGATGCTGTTCAAAACAAAAGACACGAGCGCCCACGCATCGTCCTCGAGTACGTGACCCAGCGGGTCGAAGCTGTGCACGATCCGCCCGATACCAACCTTATCGCGCATATTTCAGCGACGGTGGGACTAAAACGTTGTTTTGTTTAGAGACGAGACGATGAATCGCTCGTTCCGCACCGGATGCATACATCAATCCGGCTAAAACCACCGAAACAATGTTTAATAGATGGTAGAAATGTAGCCGCAAAATAAAAAGTGTACAGTAAGCTTTTTATTTTGCGGCTAGAGTAAGGAGAAGACAGGAGGAGCGTAAACCGAGGTAGTAGTATTGAATTGGGAACGCCAGGATACAAAATACAATAACTAACCGAACTATGAACAGCGCGATAGTTTTAAGTTTTGTGCTATATGTTGTGATTCATACAATTCAAAGAGGAAAAACAATTATTGAAAAATGACTATGTCTAAAGGTGTACTCCGGCGCTCTCACTCGGTGGAACTCTTTCTTACGCATCTCACGATAGAACTTTTATCCGGCTACGTATATCTGTCCACAACTACAGATAAAGGTTTATCGCAATAATAAATGCTATCTAATTCACCGATAACCTTCCACATAGAGAAGCACGTCCACTGTTTTGATGACATTAAATGGAGTTTCTTCCTGAAATGTAATCAAAATTACAGGCTTTCGCTCAAAAACAAACTGGAAATTAAGAATTTGTCTACCATTACTTTCCACTACGGTACAGATGGCCGGAAGTTATTCTAAAACATCTCACGCATGCATGTCGTTTAAAAATTCTTAAGCATCTGCGTGCGTTGTTCAACCCGATCATTTAAGTCCTAGAGCAATTTTTTCTTACACTGGTACTCCCCATCCGGTTTTCTCTGTAATTGCCGTAGCTGTAAACATCCCCATATGTGATGTAAAAAACTGGTCGCTATAAATACCTAAATGCTATAGCAGTTTCGATAGGTGTAGAGTGACTCTCTTCAAGAACTCTCCAAAGAATGTACCTAATCTTCTTCCGGCTCTCTTTATCTGAATTGTTTCAACCTTTCATTTAATAAAGTTATGCTTGTGAAAGATTTAAGTGCCTTCTGAGAAGAACCTTAAATTGAGGGAATTCATGGATTAGAGAAGTCACCAACAAGTTAAGCTCAACTTAAGCTCTTCGAAAACTAATTAATATTATTGACAATATCCTCCTGGGAATCCAAATAGCACCCTAGATTAGTGTTTTTAACTTTTTAGGAAATAACGGAAGCAACAGGCAGCAAATACGGTTCCGTGAAAAATATCGTTCTTTGTACTATTCTATCGTCCTATGTCTCAACACGAAGGTAGGTCAATTAAGAAACTTTCCAAAGGTTCAAGCAGAGAAATTCAAAAATCCATCGCAACAAGATAATTGAAGTGATACCTTCACATCCATCACAACATAAAAAAAATATTTCACAAAGATTGCTAAAGCCTGAAAACAAAGAAAATTTTGTTGCTGCATGCTAAATACATTAGGAGCGGCAGAAAATGTTTTACGGAGCCAGTCACAGCCAAATCTCAGTTTCGGAGGCTAGCAAAAATCGGCAACGTTTGGTAAGGCAGTGCGACACCTTGGGGGTGTCCCCACCTTTTCACCGTTTCTGGACTCAAAAGAGAGGACAGAACCCCGTGGCGAAAAGGTGCCTAGCCGGGTGACGGGTCTCAAGAGGACTGGAAATGGTATACGACTATGACTTGACAAGCGGAAGGACGGACACCAATGGAATCCCAATCTATTCCACATCTCTAAGAAATCACAATGAGTTATTTTTACTTGCCGGTCGCTTTTCTCCCGAGATGTTTTACACGCGATAAAGGTTTCTTGGTGTTCGGGACCGATCTCTTCGGTTTCCTCTTGTGGGCAGATAATACAAGTGGCTTCTGCCGAACATTCACAATTACGTGTCACAGTTCTTCCCCATTGTGCTGATCACGCTCCTCTGAGAGCGTCTGCTGTCTTCATTGAGATATGTCACACAAAATAAATCGGATATATATGCAAACGTTCGAAGTAGTTCCCATACGGCAATCGAAAGACAGAATTTCTTCCGCTTCTTTAACTACAGAGTGCCATATATACATCTACGCAATACCCTGCAAGCCACCGCGAGAATGTGTGGCAAGGGGTGAAGATCACCAAACATGCACCATTGGCATGCAAACGGGCTACTAAATGGAATGACTAGCGATATGATATGAAGCTTGAATGAACCGAATAAATGTTTGGAAGAGATTCACCACCTGCCTACGACCCTCGATGTGGATTGGTCCTCGATCGGTGTAGTTTTCATGATGCAGGGCTCCTTAAATTTAAACTGCTCCCAAATGTCTCATCTCGATGAACAGAAATGTGCAGTTGCTCCGTAGGGGTTAATAAAACCATTAAGGCTGAGGCGGTTACGGTCATCAGAGTACACCCTCTCAGGACAATAAATGATCATAGAGTAAAACCGAATATTTAAGGGATGACAAGGAATTTTGCGAACAGTAGAGAAAATAGTTACATACACGACAAAATATTTTAATGATTTTCAAACAGAGAATCCACAATCAAAGAGAAAAACAAAAAAAAATACCGGTTAAGGTTATTGGGAGAAGTGTACAACCTAATAAAAGCTTACCTATGAAAATTGATTTTACTTTTGAAAGAAAAAAAACTTTGCGGAACATTTCGTCGCTAGGCCTTAGGCCACAGGAAACGCGAATCGTAGCTTTCGATGTAGCATTTCAGGAGCCCTTTGTGCCCCCAACCATTCCGATGTACAGCTTTGTTAAGAGGAATACAAATGGAAAGACCGGAGAGCGCCAGGTGAAAGAGAACCCAGGCAAAAAGAAACCAAAATTGCACCAGCAAGGTGGAAGTTTTTATAAAAAAAACACCCTCGGGGACATTCCAAAGACTCTTTTTTAGAGTGGATTGGAAAGAGCTCGGAAGAATCGAGGGATAACGGGAGAATTCGTAAGCATCAGTCCGCTGACACCGCCCTGGACCATAGAGCGCACTCCCACGCAATCCGACCCTCCCCTCTCTAAGCCCCCCCCCAAGGAAAAATTCCACCGTAAACCCTTCCCTCATCCATAGGGCACCGACCAACCCATTCCTCCAAAAAGGACCCACTGAGCCTCGCTCGGCAACGTCAATCAAAAGTGAGCGAGAACAACGGGGTCTACTCTTTTTATGCTTTAATTCGCCCGAGCAGAGGATGGGGGAAAATATATACTTACCTATATAGAACACACACATATAGGTGCGTATATGCGTGACACACACATACATATATACCTATGACCCCCTCCCCCCTCTCTTCAGCCTCCTCGACTCGAGATGTCCCTACTTCCTCCCACTCCACGTCTCCCGCCATAGCTGGTCCCTTTCTGGGGCCTCACAAAGACCACAACAACAACTACGCAATCCTAATAAAAAATACGTATCCCAGAGCAACCCTTTGGTCTTGGAACTCTCTCTCCAACCCCCGTGAACGTCAGTGCACAGCAGCGAAGGGGAGGGAGAGAGAGGGAGGCTGCCCAGTGCCTCCTTTCAGCTACGATCTCTTTGAGCCAAGAAGGAATCTGCAAGACGAGTGAGCCAGGCAAGCGGCAAAGGGGTTGGGTTTAGAGGACCACTCACACAACGACCCCACCCTCAATTCTCTTTTTTTCTACCTTCCCTCTCCAGCCTTATATATCTCTTGGTATTCGCACTCACAAAAGAAAGAAAAATGCGCGGATTTTGGAGAGTAATATGACTCCATGACCATCACTCCATTAATAATGGAAATACCTTTGCAATAATACAAATACTGGTTGATTGTATACCTAAAACAATGGCCCCAGTAAGCCCGAACTTACTGAAACCATGCATGTCCTTGGGACATAACCAAAATAGTGAAGCATATGGAATATCTTGAATAATCCCTATACTATTGCACATTCACATATATCCACGAGTGACTAATGTTTCTTCTGCACCTATGAGTAAACGTTTAAGATAGCGTTTTCACATGCAACATAGTGGCTACCATCTGGGTCTAAAAAGCCTATTATTCAATGTTATGAATGAAAACACCAGAAAAAAAGAAAAATCGAGAGCACGCATGCACTCTCAGCAAATTTCCATCGAGGAGACAAGTGCAAAAACTAATGAATGATTAATTTAATAATAGCACAAAGTACGTCAAATTGCACATTGACTCAATTTTTAGCGAAATAGGAACTCTAAATGCAAAGAAAAGGCCTCATGTTATAGACAGACACCTTCCTCCTTCCCACCGCGGCGTGGATGAAAACTTGACAACACTGGAGACTTCAACGCCCGCATCACATGACGATGGAAACCTCGAAAGACGGAATTTCTCCCACGTGTTACATCACGGAGAAAACCCCACTTTACTCGTGAACCTAGTTTTGTGAGTTAACTCGATCCCCACGGGAAGTTGTGTCAACAATGTATCGTGGAAAATAAACAAGCAAATGAGATCACAATTTGGGAAGCCACTGGCAAGACAATGACGATTTCGAGGAAGAGCTGTTGGTGTATCGGGGGATAAGACGAGACCTCGCGGGCAGAAGTTTTTAAAGCAGGAAATGTTTTATCAGGAGTATGGACATTGATTGAGCGTTATAGGAAGCGGAAATCGACGATAAAAAACTCGAATCATACTGATACACGTGCGAGTAAGATCCCGTTGGAACTTCCGTAAGCGGCACGGTACGCAATGCACGCGCACGAATGCTGGTCAGACACGTGATCTATCCATATCTCGGCCACATCGACGTCCTCTTCGTGGTACCATATGTATTGATGCTTCTGCTACACGTGTAAATAGCAAAGTATCCACGACCATCGGGCTATCACCCCAAAGGTGAGTGACTTGTAAAAATAAGCACGAAAGAACGGTGATGCACAAAATGATATAGCTGTTCAAACTGTACCGCATCACAATCCCTTAGATCCGTTCATGGATTGGCTTAATCTGTTCCCAGGTTTCGCTCTATAATTCCCGCAGAAATTCCGTCTACGTAATGATAACACGCGAGTGCTCTCTCTCTTCAATGACGATCAACGTCACCTGATCAAGTGTATGCAGCTCTTTGAATATAAAACCGTATTGACACTGACCACCGTAGCAAATTCACAAGCACTTGCACTGCGAATAATGAAAAGTTTTAACCAGATACCATTAAATAGAGCCTTAGCATCGCATTAATCGCAATAAATTTCTGTACACGGCTGCGCCACACCTCATTATATGCCATTATTTGCACCTTGTGCACGCCAAACCATTGAATGAGGGGCCCCAAAGGTGCACGGCGCTGCAATAATCCCCTCCCTCCCGTCTCATACCTAACTCTCTTAGCAATGGCCATCGAAAAACACGGCGGGCTTCGAGCAGCGCGCGGACGTCGGCCCACGCATTCCTTTCTTATAGCCTCCTTTTTTTCTCTCCCCTTCCCTGCTCTCACCAACACCAACACAAGTCTCGCAGGCTCACGGAGGAAGAAGAGAAGCAACGGCGGCTGCGGCGGCCATGGCAACACGACCGGTAAGGGCGAAGGGGGAGCGGAGGGATGAGGAGGAGAGGGAAGGAGGGGGGGGAGAAGAAGAAGGTGGCGGGACTCGGAAGGCGAAAGCTTACGCAGGGAGGGCTCTCCTCTCGAGGAAGAGGTGGAAGGTAGGAAAAGGTGAGGAGGGAGGTGGGTGGCCTTTTTTTTTGAAGCCCAGAGCATCCAATTGAGATTGACCATCCCGAGTGGAGGGGGTGGGGAAGAAAAGAAGGGTTGTACACTATGCACGCAAGGCTTATGAGTCAAGGAGTGCATACGTAACAAGAGGTCTACGGGATTGCTTTGGTCCAAGCCGGGAAGGAGAGAGAGAAAAAGGGAGATGCTTTTCAAGGTGAAGGGATCGGCTGGCTGAGGAGCAGAAATTCGGACGCGCAGTGGAAGGACGGATTTCTATCGAAAACACAACTCTAAGACGTGGATTCCAGGGGAGCCTCCCACCGCGCGTGTGGTGCGATTTAAAAGAAAGAAACACGAGACTCCGGAGGAACTCGTAAAATAGCATCGCGTAGCGCCAAGGCGATCGATGTTATTGCCGCTGTCGGGCGGAAATCGCCATCCAATCCCATACCTTTTTGGCAGCCCTCACACACCTAACTGAGAGTGTCACATACGTTGTTTTCATTTCTCGAGACGTCAACGTTGCGGTGGTATGAGAGGGTGGGTGGATCGACGGGAAACTGGTAGGTTAGGGAAGGTGTGAGGAGAGGATAGGGGGTGGGTGGGGGAAGACCACGTTTGAAAGACGGCCAAAAAGATTTTTTTCCCAGATTGGCCCACCCCCCGCATGCACACGGCTTACGCGAGGGGAAGATTCCGGCGATAAGGCTATGAAGGGGTAGGGGAGCGGTATGGATATGGATGTTGGTGGGTGGCGTCAAGACAAGGAGGTGTGCGAGCGCGGAAAAAGAGGGGGAAAAACAGAAAACTGCAAGCTCGCCAAAGACGGCAGGAGGAACCACCGCCAAACATCAACCCGTACTCGATATAACTCGATTCCCGAGAAGGGAAAATGGCTTTGTCATTCTTGAAAAGTATCTGTGGATACTATAGGATGCAACAGGGAGAACCAGCGAATTCTCACATTGTGGGAGGGAAACGTCAAATAATGCGACCGGTAGGGGAGGAGGAGGGGGAGCAAAAAACATAAAAAGGAGGTCCTCTCACCTGTTGACACACCCCTTCCGTGTCGGGGAACGGGGGCGCGCCGAGATAAACCCGTCGCCCAAAACACTGGAGACCTCACGAGGACGTCTGCGAGGGAAAAGTCTCCCAGCAGGGCCAAGGAATAAGGCCCGAATCCCACGTCGTCGCGGGAAATTAGGAAAGACGCGGGCAGCGGAGTCACAGTAAAAGACACACAACTAAGTCACCCGATTCACTTCTCCCTCTCGGAGAAACAAACGTCTCCCCTCTTAACTCGCGCACAATGGGTGTAAATACTTCACACTCGCGCAACTGCGCACATCAGCAACTTCACCGAAGATCGCTCCTTTTGGAAAGGGGTCACGAACCGACGAAAGAGATCTCACCGCGACGAAAACATCCTCCGTCCAAGCACGCACACACACACATACACAATGGCACGCAGTTCACGCATCCTTCACTCACGTCCGTGTCCTCAAAAAGGGGGGGTGGGAGGCGAGAGTAATCTTTCTACAACTCACGCCTGGCTACAATTGCGCTATCGATAGCGCCCAGACGACTTCTCCCCGAAATTGCTCCACGCGATCGTTCCTCACAACGTCTAAACACTTCCAGGCCGTGGGTCGCGTGCTTTCCTCGCTCTGGGACTGAAGAACAACCTTGCCTCGCGCACCGCGGGAACGAAACGGGTTCCCGTACGACCGATGCTTTCTCTCAGCCGGCCCCCGCGCGACTCCCGAGCCCGACGGTGCCAGTCCTCCACGAACGCCCTCTGCCGACCAGCACACAGGTACAAGAGAGGGGTGGGGGGAGATGGAGAAGAGGGGAGCTCCTTGGAAGGGGAAATGTGAGAGGAGTGGAGGGAGGAATGGAATGAGGACTTGAGGAGAAGCAGAGGAGGGGAAGGCGAAGGGGAGGACGCAGGAGGGAGAAGTCGAAGCAGAAGGCAACAGAGTGGGTGGGTGGGTTTGAGTCCAAGGAGGAGAGAGAGAGAGGAGGAGGTAGGGGAGGAATTTTTCCAGAGTGGCTGCGCAAGGCACGCTGGGTAATATCGCCCCCGGGGACGATGGGAGAAGATTACAGGTAAACACGCGCTCCGTCGTGGGGAGTTGGGGCGACGGGGAGGGGAGATATACATTTCGACGGAGGGAGGGGGAGAGGTCGTGGGGCAGTCGGGGCGGAGGATGGGGCCAGACCTTGCGGATGAGGGGAGGGTGGCGAGCAAGGAGACAGAGAGAGAGAGAACCGGTGCTGCGAGAAAAGGTGAAAACTCCTTCGGCCGGTAGGTGGGGTTGGAAGGGAACGGAGCGGAGATTGGGAAAGGGAAGAGAGATGCTAGGAATTGAGGAAATGGAAGGACGCAGCGGGAACGAAGACGAAGAAGGCGAAGGAATATTCATATCCGACTCATATACTGGAGAGTTGGTACCTAACGAATTAATGAGAATCGGGTAGATGCGGTGGCTCATCGACTCTCCGTCCCGAGAGCCCGGGATCGAGTCCCTGCAGCAGCAGATTTTTCAGTAGAATCTCGAGTACCGTGTGGAGAGCACTTCAAGGGTGTTAACACTCTTCGTCACATAGGAAGTTAAAATATGTACCCCTAGTTACCTCTGCTAAATGTAGCCCCGCCATGTTTCTCTCCTCTCTTCTTTCTAAGATCTCAAAATTATTCCCTCCTCTAACATTACAAAGGAGCAACTGATCTCAGCTGTCCGACGCCTCCTCTAATCACAACATTAGTAGATACCTTACAGCGTTGAGGTGTGCGGGTGGTGCGAATACTGTTTCCTACGTTACGGAAAAAAGCAGTAATGCAGAAATAAGGGATAGGATTACAAGTGTTCATTCTTAGCATAAAGAATATTTTAAAATTCAGTAAATTACAACGCCTTAGCTCAAATAGAAAAATAATAATACGAATGGAACATATTTATGCTCTATATGGAGCAAAGTTGTGCGTAGGCAAAATTAATTCAGTACCTGAGCATATAGAGGAAAATATTTTGTTCCTTTGGCTTGCATCACTTAAATATTCCACAGTGAATGACGTGGTTTATTTGAGGCTTTAATGTATTTACTTAGTGACGAGCAGACATTTTTAAACACTTTCACTACCTATTCTAATTCGTCGACGCGAACCCGAAATCAATCCACAGCTATTCTATTTCCCGATATATTATAGTAAAATCTGGGAAATGAACCATTGGAAAAGAAAATGAGAAAAATCATTACAACTTTCCTTCTCTTTTGCGCTAAAAATAAAAATTGCCAACTGACTGCAGCGATTTCTTAGGGCATAAACTGTGGACGTGATAATTTAAATATCTGATACTAATGAAATACGTTCCATACAAGTTACATCCCATTACTGTGTTGCAATAAAGAGTCAGAACTCCAGCATTCCTAGCCACAATCATCGACAACGAATTGGAGGATGGAGGTGGGGTTAAGTAAGCAAGGGTGAGGTAACGTCAGAAAACCCTTCTTCTCCACTCCCATATGGGGAAATCGGCGAGCAGTCGGCAAATGCGTCAATGACAGGGTAATCGAGAAAGCTTTTAGTACTGAGATGCTCCTGAGATGCACGGTCTCTATCCCTCTTTATTCGCCAGCGTCGCCGTTCCCGGCTACCGAGGGTAGATAATGTGGGAGGTACTGGAATGGGACTCACGAGCTTTCTTGTAATGATATGAGCAGTAAACGATGCTCATTACTCACACTGAAAAGGGAAGAATGCATGCCCCTGGGGGATGTTATCATGTCCCTCGGCTTTCACGCAAATTTATTTCCTCTCGACCATGCTGTCGGGGATCTTTTGACTATATTGTCCACTAAAGATAAACTATGCGATGGAGAGGTCTCACATGGGAAAATTTTACGGCAAACACACGGTATTTAAACTGAAGTTAGTTCAACGATGTAGAGAATTCTCCATTCTACATCCACAAAATGTAAGCTCGCAAAAACATTAAAAGCCTTATAATATTATAAGGCTGTTTGGTTTTCAAAAGAATTAGTATTTTCTCATAACAAAATTTAACACAAATATAATTTACCTTCACCTATGGTAAACTATGTACTAAACTATTTAATTTCTCAGCAACCATGAATGTTTCCACAACATTTCACCATAAGAGAAGGTTCTTTGCGGTGAATTCTTTGTCATTAAATTTCGTGTCGTAATTTTCAGTAAAATATAAATACTAAACGGTCACCTATATTTCCAAATGAATTGCTGAAATCCAAAAGAAGATTCTTGGCATTAATGTTTTATCGCCCAGATTACTGTTTCCTAATGACCCAATGTCCTTGTTGGCTTTCCAAGAATCAGAGTAGGAGAGGAGACGCTTAACTCGGGACTTGGCACGTGCGACGCACAGTGGATAAGCGCACACAAAGGTGCACTCAAAACAGCGAATTATTCTTATCACGTGAAGGCAGTATCTTATCGCAACCAGTTGCGTCATGTCAACAGTGTAGGAATTGGTTACCAAAGATCTTAGGTAAAACACAACAGAAAGCATAAATGCCTTTCATCCTACCTCCTACGTAGGGACTCCGTAGCTTTAAACATCCAAAAACAATCTTGCTTTTCAAAACAAAGGGCTTCTCTCGACCGAATGCGCGCTGTATCAGTTTTACAGCCTATAATTATTTTTAAATATGTGGTTTACACCACAGGAATAGAGAAAAGAGTGGAGGCCACACATAGCAAAACATTTTACAAAAGGGATCACACAGAGAATACATACATGTTTTGTGTATCGAAGTGCAAATGAGCAAAGTTTTAAAAATTTTATAAAGATTTTTCACTCTTAAATTGCATAACTTTTAAAGTACCAGATGCGATCATGCTGCTCTCGATGTTATGGCACGCTTGTGGTTAAAGCCTCCTCGGCTATTGATATCTAAACTAATTCCAAGGGAAGAAGATAATATGAATCCCGATGAGATAAATGAAATAAACTAAAATAATGTAAGTGGAAAATTTGCTTAAAATTGGAAGTAAAATAAATAACAAAAATTGCCATAGCAAAAATCCCTGTCGATGTGTGAAGTTCCCACATCTACTCTGCTAAACAACTCAAGAATATACAGGGAGTGCATAAACGCTAAATATGTATGTTCATGTAAGTAAAATGTACCCTCGTACGAAGTAAAATATAACATTGGCACCAATCAAATATCTTCCTTTGCGCCACACATAATTCTGGCACCCTGAAAAACCACCCCAGCTTCTGTTTTATTATTTATCATGGATTTGTATTCAGACTCTCCGACTTCCAAATCTTTTTCACCTTAGATTAACATCTCGTAACGATACATTACAACAACAATAACTGTAAGAACAGCAAGGTGTTGCGGAGTGATAATATCTGGTGGATTAAATATGAAAATGCAAAGCGATGCACCATGATGCCTACCACCATAGGTCGCGAAGGAGCACCACCGAAGCCAACGCTTGGCAGGAGGGTGCAGGACAGAGAACCAAAGTGACCACGGTGAAGTGGAGGAGGAGGATGGGGGAACGGTACATACGGAAAGCACTCGACGACGTCGTGTGGAGGGGCAGCTACTTTGGCTTCCAGGGACTCGTTCTCTCATTCTCGCTCCCGGGGACGTTGATTGATAATTGCTCTCCGGAATCCTAATTCCCCCGCTCCGTCACAAACTCCGTTTCACCTCACTCGCGCCCCTTCAGCCACCTGTCACTCAGGGGGTGGAGAGGGACGGAGCAGCGAAGGGAACTACCCCGCGACCCCCACTCTCAAGGATACGACTCCGACGGCTGCTTTCCCAACCGCCGCGCCTCTCGACTGCCGCAAGCCAGGTCGCAGATTGAAATTTAAACTTAATCTCTAAAATAAATTCCAAGATATTATTTTCAGTGATGACGTTAAAAATATTTTGCGAACCCCAACATACTATGGTAGACTGGACCATGACTACAAAATTAGAGAAATTGATTGCTGAACTGATATTCAAAATGTCCTTTTTTCCTCGTACAATTAGGTACCTATTTGAATACCGGTAAATATGTCAAATACGAATGAATCAATGTATGGCATAAGTAGCTGCATGTTGGTATAAGGACTTGAAGGTAATCCAACTAACAGCATGTTTTTGCATGCTTACTTTACTATTTTTATGTTTTTTAAATAGTGAAGTTTAGACTAGTATACTAATATTAATCCTTTTTTATGCATGATATGTAGTGCACGATTGGAGAGAATTCACCCCCTGCCACACACCTTTCATCTACATCTACTTAATACCCTGCAAGCCACCACAAAGGTGTGTGGCAGGGGGTGATTTCTCACCAAACATGCACTACATATCATGAATAAAAAAAGGAATAGTACAGCCATAAAGGTGGTGCAGGCACCACCTTTGTGGTGGCAGGGTATTATATAGATGTAGATAGATGCCACCCCTTCTTTCGATGCGATGCACCCCCTTATCCCTACCGCCGCCGATCCTGCGACAATCCTTGGGAAACCCCGCGAGAATCCGAAATCAGGTGAGGAATCGCGGATCTTTCTCTAGCTGTGCAGCCACAAACGATAACACAAACTCCTCTATAATCGCACCGTTCACAACTCCCTTTCTAACGGCTAACTCTATTGACTGAGATTAGTGATTTCATGAGCCAGAGCGCATTAGGCGAATAAGAGTCACGTTTCCCCTCCACTTAGCGGAATGAAAATCACGAAAACACGAGTGCGCAAATTTTGAGCACACGTGATCGAGGTCCAGTTGCGGGGTCACGGGTGCTCCCCGTAACGCGAGCCTCTTCTGATGCAATCATACTTTCAATCACAATCCTGCGACTCCCTATGCAATTTTTAGTGACTCGCAGCTCAGGATCATACCAGAAAAGCGATGGCCTCGTTTTCATTCTGCAAAACGCGAAGAAGAAATATTGATATCGTGAGCATAAGCGGTATGAAAAAGTGATCAAGCACCAGGTGAATTAGTCAGAAAGTGTTGTGCCTCGTTACTGGTGATATTTTTACATAAAAATCAAATCAACCCATATTTTTGCGTGCTACAACAGATACTTTTAGTAAATATGTCACAACCTCTGCGTGATTGGTGTTCGAATATATCGAGTGATTCCTGAATAGGGTAACCCATACGTGCAACTCAGTCAGTAAGGAAGTTTCGAACATACTCCGTCAAAATTGGACCTATTTCCATAAAAAATCGGACTATACTGAGGCTGTGACGTCAAATTTTTATTACACTATATTATTTTCATTCACAGGGACCAAAACCTATGTGTCCGCTCTAAATAATGACAAAGCTCACCCCGGTCCAATAATTTCAGCAATGTGAATGGTTTTATTTCCTAATAAGGACCCACTCTCGCTGATTCAATAGGTCTCACTTCATAATAATGACGCAGTTTTCTGAGGATTGAAGAGGTAGTCCTCAGTAATCAATCCAAAATTCGATTTGATAGCGTAGTGCACACCTTTTGGCATCAAGACGAAAGGAGCGTGAAATTTGCAACCGTTTATCGTAGGGGGCGGGGCATTCCGTTTCCTAGGCCACCACCTGAAATTTTCCACAAATTTTGATGCGCAGGAAACCGTTCTACCGAAAATTTTTGGAGGGAGTGTCTGAAAAAGGCAAGCCGGGACACTCCTTTCCAAAGTCCAGCCACGTACACCGATCCAAGAAATCCTGAGCCAAATTAAAATGCTTGAGTGTAAATGTGTTCATAAATGCCAATGAGGATTCATGAATTAATGTATTCGTCATTCCGAATATGTAGTTTTCAGAGAATGAATGAAGTGTGGAGATATATCCGGCGTTAGCATCAGCCAGCCTTTAATGAAAGCACCAAGGGTCTACGGCATAACATCCCATCTGACGGACAGAGTATTGAGCTTAAATTAATCTCCACACAGCACTTACTAGGGGACGTGTATACGAATAAAAAATCTCTACCACTGCCGCTTAAATGAAATCCCAAATTTGTCTGGAAAACCAGAGGAAAGATCCGTTCCCTCGCTTTGACATGCAAATTTTAACCAAAATTGAGCACGGTTAAGTTCTAATATTTTCATTGCAGCTTTGAGCACTCACTGACAGGCACATTTCTTCGTTCTAGGCGAGATACTTCACTAATTTAACGTCGTAGAAAGGTACGCAGCTAATCCTCACCGAATAGTCGTCGCCGACACGTTTCCATTATGTTTTAAGGTCAGGGAGGAAAATCAATTTCACGGGAAAATACCCTTTCTCAGTTAAAGTCTGAATTTGGACGGGCACGTAGTGAACTTCATGGCCTTAAGAGGAGAACAGAAAGTGAATTGAGACCTTCGGATTCGGAAAGAATATATACGCGTGAAAAACTTGGGGAAGGTAGAGGAGACTTGGGTAATGGTTTCTCTTCAATATCGCCGACCGCTCCATCATTAATATTCTGTTTTTTTTCCGTTCGGGAGACGCGAGAAAATGAGCGTCGGGCAATGCGCCTGAAGGATGAGGAGGTAAGACAGGTCTCGGACGCGATAAAATGGAAAAGGAGAACGACAGAAAGAATTAACCAAGAGAGACATACCTTCGGCCTGAAACCATCACTGCCTCTATACACGAGTAAGCGTTTTCCGCTAAGCTTAGAGGTGGAAGGCCGACATCGAGGAAAGGATACGAAGAACGCTGGTTCCTACGATAGAAGGAGCGTTCACGTCAAATAGTGAAGGAAGGTTGAAGTGTAGTGAAACACGACCCGGGACACGTACTACAAAGAACGCTTTACCTGGCGCGCGGGGGTTAAGGCGGGCGAGCACACATTGAAGATGCAACAGCACAGGGTCGCCTTCGATTGAAGCGACGCGTCGAAGGAATGAAAGGGGCACGCTCAACGCTGCCAAGCTAGCCCTACCCTCACGCGTTATAATAATTCAGCGAGAAGATAACTTACAAATCCCACTACATAGCTGCCTAGGATGGCTGCACCCTCTCTCCTAGTCGTGGCCCGAGGGTTGTAGGGGAGAGGACGTGTTTTCTTCCCTTGAAGGCCTCCTTCACAGGGGAATAAAATAAGGCTCGCTCACTCGCTATCTTTCACTCCTTTGCATTCCCTCGCGACGTATCGTGTCTCAGCTGCTTATCTCCCATCCCCCTCTCCCCTTCGCCTTCCCAATTCCCCCCTCCCCCCGTCCCAGGGCTCCTCTAAGCCTCCTTGCCTCATCCAGATAAATGCTTGGCTGACCAGCAGCAAGCCGTCTACCTCCTCCCCTCCGCCTGGCGCGGCGCATGACTCTCTGCACCGCGGGGCACCTTGCCTCGGCCGCTCGTAACATCCATCTCGCCTGACCGCGCCTCCGCCGCGCGTGCACGGGACCTCAGCGGCATCCGTCGCCCCACCGACGGCCCAAACCATCTCTCCATCCCGTCCCCCGCATCCAAACCACCGAAAGACGATCCGAGAAGAAATTCGTTCGGAAAAGGTCGAGTAATTTTTTTTTACGGATCTCCTCTTGTTCCATTGACAATCAGCACCAATCTTACTCAATATCAAATTATCGCCTCCATCGGTATATCGGTCGATCACTGACCTGTTTTCCCTGCCGAAGAGCCGTCTCCAAAATTTTCTTCAGACAAAACTCCGTTTTCCGATTCATGAGAATTTAAAAAAGATATCTCGATGGAAACACGATGCAAATAACATACAGGAGTAGTTCTGATTCGGAGGAGAAGACGGACAACTCTACATCTACATCTACATAATACCCTGCAAGCCACCACAAGGGTGTGTGGCAGAGGGTGATTGCTCACCAAACATGCACCACATATCATGCATAAAAAAGGAATAGTATTAATATAGTAGTCAGAAATACACTATTTAAAAAAGATAGAAATTGCAAAGAAAACATGCAAAAACATTCTGTTAGTAGGGTTAGCTTTAAGTACTCATACCAACATGCAGCTACCAATGCTATTCATTGCTACTCTCCGATAGGACATATTTACCGTTATTCGTATCTCTAATTGTGCGAGGGAAAAAGGACATTTTGAATCGGTCAGTTCGGCAATCAATTTCTCTAATTTTATGATTATGGTCCAGTCTGCCATAGTAAGTTGGGGTTCGTAAAATATGTTTAACATCATCACTGAAAATATTGCCTTGGAATTTGTTTAAGAAATTAAGTCTAAATTTCAACCTGAGATCTGATAATGATTCCCATTTCAATTCATTTAATAGACTGGTTACGCTAATATAATTATCGTATCTTCCCTTTACAAATCTTGCCGATCTTGGCTGCACACGTTCAAGTTCATTACTTAGACATATTTCGTAGGGATCCCATACACTGGCAGCATATTCCAAATGAGGTCTAACAAGGGAAAAGTAGCTGATTTCTCGTACATGATCGTCACATTTACTCAAGACTCTTTTAATGAAACCCAGTTTACGTCCCGAACCCAGACAACTAAGGTAATCTGCGCCATTGAAGACAAGTGGGTAAATGTAAATTGGAGGCTTGAGCTGGGAGGCCTTCTTCAGCCCCCCTGGATCTTGAACCTCTTTAGATCCATTGTGCCAACCCTGACAGGTGTGTAATTGAATAGCTTAGGTATTTTTTAGGAACGGAGGAAGGGTGAAGGGAAACCCGGTATCAGTATTAACGTGCTCTTAGCCAAAAGTGCCAAGGGGTCCACGGCTTAACGTCACATTCGATGGATGGAGCGCTTAACATGAGAAGCTGTGATGCTAGGCTCAGGGAAGAACCGGTGACTCAATGAAAAATCACCACCGAGATTGGAACCCGGGCCCTGGAGTTGCTAGTTCCTGTATCACCACACCAACTTTATCTTCAAGTTTGTACACACCAGCATCTTAAGAATATCTACCTCGTAAATAACCAAAAAAATGTGATGGAAGTGGATGAATTTCCTCCAGTCACGAACTGCGTCAAATAACATTTAAGGATTGAATATTACGTAACAATAACGGTTTTATGAGAGGCTATCGTGGTCGAACAGCTCGAAATGTGGGTAAAGTCGTCAACCAAACTCTTTCTTGGGCGACCCAAGTTTCAAAGAAAAGGCAATTTTTTGGTCTTTCAACGTGGTTATTTAGTGAAGTTTATAGCTGGGGACTGATCAAAGTCCTTTAATCATTTTTACATCGGTCTAAGGTAATGGAAATAACTGAATGACGAGTAATTTCGCGATTTTCAAGCATTTTTATAAGTGCGAATGAGATCGCTGTTACATAAGAACATTGATGGGATTCAGATTAGGCTAAAAGGAGGTAGATTACTGATTAACTAGCACTACCTATCCCAAATTATAATGCATTTTAAATGCATACATTTTCCGGCACATTACACGACATTATTTTGCTAATAAGAGGATTGAGTAGGAATCTCAACCCATTTGTGAGGAAAATAAAGTCCCTTCACATATCTTCTTAATTTGTGATTCCCCAAGTTACATTCCAATCTAACCCTAACGGATCAGAGAGTGAATCGATGACGGCTGGAAAATGAAGAATATGTAAAAAAAAGAATAAATCCAAACAGATAAACAACTTTTTGATACAAAAAGCCCGAGTAAATTCTTTCTTCAAATATACTTGAATAGAGCGTACCCTGAAACAATGTCTTATATCTATCTATTAACTTTTAAAGAGATCTAGCTGATGATTACTGCCTCTCAAGGGGTAAAGAATGCCAAAGATGAAATACCTCCCTTTTCGTTTCTTGTTAATACCTATATGGTCATTTCAAGTCATTTCAATGAAACAATATAAATTATGGATGGAGGAAAATGTGAGTTCAAACTATTCATAAAAATACTAGGTTATCATTATTAGTCTAAGAAAACTTGATTTTGAATTTTTCACACCTTTATTGAGAAACCGACAGGGGTTCTCAATAAAAGTGTGAAAAATACAAAGTCAAGTTTTCTTAAACTATGTCACTTTTTCATAGTATTGCCGTATTCTATTCAATTTATATCGCCATCAGTTTTTCTGGAAGCATTTATTTTTTGCGGAGACTTGCCAAAGAAAGTCGTAGCAGCATACTTCGGAGCAGGTCGGTTGTTTCATGCAATCCTTGCACCTGGCGCCATCTTGAGAGACCGTGAGAACGATTTTCTCGAAATACAAGCGTTCAAATTACAGCATGCATGTGAATTTAGCGTCCTTCATTGAAATAAAGGCAATTCCAAACTCCACTGCAATTTTAGCTACCGATTCATTTCTCCGAGCGCACTTAAAAGCATCAGACCCATTAGGAAAACGTTTGAAGGGGTAGGTACTTTTTAAATTAACACGAACTTTTGCCTGCCGATGACTTTATGAGATTATTAAACGAGGAAGGAAAGGCAGGACACACACTATGCGTTAATGGACACTTTCATTTCTCAACCGTTTCATTTATTCAGGGACTGGAAAAAAATTGCTCATGTCCTCATGAGGCGAGATAAATAAAGGGAAAGAAATGAGTAAAGCCCTTCCCATTAGGATATCTCCCTCGCGGACGGAAAGAATAAAAAGCGGTTAGCCAGAGGTTTACGAAAAACCGCTTACGCGGGAGGGGGTCTCGGAGAAGAAAAAAAGCACCTATCTTCGGACGAGACGGGGAAGAATTGAAAGCGATGGTGAAATAGAAGGAGACGAAGGGAATATGGAAGGGAAAATGGAGGATAAAAAGAGGGAGGAAAACGGAGAAATATATTGAGCAAGAAATTAATGGCGGTAGTGGCGAATGCAAGACTTTCTCATTAGTAGTTTATCAAAGTGGGCAGGTCCGATTCTTCGCGGCAATAATTTCTGGACGCTCGAGAGGAAGACTCATTCCCTCCGACGCATGCAATAAATAGCATTTAATACCTTTTCCGGCAGGATAAAAATCAAGACGACAAAATTTGTGTCCACACAAAGTGGGTTTACACCATGTTACACGTTCGTATCACACATCTCATTTGCATTAGCTTTAGATTGTACGGTAGATCTTGTATCAACCTAAGGGTAGATGGTAGGTGAGTTGGAGCGTGTGCAGCGAAGATCGGCAATATTTGTAAAGGGACGGTATGATAATAATATTAGCGCAACCAGTCTATTAAATAAACTAAAATGGGAATTATTGCTAGATCGTTGGTTGAAAGTTAGACTGAATCTCTTAAATAAATTGCTAGATAATTTTGTACCTGATGACATTAAAATATTTTGCGAACCCCCAAATTGCTATGGTAGACTGGACCATAGACACCAAATTAAAGAAATCGATTGCCGAACTGATAGATTCAAAATGCCCTTCTTTCCTCGTAAAAATAGGGATTTGAAGAGCGGTAAATATATCCAATAGGATGAATACGAATGTATCAATGGATAACATAGGTAGTTGCATGTTGGTATAAGGACTTTAAGCTGACCCAACTAACAGCATGTTTTGGCACGCTAGCTTTGCTATTTTTATCTTTTTAAAATTGTGAAGTTTAGACTAGAATAATGCTAATCCTTTTCATGCATGATATGTGATGCACGTTTGGAGTGAATTCACCCCCTGCCATACACCTCTATTAGGGCTTTCAGGGTATTATGTACATGTATTCGAAGTGCACTCATAAATTTTACCCTGTGAGTTTATCGCCTGTTATTCACGCACATCAATCTCGTACCATACAAGGTTTACTGGGGTTAATCCGTTAGCTCGAAGTAAAAGTTATGGGGAAGAAATCGGCTATGCTTTCAGGCTGTATTAGCGTACGATTTGGCACTGCATAAAAAATTAATACGGCCGTTCGTGAAAAATTAGCGAAAGTTTTGACGAGGAGCGGGGTCCTGCATAATGTCCATACGTGGACATATCAGAAAGGTTGAAAACAGACCAGCGGCTTTTGAGATGCGAGTGAGAAGACAGATGGAGGTAAGGGAGACGACAACACACGAGGAGGCTTCGGACATGGTATGGGAGGTGAGGATTTACCTGGATGAAATTAGGAAGCTCACTGAGGGGATGGATTATGTACTAAAGCGCAATGATGATTTGAAGGTTGTGTTAGAATGGAGAACGCCCAAAACATCTGACCGTCGCGTCGTAGCGAGGCGGTGATGAGCCAACCTGGTATGAAAAGGTCGAAGGTTCTAAATATCACGAGGATCATGGTTGTTGCGTTTGCTACGGATTAAGTTGCGTTTCGGTTAGACGGTGTGATATAATATAAGAAGTCGAAGCAGAACATGGAAACAGGAATCCACCCCTATGCTTAAGTGTCTAAAATTTTCCTTCTGCCCAATTTCATTTCCTAATTTTGTGCTGCCTTCCTTCTTTGCGAAAACCTGAGCTACTCAAATTTCTCACAGTGGGCCTTCATTTTACATATTTGCATTTCGCACTGACTTTACAACGCGTCCAGTATTAACAAAAGTAAAACCTTTGTAAAATTTCACTGGCTGTTTTTAAATACACCCAGTGAAATTCTGCAAAGGTTTTATTTTTGTTAACGATGAGAGTCCACAAAGTTGAGCCTGATGCTATAGGATTCGTGTCTAGTATTATTTGCGATCAATTCAAACGGACTGGCTAGCCAGCGCGTGATCATCCGCAAATCTTGCCAATCATACCAACATACTTCCGGAATGGGGGCGTTTACTCGGAACCGAAATATTTTGTACATGAAATTGTTAGATGGAAATGAAAAACGAATTTTAGTGAAAAATTAATCTTATAACCACAACCATTCACTAATAAATCAAAAATTAAAACAAGCAAAAGGTGACGCCCAACGAAGAAGCTGCTTTGATAACATTGACGCCATTTTCCTCCCTTCCTTGACTGCTTTTAGGGGAAGGGAAGGGAGTGGAGGGGGGTTCTCGGAAGGTCTGCTCCGTCTGCTCGCACAGATCCTCGCAATCGCTCCTATTGGCAGAGTCAGCTGTGTCCCCCCCTTTGCGATGAGGCGAAGTAGCTTCGCGGGCTCAGTTGTGATTGGACGAAGTCAATGACGTCAGAGGTTGCACCACGCCCACTTTTTCGAAAGGGTTAAAAACATCAGTTTTTCGCCGCTTATAACCCAAGAAATAATTGACGGATCAAAAAACGGAAAAATGCTGTCTTATTATTTTACAAACTCTATCAGATCCGGCAATAAAAAAATATGGCAAACGACCCCATTTACCTCCGACACGAAGTTCCATCACAAGGAAAAATGTGCGTTATTATAGTGCACTGATAACCGATAGAGCATAAATGCACTGGGGGAATATTTGTGAAACTTACAGAAATGGGCTCGAGAATTGTGTCGTGCAATGAAAGCGAGTTTACCATCTGTATTGGCGCACGCTAACCCTACAGCATGCCGCTTTGAAATTTCGCTCGGAACTCATACGCACGGACAGGACTTTCAAAATTTCAAATGAAATTCCTTGCAGTGGCTCCTCTCACTCCCTCACTCTCTGCCAGGAGCAATGGTGCGAGAAGAGAGGGAGCGCAGATTAGGAAAGAAAAATAAAGGCTAAGATCGGCAACCGTAAATGAAACAAAAATTTCCTCGCATACATTTTGAGTTCCCGCAACGAAATTGTTGTCCGCGAAAAAAAGTGGTCGAAAGCTTTTGGGGAAACAGGTCGGGAACGAACGGGATGATCAGGGATTACGGTCCGGAACTTCGGAGGAAAAAGAAGTTTTGCAGGAGAAACAGCGGTTGAGATGCAGACGTCGAAGAGATGAATCGACAGATGCACACCCTGGAAAAAAAAGGTTTTCCGCGGACGAGGATCGCACGGCGCGACCGAAGGTGTGTAAGTTTTGGGCTGGGAGGGATTTAAGGAAGATAAGTAAAGCGGAACAGTGGAAGGAGGGTGAAGCTGAGAGAGAAAGGAGAAAAGTTGTAAAGAGGCCGTAAAAAAGAGACGTTTTCAAATTCTCCTCATTTGTTTACGCTCCGAGGGGAGACGAGATCCTTAGCAGGGGGTTACCGACAAGAGTGAGAGCGCCCCTGACGAAACTCTTGTCTTTCCCTTCGCGGCCAGCTAGCTCACTCACCCCCGAAACTCGGTTTGAAAAATAGTACACGTTCATTAGCTATGCGAGGTGAATAAGGCCGTAAGGGGAAGGAGGTGGGTAGGGGTACACGAAAGGACAAGATTAGCCCCCGGGGACACATCTTCCATCTTTCCTATCTTACTCGTTATCCCGAAAAAAAAGAGAGCTGGACTGCGCGGACTACAGAGAGGGCAGGGAGGTCATGTGGAAAGGAAGGGGGTTGGAAGGTCGCGGCGCTCGGTGCCATCAGCTGCTTAGGGAGACTCAAAACAAGGAAAAAGACAGGGGTCAGCCCGAAAAAAAGAATACATTATCCGACGGTGAGCCTCGCCGGGAGACGGCGCGGTCAAATGAATGGATGTCCCAACGCACGGAAGAAGGCTCCCGCGTTCTCTCCTCCCCACCACGGCACGTAAAATATTCAAATGTAAAGCGTCGGTGGAGGGAGCGGAGCGCTTGTGAGGGTCACGAGACTAAAGCCGCCATATTTAAATCAGGAATTGATTTCAAGAACGATAGCGACTCCTTTTGCAACGCTTAGAGAGAGGGCTGAGGTAATCCTCTTCCTTACGAGCCTTCGGCATTCACGATTCGGGAAAATGAGGGGAAGTTGTTTTCCACCTCCCTTTTACCACACGAAGAATCAGAGTAATTATGAGCGCTTTCGGCGGCCACGTGAGATAAGAGGTACGGGTGGATTCGTCCGGAGTGGGAGATAAATATTCCAAGCCCCGAAGCATCAGCGTTTTGGCGTCAAGGCGTCGTAAAAACCACTTAACCCACCATTTCAATCACCGGAATGGCTACGAATGTAGATAAACCAGACAGAGGAACGATAAAAAGTAGGAAAACAAAGACTTCGAACAGCCAAAGTTATGCTAATGAAGAGTACTTATATTATGCCCAAACGTGAAGGAAGAAAAATGGGAAATTGAAATGAAGGCTTACTGCTGGATTTAGAAGTTTACTGCGTTAAGCCCATTTATAAAATTAACTTGCATGCTAGAAAATGTATCGGAGGTAACATTATTTAGTATTTATTTTCACTCTAAGTATTTATTTCATTATAAGAAATCGAAAGAATATCTATACCGGAACATACGACATAATGACAGGGCTCGTGCGCATAAAATATTTTTATATAACGACAAGCTGACCCGGCCACGCGTTGCTGTGGCTCAATCTGGTTAAATGGAAAGCGCACGTTTATAGTATGTTTAATAGTTCACAATTTTTATGGGTATACAATATATCTCAGCTGATCGATTGTTTTGCAGCTGGACACGCATATTTGTATATAATTTTAACGCCTTTACATGTCGTCACAAAGTAGAATATTTCAGGCAAGCATTTATTTCATCCGCTAGTGTCAATCGAGGAATTACAGGTAATGTTTGCCTGAAATGTCGTGCAAGCAATATTAATGCGTTCTCAAATGGTCTCAGGATTCCACGGAAATCTTGCAATGATCGATCCAGAGCCTCGAGCGATGCTTTGTGCACCATTGTGCATTCATCCCAAGCAATAAGTTGGTATTTCTGAAATATTTGTCCCATGCCGGATGATTTGAATATGTTGCACGTGAGTGTTTCAATGAATTGCAAGTTCAATGGCATGCACATCCCGTCTCCAGTGTCGATATTGTATTCTCGATATTGTACAAACCTTCATGGAGTGAACAAAACAACTAACCAAAGCTTCATGGAAATTGGATGAATGTTGTGGTAATCCATGAAGTTATCAATATTGTATCAATACAGTATCGATATTGTAATGATACTTTATAAAATTTGAAAAAAAACACCTAAATAATTTCACCTCAATTTTCTATCAATAATGTATCGTTGTATCCATATTTTACCGATATTATATCGATACAGTATCGATATTGAATTATCGATTTTATAGAAACCTTCTCGGAGCGTACTCAGCAACTTTCCAAAGTTTCATGGCGATCCGATGAATAGTAATGCATAAAGGACAAACACATTATATACATTCGATACAGTATCAATATTGCAACGATACATTTCTTTTAAAAAACTAAATAATTTCACCTCAATTTTGTATCAATAATGTATCGATTTATCGACACTTTAGCGATATTATATCGATACAGTATCGATATTGAAATATCGATTCCGTAGTCCTCTTTCCGGGAATGTACTCAACAACTTCCCAAAGTTTCATGGCGATCCGATGAATGGTGTAGTAATGCATAAAGGACACACACACACACACACATACATTCATTTTTATATATATAGATTGAACAGCCAAAATGTAGTGTACACAAGCCAGTAAACGAATTGATCGGAACATTCTCCTCAGATTCCATTTCTTCGGGCTATACGCAGCGATTGTTTCTTAGGCAAATAAATATGAAGCTAGTTCTTTCGAGCCACATAGTCACTACAGTTTTCAATTTCCATACCGATTTCTCCGCAAAAAACACCATAAGTTTGGAGTAGGTACTTGGTACTCATTGGGGCATGGTAAAATTTAATTAAAACAAAGAGCAGCAGTGTAGAAGGAATACGGATACATCGGAAGCACAGAGCTTGCTATGAATGCTACCGCATGTTCTTGGATACAAGCTAATTAGAAGTGCTCCGTATAACTCATGAATTCTTCCACTCGAGCTTAAAAACGCCGTGTAGAAGAGTAAGATGACCCTTTCAAGCATAATGTTATGTTCCAGGAATATTATGACGATGATTGGATACCAAATGATTTCTTGTTTGTAGAGCAGGGTGATAATCTCACGAAGCAGTAGCAGCGCGAATGCGGCAATAGGAATGGAATATCAATGATATTGACATATGCTCACTGAGGCGGAAATAAACAGTTTCGACTTTATTTCAAATCACAGAACGACAGCTTGCTCATTGAAGTGTAGGAAGCACGATTATATGGGTGCAATAAAAATGAAAAAAAATAAAAAGGTAGGTTGTTGAAAGATTCTCTTTTCGGATGAAGTAAGGATTAATAAAAAAAGTAGGAGAGGACGGGAAAGTTATAATATGTGAAGGAGAGAACGACATGTCCTTCCATGCAAAAGCAACGAGGAGAATACTGGAAAAATTTTAAAGACGCTTGCTTAAAAGAAGAAAGAAATGTATTCACATTTTACAGACGCAAGATGGATGCGATGTTTTCTCTTTAATAGAAAGTTAAGCTTACAGTACTTCGTGCTTTTTCACGAAACCTAACGAATTTTGGGAATGCGTCTGAAATTTTTCCATTCTACTCTCCGGTAGCAGTAGTTATTCAAGAGAGTCGACCAAAAAATGACGTCATTACCGCCATCAAGGATAGATAGAGAATTGGAATTTCGGGTTCTATTGAAGGGCGGAAAGAAACCCGCCGCGGCGTGGTCATCAGTTTGCTGCCAAGGAAAGGAGCGAAGGGGTCTGCGGTTCAACGTCCTACCTGACGGACAGAGTACTTCACGAGAAGAGCTCACCACAGAGCACTCATATAGGGACAGGTGTAGCAAATAAAAACGTCTACCACTACTGAGATTCGAACTCTGAATCTCGGGCTGGGAAGCCAGCATTCTAGCCACCACACCAAAAACATCATTCATTTTTTCTCTTAAGAATAGTAGAAGTTTGCTTGAAGGTGCTCCAACTGCTAAGGCTATATCACACCGTCTAACCGAACTTCATCCTATGCTTACTCATAGGAAAAACGCCACTTTCTTACGATTCGAAAATTGGTGACCAGGATGGCGCGTTACGAACCAAAAACCGTGGGCGCCAAATTTTTCATTACGGTTGACGTAACATTACCTCCCGCACATCATAATGAAGTCGCGAGGTAATACGCGGATGTAGATCTATGTCCTTCACAGCGCATAACCTTTTCCGCAAAAAAGGATAACAGAAATGGAAAAAGGAAAACGAAATCTCACCCCTACGCACTTTCGATCGATACAACACTAGTGCCATCAATTTTGATCGCGAGAGGCACAGGTTCGACTCGGAATTAAATGGGGAGGAAAGGGTGGTGGGTGATCTCACGTGTTCCAAACGACACCCGTGTACCGTGCGACAGGTGAAGGAGGGAGGCAGGTGGCTCGATATGAAAGATCCGCGTGTGCAGGGTGGAAAATATGAAGGTGTGAGGGATGTCGGTGCGTAGATAACGCAACTGTGACGAACAGAGGGTTTACACTCGACGCCGTGGATTTGCCTCGCATCGTATTCCGAAGTGACGTGGAACTTGGCGACCACGGCTGAGGCCTCGTTTGCGTTATGGACGACTTTAACGTTGGTTAGAAAATGGTAAGTAATCAGCCAGCGTTCAGACTTTGATTTTTTCTAGGAGCCGAAACTAGTAGATTGTACTGACATAAGTGTAATTTTACGCTGTAATTTTTTAATACTGACGACAATTTCAACACGTGAGTGCCATTATCAGTATCACTGATGAGTTGAACTGAAGGGTGGTTAAAAAAATATAAATAGAGTGAAGATATTTCTCAGTATTATCACTTTCGTCATCAAGAAATTAAAAAGTTTACAAGGTTTATACTAATAGTGACTTTGTTTTCTCATCCACACTATGAATAGCCAGCTAGATGTAGTCGGCTTTGGAGAAAACTGTGGTTGATCCGTGAGCAATACGAGCGATGACTTCGAGCATTCATTTTGGAGTGCTTGATCAAAATAAAGGTTACGGTAAAACGCCGTTATTACGACGATGAGGTAATTGGAAATCATCGTTCACGGCAGATTACACGACGAAGTCTCAGCCTCAAGGATACGAGTTCGACTGCCGCATCGGACATGGATATCGTATTTGTCACATAATTAATATCAAGGATGCAATTACGGATAGTCTTATTCCGCTCTCTTGTGCTATCACAATTTATTCCATGGCACAGGAGAGAGTAAAAATTTCAACCCCCTTCTTCAAAATTAGCATATCACCGCATAACGCTAACTTAAATTCTTAAAGGGAGTTGCATGAGCTGTGATAGGAAATATGGGGTATCTGTAATGGTTAACTTTATGAATAGCGAGAGTGACAACTTGCAAGTATAATCCGTGATCCTGGCACAAGTTAGACGGTGCGATATAAAATATAACCTGAGCATAAGAAGTAGGTACATTAGACCTATTATGCCCATTTTGGATATCGTATTTTCATAAAATTTGCATAACACTAGATGTTGCCAAACGGTCTCATAATTTATGTCAATAGCGTGTTTATACCTCTAGTTCGACTCAAAATCCTTTCCCGATAGTTACCGCATAGAGACATCTAGATTTTACCGAACTGCATTTAACCGCGATCTAAACCCGTTTACTATGGTCAGCCGACCGTGCTCAGATACCCATCCACAGCTGGCGCTCACTACCACAGCTGCCATTATAATATGCAACCATCTTCAGACGTGCAGACTAATGAAAATGAGGTACGCCGGACAGGGTGGAAGGAAGATGGCGAGATGCGCGCGGAAAAACAAGGGGCGACGGTGAGGAGAGAAGGCGTGCGGAAGAAGAAGTGGGGATGCTTAATGCGACGGACACAGGCGGTATTTTCTCTCTCGAGAGCAAGAGCCGAGGGTCGGGGGTGAAAAATGCTCGCATGCTCTCTCCCGGAGGAATCCTCGAGCCGAGAAAATAATTAGCGGGAGTCGGGGGAAAAAATGGTGGTTGCGACGAGAGGAGGAGAGGGAAAAGGGATGAAATTTACGAAGTTTGAAACTCCGCACTCGGACGAGGATGGGGAACTCGCACGCAAGTGGAGTGGCTGGCTTGCAACGACTCCCTCGCATGGTTCCACGCCGGAGGATGCGACGGAAAGAGCCGCATTAAGCTTCAGACGGGTTCGCGAGGAGGTACATCCCTCGCTCTGTAAATCTGGAAAAATTGCCCATTGCGATCCCACTTTGGAAGTCCGTTTCATGTCGGCGCTCTTTCGTGCCGAAGGCTCAACGACTGAAATTCGACACCAAGCTGAACGATTCGGATAAACGGAGGTCGCAACTCACACGGGAAAAAAATATATATATGCCAGCGGGAGACTACATCATGACTGAAATAATGCTAATTGCTGATGCTAAACCCTGGCTGGAGCGAGAAAAATTATAACTATAGTTATAAAAAAAGGTTAAGCCGTAATCCCGTGTTTTCCGCTGAAAAAAAGGGAAGACTTAAAATAAGTCTCACTCCTCAAGCGTATATTTTAACTGATATTCTTATTTTTACAAGATGGGTGTTCACTTGGTTGTAGCAGGAACGAGAAGGATAAAAGAGAAGCTACAAGGAACCCCACCGATGGTCGTAGTTGTTGTCGTAATAAAGCGAGTGATAAACTAGGAATATCACCATTGCTAACCAACAAATGGACTTTGAAACAGTTGACATCTACATCTACATAATACCCTGCAAACCACCATAAAGGTGTGTGGCAGGGGGTGAACTCTCACCAAACATGCACTACATATCATGCATAAAAAAAGGATCAGTACTTTTATAGATACTGTTCAAAACTACGCTATTTAAAAAAAGATAAAAATAGCAAAACATACATGCAAAAACATGCCGTTAGTTGGGTTAGCTATAAGTCCTTATACCAACATGCAGCTACCAATGTTATCCATTGCTACACTCGTACTGGATATATTTACCGTTATTCATATCCCTAATAGTACGGGGAAAAAAGGACATTTTGAATCTGTCAGTTCGGCAATCTATTTCTCTAATTTTATGATTATGGTCCAGTCTACCATAGTAAGTTGGGGTCCGCTAAATATTTTTAACATCATCACTGAAAATATGGTCTTGGAATTTAAAGTTTACGAGTGATCAACTTAATATTTCGAAGAGGTAATCCCCATTTTATGAGCAAAATCCACCAACGCACAAATCTTTTGTTGATTATTGGGAACAAGTAATTACTCGGGCATTGAATCCATATTGGTAAGGGATAGGACGATGCGTCCTAACTCCTTCATGTCTCTTTACCGTAGGGAAAGTTCCATCCCGATATGATGATTGTGACTTCCGTGCGACTTATAATCAGCTCCTGAAGAAATGCAATCAGAATCGAGTGCGAGACTGGATAATATGAGTGATGTATCTCGTATTTTTAGACATTATTGCATGGGTCACCTCAAAAAACTATTATTATAAATCTCTAATATAATTTTAATGGTCGAATTGGTAGAGTAAAACCCTCACCATTATATCTATAATTATTTTATGACTTACATTTCCGCAATATCATTAATAACTGTGTATATAGTGACGACTACGAATTATATGGTCTATAATTATCTCAAGCGTAAAAAAATTTGGAAAATTATACCTACCAACCTTTTTAGGAAATGAATATACTCAGAAGCAGCGTAGTGACGATATAAATATAAAATGAGCTAAAATTATTTGCTCTTAGAAATCATGACATTAAATGCACTGCCACGTTCTTTGCTGACAAACTGTGAAATTATTGACGGCAGGATGGGGATAGGGCTATGAGACCGCGGAAATGAGTCACGAATATACTCCGCGATCTGTTAATACACAACTAATTGGACCGCAAATACTTAGCACGCAGACACACGACCCAAGGGGTGCGAGAGCGCGCGCTAGCGTGTGAAAACTCTTGCGCGGCTCCTTCAACGCTCAAGCTCTGAGCTGAGCCGCGGTGAAAAATATCGCGTGGAGGAGTCAAAGCGACATCCTAGGCCGCCTCATTGTACCTCCCTCCCTTTTAAGGCGAAGATAGCGGACGGACTAAGTGAAGTAAGGAGTCGAGGATAAAAGAAAAGGGAGGAAGGCATTCGATGAAGGGGCGAAAGGTAGGGAAACAGGCAAAAAGAGAGAGACGAAGGAGGGGGTTGAGGAGGGCGAAAAAGATGGGGATACACATATATATAATGCATACCTGGGGAGACTCGCTTTCGCTGGCCTTTTTGAAATTTCAGCGGCGAGGGGGAGGGAGAGTAACCGACGGTGGAGGAGAGAGGGATTAGGGGGAGGCGAGGGAGGGAGGAAAAGAAGGAAAAAGAGAGAAATAAAAGTGTATATATACCTTCTTCTCTCCTGGCGCCGCTTATCTTCCTTCGTGTCGGAGAGATTTGCACGCTCGGTGGGAACAGGAGAGGAGGGGAATAAATACGGCTGCGGGAGGAGGCAGAAGGGGGAGGAGGGATGGAAGTGAAGAGGAAGAGAGGGCACGGATGATGATGCTGGCGAGGGAGGCTGAGGGGGGGTGGGCAAGAGGGGGCGAGGGCAGAGCGGGGTCGGAGGTGGCACGATAGGCTGGGGGCGGCCGGTGAGGCTGGGAGCGACCGAAAATATTTTGGGAGCGCGGGCAAGGATTAATTCGGCCGGTCCTAATAAACACACCTCTGCGTCCATCAGGGCACGATGGGGGTCGCTCTGGGGCACCTCGCTGCGGAACAACCACGGATGGGCGAGCTGTCGACCGCATCGTCACCCGCTTATAGTACCCGTGTCTCGGCATCGAAAACACCGAAAGGCCGACCGAAAACTGTGAGACTTGATAAAATGAGATCATAAATAGATGACGAATCGGCGCATGATAGCAAAGATTGTGATTAAAAAACAGCTATGATTCCTAAGCTATAAATCTGGATTACAGGTGAATCAACTTCGTGTACCTACTTCTATGAATGTATAAGGTAGCTTGTGATTTCCACGATATTTTACCTAGCGTAACCCAAAACTGGTGAAGATTATAATTCACAAGGTTGGTACATTTACTTACGCGAGAGCTCTGCAACAGCTTATAATGTAACACTGTTTCAGATTTTATACATATTATGTTATGTAATTATAAATTAAGAGCAAGAAAAAGAAAATGGGTAGGATGAAACGTTGGTATGAATCACATCTGAAATTAATTCTGCTGTAGTCACCAAGGGGAGAAGGATAGGAATCTACCAATTTATTTAATCCTCAAGGATTCCAACATTTTATATTTTCTCACTTTCCCTCAACTTCACTGTTCGAGCAACATTTTCATCAAAGAAAAAAATACGCAAAAATGGGACGTTTTATTGGGTATGTGAGCGACACCACCTCTCATCTTTTCTGCGGACAGAGCTGCATTGTTATAAGTACTCCATGGTAAAGGTGAGGGAGGATGGACGGGAACTATGATCTATTTTGAATGCTGTACGGTGAATATCATAGTATTGGTACATCAGTGATACGGTAAAATTTTCTAAATTTTAGTTTGTGAAATATTTGGTAAATATATTTACACAGATTCGAACAAATTCTCTACATAATAAGCACAAAAGTTATGTAGCAGACTGAAAAATCTACTACGAAGTACGAATCATTTGCCAATTTTCCGTTTGATCCATAATGAAATCTACTCCGTGCCGTATCAAATATTCTTTATATTAATACATACCTTACCACACGGGTGATAACTTCCAAGAAGTCACGACATACTCGATAAGACTGCAGCAAACGACTTTGAATATCGGCTAGCATACAAGAGAACATTACGAGCGACTGCACGAATGACGCGTAAAATTCCCCAGGTCCATCCATCACCTTGGCGTTGTTTTTGATGCCGACCCTCATATCTCCATGACAGGGAGTGGCAAGGATTACGGGCCGGAAAATATGGAAATAATGAGGGAGAGGTAAACCGAAGCGTCCTTTTCTCAACGAGCAAAACGGCGGAACGCACGTTGCCGCGCGGACGGAAAGCGACCAAGGCCTCATGGAGGCGCCTCCGACGATTCCACCGCTGTCCCGAGCGGAGATGCGAATAAATCGTTCCTCGCCGAGGATGCCCGCCCCCCTCCGACAAACAGGGAGTCTCAAGCATCCCTCCTCCCCTAATCCCCCTCCTATGATTCTCCCTCTTGGCATCCCAGCCACTCGGTGAGAAAGAGAGGTGGCCGCAACATTTTTCGCCTCCCTCCCGGGCAATATATTCCCGTCCTTTCCACCCTGCTCTCGATATCATTCTCCCTCCTCACCTCTCTTCATCCCCCGCGTCGGCTGGACGTCGTTTCATTCCGTCGCCTCCCGTGCCGAGAATTCTGGATAACACTCCCCGACGTGCCGCCCCGCGATCTCTCAGCTCATCTTTATAAACTCGGGATTATCCTCGCCAGTTATCTGATTTCCCAAGGGGGAGGAGTCTGGGAGCGAGGCAAAGTTTACGAGACCAAGGAACAACACACGATTCGGCAGTGGTGGTAAGATTCGAGCGCAAGTTGCTGGGCATCAAATTTTTTCTGCGAATTTCAAATCGAATTTTCGAGCGTGGCTTCGATCTTTCCACGGATCAACGCGGACTCAAGTGATATGATTAATCTTTAGGGATTTTTCATACAGCCGTCCCTTGAGCGAATTGCACAGCCCTCGGAATGCTGGTGGGTTGTTGAACCCTCACTGGCAAAAACGTTGTTTTCCAAAGAGATCCAATCAATCTACTAATCGCTGTGTAAAGAAAAAGCAAAACTGAGGAGTTCTAAACAAAACTAAGAATGCAACAAAGATCGAAGGCACTAGTTAGAAATATTTATACTCCTATCATCATGAAAGTTAAGTCATGCAAGACACAAGAAGCCGAGGGAAACAATAAACTTATTCATTAATTTATCGTATCTCACGAAATTCCTTCCACTGTTAATCCGCATAGGTTTTGCTAAAATTTTACGGGAATCATGTAATGATGGTCCATCTATTTACACATTTATGGAATTCTCAATATTTCCTGCAACATGAGCTCAAAAATAATCCTACTTCAAACTTTAAAAAAATTTAGTGGCCCTTTTCAACGTTGAAAGCGTTTTCTCAACTCACTCCCTCAAGAGTGTGCATAAATAAAAAATGGGCCCTTGTAAATTGTAGACGGTGATCTCACTGTACTTATATTTACATTCACTTACGTGGTCCACATGGATTAACTTTTAATTTTTAAATAGGCGCGTTTATCTGAAAATCGTATCCGAAAATACATGCATACGCTTTGGAGCATGGTCGCTCAGCTAACGGTATGACCTGCCTTCATCTACATCTACATAATACCCTGCAAGCCACCATAAAGGTGTGTCGCAGGGGGTGAATTCTCACCAAATATGCACTACATATCATGCATAAAAAAGGATTTGTATTAATATACTAGTCTAAACATCAATTAAAAAAAATAAAAATAGCAAAGTAAGCATGCAAAAACAGGCTGTTAGTTGGGTTACCTTCAAGTCCTTATACCAACATGCAGCTACCTATGCTTCTTGTGGGTTCGAGTCAATTCTTAGTAAGCAAAGACAAGGGGCGATAACAGCAGAATTGAGCCTACCGTACCAACGCCCAGTATCACTATAGAGTGACAACAGAAACAATAGCAGCCGCATCTTCCTAGAATTGATATCAACAATGTTGGTAAATGGTTTCGTAGATACGCGACTCTTTCCTTTGTGCTTACAAGTAGATATAAAAGATTGATGATAAGAGTTGGCCTCAAAGATATCTCCTGCCAATCTCACATTAGAGTGGATGTTATGTCTGCAAACCCATCCACATTGTAACGATAACGATCCTAGAAGGATTACGCCGGGAAAATAATGATATACATCTAACACAAGTTAAAATTTTACGCTATCTTCCAAATGGGATTTGGTGAGACATTCAAAAGAAGCCTAGTCAACTTCATAGAAAACGAGTTGAAAATAACCAAGACTGGAATTCAGCATAAATCATTTTCCCGCTCGAGCACGACGCACTAATACATTTTTCCGCATCCAGTCAGGGTGACAACAAAACATGAGCACTGAGGTTGATGTATTTCATCGCCAGCCACCCCACGAGCGTCTTCCCAGCACTCCCAGAAATGTTACAAGTTAGATAGGGAGAAAGAGGCGGCGGAGGCATGGGAAGAACCACATTCAGGAGAGACAGCTCCGTCATAACCTCAGCGGAATATTCCGTCTTGGGTATCCCGAGAGCCCTTCGTCGGGAAGACGGAAGAGGAGAGAAGCCAGCGGAGAGATAAGATAACGCTCCCTCTTGGAGTGATGGAGAGGTGAAGCCGAAGACACTTGTCTGCGGTAGGTATGCAGGAGGCTGATTCCCCTACCCTCACAGGGAGTGAAGGTGGAGTGAAGCGGCCGAGTAGAGCTTAGTCGGACTGTTTTACAACCGTGGGCCTGGGGGCGACTTGTGGGAAACTTTTACCAGCCTCTCTCTCAGTGCTGTTTATGTTTCCATGCTAATACTTTCAGCGAGCGGTGATAACCTGCGAGATACTGCAACGAGACTCATTTGTTCAAGGACGAGTTGGATATCAGAATGTTAGGTATTTTCGGGATGTAGCCGGAAAGAAGTGCCTTCGCTTGGATGAACTGCAGTCGGAGTACCTAAGGGTCGTCCTTAGGTCCGAAGATGAGGGGATTCGAAGCGCGAGCGGCAAGTACCTAACGGCTATTGACCTGGCAGCGGAGCGATACAATGATTACGCGACGAGGAAATAAATTCACTCGTGAATTCTCTGTAACCAACGTCCACGGAAGGAAAGGAACGGAACGAAAAAACCTTCACTATCCAGACACTTGGTAGGCTATCTCTAAGGGATTTATAATATGCGTGTGGGTCAACGTCAAAGCAGTCGAGAAGCAAGGACATTTCGGATCCCGAACAATCAAGAGCGTAGTAGAATACGATGAGTGTAGATAGCACTACGAAATGTGGGATCAGAGTATTTGGAATCACTTCCATTAAAATGAACACTAAACGTGAATATTAAGTATTTGTTATGCATGCGCACATTGGAGAATGTTTATTTATAATTATCTCTTGGGAGAAAGTGATAATGATATTCAGCCAGACCAAGGTAATTAGTACCAATAAATTTGATTAAAAGGTGTTAATGTCTACCGACAATTCCCAATGAGAGCACATCAACTTCAAAGTGTCGTAATAAATCACAGAGATCTATTTTTACAATCCATGTCCCGATCTGAAAATGTTGCACTGCTGAAGATGGATATGTTAAACTTTCTCATTCCCATATACCTACCAAGAGTCACCATCACGAAGCTATAAAAACATCATAATACGTAATATTGTTTTTTCTTTCTAGATATCTACCGCCCACTGGCGCTGATATAGATTCTAAAGCATGAATAGTGGGTTGGCGATACGAATTTTGCATGCTATACAGGCAGATTGGTGTGGATAAATAGGTATATCACCATAATATTAAAGGATGTCAGGATCCATTTTATTTCGAGATTTTCCCAAATTTTTCCAGACATCTGAAGTTCTGTGAGAGACTGAGAGAGAGAGAGAGAGGTACCTGATTCCCCATTTTTGACGTCACGCCGATAGGTTATTTGGAGGAGAGAGAAGAGGGTAGCAAAGAATGTGAAGATACGTGTTAAATTAAAAAAAAATGTGGGAGTCTCGGCCATAGCACCACGTGCACTGATGGACCCACGCATGCGCGGAGAGGAGGGGCCGGGACCCGTCATTACAGGCCCCCTAACCCTCATTTCACACGATGAAGAGAAGATGAGTGGGGTGGAGAGAGGACTCATGGACACCGAGACGAACGAAATGGCGGGAACCCCTGACGGAGGGAATGGAGGCAGGAGAAGGAGATGGATAGGCGGAGGAATGAAGTAATGAGGGCGGTGGGGAGGGGAGCACCGAGTTCATACGTGTGGATATGCGCGTCAGCGGAGAGGCCACTCTCACGTCATATGGACGGCGAGACTCGTTAAGAAGGTGAGGGTGCGTGGTTAATTGGAAGGCATTGCGGACGAGACTTGAAAAGACATTGGTAGACGACCTGAGGCAGAAAAACAAGCGTTAATCAACAAGGGTGAAATTTATGACTGGGCTCACATCGATACAACACGAGAGAGCTAATTCTACGAGCCTAAAAATGCTAAAAATGCTGGCAATGAGTCTTACTGACATTTGAGAGTGAAATGAGACTAGATCATTGGAAAATTATGCTATTGGACTCATCTGAAAGATATTCGTGCGGAGGAGAATAGAAATATTAGGATGAACGCCAAGGAGGAAGAGACATAATGTGTTGAACATAGGGGGAGGTATTAGAAGGTAAATAGAGGGGATAAGGAATAGGCAAATTAAGATGACGCAACAGGTGAACACGGGCAATAGGATGACCACGGACAATAGGGTACAGAAGGCTGTTATTAAGGGTAGAATATTGGGTAAGCGAGGATGAGGGAGGAAAAGAAATTGTATTTTGGACGAAGTAATGAAGAGGCATTACATTTGCTGACAAGAAGAGAGAAGAAGCGTAGGACAGGAGCAGCTGGAAAAAAATGGAAAGTCGAACAGGGATACACCATTTAGAAACACTATAAATGATTAAAAAAACCATAAGACTCTTTACTAAATAAAAAACCTAAAAATAATAACAGACGAATTGGTGAGCAAGAGAGTGTTTTTACTCTAGGAAAGTGGTATGATTCGTACATCCACACCACGAGAAAATGAGTGTTACTTAAATATTGCATTAGGTGATGATTAGGCGTATTAGGGTAAAAAATTGATTTGAAATTTAAAAAAAATAGGGGTTTCAAATATCACGTCAGTAAACAACCATAGGAATCATTACTGATCATGAGTCATCCTTTATCTCTCAAATATACAATAAGTACACTCTAACAATAAGGGAAACCAGGGCGAGCATGCTTTCTTTTGCAAAGCACTGTTCAAAATTAATCTTGCTAAAAGACTACATATAGGAGCACCTACAAAATGTACGCATAATGATGGGGAGAATGCTATGGTACCGGATGTGATTGAATTCCATCTATTGGAGATGCGAGATGAAGGCCAGGATAGGATTTGGGGAGGGCGCTGGTGGGGGTTAAGGGGGCGAAGGGAAAAGATTCGTGCATGGGGTGAGGGTGAGCATGGGAGGTGGAACGAAACCCCCAGGCAGGTTAGAGAGAGGCCGGCACTCATTCCCATAAGTTTAGAGACGCGTAGGTACCTACGTGGATGGACCCGAGTCTCATGGGAAAAAAGGATGGGTGCCTGCATTCCATAGTGGTCGGCGTGGGTGGGGCGGCGGGGGAAGGAGTTGGCGACGGGGGAGTGGGGGAGGTTTCAAAAGGGAGGCGGAGACGTGAGGGGGAGAAGGGGTTAAAGGCACCCGACGGAGTCCACGGTGCACGCCTCGGGGGCGGGGAAAAAGGTTGGAAGGGGTCACGAAACGTGAAGAAAAGGCGTGGAAAATGGGGGGTTTTCCGATTTATGTGTTCGCGAGGGTGCATAAAACGGGCGAGTGAGGGGTGAGGGCGAGGGGGAGGGTAGCAACGGAGGGAGCGGGGAAGAGAAGGGGATTGGAGGGGGAAGAGGGACGATGAAATCCCAGTTTTAAGGGAGTCGAGATGCTTCGGGGTAGGATGCCTGCAATGTTCGGCGAAATGAGCAGTAATTTTGTCAAGCGTGAAATACTGGGCGGTCGTGTTCAGAGCGTGCGCAGTTATTTTCGGGTAAACACGGGGACGGGGGACTCGGGGGATTCCAGGAGAAGTTACCACGAAGGCATAACACATAAGTGCCCAAATCTTGTTCCCGGGAGACTATTTACAGCCGAACTTTCCATTTAAATATGACGAGTCGGTGTATAAAAAATCATTACTGAACAAATTAAAGAATATATCGGTTGCAAAAGGTGCCAGTTCAATGGTGTGCATTACGCTTTCTTCCCTGAATTCGTTGAGTTCCGATGATTTTATCAGGAAATAAAGAGAGTTCAAGAAAATACGTAGAACCTAGGTAAGTGTTGAAGAAACGAATCAGAGAGTGAAGAATACTTTTGCTCCTCTGCAATATTATGTGATTTTGTATTAAATTACACGCTAGTGAGATCGCTGAGTTTACCTAGTAAAATGTAAGTGGTAATAAAAAATGCTTTTAAGAGTGTGGAGCAATTAAGTGTCACTCTACACCTAATGGCATTAGATACTTCTTCTCGAATGGAGATTAAAACTAGCGAATGGCGCAACCGGCACAAATTTGGAGTGGATCAATCAGTAAGCTCCAGAGTGGCCAATAAATCCAGATTGAATTGTTGAACCCCATAGCTCACATTAGGGATGACCATGTTTCCCACTTAAGCTCACCATGAACTCTCTTGCAACCTTTTCGAATTAGACGGGCCCAGAAGCGATCAAGCGCGCGCTAATCTGCGGTTTTTTTTTGGGTATCTCGGGATTCCTTCAGCCTCTAAATCCTCTTTGTTTCTAATCCGACGCTTGCCGCAACTCTCGAACGAGAAAGGCGAAGAGGAAAAACGGAAGGGTTGGTGGGAGATAGCATTTTTCGTTCGTGGAATGGAAGGTGGGGACGAGGAAGAAAAGCATTCCGCGAACTCCTCCGTAGACGTAACGACATCCTTTCCTATACGAAAATGCTCCTCGCAGTTCTGCTCATTCCCCAAACACTCCCACTCCAACTTCCTCACTCCACCTCTGATATCTCCTTATTTTCCTCCCAATTGCTCCTCAGATTCTTTCAAAAATTCCCGAGACCTAGAGACCTCCCGGCAACTTTCGCATCGACCTGATGACGCTCAAAAAAAGAACGGCGCCAAATGGCAGAAAGTTCCCCTTTCGTCTTCCAAAAGGAATCACCATCTACTCCACCACCTCGGTTACACACAAGCCGCCATGACATTCTCCTCTCGACAACCTCCAAAACATTGCGATGGGACAAGCGGATGGCACAGGCCAGCTAGAAGTGGTGGAAAGACAGGGAGGGAGGGATGCGTGAAGAGGAAAGTCTCCTTTCATCTCTCCGGATAGTACGATCCAGAGGACCACCTGTTCTTAGAGATCGCTTCTCTTTCCCCTTCAACTCTTCCACCATTGGCGTCCTCCGAACAAATCCTCTTACTATCGTTCGATTCTACGCAGTATTTAATTCTGGCTCTCGTGGCTCTAGGGCCAAAACAAGAATCTACCATCGCAAGGTTTCCGCGCCAATAAACTCGGCGGTCTTCAGGGGAAAAACGATAAATTCAGTGGAGCGATGTAAAGATTTTAAGGTTTCTACGCATCAGCGTATTCGCGGCGGATGTCGACTTGCTAAATTTTACATTTCAACATTCCTCACGAGTTCCGCTCCGTAGTTTTCATCGAGAACTTCACTGCCTTTATCTTTGAGATGCAAGTTAATACATTACCAGCACATGCATGCTTGCTACAAAATCCCACCTGATGTAATAAAAACAGAAACGTCTTCTACTTCATAATATGCAACACAGGTGCCACCGATTTACGATTGCCGTGTCCCCTTTCATATGCCACAAAAACTGAATCCGTTATAGAAAATATAATGAGAATTAATTCAAAATTATTAGGAATTTAAAAATTTAGCAATGGTATTCGTATAAAAGAATTTTCAACTAAAATAAACTTTAAAGCCCATAAAATATATCAAATTGGTGAGGTATTAAATGCAATGTCGTTAAAACTATTGGAAATTGTTAGAATTCAAAGCAATACTTTTAGGACGGTAAATTTTTCTAAAGAAAATTCGTCCATTAAAATTTGGGAAAAAAACCCTGAATTCAAGTTCACACCTTGTCTTGAGAACAACTGGCCGAATGTGGAATAGCCATAGACTAGAAACGGACAAGGGAATGAACTCACGAACACAAGTTGAAAATCACACTTGGTAACAACAGATTTTGCTCCCTCTGATTTGGAACGGGTTATAAAAAATGAATACTCGTCCAACGCCTGTCCCAAGTCGTAGCCTTCGTAGCATGTCATTCTACATGAGGCATGCTTTCAGAAAATAATTAACCTTCCTCGGAAAAGCAATTCGAGAAGACTGCAAACGATTCCGGGAAAACCTCACAGGGCAAAAGCACAAAAAAAAACAGGACCCAAAATCTTCCATCTTTTCGTCGCGAAATTTCTCAGCTTAAAAAAAATCGTTGCTTTTAAAAAGTCGCCGTAAATATACCCGAGCTCCGTTTCATTTTCCTCGTCGACCGACCGCCAGTGCTCCGCTACGCAAAAAAAGATAAGATTCCCATTTCAAGGATTCTGGCAAACCATCTCGGGTCACTTCCATCTCTCCATTTAATTTTGAACCCGTTGGATAAAGTTACACGAGACATCGCGTAGCGGTGAGATTTCAACTCTGTTCAGCTTTTATAAAGGTGCTTCAGGTCGAAATGGGAAGTGGAAGGACTGGGCTAGATGGTAAAGGCCCCAGAGTGGATAGAAACCCAGCGTTTTGACGAAAGACATCAAGGATTTCAAAGTATTAAGTTCCACCAACGTACGGAATACTGAACGTTAAATTCTCTCCTCACGGAATGCAATTAGGATCGCATATTCCAGCGAAAAATATATCCCACTCCCTATTCCCGAACCCGTGACATCAGGATGGAAAGCCAGTACCCTCCATCCGATCAATCGCCGCAAAGATGAAGTGGAGAGAGAGAAAGATAGTATGAAGGCGGGCAGAGATATAGAGGGAAATGAAGAAAGATGTAGAGCTCAAATAAATGGGAAAATAGATGAGTTATCAATATGTCTAAGATGTGGCGATATACAAGTTTAACAAGACGATATACCCGAAAGAGTTAATTTTATAATTCGTATGCATATCTCTCCCCTGTATGGTACACTTCAATTACCGATAAAAAAGGCGGGAGGACGACTGCTCTATATTGTGTAATATCCCGGAGAAGTGCGAAAGTAACTGCAACTTATCAGAGAGCACGCATTGATCTTGAGCCCAACTTCAGAAATGGGACAACTGATAGAGCCAACCTTGTTCAAACCGACTCCAAAATAAGGCACCGAAATCAAACTGATAAGATATCGGACTACATCGAGGAGGGTGGACGGAGAAAAACACCGAAAGTAAACTCAAGACAGCACAATCATCGAGTCGTTATGAGGATATTTTCTTGTTACATGACTCAAAAGTTTTTTTTCCGGAAGAATAACTAAGGCATCATCTTTACGGATTCGGAAAAAGAATGAACGAATGCATCACTCATCATGGCGAGGCTGAAATCGAGGGAGATCAAACAAGAGGATCGGAGCGGACAGATGACTCCGTCGTGAATCCGCCGGTGGTCTGAGGCTCACTCAGACCCACAACGTGAGTGACAACCCCTCCCCTCGTCGACAATCGACCACCTATGGTGTCGTGCACCACGGTTATCGTTTGATGGAAAGCCAGGGAGGCAACGGACTTATCGGCAAAAGGAACGTGATGGAAGAAGACAAAAGGGGAACGAATGGGACACCGCGGTGATTCCTGCGAATCATTAGCGAACACATACATATATACATCTCTATATATGCACACACACACACAATTCTCCCTTGAATGGCGCTCAAACGATAATATACGTGCGGGTATGCAAATGATTTATGGACGGCAGGTGAGCTGGTCGTTTCGGAAGAGGAGCCACGGCATCTTACATTTTCCCAGCTTTCCCCCCCAAAGATAACACAGCTGTGCGCTCCCAGCGACGCTGCTGAATTCCTCCACCAACCCGATCGAACCCTTGAGTCCCGCGACTCCTTCCCACCCGCTCTCCCATCGTCTCTCCCTCCCCCCAGAGTACTCCCACCAAATCCAAGCCCATCCCCCCGGTCCCCCCTGGACACTTTATTCGCCTCCGCGGGGAAGCGAAGGGGCCCGGCCGGACCGACGACCAGTCCACGATCCCGGATCTCTTCCCTCGCTCGCCTCCGACCCTTCCCCTCGTCGAGGCGCCTCGAGGACGCTTCGGAGGCAGATGCCGAAAAACGGGGGAAGAGGGCATATGCACGTACATACTAAGGAACTGTGGGAGTTGACCCGGTGGGCCCGGGGAGGGAAGCGAGCGAAGGATGCTGGAACCGAGAAAATGTACTGCCTACGATTGTAAATCAGCAGGTCATGGATGTCCATCTACATCCACGCTTTGCCCTGCCGACCGCCGCAAGGGAATGTGGCAGGGGGTGAAGGGTTGCGAGTCGTGAAAATAAAGTTGAAATGAAAAAATGAGAAGATAAAAACAAGTTATGAAAATGTGAAAAGTGTTAACCTTAGTTTGTATTACGGTGTAAAAAAACGCTTATGACCAACTAATTATTAAAATTGTCTATTCCCTATAGGTCTCTTATCTGGGCGCTTATTTGCCTGTCCTGCTGATGTAGTGTGGACGTAGAAATTTCTCTGATACGTTAATCTCCAATTCAGTCGAATTGACAATATTGGGAATCGAATGTTACTACAATTTGCAGAGCAACATTTATCTGGAGCCCATCTCCTAGTCCCAGGTAACTTTCTAGTATGCTACAATTTGCAGAGCAACTTTTATCTGGAGCCCATCTCCTAGTCCCAGGTAACTTTCTAGTATGCAAGTCCCACTGTCGGTACGTTCTTCGGAGCATATTACGGGATGCGAAAGGCAGCTGAGGTAGTTTGCATGGTAGTGGTGGGTATGTCATTATTGATGAAACATTTTAACTATATCATTTCGTAGAGGAAACTTTACCTAGAGGTAGTCTCATATTTAGATATTAATTTCAAGGATGCACTGCTCAAATTATGACTATGTTTTCACTTAATTAGTCACCAACTTTCACTGGAAGCAACTTTCCTCAAAAATCTCTCAGGGAGAAATGGGGAGCGGTCACTCAAGTCAAATGGCCATAGTATTTTATGGTAATGTCGTGGCTGTTTCCCTTCCAGCTCCATCTCACCCCCTCCCTTTTCCATTCCCTGTCATCCACTAACCTATTGCCCATCAGTGTCTCCTGTAACTCGCGACTCCCTCCTCCCCACTTCCCCGATCGCTGTCTCCTGTTCAAGACGGGCTCCGAGCTTCCAGCATACACGCATCAATATTTCAGCTTTTCTGCTGGCCTTCCTTCGTCAACCAGCACTGCGACATTAGAAAACTCTGGTCTCGTCTCTTCACTCACGAGATAATGAACATAATCACCGAGCGATATCAAAGCTGGATTCCGAGAAGCGAGCCGACTCAAAGGGGAAGACTCAGTCTTCAACTTTCGCACTTACTTTAACGTGCCGCAAACGATCCTCCAATCTCTCATAACAAGTTCTCCCATATCTGACGTACTTCGGCTCGTTCCTTTTTACCTATGGAGCTCCCTCCCATTATGGTATCTACTTTATTCCTGGCTCGCTAGCAAACTCACCCACTTCCTTCCAAGCTCCTTTCTCCCCAGACGACTGGAGGAAGAAAATGGAATATTTTTTCAAGCGAGTATCGTCTTACATTTTTTTGTAGTTTTGGCTCCACAGCACGCGAATTTGCTTATCTTTGACCAGCACTTAACCAAGGAATTTACACTGGAGAGTATTTTAAGCCGGATTTTGTCATCGGGTTGGAAGGAATATAGTTACGAATACAACTTTAGGAGATTGAGCAATGAGTATGAGCGTTTGTGAGGAGAAGGTGCCACGAGATACCGTGTCCCCACTTCCCGTGATTCATTACTCGCTGTTTTTCTCAGTAATGGCATTGTGAATAAGCTTGAAAGGGGCACTACTAGAAAGAATACTATTTTAATTAGTAGAGGATTAAGGGAAGCCGGATCAAAGAATATGAGAATTTTCGGAAGGTCTAACTATCTTTATACATAGATATCATTCACTGCGTGTCAAAACATGAGATAGTGACATATTAAAAAACTATCGTAATTTTCGTACGCATATCATGATTATTAAAGTAATATATAATTTTTTAAATGATACACACCTCCCATCGAACTGTGGATTAAAATAATTTGGGGAGGTAGGCTTGACGGAAAAAAACGCCTATATTCGAAATGAATCAGACTCAGTACTCGTGAAACGCATGGCATATTAAAGGGAATTCAAAAATCATCAGATAAATGTAAAATAAGGAAATTAACGACCCATATTCTACATCCTGCCGGTAAGTTTTATTGTTTCGGTGAAAGCTCAGTTATAAATAAATCCAACTTTGGTAGAGAATTTTGCAACACCTGAAATAAAGAGCCAGTGCAGAATTGTACGTAACTCAATTTACTCATGAAGGCCATCCACTGGAAATGGCAAACCACTAGGATTTAAAACTGGTTACTGGCCAGCCACTACACAAAAACATTAATCTAATGGAAAGTATTAATTACGTTTTTAAAGTCAGTTTTGAGTAGCTGAGTTGGTCACAAGTGTAAGGACAAAAAATACAGAAATACACTCAGTTTAGCTTCTACATTAATGCACTCGATAATATAATAATACCAAAGAGAGAGAAATTGTACAGTAAGAGCATAATTTAATGGCACAAGATAGTTATTTTTTACGAACATGGTAATAAATTAGTCGTTCCACTCTCACGACATTCGACATTTTTCGGATATTGGGTTAGTCGAAAATGGTCTGATTCATATTGCGCAATTAGATTTAAAGCTTGGCCCTTCATAAAATATTACTTTATTTCCTTTCAAGTAATTTTTTTGATGGCGCAGCCTTCAAAGCAAGCAAGGAAAGCGAACCCGAGATAAAACAGGAATGCTCCGGAGTTCGACATTTCTCTTTTACAGCCTTTAAAAAAACGGACGGGCAAGAGGATTCCTGCTTTCATTCTCCATCCTTCCATAACGAGGTGGCGAGTAGGTACTCGAGACTTTCTCGAAACGAGTTTAGAGCAAATAAAAATGCAACCACCCGAAAACGGAACTCAAATTACATCGACGCGGTTAAGATTTTCCAGCGACCGATCCACCCGATAAAGTCAAAGCCTATAATGTACGCCTTGTGGAGAACTGTTATGTGTGGCTACAGATATTTCAAGAAATCCGGATTCATAAGATGAGTGGGAGGTGGATCAAACTAAAAAAGGTACACTGAAGGTACTACTCCGCATTAGGAGAATAAAATTTGAACATGCTCCAAGAATTTGGGGACTGCAAACTATTGCGATGAAGGAGTTAAATTTAGATAAAGTTAGAGTGAACGAATTCACCAAAGGCAGTTAGAACAATGGATAGGTACTGGCAAGCTTGATTGGTAGACTTGTATGGAGAGACCACGAAGAGGTGTCGGCAGATGTATCTATCCTATCCCAGCAATTATTCCCGGAGGCCAAGCGAGCAAACGGAGAGCATGCATAGCGAGCACAACAAATAAAGTACTCCTTCCCTTCTCGCATATTCTAGATGCATGTATAATGTGATAGATATTATCTATCGAAAGATTCGATTCGTTTTTACTTTGGAGTTAAACAATCCGTCTCCTGATAAGCAAAGATCTTATTTCAGTACCTAATATCGGTAATTCATAGCAAGTTACTATCTATCAGTACTTTTATTAGACGTCATCTAGGACGTCATGAGGCAACAAAATCGTCGATTTTTTCAGCTTTGTTGAAAATACGAAGCTGACACCTAAAAAACAATAAGTTGGAAAATGTCGTCTTTTTTCCTAATATTGTATCAGACTTTTTTTACATGTTTTGTAATAGGGGCATTATTATTTGACATATTAAAATGCTTGAATACATGAATGCTATATTTTTATTCTTCTGAATCTTAATATTTTCTTTTAGGTGGGCTGCTAATTCAGTTTGAACACGGGTGGCGAAAGCCCTTGGCACGACCCTGCCTCCAACTGATTCTTTAATACATAGACATAAGAAGAGGAGGACATTCATAACGATGTTCAGAAATAGCCAAAATACTTGTCCCAAAACACCGTTCCTCCTGCGTACAAGCGGAGGCACGCCAGGCATGACGCGGACGCGGGAGATGCTCTTGGATGCCTCGCTCTCCTCTAAGACGACCGCGGGGCCCCGACCATTTTATGGACAAAGCCTTCAGTCGTCGCGAGACCGTACTATGTCTATTTGCCTACGCGTCCAAGGCTCTCCATTCCTCTCATTCCGACGTCGCCGGGCCAGACCAGGCCTTCCACGTCTCCCTCCCCGCGAAGACAATCCTCCCCCGCCCGAAATATATGAAATCCACACCGGAGCAACACCCTCCGTCAACACCTGACAACACTTACCTCCCATCGCGGAGCCCCCATGCGTGGATGGCTTGCTTTTCTCGGGGACGAAATATTTAGGGAAGATGGGAGATGGAGGGCAGGAGGGGGGAGATTAGGACGAAGGTCCCAATAAGGGTGGGGAGAAAGGTTGGGGCGCAAGGTAAAGGAGCAGAAAATGTTTGCGGAGGATCCGAGGGTTCCTATTCAAACATAGAGCCCGCTTGTTGACCCGGGGGGAGTTCATGAATTAGTTGATTCACATAAAAAATGACTAACAGACGAAGAACTCACTCGGAGAAGACGTTGAGGCGATGGAATTCGTGCGCCCGGCTTCGAAATGGGGGGAAGCAGAAAACATTTCATATATTTTATTAAATTTAAGAGTACCATTTTATTAATTTTCCAATATGGATAGATAAGAGACGTTAGCTTCAAATGAAGGCCAGCCAACAATTATTCTCCACCGGAAATGTATGCACATTAACTCGCTATTAGAATTTAAAGGATCTCACCATGGAATGTGTTTCTAATTTACAATCGTTTTCAATAAAAAGTTGACATGAAATGTATTAATGTCGTGCATAATCTATGATGATCAAATTATTAAAAAAATACATATAGTATCCGCAGTTTTCGAATCCCGGAAAATAATTTCAGAATGCTAGAGATTCTAACGAGTCGAGATTTTGAAGTAGGTGATACGTCCCATGGAATAATAAATACCCATGTTTGCATGTTCTTCATGACCAACGGCAGAAATTTCTTAATGATGCACTTATTTACATATTTTTGGCCAAGGTGAGAAGAGTAATCATAACGCCGCAAAACATAGTTGTGCCTAGGTACCTCAAAACCGAGAAACATCACAGTAGATTCCACCGACTTCATAATCCCGATAAAGGGTTCAGTAAAATATTTGGAGCACCTTACACCACAATTACTTTCTTGTTCGCTTGGCTAATATGTTTTCATAGGGAAGCATAGAAATTCCTAATTACCTCCGAGACAGGCACTACACATTAATAAGAACGTTCTCGTATTCGGTGAGCCGAATGCAGATTCGGTGGGCGGTGGGCTGGAGAGGCAGACCGATTTTGACGGAATCCGATTTAAGGAAAGGAATTTGGTGTCAACTCTTAAATCCTCTCCAACGCTGAAGAGCTTTTCCGTGTCCCTGTCATAAGGAGAATCGAGCTAGTTTCTTCTCGAGTCGCCTGCTCTAATATGGTGATCCACAGAAATTTATCTTACTCAAAACTAAGAAAACGTAAGGCAGATACAATATTTCAGGTAATCCTCTCAGATTTCTCAGGTTTCAATTCCCATCAAAGCAGTCATTTCACCCAATTTCAAATAAAACATAAAGTTACTCAGAACCACGTATATATTCAAAAGGAAAAAAGATAACCACGATACTAACATTCTATTCCAGCTCAATCAATTGAAAAACTATTGCCAATTCCAAAGGTTCCACACCTATGTTAGAGGAGTTACTTTGACGGCTCGTCTGAGTTCCAAAAACAAAAATGTCTATTGAATGTATAATGAGAATATCGGATAAGGACAGGTTTCTCCCTTATTTTCATCATGTTTAGTTAAATTAAATATTTTATGAATATTACTATGTATGCGTAGGACTTAACATTATATACAATGCAACTAGAAAAGACTTCAGCTACATTTGATTCCAGGCTCTATCGCTCATTAGCTAAACTACCAACCCACCCGACCACCACGCTACGGAATGAAAATAGAGTTCAATGTTTCGAAATGAGATGTCTTGTAAATTTATTGGCCAGAGGGGCACCGGGGTGTGAGAAAGGGGACGGGTCTCCGATACGACGCATCTTAGGCGTAAGACATTCTCGCCGTCTTTAAAAAGGCACCGACAATCCCCCAATCCATGCATTTAGAGTGTCGATCAACCACCAGCAGAGCGACTTTCTCGCGCCACTCCCAAGGCTGGCCCACGCATTCTTCCGGGGATTGGAAGGAGCAATTTCACGGTCCATTACGGATGCGGGTCGCCGATCGATCCATTGATCGGTCCACCTGCGATTCGGAATTGTCATGAAGGAGGAAGACGGCACTGAGGAGAACGAAGACGGGAGGCAAACGGGAAGGTAGATGAGAATGCTGTACCTACATACAATGACCGGGAGATGCTCTGACTCCACTAAACATATCGATTTGAAGAATTAACATTCTGGCTGGTTGAATAATTTTCGAAGTGACTCCAATGCTATTTCCTAATTCGAGTGATTCGCTTAAGGCATTTTTTGTGAGGCATACTTGGGCCAAACTACGATACGGAATCCAAACAAAGGACATTAAAACAAAATTATGGCATAAATATCCTTCTACGAATAGCGCAATGGTAGACTAAAGTTAGTGATGGATGAACTGCACATTATTCTCATTACATACATTTTTCGTAGACAAAAATAACTGAATCGTCCGATACCACTATAGAGACCTTGCTCTCAGAAAATTGCTATATTTGTCATGCCATCCATATTGAAACCAATAAAGTAAGCGTTTCCGATTTTACAACCCTTACATAATGTAAATATACGAGTACAATTATCGTAAATCAATGCTCTGAAACTGATGGAGGGGAAGGAAGCATGGGTAGAATTTTGTGCCAACCAAATGATTATTTTATTTGTTTGCATAAAATAATGACCGGATTTTTGAAGGCATATAAGAGACACATGAGCGAAAAAACATCCGAAATAAAACACCAGTAACATTCTAAAATGTTATAAAGCTTTATCTCTTATCAATCACTTCTTGAGGAGTGCGAGAATCTCAGGCCGCGCTTAGTAACAGGTATGCGTGACATGGGTCATTAAATACGAGTAGGAAAGAACGAAGAAGACGCCAATAGGCGTCGTAGGGACGGGACGAGATGAAAAATTATTCCGTGGAAGCCACGAGCACATCGAGGCGACAAGACCATGCTATTCATCTGCCGAGGGAGCAGTCACGAAAATGAAATCTGCTACCGTGGCACCGAAATACAACGTTCCGAACGGAGAAGTGCCACTATAAATATATTCAAGCAAATAATATCATCTCTCTCCTCATTTGGCACTTTTTACTGAAGAGAAAAGGAAGAGAGGAAAGGTTCGGTGATGAATGGACCTCATCGGCATGCACGACGTTTCCAGAAAGGGATCTGCCTGCACTTAGATTCATTATTCAACTTGCGGGAACGCGAAACGAGATATAGGTCCGTAAAAGACGGTACGAGACCCAGAACCGGGAAGAAGGGGAATGCTGAACCATCGGCTGGGTACTTCAGGATGGGACCCCATAAAAGAGTTTTCAGGTTTTCCCGAGTTGTGGAAAAAAAGACTTGCGCCAGGCATAGCATGACGTCGGAACTGAGAGGGAGAGCATTCTCTTTGTACGCAAATCGCTTTTCCTATCGAAACCACTCATAAGCCCTCAGGGCAGCGTACAGACCAAGCGATTTTCCGCAGTCAGCCGTTTCATCGCCCAAAACGTTGCCGGCTCATTGTGGATTCGCCCTAAAGCACAAGCCATTCGCGTCTCAGGCAGAAATAAAGAGCGGAACGGAGGGATAAATGAATTCTTAAGCTATAATCTTGAGCCCGAGCTGAAAAGTACATTTTTTACAGTCATCTCCGATAATAATTTTAAATTAGTAGCAGTAACATGAAAACAAACGGATTGAAGCATGCTGCTACCTTTCGTTTCAAGCGTGACCTTCACTCACTTGAGCTTTTCCGAGGTTTTAAGTTTAAAAAGTTAGCCGCAGCACCGCATATCTGACAAGAGCAACTTCTCATTTCCGTTAGTTAATATTCTCACAACTTTCTGATCAAGGACGTGATATAGAGATCATCAGTGAAACACTAAATTCCAATATAATTTTCAACGTATTATACTGTTAACTCTGGTAAGTTTTTCACTATTGAAAAAAATTATGTACCTACCCATAAAATGATTTGATCTATATCTTCGATGAAAAATTCGTTTTCTTGTAAATACCACACCATCTACTTATTTATCTATTTATTTTCAACTATAGATTATACTTGCTCTCGTAGAGCAAGTAGAATCTATATCTAAAGCTCCCATATAGTACAAAGCAAGTTTAAATAGCAAATAGAAAGAAATCAAGAAAGAAAAGTGAAATTTGTAAAAGATAATGATCACATTCCTACTACTGGGTTATAGGAAAAAATAGTCTATCAGGCCGCAGAATGACTCTTTCAAATAAATTAAGAACCAATCTGGTTCCCGACAATACTCAAAACATACTTCGCATTGAAGTGGATTTGAATGTAAGAATCAAATAAGGGAACTACACAGGCTATCGGAGAGATTGTAAACTTGTTTCTTAGCGCATGATAAGGAAATAAAAAAGATATCATGAAGAACGGATGACTAGGGCATGAGTAAAAATGGGTTAATCATGTTTCTTCAACAAAGACCTGTGCGAAAAGCAATTCGGTATAATTTCAATGAGTCATGGGTGCTGTGACGTAATAAAGAATATCTCATGAATACAATTTTCTGCCAGATTTTTGGAGCTCTGGTGAGGGCGGTGGCAGGAGTACTAGCTTCCTATTCCGAGGGCCCAGTTGTGAATACCGGAAGTCGTTAAGATTGTTATTTGGTACACCCACTCTCTCTTTATCCGAGTGCTGTGTGGAGAGTACTTCGAGTTCAGTAGGCACTCCATCCATCGGATGGGATGTTTAATTTCTCTTCTGACTCTTCGACAGCATTCGGTAAGAGCAGGCTAATGACGCACCGAGCTCCATCCTTCCTCCGATTCAAGAAATTTTGTAACCTTTGTCCAAATACCCACACATCCTACAATAACGCAAATGACCTTAGACGTTGGCTTCCTCCACAGAATAACTACTACTACTGCAAGATTTTTATACATGTAAGCAGATCGAGTATAAGGCTAGGGTGCTAATTATATTTATAAAAAAAGCAGAACATACAGGTGTTTTTTGCAAGTTTTTCCCATGCGCAGCGGAGGATTCGATCAGTTGAACATACATCGAAACTAAAGCCAGATAATTGCCGAGGGATTATGCGGGGCGATATATTCCCGGATCCACGTAAAGGAATACCAGAAAGTAGAATTGCTCTTGAGGGTGAGCTCGGTTTTCACCTCGCACTCGGGACTGGACTGAGTTTGACGCGAGGTGGTTGATGGGGAGGAAGAGAGAGGAGGATAACGTAGGAGCGAAGGCGGGAAGGGAAGGAATGAGAGGCACATAATGAGAGTGGCTCGTGAAAAAGGGGGGAAAGACAGTGAAGATGGACGGACAGAGGCGTGATGCGAGGGTGTGAGCGGAGAAAATGGAGGGCCAAGGTTGCATTCGCCCCGTGGTCGGTCATTAATCGAGGCACGTAAATGATGGTCTCGGGTGGCTGAGGAAAGGAATACGACGCCGAGGTGAAATGAAATGAGGAGCGGGTCTCTCCGGCGAAGGCACGGGGTTGGCAACAACAGCACGGAGTTCAGAGATTACGGAGGAAGAGGGAATAATAGCGATGTTTAGTCACCTAAAGGACGTTCTTTGAAAAGAGCACGCGTGGAGGGAGAGGGAGGGGAATACGAACGCGAATTCTGTCTGGGAAATGGGAGGAATCGATAAAACGAAATATAATCGCCAGCTATCGAAGTGGCTGGGATTATCATCGCACAAACTGCGTGTTCCGATAAGGAGACGAAGTGGAGTGCGTTTCGGTGTTGTTGTGGAGGAGAATCGATTTGATGCGTCGATAGACTTCGCTTCGCGGACGCGCTCTTTTGACTCTATTTTCCTCGATGACGGCTCGGCACTTATTTTTGTTGCCGAGAACTATTTCGATGACTTCGATAGTTCATGTTCGTCTGGGGCGGAGCGAAAATGGGAGTATGCCCCCAAATGAGCTGAAAACTGTGGTATCCCACCTTCCGCGACGAATGCGAAGGTTTTATTTTTAAAATGGGAACTTTGGAAACAAAGCTTTCCTTGAGCCATTAAATTTAAGTTTGGTCAAATCGCACTGGTGACTTTTGAGATCGCTAGTTCTGATTTTGAGGCACATATCCAATAAATCGAATTTGAAATGCCATCGAAGAGCCACCTACCATAACACATACTGCACGAAACATGAACTATCACTCTTAAAAATCACAAGCAATGTGTACAGAAGGATGATATGTCCGCGATTAGAAATGTATTAATGAGTATTCCGGTTCCTTCTTGAGCCCACCAGACATTGGGCCAACGGGAATGGCAAGTAAACCATTGAACTGCATGACCAGATAAACTAGTGCTTAACCAGGAGAGGAGTGGTGAACATTTGAAAATACGTATTACCGAAACAAAAAACGATTCTGCAGTTAATGTTTCGGACAGAATCCATAACGAGGGGATGATTTGGCGTATAACTGCCTACTATCTGGCACTCAAGAAACGTAAGTGAAGATTCACTATCCGAAAGATGCCATTCGCAGGTTGATATTGACTGCTTGGAAAGCACAAAAAGATAAATATAATCCAATTTATGATATTTCCATCGTCCGAGAAACGTTGGAAAATGCACTCAGTGAACTTGTGTTTTCAACGAGAAGATTGTAACCTGAGAAACGGAGGCTGAGTCGGAAGTATTTTGAAATAGAGACGTCAAAGGATGCGACGGACAGATGTTAGAGACACATGCTCTAAATTGAGGTAAACCGAGGGCGGTTTTCAGAGCTTGGATTGAAACCGCAAACGGAAAGAAAGAACAAGCTGCAAAAAGGGGGAATTCAGCGAATGGCGCTCACGGCAGATGGCACGTTCATATGCACGTGAAGACTGCTCAGAAACTGGCTTGGCATCTAAAGATAAGTAGCCTTTTTATCGAACCACTAGAATATCAGCGATCATAGAATAACCATCTATAACTAGGCAGGGAATCCTCATCCTTTTCCTGCCGTTTAACTTCTAGCAGACATGTATTTACTTAGTAGACGTAGCAGAACGCATTACGGAAACGTGGTTCAATTAGACAACACCTTACCTCACGAATGGTGGAACTAGGTGTATATACGTTCCCTGATATTGGATTTTAAATACAATTACCGCACATAAACATATTAACCCCACAACATCATTCCTATCTAGATATGATGAAGAATTAAACCTCCACATAAATTAGACCGTGTTCTAAATTCTAACGTATCACTTAGTATCGTTACTCATCGACATTTTAGATCGTAGTCAAAGTTCGCGGTGATCCGAATGCATTCGGAATATGCTCGATTGGTCAACAACCAAGTTGTTGAAAGAAGTTGAAGTAGGAGGCAAACGAGCAGACAAGGAAATGGAGAGGATCGAGCTTGTGCGTCTGAGGTCGCAATTTCCGAAGGCACCGACCGCACCCGAGACTTCCTAGCACGTGGATAGAGTGGCGAAGAAATGCAGTCACGCAGGGAGGGAGGGAGGACTCGCGAGGTCATTAAACAGGATGCATGGGCACGATCGAAGACGACTTGGGATGGGGAGGCGAAACTGGAATAAGTCCTCACACACGAACACGATGCGGAATGAAATAGGAATTCCCGCGGCAAGCAGAGAAGGAGAATGATCGGAATCATCCCCACTAGATATTATATCCAAGAGGAATCATTTCAAATCATAAGAAAATCATTACGCCATAGAATTCCTGCAATAACATTTGCGGAACTCTAGCACGAAGCCAATGACCCACAGTCAAATTCGGATACAATTATTTCATAATAATTGGATATAACAGATGTGGATCATAGAATTGTATCAAAACAGCTTTCGACTTATTTTGCATAAAAATATTTTCAGCCAATTAGAACTCTCTCAAAGTTTTCATCCAAATGTATGAAACCAAACCAATCAGAGACTAAAATAATCGAGCATCGCTATCCGCTTTGTGAGAGAGATTTGATTGGAGATCTGTGGAGTGGAGAGCTGCGATCACGGAACAGATGGAAGTAACTTTACTGTGGAGACGTGAGGCTTATTGAGTGTATGGAAGAATATATATGCAGTACCAAAAACATAATTGGTTTTGTAAAAACATAATTTAAACAATTAAATTTATGCACGGCTGAATCCCATCCCATCCTATCCCATAGCTGAAATGGCTATTACGTCACCTTCTTCAGATTTGGTTGTGGTAGCCATTTACATTGTTACTCGTATTTCATTGGGTCATCTGTTTTGGATCAATACATTGTGCCAAGTGAAACACAAATTTTGTTTCATCCAAAATTTGGAATAAATGCTTTCGGATGAACATTTCGGACCAAAAAATTGTGTCCAAATTTGCTCGTGGAACATCGGCTTAAGAGATGCCAGTATCGCGGAATTTCTCCAGGTATATTTGATTCTAAATCTACCTTAGGACTGCTAGAACTACGATGCATACTGAGTTATTTCATTGCGAAAGCCTTCCAACTTTGTCTGCTATCCCACTAGATGTATTTCCGGCTGCGTTTTTTTCGCACGTGTTGAACAATGCAATATTGAAATTGCACGCAAACGAATCGGTTTCGGCAACGTTAGAAAAAACAACGCGCTCTCGGAGTTTCAGATTGGAAAGTACTCTCTGTGGAGGAAGAAGATAATGAGCTCCGCGGGATGGAAGTGGAAATTCCGAAGGAGTTCCGGAGTGAGATGAAAGTTCTCCCATTAAAAAATAAAGGCATGACAAGCTAGTGAAAAAGATAATGGTTATTGAACGGTCAAGAGAATGGAATATTGAGACGCAGCAAATTATGCCGCCGAGGGTGCAAAAAAATGTTTTGTTACTCCGGAAAGGAGTCGCAGGGCTACCGAAGCTACAAAGGATTCGTGCACTTTAAAACGACAATTATAACTTACATGAACCGTAGTTATCAGCAGTGAACTTTTTGCGCAAGAACATCCTTGACAAAGATTTATTTCACCTTCCTCTTTCCATTTATACCCACACAGAGACCAAGAGTGTTCGCTAAATACAGATATTTAAGTTGGAACATCAAGGGAAGTTGTTTCCCGTAAAAGAGAAGTCATTGAAGGGAATATATTTTCCACTCACTCAATTCTACTCTTTTCCCTTTGGTAAGTTCCGCTAACATACGCAATTATGGGGTCGCTAAATATTTTCGACATGAGCGGATCCGTAGTTTTCTTTAAGCGAAATTCCCCTTATGCCAAAGCGTAAACTAGGCAAAATTTTTCCATTTGGTTGAGGAAAATTAAAAACCAATGGAAGTAGGATAGAAAGCGAATGTTAGAGAGAAAGCTTTTCTCTCAAAATATTATAACAAAAAAGCAAATGATGCAGTAGAGAGCTAATTCGCGTATGAAAAATTTTTTCAAGCTTAAGCTGCATCAAACTGCATCAGCATCAAACTTCATCAGCATCATCATCGTCATCAGCATCATCAACGTAATCAGCATCATCATCGTCATCAGTCAAAAATCCTAAGATTTTTCTGACGCAGCTCTCCCAACTGCTAACATATCAACGTAATAGCCGGTGCATAGGTACACCTACCAGCAAGCAGCCGCTGGTCTTTCGGTCGCCGCTACTGATACTTTTTGTATTTATTATTTATTGTTTTATTAAATTCGTTTCTCATATTCTGTGGATAATTGAGTTTAATTACCCCACACCTAGCCTTTGATATCCTTCAACGATTGCTTTAGACACCATGATACTTATGCTTACGTTAAAACATATATCCTGGAGTTTCTTCCTTGGAGCCTTGGCCGTTGAATTCAGCGACGGCAAGAAGCAGGCAAGAATGTGGAGCGCCTTGTTAACTATTCGAAATTGGATTGTTTTACATTCCCCATAGACAATCACTTGCACGACTCTGCCTGCTTTCAGATACATCGGAATTCCTCTCCGCGGCTCGACAAAAACATTCCCTCTTTCTCCACCCCCCAACGAATAGCGCGAAACAAAGGGAGAGACCTGCCTTCAGCCTTAAAACAGCGTCTTGGCGGATAACAAATTACCCCCAGGGAAGCTTGATTCGAGGTTGACCCCGACCGGGAGGAGGGGAAAATACCGAGGGCAAGGAAATGAATTTCGCGGGAAAACGCGGTAGGGGAGTCGGTGAGATGGGTGGAAAAAAAGAACCAGGACTCTCCTTCTCTGGTCTTCTGGTGGGGGAAATGGGAGATCCTCCTGGGTTAAAGGGGGAGGAGGAAAATAAAACTTCTACTGCCCTTCCCCCCTATCACCTCACATTCGTTATGTGGCCGGTGCTGTGGGGGTGAAGCACCAGGAGGAGGAGGCTGGAGAGGGGATCCTCCATCTCGAAGCAAAATAAAGACAAATAGAAACAGAGAGGTTTTCGGATAGAGGTGGTGGCGATGGTGTCAGATAGGAGCGAGAATGGAGCAGAAAAATCGGCCGACGGGTTTAAGGGGGAAGTGTTCTAGGCCCGTGGTAAGGCGGCTGCAGTAAACGAACATGTGGACGAGGTGAGGCGGGGAGAAACTTCTCGATGGTTTTTGAATGTGAATGATAATCACATTTCTATCACCGTTGTGGTGTCTTTGTAAACTGTTCTATGCACATTAGCACCAAGAACGTTCTACCATTCCGCGCTATTTCCACAAATCATGCCTTAAATTCTATTTGATCACTAAAATAGAGGAATGAAAACCGTATGAAACATGAATACTTTCCCATTTATCAGCACAATGATAAAAATGGTTGCCTGAACCCTCATTAATTTCAAGCTATTAGTTAATTAAGGAAAGTATTGCCTTCAAAAAGCAAAATAGGTAGTATGGCGGTGAATTATACATAACGGAATCCTGTTTTTTAAACCGCACGAGTGAAAATGTTGCATTTCTCATATTTTTGGCACACGCAGTTTCAAATAAATGTACATGCAAATTTTCTGATCATTACTGCGGAGTACTAAGTGAATTTTGTTATCAAATGACCACATAGATCATCAAATTCCTCCCCGAGGTTCATCGGATGGATGGTTAAGCGGGGTTTGTTGCGTTAACGGGAGAAATGACGCCTAAATCAACATTTCAAATATTAACTTACGAAATAATTACAAAATCCGAATGAATATACTGCTTTTACCGGCGTAATGATTCTATGAGGGGCATCAGAAAAGAGATATTTTAAGAAATATTTTATCGAACTCGGTACAGCCTAACAAACCCCATCCTAAGACAGAGTGGAGCTATTAAGTAAGTCGTTGCGAGGAAAGTGTATGGGAATAACGAAAAAGGCTGTTTTTGATCCAGATGCATTGAAAAAAGTGTCCAAAATAATGAAAGAGAATAAAAATGCTAATGAAAATGGCTAACTGAATACATTAATCGACATGAAAGCTTCAGCAAATCAACCTTTGGCATCGATATCATGCGATCGTGACGGCGTCAAATGAACGTATTTACAAGGAAATTCGACGAGATCATTCCAATTTCTTCAAGGAGCAACGGGAACAGTGACGGCTGAAGGCACAGGACATGACAGTATCTTATTGCCTCCAAGATTTTGGAGCTCGGCGATTAAAACGCTCTGAGGTGGTCCGCCTATTGGGGCGTGGAAATCATTCCCAAGTCGCCTCTTTTTTAAATGGAATTTCCGCGAGTGGCGAGTCGAAAGGCAACGGCGGAGAAGATGATTACGAAGGGGGAATGGAAGGAGCGGCGAAGTGAAAAAAAAAAGACGGTCAGAAATACAGAAAAGGGTGATGGTTATGATTTGACGAGTTGACGTGCGCTGAGCGTATCGTGGGGCACCGGTGCTGACGGGAGGGGTGGTTAAAAGGGAGGTTTTTAAGGATAATCAAACATCCTCTCGTTTGGCGGTTTTCATTTTCTTTCCCCGGCCCGCTCTCCATCTCACCTCCCCCGGGCCGTTAAAGGCATACGACGGAAAATAGGGGGGCCTGTTTTGAGAAGCGGCGAGCTCAAAGGGACCGCGCAGGTGGGCGGGAGGTTGGGGGGTTGGTCGCATGGAAGACGATCCCTGGCCGGTGGAGGAAGAGCTCAAGAGCGCGAGAAACGTCCCGACGGAGAGGGCAAGAGAGCAGAACGCCATTAAACGCCATTGAGGGAAGGGGGAGAGGGCGCCACGCACGAAAAGTCAGCGGATCTCTGGACCGGCCAATCCCTTCTCACACTTTAATCCACTTTATTCCAGGGACAAAAGAAAATATTTGACGATGCTACAGTTACCGTGACATGCGCGAAGAATATCGTTGCTACAGACTATGGTAACTAACGGGGTTAATTCAAATGCGCAGCAACACGAAGGAGAATGGTGTTCGTCCGTTGGTTTGAGTATTGGCTTCGTAATCCGAGGGCCCGGACAATAATCTTGGCATTGGATGAGGTTTTTCTGAGTTTTTTGAACCCTATTTGAATTCCGTGTGAGGTAGGGGGCGTAAAAATATGGCCTCTATGCGCCTTTAATTAAGAATAGGCTAATGTATGAGCAGCTCTGCAACCTTCATCCGCTCTCCGAAAAAAAATCAGAGCTCTACCCTATGAAACACCAGTCCTATATGGAAGTACTTTGCTTTCGGTCATCTCCCCTGAACAACAGCGACGCCACTGATTAAGAGTAACGTGCTATTTAGAGCTAGAGCAGCTCAATCACTTCTCAGAATTTTTTATCCTATTAGGAATCGGCTCTATTGGACCTTGCTGTTATTTAGCACTCATGAATGCACGTACAGGAATGAAAGGCAGACGGCGGCTGGTCGATATTTTATTTTTTAGTACAGTAACCTCAAGAATGTGAAATCTGAGAGAAAAACACCGACAGTGTATGCATGGATGCTTTTTTTCTTTGAATTTAGAGCATGAAAGAAAGTTTAATAGTCCCACTACGCACAGTATTGCATTCCTAATTCCGTATACTCCACTCGAAGGAGAGAATCCGGTGACTTGTGAAAAAGAAAGACTGGTGATTTCGCAATCTTAATTATTTTCAGTCTATTTTGGAACAGTTACGGTTTTTAAGGCAAAGATGTTGGATGCTTTTAGGAACCTGGAAAATAACAATTTACGGCAAAGAAGTTTCAAGAGCAACGTGTTTAAGGTATTGGCGCCGATGGGAAGTTGCAACTTGAATCTCATTGAAGACAGTGAAGGTCTGATATCTTTACACATTCTCCTCATGGAAATATCTCGAATAATATCATCACAAGGGACACCCCATTAAGAATTGATTTGGTTACTTCAGCATAGGCTTGAACAGTTATCAAGGGAAAACCATTTCATTGAAACAGAAACGACGAGCGACGAATGATACAGAGGCCATCCCTTCCTATAAGAAGAAATTAAATACAAAGGAAAGCGTTAACGAGGTATCACCGTAAATAAAATGACGACACTTTCATTCGTGTTCCTGGTGCGTGAAGAAAATAGGCTATTCTAGATGAGCATTTTATAACATTTAATCGATGATATTCCATTCAGCTTTATTCGAAAAAAATCATTCGCAAAGACATATTCTTAAGCTCGCTAATGGGTATAAAGTAGGAAAATACCTACGCCTAGTATAGGAACAAAATGACATTTTTGTGTAAAACTTTTACAGAATACCTATCAATTTCTCAGAAAAAAAGAAAAGCAAAATTCAGGAATAGTATTTGAGTTAGTAACAGTAAAATATTAGTTATCACAAGTTCGATATTAGTCTGTCCGTTGGTAGCACTAGTCCGTTGCAATGGGCGTATCGCACTGAAAAAGTTATCACTGAATAAAATATGCGCCACCTAGTCTGCGCATTTAGGGCCTTAGCTTTACTTCAGACTTCGGTATGATGCCAAAAATGGTAGTATTCTTTCACCGTCATGGATAAAACGGTGAAATTGTGAAATTTCTCATTTGCTTAGGCTCACACCGTTACGATTTAACCTCGTTATGGCATCACATAGGATGATTCTCACTCGCTTAGGACACTCTGGATATCCCTTTAACAAAAGAATATAACCTAAAGGGGATGCACGCAATATTTACTTTAAAACTTATTTAACGGTCTCGATTATATTTGGACGAAGAATAAATAAAATGAACAAATGCGTTCACTCACAATCAGATTAAAACCAAGAAAAGGCTATGGTGGGCAGATTTAGCTAGGATTCATTTACCCAAGGATCAAACGAAGGACACTTATTAAGAAGGATATTGAATGTATGACTTGCTTCCCGGGAAAAAGCCTCCCTCCAAGAACCATGATGAAGAAATGGAAAGCAAAAAACAGCAATGCTAAACATTTGAAATATTCGAAGAGAAAGTTTCTTCGGGAGCTTCGAATCACCAGCGGTGAGCAAGGAATAGGTGCACATCTCGAAGGAATTTCAATGCCACCTTTAATTAGGCAATTCTAACAAGAACTCACGATAGAATGTACCTCAAGAGGACAGACCGACGGAATTTTTTTTACCTTGGAGATAACATCTGCTAAGCATCTGCTCCCGGGAAGACAATTCAGTTAATTTATTGCATATTGTTGGCATTAAATTCATCATTACGGAAAAAGGCATTTTACATAAGAGCAACTCCGCGATAATCCAGGACCACAAAGAGTGCTGGTTCAGTCATTAGCTAAAATTTTTTCAACTCACTAAATAGCAAAAATACGGAAAATAAATACATAGTTATTTTTGAGAGATACTATCTGAATTGATATTGTCCATAACTGACATATGGCGAATTAACAGGGATAATTTCAATAATTTTTGCTAAATTCCATTTTAAAGGCAGTAAATAAAAATGAAGCCTCATTAGCGAAAGCCCTAAAGGAGTTTATCCCTACCGTAATTTGTATTTGATTATCGATTCCTAAATATCCTAAAATATCGTGAACCATGGGTATTCAAGGATTCGTGAAACTGCGTTATAATAATATATTTTACACCTCTGTTCTTACTCACTCCGTTAGCTTTTTTCTTCAGATCCCATCATGAATACCGGATATGATAAAGGCACTCACTTTCCTACACACACTCACATAAAAGCTCGATAATGCAACTTTAGCAGAACATAGTAAAAGATAAGCGATATTGTATTATGATAAACACCATATTTCTGTCATCTATCAAAATATTCCAAGACACGGTCTCCACGTCCCCTTCTGGGGCTAGCAAACTTAAGAATAAACACAAGTGCTTTCAGGCTATTATTGCGCATAACTATGTGAACCATAATAAATTCTGAGTTTGAATGAAAATTAATATGTTTTTATAGAATAAAAACTTCGCTCGTTTTGTACACGAACGCACATTTCTTCGCACAATGCCATGGTTCTGTTTAATAATTTTTTACTGCCTTATTGTCCAATCCTTTTCCTCTTTTTTCCTCAAAAATCCAGCATAGTCCCTTGAAAACAATGTATTTATCATCCATATCCCCTATTACCATTTTCATCCTCATACAACTTCTACCAGCATATTTCTCCTCTATACTAGCATGCCCTATAAATCATAGATCATTTTTATGATAAGATACTAAAATATTTTGAGCTGAAAGGGAGAGCAAGGAGTGAGATGAATAGAAGGATATCGGCCTGAAGCAGTTGAAGTAGCCTGAGAACTGCTCCCATCACCAGAAGGCCAGGGTTCAAATCTCAGCCACATCAGATTCTTTTATAATCTCTGTCACCTCTTTAATGTAGAATGAAGAGCATATCACTTTTCAACCTCTTCGATATCTTCCGTTTGCAGGACGGGACGTAAATCTATTGATGCCTTCCTATAAGGAGAGTTTCCTGCTGATACCGGGTTTCTCTCTACCCTTTATCTTTACCCTACAATTCCATCCTGACACCCATCCTCACGGTCTGAGACATTTTTGGCACGGGACAGAGAAGAAATTTCACCACTTTAACCCCCGGATCATGATGAGAGGATCACGACTCCAAGACCTTTCCAATGGACGGAACAACACACCTCTGTTCTCCACGTTGTCGGGATCTAACAGCATTTGGTGCTCCAACGAAAAATATTGCCGAATCCGGGTCGGGATCCGGGACCACCAGAGGATCGCAAACCAATGAAATTCTGCGCTCCGTTCTCGGCGTGAAAAGCAATGGGCAATCGCCCTGCCATTACGAACTTCACCCGAGAAATAACCGGTAATGTATTTAGGAGGCATTACGCCGAAACGTGGTCATAAAGTTGCCACCAACGCATTTTCTCGCTCGACATTCAAAATGTTTGCCACGCATTTACGACGACTTTCCGAGAGTTTCACCCCTCGCCGCGTCGAGTTAAAAAACGCACCTACGGCGAGGGATGCTTAATTGGAAAACAATTCATTTACTCGCCGCACGAGCAAATCCGACTCTGTTTGATATTTGGTTTCAAATTAGCTACGTTTCCGCGCCTATTCTTTATTTTTTCCGTTTCATCCGACGGCGATGCAACTAAACGCTAGGCAAACTAACCGCGCATTATGCCAAAACGTGGCGATAAAAAAACATAACGACCGTCCTTGCGTTTTTAATGCCCTCACCTGTACAAACCTAGCGTTCGAGAGATGATGTGTTTACGGATAAGATAAGAATCTCCGGGAATGGAAAAAAGGGGGAAAAATCCTAGCATATATGCAAACAATTTAGGGGAAATTAAAACTGCCCGAGGAGGAAAGCTATTCGAGAGCATGCACAAATTCCGAAGAATGATCGGGGTCCTTTGTTACTTTTCTTCGAGACAAAAAAATTACGAATGGGGAAGGTTTAAAATCCGAGAGAAGCACGAATTACTTCCTTTCCCCTCGGAGTTATTTCATTCCTCCCTTGTACTGAAAACCTTAATCTCCCCAAGGAATCCGAAGCATTTCACGAGCGCCTTCTACATTAAAAACGCCTGACGCAAAGGGCTCCTTCCAAGGAAAAATCCGCAACGAAACCGTCTCATTCCAGCCTTGCCGTACTTTATAACCAATTAAAGCGTCAACCTTGCTAATCCAAGATTTAAAGCGGGAGTAAAAGCAAGAGAGTTGATGATGTTTTCTTTTTTTTGACCTTTCGTACCCGCAGGTCCAAAGACCACCTGTGGGTGAGTTCGCTCAAATTACTGAAAAACCGAAATATACATTGATGAATACACGGACGCTTGCAGGAAAATGCATTGTAAAATAAATTTATCAAATTTTACAAAGTGGTCAATGCTTAGTATGAGGGAATAAGCGGAAGAACTAAAAACTCTCGTTTCTCGGGGGAATCATTGCAACACGAAGTTGAATAAGAGAAAACGTGACTAAAAACGAGAAAGGTGACTAAGACTACAAAATGGTCGTAGTCACTGAGTAGGTAAAACGGTGGCCAAAATCCTAATCTTGCGAAAGAGCACACAATTAAACACAAATTGAAATACTGGAACGCCACATTTACATGAGTGAGCCAATCTTCTTTCCAAGTTTAAGGAGTTGAAAACGACCATTTGAAGGCGTCCATTTTGTCACACGATAATGAGACCGCAGAAGTTGGGAGTAACAATTATAATAATGGTTGCGAAACATCTATTTGCGGCAAGTGCGATCGAGTGTTTATGACGGTATGCGGATAATAACTGAGAAAGGAGGGAGAGACCAGAGCGAACGAGGTCATCAACGTCCCTGAATCGAAGAGGCAAGCGACGGCGGAGGTCGAGGCGATGGAGGGCGCCACAGGAACTTATTTCGGGATGACTTATGCGAGGAGTTATGAGCGCAGACCGTGAAGGAATGCGCCCGTCTGGTGAAGGAGCCTCTCCAAAGGGGCCAAGCGATGAATGAGGTGGAAGTGATAGAAAGGGGGGGGGGGGTCGAAGGAGGTGAGGCAGACGATCGCTAAGTTGGACCGAGAAGAAATGATAAAGGGAGGGATAAAGGTCAAGAAGGAGAAATGGCCTACGGGAATGACATTGGATGAAAAATAAGGAAAAGGAGAAACAAAAAAAACAACTAAGCCGTTCAGAAAATATTTATCATTCTTTGGTCGAAGTTTTTCGGTACCATGGTCGAAATCACATCCTTTACCTTATTATAACCTCACGAAAAGATAGTAAGGTCATTTGCAAGAAGGCTGAAAATACAAGCACAACTAATAAACAAGGGTTTACCCAGTGCTCTACGGTATGAAAAAGCATTTAATTGCATATTTTGGTAAGTAGGTATTAAATTCTTCCGCACATTAAAAGCATGCTTAAGACGTTCTTCGCAACCATGCGTCAGGATAACTTAAATCCAAGACGAGTATTACCAAGATTTTTCACTGCCGGAAACATCGATAGCAACATGGGAAATACCGTGGTGAGCGCCAAAAATTGGATAACACCCTTCACGATGTAGCAACTGTCAATAGAGTGGGCAATCAAATTTTTATTTTACAAGCACGTTTCAACGTCACCTCATTACCACGTGGGATTGCGATGTCACGTCGCAGGAAAGCACTGCACAAGACACACACACTCAAGTGTTCAACCTGAAGGTTGGTTTGATAGGCGAGGGTTGAGCTCAACATTGAGTAACCAAATATACAGTTCAAGCCATGTTTAATTTCTCATAAAAAGCCATGTCATTTGATCTTTCTTATCATGATTACACCAACATACAACTGCTTATACATATTCCCATCTTTAAGATGAGAAAGATATTTCCTCAGAAGCTGGCAAACGTGGGGAGGGAATCTGGTGAGGCACCCTGGAATGACACGAACACAAATTCCGGCAAGGAGGAGGTTGGGAAATGAGAGAAATTAAAAGAAAAATCTCACACGAGAACACGGATATGGAGTGGCATAGAGAAAAATTAAACGTCACTTACAGTCTGGCCAAAAGTTATGATAGATAGATGTTCGGAGCACTGACGTCTCCCTTGCCAAAGTATCGAGGGGTCAGAAGGCACATTTCCACCGTCGGATTATTAAATGATTGATTACTTCGCCCCAACGGTCTATTTGTTCCCATTTAGCGTTTAGCCATTATGCTTGAACGAATAAGCGAAGATGAGAGATGGAGACGCGTCCAACTCATCATTCATACTTTGAGGCGATTGATACAGCTCTTGGTCAGGAAGAGTAGGTAGTTGGGGAGGCCCACCTTCAAGAATGCTCAAAGGACGATCAGCAATGACGCAAAAGAGACTGAAGAAAGTGACCGGCGGGAGAGAAGAACTTTGACTTGCCCACACGCTGAGGATCGCTCACTGCTGAACATCCATGCGACTAAAGTTCTAGTCCCTCCTTTACATCGGTAAATATTGCGAAAAACATAAAATTCATGATACAATGTGCATACGAATTCAATCGTGTCAGGCGCGATTTGGTGGAACAGCATGATCGTAAATGAATAAAGCAAAACTTTTTCAGATATAGTACTGTTCACCAATTTATTTGAAACAAGACTAGGTACACGTGTTTCAAATAAATTTATGGAAATTATTAAAAAATTTTAAATCTAAACTCTAACAAATGTACTATATCTGAAAAAGTTTTACATTATTTATAAACAATGTTCATTTGCTTGATAAAGCGTTAAAGCTGAAGCCGTTAGAGATTGAAATAGATTCAGGACATTAAAATATACCGAGAAAATTCAGACAAGGATATTTTCTTCTAGAATTACCATCCGTACCTCCGCCTTCTGCCTCTAATACAACATTTCCCTTCAAAAATATCTTAACGCAATGCCAACATAATTTATAATATGGCTATAAGATTTTTCAGATAGCATCAAGAGACGGTGGACGTGGATCCCGGCGCCGAATCCGATAAAAACACAAGCTCCCGCTGAATCCACACCTGAATTCCCTCCTCTCACTACGAGGAAACACGATGCGAACGTCGGCGAAACAACAGAGCGTTCAAGAAACAAAAATTCACAGTGCCCGGCGAAAGGATTAAAGGAAAAAATGAAAATAAAACAAAACGGCAAAAATTTCCGCCGATATCACGCCGAGCGCAAAAATGAGAAAATGGAGAAACCACGTGGAGGCGGCTGGAAATTGATGAAATTCCTGGATATTACGGAGATAAATGAGAAAGAAAAGGGCGATGGGGGGAGGTGAAAACCTTGAGAAAAATGAGGGTGAGGAACCAGATCGAGGGGATAGCGAAAAATTGCGAGTGGTGCAAAGAGAGTGCGGGATGAGGGAGGATGGTCGACGGAGGGGGGGAGAAGGAAGATGGTAAGGTTATACTGGATGGAGTAAGGAGAGCGGGCGGGTGAGATGTAGCTGCGAGATTGCGAAGTTAGGGCCTGAGAGAGAGAGAGGGGGAAGAGTTTCATGGCGCCGTGGAAGCGAGAAGGGAAGAGAGAGATATGAGCGGTCAGAAGGAGAGCAGAAGAGAGAAGAAGTATTCAAGGATGGGAAAAACGAAGGCACCTGCAGCACACAGAGGGAGATCACGCATGTTTCGTCGCTCACGTACGGAGCAGCCATCATCATCGTTCCCCTTCATCTTCCCTCAATCTCTCTCTCTCTCTCCCCTCCGCACGTACCCGTTCACTCACACAAATGCGTATATACGAGCACATATATTTATGTATATATGTATTCATCCATCCATCCACTTCCCTTTATCTCTCTCCCGCCCTCTTGCATCATCTGCCTGCATCCATCGTCCACCTTCCGGCGCAAATTCGTTCCCCGTTCCCCTTTGCCATCCACCGCCGGTGAGGATCAGAAGTCTATTCCCACGCTCGGGGGAAATATGTGTAGCATCCCCCTCCCTGACCTTTACCTCCTTCCTGGAAAGTCGCTTCCCGCGAGGGCGAAAAACAATATGCGTGCGCATTGCGTTTCGCTCAACCCTCCCATCTCTCGCCAGGGACATAAGTTATTGGAAGAAGCACTTTGATGGTGAACGCTAGAAAATAAAGGATTGTTCGCGAGAATTCGTATCACACAAGAAGCTGACGATGCACATATATTTCCATCAGCACAAAGCGTCAGGATAACAGACAGAAGCGACGAATTAAAAGAGATAAACTATCAGACCACAAGATACTAAAAACTATCGTTTTTTCCCACGCGTACTCATTACCAACCGTTCGCCAAACTCGTGTTCTTGATTCATCCTCTCATCCAGGATTCTCTCGCTATGATGCTTCCCTAGGATTGTTTGAGTCTCGACCGCTCAAAGGGGCTTGTATGGGGGGGGAGGAGATTTGGAGATGTTTCTATCCCAGGCACCTTTTTGCGGAGCACGATGTGATGGACATCGATGAGATTTAATTGGGTCACCCTTCACAGGCGATGACAATCGCGTGCAATGTCCCGCCATTCTCCACGAAAATATATTGACGGCCGATATGAGTAGTACGGCTGGTTTTCATTGTGAAGAAAACGTCCAAATATTCCGAGAGGTCTCGCTAGCCCTGTATTCTTAACCAAACGAAAATGAGAATGACATTCCGTACGACGCGCAGAAATATTTATCTACCCGGCATCCTAAAAAATAATGGCTCCACAATTATTTACAGACCTAAGGCAATCCGAATTCTATTGTTCTTGAGGCGACAGCTTAAGCGTTAGAGAAAATTAAATAGAAGGGTTTCCATCAATGAAAGAGTTTTGTTTCTGGCCAACAAGCATATATCCTCTCGTAGCATCAAACCTGAAATCAGGAAATGCGACTACTGACACTAATGCGACAAAGGCGAAGTTATGCAATAGAAGTTCTACAACAAGGAAGGGAGAAAAAAAATTCAAGGAAAAAAATAATTTTACCTGAATCTTTCCAGCTAACAATAATGAAAGGATTATTGCTGAAGCAACTATTATTTCTCATCAACCATTTATGCTAAGCAAATCTTAGCAAAAATAAACCCAGATAAAGAGTTATAGGCTTTTCAAACCTCTAGGAAACGGTAAAAATAACCCCACACATAATATAAATCGACAACATCATAATTAATGACGTCATCAAAATCTTAATCTAAAAAAAACCTGACCTGTGTAGATATGTCTAGATTATGTCAATGGTTTCTTTGACATTTGAGTTGACGGGTTCTCTAATTTAAAGACAGAAAAAATGAGGATATCCTTGAGGTTTTTTAAAACGGTCATCTTATTTAGACCGGCCAGCCAGCATTGGTTCACTCACTCAGTGATTCAACCCGAGGGTTGGTTTTGATAGGTGAGGGTACACCCCAGACTAAGCCACAGGTGTGTACATTTCACACATTGAGGGTAGGGGGCCAGTTCCTTTCCCTGGGCCATCTCGCACTCCGAGGATTTTTCGTTCGGGGGCGTCCAAAGGCTTCACCCGGATTTGAACACGGGACCCTTCGATCAGTAGCCAAGCGGCCCACCCACCCATTAGGCCACCACGCTACCTTAACAACGGTTAAGATTATGAAAATATTTTACTCAAGAATACTGAATTTTCACATTAAACGATAGCATTACCACGAAATTTTAATTTGCATGGTCTACGATCGACATACATAAAAGACAACTCGGTATTTAAATATACTCCGAATGAGTACAATGGGGTGATGTGACATTGGTAATGGTGGATTTTGATTAAATATTTACTTTCAAATAACTCGTTATGCACACATTAATACCATAAATACCGACCATTCGAGAAGAAAATACAAGTTCCAAAGAGCAATAATCATTTTTTAAAGCACTCGAACCAGAATAGACACTTTTACCTCCACCTTTGCCATCATTTAGCGTAAATTTGTCGAGGTTGATAATGGAAAACAATCCTGCGTAACAATGATCGCAACGCAAAGGTGGGAGAAATCGTGGCTCAGTCGGCTCGTAATATCCGACGACTTCTACACCACCGGATATAAAACTCAACCCTCGAACTAATTTATTATCAAGGCAAATCGACCAGCGTCCATACAAGCCCCACGCAAAAATTAAACGTTCAAAAATGAGCGAGGTCTTCCCTTCGCCTGGGACGAACTAAAAAAAAGAAGTCGCGACTGCGAATTGGATCACGCCCACACATCACACCTTCCGTCAATTGGCGGAGGAGTGAGGAGAGGAGAAGAAACGGTAGCGGAGCCACTCAAACTGTCACTGGGTCTTCAGGGAGGCCATGAATAGCTTCCTCGGCCTTTGCGGGCCAACGCGGCGGGACGGGCTAATATAATCATTAAGCGAAGTCAATGAGCTTTTGCCGAAGAGGCAAAGAGGAGGGTGTGGAGTGCCCGAGGAGGGAAGCTGTGGTGTGGGGGAGAAGACGCACGCACGCACGCCTATCTCGCCCGAGTCCTCTCGGCTGTGTATACGCGACGAGCTTTGCAAGTCAAATGCTTCTTCGGTGGGGGACGAGACGAGAGCGTGGGCGGTCGACGAAGGGAAGGTGAGTGAGGAAGGAGGGAAGGATTCGAGGAAAACGGAGAGGAGGAGGTTGAACCCGTGTTCAGGCGATTCTCAAGCGCGCAGCACGCAGAGGGGGTATTGATCTACGATACTATAACTTTTACGGATACAATTCCGATCGAAGAAAAACGCGACACTTTCAGGTACTCATCTGGGCTTAATATCAGCCGTGTCTAATGTTCTGAGAGCCATTTTAGTCACGAAAGAACTGTCTTGATCCGTATTTTTCAAATAAATACCTTCAATTTTTAACGTAAACACTACATTTGATGAATAATCATACAATTTCTTCCCCTAAAAAGAGAGGCAACTAAAAACATCAAGGTAAATAGTGAAAGGAACGTATAAAATATAATATGCTCCTCAAGTACATTAAATTAACGTATCGTTTTTGTGCTGACTGATCACCTCGGGTGCAAACATCACCGTTCAGAACCGCATACGGCCCGTGGTCCTCGGATTGGACAATCCTGCTTTATATTGACAAGTTGTCACTCATAAATGGTACTTGGTCAGAAGACGTGTACAACGGCGTCCACATCAACATAAATGACTCGGAACGTGATTAAATATTTGCAAGTTCCTGCCATAGTTGTTTCCAGGATCGTGTTATGAGCGCAGATATTCACGGTCTTGGACAGCGATCAACTTTGGACTTGGCAAGTACTGAGTGCCGTTTCATGTCATTTTGCCTGGCTTGAAAGGATGTCATGCGGCCTGGGTTGATAGGAAGTTTGCTCAGGTCTCACTGAGATAACAAGAGAATTTTAAAACAATTTTAAGGAGTAAAATTCAAAAGGAAATTTTTGAAAGATTCGTGTCTCATAATTTATACGGATTCAAGGTTGGGTCATCTCATGCTGACTGACGGCAACAGCACATAGCGTCGAGTTGTCAGGTTAGATGTCACTACACACAACTAAGGCCAGGTATCCCTATTATTCCAGGACCTTTGTGACAACTGTAAAAAAACAGGAGGCCCACCAAGAATGACTGACACCAAGGGACATGTTTTATTGTAATTCTGAGGGAGACTAGCATAGATTTCATTCGTCAAGATCGCGCGGCTTCCTTTAGTACCTACTTGCTAAATTTGCGGATACAATCTGCCTCCCCCTTTATCCATCCGTAAACGTACTGTCCTTTCACTTTGGGATTATCTCATGAGCCCAAACCTGCGCCTGAATTCATTAAGATAATAGGTTTCGTTCCAATGAATCCACCGTATCTTTTTTCTACACCTTGATTTCTTTCGTCCTATCACCGAACGTTTGGCAACATTTACACGCTACATTATACTTTGGCCAATGAAAAGAAAACAGCTACTAAATCTATAATTTTTTTAAACTGAGTGAGCCAAAATGAGCTTTAAGACGGCTCTTGCAGCTCCTTCAAAGACAATATAGCGAGGACTGAGCACGGCGGATACACCTATGCCTCACGGATATAAAAGATTCCAGGTGGCGTACTCCCGCCGAAAAGAACAATGTTGCATTGAATTTCCGCGTACGAACAAGTTGTGAATGATATCAACAGAACCTGTAAGAATCATCACTCTCAAGAGAAACAGATCTATCATATCAAATTGGAGCCATTCAAAACTACGAGCAACTTTTGACAACATTGTTTAGTAAGAATCATGAAATTCTCAGAGCTAGTTGTAAAATCCTTGTCATACAAACCTTAAGAATCCTCAACGATTTAGTTATAAGCGTCTAAAAATGGATGAATGTCCACAAGAGGCTTGATAGGCCTCATTTATTGGGACTGAGCGTGAACAGAATATAAAATGGCAGAAAATTCAGGGGAGGCGACCGACAGCTGAGGTAATTTGCGCCATTTAGGATATGCGGGTAATTGGGTAATGGTAGGAATTTTCAGGGAACGGAGGAAGGGTGGAGAGAAACCCGGCGTCGGCATTAGCCCATTCTTAACGAAAGGCGCCAAGGGGACCACGGCCTAACGTCCCATCCGATGGACGGAGTACTGAACTTGAAATGCCCTCCACTAGGCACTCAAGTGCGGACCGGTTTTCCACTGAACTGAACTGTCGGAAACCAAACCCGGGCCCTCGGGATGGGATACTCTAGCCACCACACCAACCCGATCCCCGGCAGAGAATTTCTTGGAGCATAAGGAAGATGCACCAGTCGTTATTGAACCGAGGGATTATCAAAAAAGTTTATTAAAATTCATTTACTACATCATGCCAATTTATCATCTCCTTCCGACCGTATCTATGATAAGTCTCTGATATCGCTGATAAATGGGAATAAATGCGTGCTACAAATGCTAAATCGCTCAAAAAGCAGAACCGCCGGCATGGTTCAACGTACGCGGTGGACGAGGAGAGGGTGAGTCGTTAATGGAAACGTACATCTGGCGCAGGTACTCAGAAGTGAAGTAAGGCCACTTTGCGAGCTGGGCTGGACACCGTGTGCTCGCAGACGTTGATTTCTAAGTGACGGACGGCTAAGCCGTTTCAGAGATTCACTTTCCCGCGATGGCGCTCACTCGGACGGAACCCGCAGTAATAAGTTCCTTTGACGCATTTTTTTTCACACCCCATGGGTTTTTTTTACCTCAAAAACTTCGAAGTGTCATCAGGGAACACCAAGCGTCTCACGCTCCACTCGCAAGTACGGCTAACGTGCGTGAACTGATATAATTGGCTTAAATCTTTCATGAGATCACAGTTCCGTTTACGCTTTCGTAATTTTCAGAGAGAAAGAAAGAAAACCTTAACACTGCCACCATCGTCGGTTTCCTCAAAGCACACTCCCGGGTCCGGCATCTGTTGCACGAATCGTGTCTCCTGACAGATTTATTTTTTGTCTGTGAAGCAAATCAAACCTGTGAAACATAGTTAAAGATTTTCTTGGTAACAGGTAGCTGACGCTTACATAAAATGCATCGTAGAACCTCCTGGTGGATAGAGAATAATATTATAGCCATTTTAACTACCTAGCCACAGAATATAGCGTTGATGCTTTTCAAAAATAAAGCCATGCACTCGTAGGTCACTCCCGTGTCACCAATAGCGAGAAGAGATATTACAAGGCAATAGAAGTATACACAAGTATTAACCTGCACAAATATTTTTAGGTATCCATTATCCTTTACATCTTTCAATGATTTTTCCGGGAGTACCTACTTTTCGTAATTTTTCACTCATGTGGTACACCTACAAAAATGGAGAAACGATTCACTGTTGAAAGACCATAAAAATCTATTGATAACTGATTGGAAACCATATTCCCTAGACCTTATACAACCTACCACTAGATTTAATCCGATAAGTTTACTCTCACAGGAGGAGACGAAAGGTAGAAGAGGCGAACAACTCCGTGACTAGCCGATATGCAAAGAGAATGCAAAATAACTTTTCAAAAATGATACCATATCTTGCAAAATTGCAATTGGTTCTCGATATGTAGTTTCCTCATAACCTGACGCTCGGACGCTGATCTTTAATCGCGCAAAAAATAAATATATACGAGACAGAATAAAACGAAAGAACGAATATGAACGAACATGCCTTTCCCTGGAAAGCACCGAGAAATAATTTGCTACCTTACGTAATAATGCGCTACATTCAAAGTGTGGAATCAAGTAAAATTGCTCAATGGCACAAATTTTTGTCCGTACCTCTTTTTTGTTATCTATTGAAGACAACATGAAGGTACAAACAGAGGTGTTACATTAGTTTATATTGCAAAGCCACCTAGCATGAGAAAAGGAGGCTCACAGATAAAATGTTACTGAAAATGTTTTGCCGATGGAAATGTAATTATGCCAACCAAACGGTTGTCTTACCTATTTAACAGGTACGTCGACCAACATTGGTTCAATCAAACCGGGAATCCACCGTTCGCAGCCACTCTACCCACGAAGCAAATAAAGTGATTCCGTCATAAGAGGTATATGTATCCTTCACCGCATAGTAATCGCCGAAAAAGAAATAGCCACAAACAAACATCGGTTCGGTTTTTTTTATGAAAATAAAAAAATAATGATGCCAATATATATTGGAAGACTCCAATACCAATCGACGGGGTGACGGTTTGGGAGGCACTAGTCTCGGGAAGAGCTTAGTGGTGGGCCACTATTCAAGAGCAAGTTCGCTCTTTGTCAGGTCTGCCTATCTGAAGACCAAATTACCAACCGCAAAATAGGTTCAATCATTATTTACAAACACCATGCAACAACCCCCAAGGTGAATTAGAGAAACGATTGCACTCGCAACTTTCCCCCGTAATGATCGATTCTACGAAGGTGGGTAATGGTTGCAACACAAGAATGGACTCGATAAGCTTTTTATCCATTGGGTTTAATGTAACAATCATGATGTGTACAATCACCTAATTCCTTTTGTTCAACTGAAAATCTTCTAGTGCTCATAATCAATGCCATAAAACAAATGAGACATCGCAAATGTACAAGGTGATTTTAACAGCTGCAAGAAAAAATATCGAGAAGCACCTGATGTATTGACAGTGTTACTAAAGCCGCGAAAATTCAAGGTGGTGTAAAGGGCCGGCCTGGGTAGCTAGGTCGGTTACGCGACGACCTAGCGATCATTAGGTCGCGTGGGTTTTAACCTCACCCAGTTCATGGGCGAAATTCGAACCCTCAGGTCATATTTGTTTTAGGATTAAGATCTAAGGTTAGAGTTGATATAATCTTAACTGCTGGAGCAGCTACATTTCCAAACCTAATTCTACTACTGTGATAATACGAAAAAAATTATAAACAGTCCCAATTTATGCTAATACACATGAAAATTGATTTTCATTCTTTATTTCACAATGAGCACAGGTATAAGGCACAAAATACTCTGAATTTATGATGATTAGGGTGATAAAACGTCAAAATCAAGAATAAAAACAATATCGAACAAACCTAATATAACCCTATAATCTCAGCACTGACATCAAAGCAGCTGGAATTTATGAATTTAAATCACCTGAGAGTCTTGTTTATCGTACTCTCCTGTTGAAACCACCACTCAAAAAACAATGAGACAACAGAGCGTTAAAATCTCCGCCGCGATTTGCGACACAGGAAATATTTTTCGGCGAACTGCGCCTCATTTATACAACCGCCACCATTCGGAGCGCCATAAAAACGAACTCCGCCGTCAAGACATCTCCGGAGAGACGCTACGTGGCTCCTTCGGGCTTGAACTGCGGGTCCGGAGATAATTACGGGAGATGGGGGGAGACGGGAAGGTGAGTCAGGTGACCCTCGAGCGAAAGGATGGGAACGGTGGGAAATGTAGAGGAATCTCGGAGGAGGAGGAGGTAGCCCGGACATTAAAACGAGCGTCGTCCCGCGTGAGATAGAGAGAGGCGGCGGGGGAAAATGCCAAAAAACGAGAGGACCGGAGTGCGGAGTGAGTGAGGAGCGGAGTGGATGAAGAAAGGAGAAACGTGAAACTGGTGACCTCTCTCACTCACTCCGGGGGATATCCCCCTCGGGAGGGAGTCAACTCTTTCGCTGACCTCGCCGCGGCCCACCCGGCGCAGGGGCCGCAAGAAAAAGAGAGGGGGAGATGGGAGACAGAGGTCAGGGTGCCCTGTGGGAAAGGCATTCGGCGGTGGCGTGAAGGAGGCAGGGATGAATTACTTTACCCTCGGAGAGAGGAGGAGGCGATGTAATGTCCCGAGGAGAAGGTAGCGCTGGCCGTACTAATGCATCTTAAGACCAAGCAAGTGATATTGCTGAGGTCTCCTCTGGCTTGCCACCGCGCCGGGCGATCCAGCGAATGGCATTGAAAAACAATGCAATGCTTCACAGTTTTGCAAAAAGAAAAATGGTTGAGCTTAAACTCTAGATCTCAGCAATTCACCATCGAATTATACCTGGGTGAACTATTTGGACTTTTTGTGCTTTTGGAATCAACTATTACTCAATAAAATATTAAATATTCACCAGAAAATGTCCACCCGGAATAGTTTTCAAAGTAGACGCTCTTTGTAGCAAGTCAACAACCATGTAAGTTATTGGTAATGCACTTATGAATTCTTCAATCAGATAAAATGCGTTAAAATATTAACCGACAAATACTTGAATAAAAAACAAACACGAGTGTAATTAGCATATTTTTAACGACGCTAAAACCCGCTGCAAGGGGGAAACGTGTCAAAATTGTGACCCATAGGTTGCTGTTTGTTCTAAGATTAGTCTTAGGTTAAGACGATATGCGTAATAACGTGTCATTTCGAGCACCTTAAACCCCTTAAATGCGCTATTGAAATAAAACAACGACAGTGTGCCGAGTTCACAGGCAAAAGTAGCCGGGAGGAGAGAAGTGAAGGGTGGCTGGGGTGGAGGAAGGTGTGAGGAGGTGGAGGGGATGCCTGCAACGGGTGAGGGTTAGATGTAATTCTCTGGAGGTGGGGAAAACGAGGTGTGCAAATGCAAGAATAGACTTTATGATCGAGTCGCTAATTCGAAGAGGCTGGCTTGATCTTCCGCGCGATGGACTCGTACATACCAGCGGCGCGGTGCGAGCGAGGCGGTGATTTGTCGGCGGATACGAGGAGGGGGGACGTTGCGCTACTCATGCGTGGTGATTGGGTTTGATGTTGACGCCGAGAGTCGAGGAAAACCAGTGGTAGGAATGCAGCAAAAAATATCGAGTGGGAGACAGCGAAGGTTCGCGGGTGTGATGAATAACATCGCGTGAAATGAGATGAGTAGGAAGGAAGTACATACATACAAAGCCGACAATAAATGGTACCGAGTGTCATTTAAATATGCACAACTGAACGTAGCGAGAAAACAAAGTCAAGGGAGACTAATATTCTGAACTCGGCTCAAATAGCAAGTAAGAGCTGTGGATAAAATTACTTTTTAAGTCCAGATACCATTCTTACTCCTTAGGTATGCATTTTTTCATCTCATAATACATGTGCTTTTAAAGCTTCCTTAGTAATGGACACTCCAAAAAAAAACAGTAAATATTCATTCGCGAACTCTATAAATTCCCGCCAATGAGACACTGCCAAAAATTTTATACTGAGTGGAATAATTCAAAATCCAGGCACAAATAATATCCAATAATAAAAAAGGCATAAATAATATCCATTAGGTATAGCAAGGGGAAATGAATCAATAAGACAATGTTTCTCCTAGGAAAGAGTGTAAAGAATGTATGCACAATTTGACAATATTTTCCACTAAGGGAGGAACTACTGGAGGTCTAAAATATAGAACTCTCAAGAATAGAAAAATACTGAGAGGGAAATGAAGAGGAGGAAAACACGAAAGCAAGAATTCAAGGAACACGTTCAAGAATAGAGATGATAGGGAGAAAAATTAAGAAATATAATGGGCATGAATCTCAATCCTTAACCGCAGTCACCGTTATAAACCACAGCACTTGTGGAACGCTTTGCGGCCAGACACAAACAAAAAAATCCAAGAGGGAAGCAGAGAAAGGATGTTAGGGCGCCAATGCAAAATCACTACGCATTCAGCCGTCGTCACGTTCTACTAAGCACAGCTCAAGCGAGGGTGAGTTTACAATACAAAAGCATAATTGTTTTCACCAATGAATCTCAGTTTACCGACTTCTCGCTACGATCTATGGGTGAAAAAAATCATCTGTCGGTGGTTAGATCTGATTGTGTCAATTCTGAATCAGATGATCTCAGTAAGTTCGCTTATGCCTAACCGAATTTGTGATAGTATTTTTGGGGCCAAAATGCTTTATCTGACATCACAATCTTTTCACATTTGCATAAAAGCACTTTTAAATTCTTCAAGATTTTGATATTGCCGATAGCTCGAAGGTAATCTTAAGGTTCACAATGTTGAAAAGAAATTAGGTTGTCTTTAAGACGACACATATTTTTTATTTCTTCTTCTAAGTTTTCAGAAAACCTACATTCATATGAAATCCTAAAAAGAATAAATTTGACATTGAAAAGAAAAGAATAAATTTTACAATGAGAGTAGTATAAAACGGTAACAAGAAAACGGATGAGACCAGTGAATGCGCCCGATTGAATTTCCAAGCGCTCTTTTTCTTCCCTATAAAATCCATGTACACGAAATAGCATCTGTGTTCTACTCGTCCAGAGTAGTTATTCTCCTGATTTTAATAAGACCGATAACAACGCTTGGAACTCAACAAGCTCACCGGTGTTGTGTTAGCTCGCATTTAAATGTGTTACACCTGACGCAAATTTTTAAACAACTTCTCGAATAGAAGCAGCCCAAATTCAAATACATATCCACCTGTCCATAACACCGTTCCTTGCCGGATTAGGGAAGAATTAAGAATACCCTTTACCGCTAATAAAAAAAATAATGCTGTATCTGTTTAGCTAGTCTCTTCAATTTCATTTAATTAGCTCTTCAATTTAATAATTCTCTGAAGACTTTTACAGTATTAGCCTCCTTCAACCCTTTCTAACCAACTAACCTCCGCTTTCATTACATTCATGAATAGCTCAATACTTTCATTCATTCTTCTAAGTCCCTAGATATTCTCTTTCATGAGTCTTTTCCACCAAAATTACTTATGATTTTCTCGTTCACTTCCTTCAACTGCCGAATCCCCACGGTAGACCCAAAATCGATTCGAATATATATCAAACTGAGCTACACATAATTTAGGCGCACTTCGAACTCGCAAGCCCTGGACATCAGGAGATGCCGTCTGCTCCTGTCGCACCCCCTTGGCGAACGCCTTCCCTCGGCAACGGGCAGGAGGATGGGGAGAGACAATGGTCCGTGAGGCGAGTATTTTGGACGCGCACAAGAAAACCGCTTGGGCGTGGCGGTATGGATGATCCCGACGGAGGAGGGGAGGCTATGAGGGACGATTCCTCGCTGCAAAAGAGCGAAGATTGTGGCAATTAGACTCAAGAGGCCTCCCGCCCACCCTCTCTCTATCTTCCCGGACCGTCCCGGCGCCCAAACGGACGCCCCTAATAGTCGTCCCTCCAGATCGGCAAGAGAGAGAGAGGGGGGTGGGAGGAGTGGGGAAGGGGAAGCGGGGGTGGGCCCGAGGGTCTGTCTCCCGGCGGACCGTGAACTGATTTCCGAGAACTTCTGAGGGGGGAGCGAGCCATATTACCATAATTGGGAAAGTGGATTGGATCGGAGAGAAGGAAGCACCTGCCCGAGGGAGGAGGACGATGGCGGGGAGGGAGAGGGGGGGGTCACCACAGCCGTTCCCTCCATTTCGACCCCCCCCCCCCCCCCTGCTTCCCCGTCTTGGTACAGTGATTCACTCATTGGTCTAAGCTAATAGCGATCCAAGGTGCGTATTAACCGTTACTTTACTCCGTGAGGGGCAGGTTTCCATCCCGATACAGCGTCTGAAGATCTTTCATTTTTTTCCTTTTTTTAAAAAACGGGTGAAATACGAAGCAATTATAGCTAGAGAGTACCCAAATGATTGCTGGTTGATGACTTCATCAAGATGATAATCCTTCGACCGGTGCCCACCTAGCAGCCTGTTATGCGAAAGATCAAGCGCAATTTAAGACTTGGTAAAAGGTGGCGATATGTTTGCGACCATTTCGGAAGGGGGGGAGAGGAAACGGAACAGGATTTCAGCTAGAAGATTTCCGTTCCTGATAAATTACATTGATGAGCAATCAAAATGCAATTAACGCGGCGTGGTACACGACCCTCGCGAGCCAGGAACTCGCTAGTTAACGGCTCATAAACTAGATTTGATTGCGATACGCCACTCCACTCGTGTATTCTTTTTTTTACACTCACAGAAAAACATACTCGGCAGACGCCAAAGAAAAAAATGAACTCTAAATGTCCAGTAAAACGTTAACGTTGAATACTAAGGCGTAAAAGGTGAATGAATAAATGGACATAGCAGTATATTCAAGCATATTTTTTCTGGAACTTTGCAGCAACTCTCGATGGGCCATTCAATCAAATAGATAAAATATGTGGTAAATTCCCCTTTTGCGCGGGAGGATTGTGTTGGTATGGAGAAGACAAGGCAGTAAAATGATAGTATCATGAGCCTATTTGACCCTCGCCAAGCCACTATAATGGTCACTTTAAGCAGGTTTAAGGTGTTCGAGACAGAGAAAGGGAATTCAAAGAATATAGGGATATAAGTAAATGAATTTATACACTATGAATAATTGCTAAAGTAAGTCATTGCAAACATTATGATATATTTTTTTAATCTCTTGGGCGTATCCAATAATATTTGCTAACTTAAAATGTCTGGTACATAGAGCTCATCGGAGAGTAAAATATACAGCAAGTCAGTATCTACGGAAAAAGTAGGCGCACGCAACAAGGGAGTCGCAGGTTCCAATTACAGGCGAGTTAAGGTGACGTTTCACTAATCCTCTTTCTTCACTCCTGGCTCTGTGCCCTATGCGATTTAGGCAGGACTGAGATACGAAGGGTAAACAGAGAGAAAGTAAGATTTTTATATGAAGCGAGGAGAATATTTAATTTGGAAAGAAGGGTTGTTTTATTGGTGGAGAAGGTTTATTTTGTTAGGGAAACTAAAAAGGTAGACTATAATTGGCATATAATGGAGAATGAAGGGGAGAAAGATAGCAGTGTGGTAGGAAGGAATCATTGGTTGTGGACAATTAATCCAGGGAAGGTTGAAGTAAGTTAAGAAGTTCGAGGGAACCAGAGCCGGATTGAAGGGATAGAGGTGAAGAGGGAGGAGAAAGTGAACAGGCTTATATGGTACGATTATTTGAATCCTGAGAAGATATGGAAGATGAGGCAGTGGGGCAGAAAGTCTTCGTCGGGAATGGTTTAAATTGGAGATTTATATCACATCACAGGCGTATAAGGGTCACATATATGAGCATACGTATATGAGTAGCAGCGTTTTCCAAACCACCCACTATAGAGCAGCCGTCGAGCTCCTACAGATTTATTCATCATTTCTCAAGCCCAGGAAATGTTCTTATAATTTTCTCAATAGGCTTTTTTTATTATACGGTTATTGCCATTTGTTGAGGATGTTGTGTCAAAAGATCAAGGCTTTCAAAATATTGATTTCTTTTTCACTACACTAGTCCTATTTATATGGAGAAAGATACTTGATCATCATTAATCACTCTTTTTTGTCTGAAAAACATAATCCACAGGAACTATCGTAGGAAATATTCGTTCAGTACACCTTTATGAGTGCCTTCTTTCCGGCCATGACTGAGCAGGTAGTTGAACCTCTCCGTTTTTTTGACTTAGTTTGCATTTCTAGAAAAAAACTCGTCTTTTCTTACGACCACATAAGCGATTGTTTCCCCATCGCGTCATCTTCGAAATCTCGACTAAAGAAAAACAAAGAGAGAGAGAGAGAAAGGGAGTGGTGCTTGGGGGCGGGGGGGATAGAAGATGTACGAGGGCCACCGAAAATTCCGACCGGGAATAGATACATGGGCAAACCAGTCGCGGTGGCGGCGGCGGTGGACCCGAGACACCCATTGTCCTGACAACAGTGGAGAGGGCCGACGGGTGCGTGGACAGGAAAAGGAGGAGGATGGCGGCAAGGAGAGGGACGGTGATGGGGACTGACACTGGATCAGATAGGAGGGACGGCTCTCGGGTGAACAGTCCTCCCCATCTCGCCTCTCCGGCGGCAGCATCCTCGCCATTCCTATTCGCCATCGTCGCCAGCACTCCCGAAGCAGGCGCCTCGGACGGCGGTCGCCGCCGCTGTCCATCCGACCGAAGGTTCCCGTTTCGAACCCGCTCAGCACTGAGGTGCGAAATACGCATATCGCCACGGCAATCGAAAGATAAACAAAGTGCCGACTCAGGTCGCGATGGCGGTAGGGATCTAGAGCACGCATATTCATAACGTGCGAGCTGTCGCAATAAAATTCTTTAAACCAGACATAGGACAAAGAAAATGCGATCGTCGTTCTGCAAACTTTGTTCGATACCTCGAATTGCTAGTTTCATTTTGGAGAACGAGTCGCAATCACAGTAACTATGACGGCAGCAGACTCGTGCGCTTCTAGAGAGGTTAATTTTTGGACAGCATTAGCAACAACTCTCAGGGATATATACGCCATATATTTCGACTAACGTGTTTGGCTCAGGGTTGAGTTCCATACAGACAAAACAATATAATCCCAGTAGTTGTAGCATACCAAACCTATATTTGCGACGACCACTAAGGCCAAGAAACTGCATACACTTGTGACATTTTACGCCACTGAATGAAGTCTGCGCCAACTGCCTTACATTAATCAAACGACGTGAATTGTTTTGCGTTCAATATTCATTTTTGATGTATTCCCTACACGTAGACAGCAAAAATTGAAATATTTTCCACTAAATTTCCTGCCGCTGATCTACCCAAAGCAGCCTCCAAGGTAATCGTTTCATTCCCTGGACGAGAAAAGTACGCGAACTCAGAACAAAATGATAAAACTTCTTTTGGTGAAAATTCCGAACTCACGATAATACTCATCTAATAAAAGCTAATTCAAGAGAAGAGGAAAAAAATATCATTCGGGATCGCCTTCGCCGCACGTGAACTTGCCTAAACAAACACGGCCCACCTGGAATTACTTTGAAGAAGGAGCGAATTAAATCGAGGGGTGACGACACGACGCACAGTGGTCCGGATCGCGAAAAATTGGGAAAAAAATCAGTTTTTGTCGGATTACTTTGAAAATTGTCCTTGTTATGTTTTAAGACGCGCTTAGTTCATTTATGCTGTTATTTTCAACAAAAAATAATTATTCTATAAGATATTGAGAAATTTAATGCTAAATTAACCGATAATGAGGAGACTGCATAGAAAACGCCTGTTATTATTATATATGCAAATATATATTTGAAGTATTTGCATAATATGACTTTTAGACCTTTAAATTAGTAAATAATTTAAAAAAAAATGGGTGAATGTAAGGCAGCTGGGGGAATTGATTCTAACGTTGAAGTGATTTCGATTATCAGCTAGCAGAGATAGTGCCGCTGAAACTAATAAATAAGTAATTATTAAATTAATATTAAAATTGTATTAAGTGCAAATTAATTAATTCATATTCAATAAAAACATACTTATCTATTAACTTCACAGTTTCTATAATCCCAAATCAGATTCTCCTGAATCCTCCTCCTTGTATTCACTCCCTGAGTCCGGATATTCTTGCAAGAGCTCACGGACCTCATTAGGAAGATATTTTAGGGTATGGTATTTATTTAATTCAGCATCTAATGTATGTACTAATGAATGGATCATAGGTCAAGATTAGTCTATGGAAAACGTCCTCATTCATGTAGAATCTTCAAATTTTTCTTGCGTGATGCTCGCGGCATTTTCTTACATATTTATTTCGCGATTCCTGAGCCTCCTCCGAAGGCTCTCCGAAAAAGATCTGACTCAATCACATCTGCACCATGCAGCAGAAATTTATGTATTGCGGGTGGCATGTAGAACCACTCATAATATTTAACATAAAATTTTGCCGTATCCATACAATATACTTTAAATTTTGGGGGATCAATTAGAAGGCCACATGACAAAGCTCTCAAAATATTTGAAAATTTAATGATAAGTTCTAAGGTTACGATACACAACATTAGGGATATCAACGATTTGATCCAACTAAGTCGCATACCTCTGTAAAAACAAAGAGTTCATTTGCGAACTAGCTCGCCTTTTTTTTCGTAACTACCAAAAAAATTATTGAGCTCATTTTTTGCGTGCCCATCCCGGTATAAATGTAGGTAATCCTCAATAAATTCAATCAAATTAACTTTTCCGGACGTCCCTTGATTCTCTTCTTTTCTCCTATATTTTTTCGTGAAGTTGCCTCTGTGTAAATGTTAGCGGCGTAGCTGTGAGTTAAAAATTAGAATCAATGGTTCATTAAATGCTGAAAAATAGTCTTTATTCTAGAAAGATAGGAGTTTAAAAGGAAGCAAAAACAATGCATGAGCTAAGTAGAGATAGTGAAATATCCCGACTAGGCCTTTACCCACTTCCCTTGGGTCCGGCACGTGTGCGGGTAACGGGTCTCCTGTCACTTTGGCTTTGAGGAAAGGGACTGCCAGTGGTGGGTTTTCCCAGCAGCAGTGCATGCAACCAGTCATATATTTCAAGCGACTAACAAAATTCGATAGGAATCGTACTGAGAAGAGATCGAAGGAAATATTTTCCTTCTCTTCCAGTGTCACAATTTTGCTAAGTATCACAGTCAGAAATTCATTCTCTCCCTCTTTCTAGAGTAAATTCGGGCAAGGACAGAATAGAATAGAGAAATAAAATAGTATACCTCTTCGTTTTTGAAATACTAATCAATAAAACACTGTAAAAGATGTATTGTACAATGTGTCTCCACTGTGCCGAAGCTCGCGTGTCAAGTGCTGACGCGCACGACCGCGGCAGAGAGTCACAAAAGTCATTGTCACTTATTTGCAAATATTTGCAGCTGAATCCTTTACTAATATCTTTCTAATATATCCCACTTTTGCCAGCATAAGAACCTCCGTGTCAATCGTTTTATAATCCAATTTGTATGCGAAATTTGTGAGAAAAAAATGATTCCTCTTGAAGAACTCCTCCAGCGATCATCAGAATCACTAAAATAATGAAATCTACATCTTCTGATAGTAAAATGTCCATATTATTATAAACCATAGACCTTTTACCAATTTTTACTACGGAACAGAAAAAAGTTGTTAAAAATGTGTATTTTTCGAAAAAATTAAAAGAGTTGTTTTTAACAATTTAACTTTTTAAATAGAATTAAAAATGGTTTCGCTAAAAATAGCTATTTTGAAGCAATTTACTAACCTTATCAAATTTTTTTATGCGTAACTAAGTGTGTAGTAAGGTTCCCCGGCAATTATGCTACAAGAGCTGCATATTTAAAGTTAGTTTCAAGAAAATCGAAAAAAATGACTTTTGTCCCCGTATTCTCGGATCCGGACCATTGTGCGAAGACCGAAGGCAACTCACTTCTAAAGAATCCGAAAGGCACGGACCGGAGGTACCTCTGGATCACTGTTTACCTTTCGCAAAGAAACTCTCCCTCTCCGCACTCAGTGCCAAGGATAAACTCCAAGGAAAAGAACAAGATGAAGTGAAGGCTGAGGCTGGAAAGAAGACGCATTGAGATGGTATGACCGCCGTGATTTCTTCTGTGTTCCCTCGACCACCCCCCTCCCATCCATATCCTCACACAACGCGTGCTGCACACAGCAGAGGGCGCGTGTTTACCCACAAGGCCGTGCGTTCACGACTCGGTTCGTTTGCACAGATGCGAGATTCCATCACCGGTACGAAGATTAAGAAAAAAAAAGCTTTTGAGCTCGAGTCGTGATGACACAAAAGTGACTGGGCCGAAGCATCCACGGGGCCTTGTCTTAACTCGTTCATCTTAAAGTCGCGTATGCGGCGAGGGCCCTTCTTGGAGGGAAAGCGCCGACGAATTCTTGGTTTGTGACTGGATCCCGCGACGTGAGAAGTCAAGACCGCGTGACCCAGCTGGGAAAACAACGCAGGTGAGATGCCGAGGCCGTGGGATGTTTGGATTCCGTCCCGAGATGTAGTAATTGACATCAAAGATAACACGACCGACGACGTGCAAGTCGAGGGAATGGGCAAATATTTGTCGGCATTTTTGCGGGAAAAATAGCTTTTCCTGCGAGTCTCGAAGAGTGGAGAACGGGCTCGAAATGCGATCTTTCCACAAGGAAGTCCCTGGGGATGGGAAAAACGTATGGGAAGATAATTCGCGGAATATTTGGAGACGCTTGAGACGCCCATCCATGGGAGAAGAGGCCGAGGGATGTCAACAAAATTGGAATAGACCGAGGATAGCGGCGATGCATTCCGAGGGAACAATAAGAGCCTACTTGGCATCTAAACACAGCCGGATAGATAATTGGAGCCGGATGAATATGAGATTTGAATCACACCACATATTGTTTTGCCCACAAAATATTTTTCACCCATTCGAAAATGAAAATAGGTACTTTAGATAAATGTAGAAAAATTGTATTCATCACACACATATCCACCACACTGAGATCTCCGATAAGCGCAAACCTACCATCAAGCCATTATCCGCAGACAGCGACGAAATATTACCTGTCATTTGGCACCACACGTCCTTCGAGGGACGAAGGCTCCCGAGCGCTTTCCCCGGTTTAAAATATACGTTTCTGATCGCGCGGGATCAGATCTCGCGACGGAGAGCTAGCTATTCGATGGACGCCTGCAGAAAGGACAAACAAAAATATGTATCGAAGGCGTCGTTCGATTCGGTGTGACTCAGCGTTGCGGTTGCAACTGGAGGGGAAAGGGAGAGGGTGCTCGGAAGAGATGGGTCCGGTCCCTCCGGGTCTGGGTTAATTGCGGACCGCGGTTTCGATGAACGCAGCCAGCCGTGCACGGGAGACGAGTCGATTGCCATCTCGCTCACTCACGGAGTGGACAAGGAGAGCGACCGAATAACGAGAAAGGAGAAGATCAAGGGGTCCGATTCGGGTGGTTGCAGGCCACTACGACGGAGGCGGGCGGGCGGGGGTGTGCGAGCAAGGAGGGGCCCGGAGCCGCCGAAGAGGGAGACGTGTTGGAGAACGGGTTGGCAGAAATGAAGGATGGCCAATCGGCGTGGAAGAGTGATAAGGAAAACTCCCAGAGTCATCCTGCTGGGACGGTGGGAGGCTGCGCTCGGAGATCACGATCGTCTCGAGGGATGAGGAGACGATGCGAGGTGGACGGCGAGATCCGTTCTCGCCGATTGCGGCGGCGACGGAAGATAAGTCAATTCTTTACCGTGATTCATAGCACTTGCCAAATCCCTTGGATAGCTACCACCGAACTAATTTTATCATGCGATACCAGCAACATCAATCCTTCCTCGAAATCGTGTTTCGCTTAAAATACGGGGTAATCTCAGCCAAAACCTGCTCAGAAAAAATAAAAAAGTCATGTCGCAAAATCTATTTCCCAACTCTACATTAACAGCTGAAGTTTTTTCGGGAATTCATTCGAATATAAGTGAGGATACATATAAAGCCTTAGCTATTCTGGTTTTTAAAATGCTGCACTTAAATTACAAAGCTGTTGTATGCAAGGGCATAAAAATAGAAAATTTGTGCTTCACCCTTTAATTTTAACTATACATGAACAATTTCAGCCCTTACTTTGTGATTCCTTTGCAATCTGAGTGATAAATTTATTTACATTTCAAAGACTCAGTTTTTGAATGTATTAAGAAAAAAGTGTGTGCAGTAACATTATGCCCACGTCGCGACTATTGAGCATTCATGTCACTCGAACGAAGACTCACAAAGCGCACTTAAAATGGCAATTGATGTAGACTCTTAGGCGAATAATGCTTCGAAGAACTTTCAAATTCCTCAGAATCCGAATCACATCATTTATGCGAATTTACTGAACGCAATTTCCTCAAATTGATACCGATTCCGCCATGTTGTGACAGAAAGCGGCGTAAACGCGTTCTTCGATTTACGTAACACCCTTGAACTCATTTCGACAAATGGAATAAAATGCCCGACATCTCGGAAAATTCATGAATTTTTTGCGCTCAGCGATTCTGACTCCAGACATTTTGAAAACAGTAAGCAAGCCAGAGTTCCCTACGAGAAGAATAGAAACTGCCATAGGCCTGTATATTTTGCTTTAGCAAGATAACCGTTGGGGATAATTTAACACAGAAACTGAGAGCACAGTCCGCTCTCCGATATATTTTCGGGATTTGACTCAGCGGCGTTGTGCGCGGCAATCAAATAAAGCTTGAACGCCTTGAGAAGAGGGAGCGCGTTAAAATGACCTCCATTTACGACATGAGGATACCCGCTTACGACCTCATAATTATGAAGAGCGAAGAAAAAAAAGTGAACTTCCGGAAGACGAGTACATGAGGGTGGCTGAGGCAAGACTTCCGAAGGGCGCACCAATTAACAAAAAGTAGCGGAGGCGAGGACCAGCGCGTTAAAACGGCTCCGGGCTGCCCACTTGCTCACGGGGAGGGAGGGAGGGAGGGGGAGGAGGGAAGGCAAGGGAGGACCCTGGCGAGATATAATGGGCGTGGCGATTGAACACCAACCCACCTGCCTCCACCACCACCCCTTCCCTCAAGGATTCGTATCGCACTCCCGGGAAGAAATTTAGTGGATCGAGGGAGGGGGGGAGAAAAAGAAATGGACTGGAAAACAGATGAGGAAAAGAACGCGGGAAGGGAGGCGGGGGAGGAGTTAAAGAGAATGAAGCCCCTATCGCAGTAGACGATCTTGTTCTAACGCGAGCACGCCAGCTTAGCACCATAATAGCTCAGCGTTATCGTGTGATACAGAATCAGCTAGCACAGGGGTTGCCAACCCAACTGCGTACCACTTGATATTTCTAGAAATACGGGCGTACCAACAGTCCTATATTTTTTTACAAACATATATTTACTGTCGGAAAAGTACCCAGTGGTTTGTTTTATTTTAATTAAATTACTGAGAAAACTTCATATTTAATTATTAATGCACTTGTATTTCGGTTGTTTCAACCCTTTATCAAGACAACAATAAATATATATAGATTTTTTGCGCCCTCTGCGCCCGGCAGACGGGCAGCCGAGTAAAGTTCGCGTGCTCACGCACACAGAGGCTCTTACTAGTCTATCCCACATAATCGCTCGTATCACCCACGCGAAACTTTCCCGCGTACCACCGGTTGGGAACCCCTGAGCTATCAGAACACCGTGTATGATGGCTAGTAAAATTGCTACGATCCTTCTGTAAAGATTATCACGGTACTGTTCTGTTCCTTGTTCCTAGTTAGAAATAGAGATCAAAGTACAATCACTAGTTATTCTGTACTTATACTAATATTGGTAATAATTCAGATGTTAGGAGCAATTTGGTTTATTGTTAACTTCTTTACTTTTGTATGAAAACAAATGAATGTGTTAGCAATGCATATAAAATCACAAGCTGACCCGGCCACGCGTTGCTGTGGCTAAATCTGGTTAAATGGAAAGCGCACGTTTATAGTATGTTTAATTTCTCAATTCTTATGGGTATACAATATATCTCAGCTGATCGATTCTTTTGCAGCTGGACACGCATATTTGTATATAATTTTAACGTCTTTACATGTCGTCACAAAGTAGAATATTTCAGGCAAACATTTATTTCATCCGCTAGTGTCAATCGAGGAATTACAGGTAATGTTTGCCTGAAATGTCGTGCAAGCAATGTTAATGCGTTCTCAAATGGTCTCAGGATTCAACGGAAATCTTGCAATGATCGATCCAGAGCCTCGAGCGATGCTTTGTGCACCATTGTGCATTCATCCCAAGCAATAAGTTGGCATTTCTGAAATATTTGTCCCATGCCGGATGATTTGAATATGTTGCACGTGAGTGTTTCAATGAATTGCAAGTTCAATGGGATGCACATCCCGTCTCCAGTGTAATATTGTATTCTCGATATTGTACAAACCTTCATGGAGTGAACAAAACAACTAACCAAAGCTTCATGGAAATTGGATGAATGTCGTGGTAATGCATGAAGTTATCAATATTGTATCGATACAGTATCGATATATAATGATACTTTATAAAACTTTGATAAAAAACACCTAAATATTTTCACCTCAATTTTGTATCAACAATGTATCGAGGTATCCATATTTTATCGATATTATATCGATACAGTATCGACATTGAATTATCGATTTTGTAGAAACCTTCGCGGAGCGTACTCAATAACTTTCCAAAGTTTCATGGCGATCCGATGAATGGTGTAGTAATGCATAAAGGACAAACACATTATATACATTCGATACAGTATCGATATTACAACGATACATTCCTTTTAAAAAACTAAACAATTTCACCTCAATTTTGTATCAATAATGTATCGATTTATCGATACTTTAACGATATTATATCGATAAAGTATCGATATTGAAATATCGATTCCGTAGTCCTCTTTTCGGGAATGTATTCAACAACTTCCCAAAGTTTCATGGCGATCCGATGAATGGTGTAGTAATGCATAAAGGACACACACACACACACACATACATTCATTTTTATATATATAGATGAAGGTTGCTCCAGCACCAGTTCTCCTTGAGGCAACCCAGCTTTCTTTTTTATTATAATCAATTCAATATTTCTGTAAGTTTGATGAAAGCAATAAAATTTACTTTACGTTTACCCTCAGAAACCCAAAAAGAATTGGATTGGAACGACAAGATTTGGAGCCTTCCGTGGTAGCCAGGTTGCGCCAGGCCCGGCAAATGGACGTTTACGGGTTCGATTCCCTCCCTGGGATGGATGCTGTCTTTCTCCTACGGTTAAGATCTTAGGCTAGCTGGTGTGATACAACCTCAACAGTTGAAGCACCTAAAAATCAAAACCACAACAACTACAGCAGGAATACCCAGGACATGTCAAGGATATGGTATTTACTTCGAGAAGGACTTCGATCACGCTGGGCCCTGCCGAGGGTATCTATCGCGTGGCAGCATACGATCATATAAGATCATAGTCAGAAACAAGGATGTTGTGGTGGAGCCAAAATTTAGTGATTCGCGATGGAGACGGCTGCGCATGGTCGAAGTGAAGAAGGTGGTGGGCGCTTGGGGCGGCGGCGTAGCATGATTGAGGTGGTGGAGGAGGAGCAGGGCTCGGGGGAGTAAGAAGAGCGGCCGTGGGGGGCGTGGCGGGTGGACAGACGGACGGCGTGAGCTGAGGGCTCGGCCCTGAGGGCGGAGTGGGTTGGGGAACGATGGGGGACGAGGCAGATTGCACTCCCCCCACACACTCTATACGAGTTACTAATCCCCGATGCTGGGGCTCCGCGGACCGTGGCCGAACTCACACGAAACTCCTTCCTCCAGTAACTGGATGGAGCTTTTAGGAGAAGGAGAGCGAGAGAATGTGTTTGCCTGCTTCTACCTGCCTCCAAGGATGCTCTATTCCCGTGGCCTTGATTCCGTTTCAAGAGGATCTCCCCGTTGTGCCCCGAGAAAGGGTAAAGGTTTTGATTTTTGGTGGTCGCCGTTATGCCCTGAATTACTGGAGTTGGGCAACAGAACGTGCAAACTAAGATTTTTTTGCTGTGGAGTCAATTATTCACCATTTTGCAAATGAATTCAGCAGAAGTCGTTAGTTTTCCCTTTGCTCATCAAAGATTTTTGAGTGAATCACTTAGCAGCTTTTGTTAAGTACCTTCTTTTCTGGAAAAATGTCCATCGCCAAAAAAGCTCGATAATTGTATACCTTATAACTTCAAGTATAGGAGAGGGTGTCGCTTCTCTCGATGTGGTGATAGCATTCAAATCACTTCACGATTTGAAGCTCTAATATCTACTTTGACCTGATAAATATGGAATTTGGGAGTAAATGCTGAAATTACTGCAGTTTTCCTGTTTGTGTTTCTATCGTTGAGGACATGCGCAACATTCTAGAGGAATCAAAAAGTGAGTAGTTATGGCTTAAATTATTATATGACATTTTGTATGACTACGTAATAGAACCTTAAGAATTTCAGTACAGTTTATCCCAAGATCTTTTTCAAAGTGAGCGATTAGTAACCAAAATAAACATTTTTCCACGCTCCAGTGATGATAAATTTCATATCTTATAGGCCCAAACATGAGATCGATACGCTTCACTAGAAGGAATGCGCGTTTTATTTGTCTTGAGAGAAGCATTAAAAATTTGTCCTCACAATAATTTTTCAAGAGACCCCTTAGCGTCAACTAGAATATGCTTTTGCGCAGAGAGAAAATGGTTGACGGAAAGTGGACTCCCCACCCACAAAATGGCCTTATCTTACAAGAATCAGGAGAGCCACCGGAGGGAAACTGCGCATACTTAAGTTGAAAAATAAATTTACAAAAGATGCGACAAAGTACGAGTGCAGGATGAAACGATGAGATAGGACATAAGATAGGGAGAGAGGATTAGTTTAAGCAAAGGAGACTCCCTTCCCCCAAACCATTTCGACTGTTAAAAGCGACATTAAGACGTATTTCTCCCCCATCATCCCTTTCCTTCCTTTTTCATTTTACCGGTCATCGCGCGCTTCGCTTCATCCTCCGACGGACCAATTGGAAAGGCTCTAATTTTTCGACCATTTTTTTCTTACTCACTTCGAAAAGCAGAAAATCCGAAGGAATGGCTGGGAGGGTGGAGAGAGGGGGGGGGGGGTGAAATCTGAGGTTCCCTTCTTTATTTTTCTCGCGTGGCTGGTTTCGAGAGCGAGGAACGGTCGATGAGGTCAGAGGGACTTTCTGAGGGTGATTGAGTAAACGGACAAACTTGGGTGACATTCCATCGAGCTATGAAGGGAGGGTTTTTTCCTATCTCTCTGGAAGCGGTGGGAGGAAAAGAAAAAGAAAGTGGGATGGCGAAGGCTTGGTGGAAGGAAAATATGTAGAGAAACGAAAGGAAACAAAAAAAAAGAGGCTAGGTCGGAGACGGGTTACGGGTGGAAGGAGGGCGAAGGGGGTGAAATGGAGGAAGGGTCGGAGTTAAGAGGCACACGAGAGAAGAGATGGTTATCGGCGATGACAACCGTGAAAAAAAACCTAGCGACAGTGGAGCCACCAGGCAAACGGCGCCGTGAAATGAGGGCATGCCCTCAAGGGAAGCGGACCTGTAAGGCAGCCGCCATTTTGTGACCGTCATAAGGGCGTGGTCGAATTTATTCCTAAATAAGTAACCTTTTTCCACTCCTGAGCGACGCACGGGCAAAAAGTGACGCGAAATGGAGCAAAAAAAGGAAAACTTGCACCTCTGCGGATCTTGCCCCCTTGAGAGAAACGAGAACATATTCCTCTTGCCTCACGTACGCCGAAGCTTAATGAATAGGAGCGGGCTATCATGGAGGCATACGCAATAACAGGGGTACATTCTAAAACAATAATGATGGCTTGTGAAAGTAAGAGTAAGTCTTCGTTCCTCTGACGCGAAAGCTTACAAATTACTTGCCGGCGAAAGCGAGAGGGAATAAATTTTGGAAAAAGCTCCTACCGCACAAATGATAAAAAAATCTGAGCGTAAAAACGAAAATTCCTTATAAATTGGAATTATTATAAAGGCAATGAAGTATGAAATAAAATATCGATACAAAATAGATTTGAGGGGACAATAATGGGAAAGGATATAGGAGTTTGATACCTACATTAACATTACATAATTAGCGTGGAACGCAACTATTTGAACACGTTGAAGCCTTATAAGTTCAAGAGCAAACTTCATCTATATCATATACTCCGAATGAATATTTCTAAAATATCTGAGAATGCGACATAAAATATTTAGTCGAGGTTATTTGAGACGCTTGCAGTACCTACGTAAAACCAATTATTTTGATTATACATAAATGTATTGGTCTCTAAATTTACATAAATATACAGCACTCGAATCAATGTTTATTACTATGCCGCACTGCTCACCATCATTTTCATTATACCGGTCATCATTTAGAAGATTACCAGTGACAAAGGAGATAGCATTTCGTAAAATCAAATACTCCTCCAAACGCACTATTCACGCAATTGGATTCAGGTAATACGATATATTAGAAACGATTATAGGTTAACATTACGAACGATGCAGACATATTTACTCATCGAGCCTTTTCGAAACACGACGGTATTTATAACGAGATCAATTTATTGCCAAAATATTATAATTTACTCCAGTAAAATTGTATTTTCCACACGTAATAGTTTATAGTATGACACATATTACTCTGCTACATCGGGTTCAGACGAGAGGCCTCAGTAAAATAATATAAAATAATTCCAATCTGAGCAGAAATATTTCGGAGAGAAAAATAAACGAATCGCGACTTTGAAAACACCGAATAAAACAATTAAAAGATAAAACAAAGTAGATGCCGGGATATATTCCAATTAAAAAAAAGGAGACGTTTATACGTGCCCATAGAATTTTTTTTTTGCTGCTCGGGTATTTCTGTATTCACAACCCAGCGGTGTATGATTTTTGAATGATGGGTCATATGGCGATTTACTCGGACGTAGACCGGCCACATTATTCCTGCTCACTAAATGCTATAAAAAATAACTAAGTGTTTTCTAAATGATTGTTACTAATTTAATGCGCGTTTGATTCGAGTGAAATGTTCTTAAATTTATTTTTAGTGACTCCGTCACCTGTCTGCAGATCGCATTTTGAACACCAAATTTGCCGTAGACAAAACGTGAGATACTTCAGAATTAAAAACAAAATGCTATTGGGGTAGGAAGGGAACTAACCGCTACGAACTAGCGAACTCTCGCGAAAGGTATCTATTCAGGCATATAGTGCGCGATGCAGGGGTCTGAGGGAGCACGCGGTCGAAGAGTGGGAGAATGGTAGGGAGAGCTGCGTCGCGGTCGGAGACAAAGAAGGCACGAATGTGGGGAGAAGAAACGTAGAAGGAGGCAGGTGGGAGCGCATGTGATGACGCAACGTGCAAGACAGTGAAAGATCTCTCCGAGAGAGGGATCATCAAGCATGCTCACTTAGGAATGCAGCCCAGCCATCAAGATTTGAGAAGGGCATATTTCCTAAAAATAAAAGGAGAAGAGACCTTTTCAAAGCGAGGGGCATGATACGTCGGAGTAAAAATAGCGGCCACAAAGGAAACGTGGTGTTAACATACAGCGACACAACTACGAGGGAGGAAACCACGGAACTAAGCATCATCTACGTATGGAGTAAAGCGAGGAGATAAATTAAAGGACATGAAAATTACTATTTATCACCTTCACAAGTTACATTGCAGTGCAATGCTTAATAATCAGTGATTTAACGCGGCTACGCATAAAAAAAAATACAAATCAAAATTTATCGAGTTCTGATTCAGGTTGTTCTATTCGTGTTAGACAAAACATGACCAATGGTCTCCGAGGTTTACCACTCCAAGAAAACAAAGAAACCCCTGTACTTGCGGACCGTAACCACCAACATGAATTTCGAAATAATAATTCAACCTTCATCCCACTTAGTATATTTGGTTTAAAAGGAAATGTGTATTAGGTTTTGCAAGATTTTACCAATTACAATTTACATCAATATGACTACTGATCTGAGGTTCTTTCTACACTTATTAGGAAAAAACAAATTTATGTACTAGAGTCCGACATCGAACAGCAAACTTTCAACTAGGTCCTAGGTTGTTAGATTGGCCTTTGGTTAATACGGTATCTTTAGCCGAATGACCAAAGCTAAGGAAGTCTTATTTACTTAACCTAAATTGCCGTATTACACTAACTATGCAGCAATTTATCTCATTGTGTCATGCAGTTCCGCTCCGGGGCTGAAGTCGCACATTCCGACTTGACCAAATAATAAGAAAAGAGAGTGTTAGGCAAGGACACGGGAATGTTTGTTTGTTAAGTCCACATCATGCCTCTGGTAACAAACAAAAAGTAACTTCTTAGAAGATTACTGAGGGACTACTCAGTAAAAACACTAGGTATCGCATAATAGAAAGTTTTGAGGCTCGTTATAGCAAAAATCGTACGGGCCCGCCTCAGGTTACTACGCCGCGCATTGAAATCTCTCAACCCTGGCGTTCCTCTCTCTCCCTGAGAGAGGGAGGGTGAGGTAAAGAGAGAGAGAGAAAGACGAAGGCCAATTAAAATAATAAATGCATCTCTGTCACTATAAGCGGACCACGTAGTTTATCACGGAGGGAGAAGAAACCGTCGTTCCAGAGACGAGGATGAGTCGGGGTGAGGAAACGGTGCCGGCGTTGGCTACGACTCCAAAGAAAAGATATAGCCATCAATGTCATTTTAATTATGAATAATTAATCGTCGGGAAAATTACCTTCCCGCTTTAGACAACCTTCAAGTCGGAGAGGAGGTGGTCAGTGACTTCTGCTGTTGTTCCTTGCTCGGGCGATTCGGGTGGAAGGAGAGGCGAGGATTGAAGAAGACATTTCGGAGCAGCAGCTGGGTCAACATGTAACGCGCGCCATATTGCAGGCGAGCGACATTCGACTGATACGAGGCTTTCGCTCCCAAGGGCATTTGCAGGGCGCGAGCAAATACGTTGAACAATTAGGATGCGAGGGTACTGGCTCTGCAATTAACAGCAGGAGAAAGCAAACAGGTGACGATGGACACGGAACTACCAAAGAGTGTTCCAGGAATGCCAGCTCATCGGATCGCCTACCAAACGTTCAGAACATCAACGTTTGTCAAGCACCATCAATGCTTATTTTAATGGTGAATTAAATTAAATTCATAACTGAAACAACCAATGGGTACCTTTTGTAAAAATATTTCGCGGAGGATGAATATTCGAAATTTGACAACATAATACGTCATAAATTGAACAAATTTGACATGTTTAGCTGAACTTCGGTCGTGGCGCACCAAAAGGCGAATTTTCATGCTGGGGACACACTACAATCATATTAAACCTTCATGTAACTCGCCTGCAAGATGTAAAATAGAATGAAAATCTTAATTCAACTGAGGCATTTGTTATTCAGCTCAGAAATAGCTGCCATACAGATAGATAAACGATAACATAAGAGGAAATGACTAATAAAGAAGGAAGTTCTACGAATAACAAAATATATTTCGAGGACTAACATGAGATTTTTCAAAGATGCCAAGGGAAAACTTAAAGTAGAAGATGACTAAGTCTGGTAAACATGAAACCTCTCAACCCTGAAGTTACTTTACTTTATGATCTCAACGACTTCCTCTTGGTGCTTGCCACGATCGAAGAAAAAATGCCGAATCTTCGATCGGCATACGTACAGAAAGTATTCACTTGGAAAATGTAAGTAACTGAAATTAATTTGATCCGCGAGCTTTGAAAAGGGCCTTGACATTCCTTTTCCTTGAAAAGGAAGTGCTCTCGGCACTTTGGCGCAGACCCTTGGGAATCTCCTGGGGTGAAAATCCAATTACTCGCCTTTAGCGCCCCTTAATGCAACGTATCGCTCGCTGGACTATGCGCGGACAACAAGTTCGTTAAGTGGACATCACTTGCATGTGTATCCCGCGTCGCAATCTGGTAGGCTTGGATTTTTAAAAGCGGGAAGCTCCTTGCGCGACGATATGCCGAGGGAAGGAGTTAATGCCATGCAAGACGCAGGAGGATCAGATTCAGCATGCTGCAGGAAGCGTCGCTTAGAAAAACAAGAAGTCGTTTGAAAGCACGCCGCACTCCACCCGCTTAGCCACTTGACCGAACCACACTTGAAGGCTGAAGACGGGATGAGGAGAATGTCCCGGAAAACGGCGACTACGGCGAACAACAATGAAATTCCCCCAAGAAAACGAGTCACCACGGCGGCTGTGATTTCTAATCGGTTGAGCCGCCATTACCTTCAATATATTCATCGAATGAAATCATGTGCAGAAAGAATCTCGAGTACAGAAAAAGCTGATTGTAACAACATACACTAGCCAGTATGGCGGAATAGCAAACACTACAATGAATGCTATTCTTCCAATACTATAACCATCAAAGGTAGATTTTGGCGAGCAATTTCTCCACTTCTCTTCTCCTTCCAACACCTAGTTCCCTTAAGTTGTGCACTCTGTCTGTCATCGTCTGATCACCAATTACTGATTTTATTCCACCTAACATGCATTCCCGCAGCCTTCCTTTCGGAACGTTTTTCTTTCTTTGCAACATCCATCATTCTATGGCTTCGAATGCCTATTTGATTATCAACACTCTGTTGTTGCTTGTTGCTAAGCAGACAATTGCATTAGGAAGTGGTTATATTTAATGCTAAAAAAATGTAGATAGTGAGGGAGTAACTTCCGCTAGGGTTTTTAGCGGAAAACGTCTTAACGCCGAATCTCGATCCTCTAAGGTTGTATCTGCTTGTATTTCGTTGTATTTTCGGTTTACCCTTACTAATGACGTCCATTGCCAGTGAAAATACATCACGTGTTGTGAAGTTCGGTCAATTATTGTTTGTCTCAAATTGTCTTTCATTTTGTAATCGCTGGCGATACTTATTCACCTTCTTGTTTTGAAAATATTTGGACAATTTAAAAATGTTGAGACAAATACCCCAAATGCAACATTTTAACTGTGAATAATTTTTCACTGCCTTCCACTATTGTCACCATTAGTTAATTATTTTATAGTGCCCATCAAGCTCTGTAAAACAACATGTCACTTACCACCCTAAGTAAGCACTATTTCAAGCTACATTATTTCTTCCAGGCGGCAAACCGTTAATATTCCGCTACAAATAGTTGACTTTATTGTAACAACGTGTGAAGTTACGCGCTCAAATTTAAAGTGGCGAAACATTCTTATGAATTTGCTCTACTTAACCGTATATTGTTCATTTGGATATGCATTGTAGTTTTAGTTATTAATGCTTGTTTGGTATTGGAACATCTTATTTGGTATAGGAACATCGACTTTCCTCTTCGAGGAATTCCGGTCCGGCATTCGAGGGCACTCGAATACCGAACAAACGGAGTAAGAAATTTTCCGTATCGAAAAATCACAAATTAAGCATGGAATACAGCTACACCGATTGGCAATACTTACAATGACCTCTCATAAGTGGTCAGTTCCTTGAATGTGAGCATTCAAAATAAACGGAAAAGCATTTAGATAGGCTTCAGTATTACAACAGAAGCAAACTCATTTCATGGAGTTGCTTCCACCGAGCTTCCGCCGTTTCCAAACGACCTCGGTCTTATGAACGATGAAAGTGGGGCGCACCGGAATATCGATAGCATATGAAGCTAGGTGATGATGATTACTTTAGCAAGGCGACATAAAAAGTCGTACTAGGTTTTCCCATTTCATGCTCAGTTAACCTCGATCCTTACACTGCTTACTCCCTTACACTGCTGCACTCCCAAACTCCTCCCTCCCCACCTTTTATCTCGGAGCAGCACATAAACTCACTGAACGAAATCAAAAAGGGAAGCAAGGACTGGCAATCACCGGGAAGAATGTCGCTCGTCCACGACCGCGATCCCCTTCCCTCTGAATTTTTCGGGAGCGAGTGGAGATAATTTCCTCCCTTGCCCCTAAACGCCGAAATAACGTCTTTTTTCGTCGGCTTTACGAGCCATTTAAAGAATGTGCACGGATTCTTGAGCGCTCCAAAAAAATTGTTAATCTCTTCCAGCTACCTCTCATGACTCTCCTCTCGCTTCGCAAACCTTTTTTGAAAGCACCGAGAAAGAAAAAAGGGTAGCATAAAACGGAGGTGATGTCATTCTGTGGTTTCCAGATGACATTTTCATTTTACGGATAGGCGCAGGGGGAAAAGTTCTAGGAAAGCATTGCTCCGTAATGCTCTTTCTTTAAGGCTGGAGTAATTATTTTCACAATGTAAAACACGCACTGAAAAGAAGATTAAGTTTTAACTATTACTTTATTGTTCAATGACGACTGAATGCTCCATTCGTTCTCTAAGCTGGTTAAATTCCTTCACTAGAATGAGATAAGTAGTTGTCCAATATGGCGCAAGAATTAATATTACGTGTAGAATAGCATGTTATACCATCCACTACTGAAAACTAAATGCCTAAAATATTGATCCATTCAATGTAAAGTTTCTATAAATATGAGGGAAAGTAACATAAAGAGCGAGAAAATCAAGGTGTATGTATATTCGTGCTACAAGGCAAGTGTAACAAATGGACTCCTAAGCCAAACCATTAGTAGTAGTAATGCCCATATCACCATCAGATAAGTTAAGAAATCGGGACTTCAGAGTACTTGATGGGATCGCAAGTACTTTTGTATCTATAATATTGGTTTACAAGCTGAACTACAATATATTTGATGCAAATGCAGTAGATGCATCGCAAAAATATAGTGGATAAATAGTGTTAGGTAGAATATTTAATTTGCTGAGTAATCTACGCATTTCAAAGAAACACCGCAAGTACCTAGACACCACCTGGTTCTTTTGCTAATACTTCGGGACTAGCACGTAAATAATTGGAGACCTTTACAAAGCGAAGCCAGGGATATAACAGTAATTGGCTCACGTAACACCGCTAGATGAAAAAATTCTGAGGAAAATTAAAACTACAATCACACCAAATCTCAAGTTCTCACCCTGCAGCAAGGTTTGGATTAACGGCATTGCAAAATATGGTCATAAGTAATCTTGCACTTCTAAGAGAACTGAATGCGGGCACGGTGATGAAACGAAGGCCATAGCAAACTCAGTGCGCGCTACGCGTCGAAGCTATCCGGCGGCGATCGCGAAAAAGGAGATTCACTTAACGAATTAATTTCTAGAAGTAATTACGGCTCGAATGGGCGCTGAAGAGTGTCTCGGGGTGCCCGCGCCATGCTTCAGGGCGCAAACTGTAAGGCCCACCAAGAGGGGAGAGAAGAACATTATGAGCGCGACGGTGAAAATCACAGTACTTTTCTCGACGAACGGAGAACAGCTCATCCCCGTTCCTTCCGTCTCGAACGCCACCCGCTCTCCCTCTTCCTCCGTTCCGAATTGCATTAAGGCGACCCTTATCTTTAGCACCTTTTCTTCCACCCCTCAATGACTTTTCCATCTTGGAAATGCATTTGCGCGTCACGGGTCGTTAAAAGCGACGGCGGCGGGTTATGCACGAAAATAAAACGCGCGGCCACGGAGTGGAGCGTAAGTTAACTCTCCGTGGAGGACTCCTCTGTCCCCTCGCCGCGCCGTGAAGTGTACGCCAAGCGGTAGAAGGAGACGTGGGGGCGGACTGGAGTGTCTCACCGGAGGTCAGCGCTTGCAGTCACTTTCCACTCGAGGGATTATAATTTGGTTACCCACCAGTAATTAGGGTGCGTTTTGAAGGAGCAATATCACACTTACTTCTTTATCTATGCTCTTGAACGCTGCCTTTTCTATATATACTATTTCTTTCTCGTTAGATTAGTATATTCTCTACCTCACTTCATTCTATTAAGATTCCTTTTCCTTCCTCTACCTTAATTTTCTAGTATCCGACCTTCTATGACAACATTCAGGATAAATCACCAAACCGCGCGGGGAGTCATCGCTGCATAAAAAATTGATTACGGATGAAAGCTGGTAGCTACATATCAAGAAAATTGGATTTCAGTGCAACTTTCGAGGTTTTAATGGATAATATTCCGCCGATTTGTCCACTCTGACGAATTTTTTCCTTCGTTGGATTTCCCCACGAATATCCACTTAGCAAGTTCGACAAAACATTAAAATCCTAACACAGAGCCGAAAATTATATTTCATGTTCATGCAAGACAAACTGTGTGACCACAGATAAAAAGCAAATGTGTATTTGTTAATTTATGTTTTTCTAGCAATCGAAAGCAAAGCACGTAAAGTAGTGGAGATACCTGACTATATTCTATATGGGAATATTTTTCCGTGACCATGAAAACCTTAAATTCTTAGTTTCAACTCCGAATATGGATGTGTAGCAATTGAGTTGTTGCTACTGAAGGCGATGACCAGCATCGGAGCTTAAACTTAGCTTACACCATTAAGTGGACATGGACGTAATTGGGCACGGTTAGCCGTTTTTGGGAGTGGAGGAAGGTTGGAAAGAAATCAAACTTAAGTCAACACTTAAAAAAGAATGCCTATTGGTTCTTCAATTAAAGCCTCATCTGACGGACGCAGTAATGAGTATAACTCTTACCACTCGGCACTAAATTGGAGTCCATGATTCCACTGAAAAAAAATATATGACACTTTGAGTCGAACCTATACTCTGGGAATAGAAAGCAGAGTCTTCAAACCAATCCGGTTCCCGTTACATCACCGAAGTTAAGCAACGTCGGGCCCGGACGGAGGTTGGATGGGTGTCCCCATTCCATACCTCTACTGTGGTGTTCCTGTCCCCTGTCTGCGTGTGGCGGGCAGGTTAAATGTGGGTTAGCACAATGGATCTAAAGAGGTCTAAGTGCCAGGGGGGGGGGCTCCAGAAGGCCTCCGCCCACCCCTCCAATTTACATTTTTACTTCAAACCAATCCAATTTCCTCAGGTGCCAATCCAATTTCCTCATTAGTACCAATAACTTTAGCTATATCGTACAATAAAACCTTAACCATTAAATCAACAATAGCTTGCACCAACAACTGTAAAAAAAAGGACTCGAGAGACAACGCTACTCCCTTATGCAGGCTGCCGCTACGTCGACTAGACGATATTGCATTCACTTCAGTGCTCCGAGTAGTAACAGGTCGTCGCGCAAAAAGGCGCGTTAAAGAGATGGAAGGAATTGAAGGCAGAGTGAGTGAATGCATCTCGCTGGCTTGTCCGGAACGAATGCAGGCGCTGGGCGTAAACATCTCCATCGCAGGTGTTCGCGTTCACGCTCACTCGCACGGGGAACGGACACACAGGTGCCGCCACTCTTGAAGTTCATCCCGTGAGAAAAATGAGCACGGTTGATTGAGGGCAATATCTCCCCGGAATGCGACACTAGGACAGCGGGTAGACCGAGAGAGACGGAGTGAGACACGGATAGATTTAGGAGTTTCCACACTTTAGAGAACGCTATCTTGCAACTGTTGCTTGTGGAAAACATGTGCTCCAGCTAGTTATTTCCATCAAAGTATACCTTTCCATTTTACTTCTCCCGAAAGTTGCCTTTAAAATTACTTGGGCAAAAGGAGGGCATGTCTGTGAGGCATGAAATCACCGTAGCTTACCATGAAACTCATAAAAATAAAATAAATCATCTTAGTTTTGGACTTCCTAACATAAAATTTGCTATTGTCGAAGGCAAAATGTGTTATAGGATGGAACTATATTTGGCTTCTCCGACGAAACAGTGATCAAAAATATATTCATCAAATCATCTATACGTATAATTCATAAGATTTACTATTGAGAAGCTTAGGGGTGTTTATGATGGAAGTAAAATTTTCAAACGACACGGATAGTGAGCGAATTTCTCCTTTGATTTCAGCCAGGGGCCTCCTTAACATTAATAGAACAAGAGAGACGACACTTACCGTAGAATTCACTGTGACGATGGACTGCATCCTCTCCTCCTGGATTTCCGATGGCAGTCATCTTGGGAGTCATCATAACAATGGCATGAGACTCGAAGTCCTGAAGCATCTTCACTGCGTTGAGAGATCTTCGAGCTTATTGACAAATTCTTAGAGATTTGGAGAAGAAGAGTCCTAGAAAAATATCTAAACTGTGATTATTTACGGAGTAATCTCCGGAGAGATTACTCAAGGGAACACCGCTAATTCTAAGGTCTCTAATTTTATGTTGGGCGTCTAATAAGTGACCTTGAATGAGTTTCGAACATACTGCCTAGGCAAACGGGAGGAAATAATGACAGATATTTATAAAATAATGCTTGAATTAACTAAAACGTGATCATTATAAACAAATCACTCAATTTAACGGCATTGTGACTGTTTTCGCGTATTTCATAAGCACAAGAATGAGAAATTTACGATTCCGCGGTAAAACCGGAATTAATTTCATACTGAAAAATGGTTCCGGAGAAAACTCAAAGACTAGAGGCAAAATATGAAAAATTAACCTTTCAAGTCGTATATTTAAATTCCACCAACTATAAATATACACAACGATAATTCCTGAAATGTTACAGGGGTGTACCGTACAGAATAGCCAATACCGATATTGGATTTGTCACTCGGAAACCATTCTTAACCTTAGCATCTCTATAAATTACGCACAACGTTAGGCAATAACGTTCATCCCTTTTCTATACCCACAAGAAGGGTTACAAATTACTAATACACGAGTAATAGCTATGTTGTACGACAGTAAATTAATGAATATCGGTGAATTTATAATAATGAATTAAATGAATAAGCAGTCTATCACCAAAGAGGAATAAAATTAATATGATACGTTCAAGATACGTATTTGAAACTACTGTGGCTCAATGATCAGATATATTTTAATAACAGATTTCTCCATTACTCTAGAATTAGTAGCAAATCACTCTCTCAGGTGCAACAATACTATCGTAGGCGACACACTAAGAGGGCCACCAGGCCACAATTAGACGCCACAATAAAATCACATTGGTGGAAGAAGCAAGGTAAAGCTTTCCTCAGCACCACCGTATGAGTAAAATTTTCTAAGCTTACATTTTATGACTACCAGTGCCAGTGATTTCTGCTGGTTTCCTGCAAAACATTGCCCAGCTGAACCTTGGAGACATCCATAAGTATAGCGTTTCACGTTACCTGTGAAGGAGAAAAATATCATGATATAATTTCTTCAATAGAATAATAAATTCAATGAACCATCTCTAATATTTTCCGTATCATTTAGTATGCATCAGTTAATTCCATATCAAAGGAGATATGTAAACATATTTTTAATAATGATCGAGTCAAATGCAGCTTACAACCTACCACTTTCAAGAGCTAGATGCCAGTCAAACAATCATACCAACGTTCCGAATGTTCTATTAATGATCGATAAAAATACTGAAAGAAAAATCATACCGATAATAGAGAGGAGGAATTTTAGACAATGCAGGGTAGCCACTACGCCAGCGACTTCCAAATCTCAGTCATTCAAAGTAGATATAGCTACTCTAATAGTTTTTCTCTGTGATTCTTCAATAATGAAAATATATTTGTAATGTGAATCACTTGATAGTCTCAATAAACGGTTTTACATTATTTTTACTTTACTGGTAGATCGGTTTTATTTTTTATTATTACTTTTATCATGAAGAAAACGCGGATTTATTTTGTTGGCGTTCTCCACGCTACTTCGATTCACAAGAAAACTCAAATACGATCTTCCTTAGGCAATCGCATCTTACTTAACAGTCGGATTTCGTCTTCACCGTGCGCCTAACCTCTGATAAATCGGCAACAACTTCTACCACCAGTCGTAACGTGGATTGTGCATCATGCTTTGCAAACTTGATGTGAGGATAATTGAAATCTCTAGCTATAAAATGTAAGAGGCAGACATGTTTCAACTTTGGTTCTTCTGTTCCTTCAGACTGGTGGTGTTTATCGACCACAACATTTGGCACGTGAGTAATTGCCACTTGCAAATTTTTAAAACTGCCAAAGAACGAGACTCGATCAGCTCAAAATGACACGTTTCAAACACTCAGTTTCCCAATGAAGCAATATTAAAATTGAAATCGATATTCTATTGCCACTAGTAAAAATTAAAACTGCACGCCCAATAAGGCAAAATCGGGAATTGGTATGTGAACTTTAAAACGATTTTAATAGTTCATATGCTTCTATTATACGCATGACTGTGCACCTCGCCGACAGTGACTGGAATTTTGTGGAAGAAACTAGAAGTGTCTGTCAAAATACGTGCTCTGTGTTACCCTGTTATTGAGCCATGGTCAATTACTGAAGAGATAATATAGGAAACAATATTTCAATACGCTAATAGCAAAGAGTGGAATATTAGAATAAATATTTCAAAAAACAAATATAATTACATTGTTTTAAATAATTAATATTGAAATATTGACAGTCAATGTATATTTGACCCAATGTACAATCTCCGACACTGAATAACCAATAAATTCGGATTATTAGTAAAAGAATACTGACGTGATAAACCGAGCACCTCTAGTCAGAGCTCTTAGTATTCCTAAGTGCTGATCACGCAAGGAGTCAAGAGGGAGAAAGAACTCCATCTTGCCAAGAGATGATTCCCAACCGAAACAAGCAGGCCGTATAAAAATGAAACATTCGCAATCATTGAGAGGCAAATTCAGACGTGGTAGGTCGACGGTGTATCCACCCCCACATTCAGACTGAAATTATATTTTGATATCATCCACGGAATATTTTTGACTTTCTAAAATGACCTTTACGAAGAGAACCTTTCACGACCCTAGATGTATATACTTATTGGCAATTTAGGTACGTTGATGTATTTAGATGTAGGTATCTTTAGGTAACTGAATGCATAAAGGCAACTTGTAATAAGAATATCAGTGTTTTTTTACAACAACACATCCATATGCAGTGATACGGTTGGCCTATTTTCACGAGGAAAGTGAGCGAGAGAGAAATTTGAAGTTTAACTGGAGAGGCTATATTCATGACCAGAACAGTTACTCATGCAACGAGAAAAAACAATGGAGGAATTAAAAAAAAACATAGAGTAGCTGCCCTCGCATTCTGAGACAATAAGATTTTTATGACTTAACGACACCGGTATGCTCCTAAGAGCGCCACTCTGAATGCAGGAGAATGAAAGGGGGAGGTAGGGGAAACTATCGGGAATGGCAATTCGACAAATATTGCGCATGAAAAAGCATTTACCTCCGGAATGCAATTTGAACATTCACCAAACCACAAGATCATGAATGATAATCGTAACTTGACGAAGAATGGTTCATTTTACCAGGTTATTGAAAGGCATGTAAATGGAAGCGTATGATTATAAATAAGTTAAGCACTAACGAAACAAGCACCCTTTCAAATATCCTTGCTTGTCTTCGAGGTAAATTATAGCCGATAAGAGTGTAGAGAAGGGGATAGATATTTTTCTGCCATAAAAACCTAAAAAAGTAAAACATACCCCATCATTCCACGAGTCAAAAAGCTACTGATGACTGTTTCCAATGAAACTGTTTAATAAAAATGGGTATACAATGAGCAGAGTGCCATAGATATAGAAATTCCTTTGAGTATTTTTTTTAAGTTTCCCTGACTCATTTCCAGAATATGACGCAAGCTGCCATTGTCTCACATTTCCATTGAAAATTATACGCATCTACGAAGCCTGACAAAAAACATAATATTGCAAAAAATGTGTGAGTCTAATGCATAAACACATTTATGACACGATTATTTTTAAACTGCTCCTTCCAAAAAAACAAATGCGGAGACGTATGAATAAGCACTTTTTTCACTCACGTGTAATCCAATCAATCGATACAAACACAGAGCCATGGACACCATTCCGTTAACATTGCATTCTAGGCTCGAAACAGGCTCGCGCAAAAAGAGTCTGAAAGCTTAAAAAAAAGCCCCAGCGTAAAAGCCCTCAAGAGGCGACCACGACGAGTGATTAATACTGGAGCGCATGGAAAACTAATCCGGAGCAGTGTTTTATTTCCATGCACTCGAGAAAGCTCACGGCGTAACAAAACGTCGACTGAAACCAAATCGACTATCGATCCGCGTTCCTCATAAATTACGACAACTACCCAGTTACCGGCTCACCATTGGCGGAGACTATCTCACTCGCGGCTCCGATTTTTTTTCTCGTTTTATTCTCGCTCTCCTGAATCCAGCAGCGGCGGATGAAAGGATTTTGCTGCCCCTGCTATGTGTACTCCCCCCGCGCGCCGGGGCGCCCGTCGTCGGCCCCTTTTTTCCGAGAGAGAGAGAGAACTTTGCGTGCACAAAACTTTATATCTCCACCTCACCCCCCGACTCTTTGACGCATCCCAACACCACTTCGCTCCTCCGACAGCGAGCGTATCCCTCTCCTCCTTGGGTATGCGGGTGTGGACCGTTATACCTTAAGAGCCGTTAAAACGAAAAAATAAAAATAAAAGCGGCAATCGCGCCGCGAGTATTCGAAACAGGAGAGGCGAAGGGGGAGAGACAAGGAAAGAGAGAGAGGGACGTAAGCGTATGCGGGAAAGAGGAGGCAGGAGGAGAAAGAAGGTCGCAAGGAGTGGAGGATGGGAGGAGTTAATAAGGAATTGCCTTCACGGGATTTTGATACGTTACCGATTATATTTCTGCCGAATTCCCGATGCTGATACTCCAAGCTACCAACTCGAATCGAAATTCAATGTCTCAGAACAGGTTATGTCTACAAATCGTAACGATTTTTCTCACGAGGGAAGCCACATCAAAAATTTACTGTTTTTTTCTACTGTATCAGACTTTAGTGGGACAGCACTTGATGATTAAAGATTAACATGTTTGAGTCAATCCACTGCTTTTAAACCAGAATAAAAAATCTCTATTCTTTAGTCCTTCACTAGTTTTTGTGGCGTATGTCGAGGACATCTATTCAAAGAAAACTAAAAAAATTGTGCTTCGCCTTGACTCATCATTTGACTGACCTCAACAAGGATTGGACCTATATAGTCGAAACAATCGTGCGAGTAGACCAAGTTCTTATTTAATGAGTGTGCGTCTCATTTATATGAAAGTACTTAAAGTATTAAAATTTATTGATCCAACCCAATGTTTCAACAGAGGGGAAAATATCAAACTATGGTTTCAATTGCAGTAGTTGTATTGTCATGTTAATGCAACAAAAACAGGAACAACTTGACAGAAATTCCTCATTCCTGGGATTAATTATGGGTGGACAATACAGGAGGAAAATCAGCTAAGAGAGAGTTTTCTATTCAGAAAGCGGCAAACGTTAATCAAAAAAACATCAAAAGGAGTGGATGCGCATTGTCCACCAAGCCATGAAAGCTAATCATCATCTGAACGGTGTGCGAACCCCAAATTACTTGTACACTTGCACGCGTCGCTTTAGCCATTCAACTGAGGCGACAGCACAACCTCTTTATTACTCTGGGTGCATTAAATTGCAGTGTGGTAACAATCCCTTAGTGCCCGCATAGAACAAAATTGAGATCGCCTAATCTCCCACAAGACGTAGAACCCGGAAGAAAATGCAGCCGGCACTACGGAGAGGGTGAGCTCAGGTGAGGAGGCAAAGACTAGAAAGACCGCGAGCATAAGATCCCTCTTCCTCGTGGTTGTTTGCCTCAGCATCAGCGGGTGTTCCTCGGGACCTCGTTAATTATGGAGAGGAGAAGGGCAAAAATTATTCGAAGAATTCCTCTCCACGACGATGGGAGCTACTATTGAAGCAGATAAGAAAACACGTATTGCCTTGCGTTCTTGGACCCGATTACGTTTCTGAAGTCGACATTTTTCACTCGAGAACGTTGGAAAGAGGATTCCGGAGAATGACAACGCGTTAATGACGGTGTGTGATGAACGACAAATTTTTATTGGCCCTCAGCCGAAGATGGACAATACGCACGTGCGCTCTCAGCCAAGGAGTATAAATTTAGAACAATCGGCATTATCTACGGAGGGTCCTTTATGGAAGTAATTTTTACGCTGAAATTATACCGGCGTTAAGATATAAAATATCGAGAATGAATGAAAATGAATTTGAAATGAGACATTTTTTGAAGCTTAAAAAATAGTATAAATAAAAAACTTTTTACAGGCTTTATAACATCAACTATAACGTTAACCGAATGGAAATAATTACGAATTAAAACAGAATTGGCAGTGTTTTTATTTCATAGTCAGATATCCCTTGGAAATTACATAATTAATAGCGAGTGAAAATGATGGAATTATATATTCAATGAACTCTAAACAAAACAATGTAAAAGGGTTAAAAATTAGAAGTCAGCCCTAATATTCGGAATTGATCGAACCAAAATGGAAATAGATGAAAAAATGTTATCAAATAAATTTCGCGACCTTATAGTCACAAATGGCGGTTGAGATCAAATCTTAAGCTTAAAAAAACAGCTACCTGCTCGCAAAGACAGTATTATCTGAGGTAAAATACATATTTACTCCTATGGTACCTTTAAAAACATAATTTGGAAACCTCATTTTTAAAAGACTTCCAATCTTTGAGAACACTTCCGCTAACCTGTAAGAAGCAAGTAACATAAGTCTCTCCATGACCTTTGACGTTAATGCCTGTGCAAGGAGTGTAGGATGGAAGGAGTTAATGAGGAATTGCCTTCAGCGGGATTTTGATGCAATGAATCTTTGTGTAACGCAATGAATGTAGTTATGAATCTTTTAAGACGAAGTCATATGCACCCAAAACTGGGAAGTAACCAGTTTAAAACTGCACTCGGTGCTTCACTGAAAAAACCAAGTTTACCTTATAATTTGATTTACGATCAAAGCTTCAACGGGAGCCTCTTATAAATAGACATTAGACTGGGGTATGGAATCTGCTGTATTTTGTAGTTCCGTGTTTAGCCATCTGCAGTATTGTCCTGCATGACACGCTGGCGACGTTGAAAGGCATGACATGTCTTTATGTAGTGGAATAGTAATGAATATGAGCCAACAATAAACTTCAAAAATGTACTAAAAGAAGCTCTTGCATGCATGTAATCCACAACGAATATGTACGGCCTGAGCGATCTCCTTGGGCTGACTATTGGCCTTCCAATTCAAAAAGATTCCCCACACCTTGACTGGCCTCTCGGTGCAACTCACTGCGATCAACGGGTACAAATTGCTTCATAAGTACAGATGAGTAATTAGCAGTTGTGGCCATGTAAATAGCACGCGATGGAGACAGTGCTCTATCAGCGAGAGGCATAAAATGCATAAGACGAGGAATACATAAATAAAGGCCGGATGCTTCGAATGCGTCGCACCAAGAAAGGAGGAAAGAAAAAATCACCATCATTTACGGCTTACGGAACGCTGCAAAAACGCGGAGTGCCGGTTTGCAAAACCGAGGTTATTAATAGCTTTCACTACTAAGGGCCTAGGAGAATATAGAAGGGAAATTGCCGCGAGGGCTACCAATACGCATGTGATGCGATCACGGAACTTCATGCCCTTTAGGAGAGAAAGTAGATTCTTCGCTGGGTGAAGACGAGGCAACAATATTTACATCCTTTTTCCGGAGGGAAATGAGAACTTCCGCCTTTTATTCCACTGCAAATAATGCAAATATATAAGTGTGACCATAGATAAAGAGGGGAAAAATGGAACTACACAAGTCAAAGAAAATAATGTATATATATATAAGGCTGTGATGGGGTAGAGGTGCCAAAAAATACCTGGTTTCCCGTCCGACAAACTTTAATTCCAAATGAGTTTTAATTTTTTAAGACGTTGAGCAGTTGAATGTAAATCGCCTAATATGTTTACGAGGTGATAAAATAAAATTCAAATTAAATAAAACTGACCAGAAGGTGGTTCAGCTGGAATGCAGGTTAATACTGGAAGTATCTGTGAAATTTTCGGACCGTATGAAATCAAGCCTAAATTTACTACTTGATTTCCGAATTCACATATGTGGATTCATATTTATTTTTAAATTAAAAAAATAAAAGTGATCAAAGCTGCGAGGCGAGAATTAACTTTTGATTCGGGGCAAGAAAATTATCCCAAAAAATATACTTCTTTGATATTGGAACGAAGGTTTCCTCGGAGTTCATTGTTGTATTTATTCATTTCCGAGTATATTCCCGTCTTCTCTTGCTAGCTGACAAAAAAATGATCATATCTCCGACTTGAAGACGCGGGCAGGGGAGCTTGGGAAATTTGTCACGAAGCAATTTAGGACACGATTAGAAGACTCGAAAATGAATAAATTCAACGTGAATCTCTAGCGGAAATAAAATCTTGTCGAATTTCGTATATATCAAACCAGAAGAGAACAACGACTGCTAGCTAATGACTCAAGCCTTGCACTCAGGACACATTTAATTTAGCTATTTTAGGAAATGTGCACTTTGAATTTTATGAGCTAGGGGGACTACAATTGAATGATACGAGAGGTAGCAGCAGATGAAAGAAGAGTTAATAAACTTAGTTAGGGAAATGTATCATCATGTGAAAATCGGTATAGTAAACGTTAAGAGCCACTATTTATAATTATTGACATAATTTTTTTATGGGCAATGAAAACGGAAGTGACTGGAAAGTATTCAAGAGAATGTGCGCAACTTAACAGGTCGATTTCACCGTGCATAACAGATGTAAGATCGGTTTAAAACAATTTCTTTCTTTCCACGCACGATCAGAGATAGGTACTAATATTACAATAAATACTGGATGGAGGAGTGTATGTGTATTGAGTATCTAAAAATATTCTCAATTTTTTAAACCTTTAAGCCAATGTCATCACTCAATTTAGTCTGTGATGCCATCAAAACACTCGGTGAATAAACTATTATGGAGCCTAATCGATAAAAAAAGTATTTTTCTACGCAGCTTCTCATCCTTGAACTGCTAACCTACCTGGCGTAAGTTTGGTGATCAAACACCCCGTGACATAGGCTCACAGGCTTACCGCAGGATACTTGGTAGGTTAAAATGCTTATGGAATAGCATAGATGTTAGTTCATCGCACGAAAGTTAAAATATTTCCCATTAAAATTCTCAGAATTATTTTTTCTATTCATAGCCTATAAAAACCTTCATTTAAAACATACAAATATCACAAACTGTTTTATGCTTCGCACTAAAGTTATTGGGTTAATTGCCTGGATAATGTAAGGCAATCCCACAAACCTGACCAGCATGGGATACACCCTGAAAATACTGAAATTTCAGATTGACTGTACTAGCAAATTACAACCAATAAATCCACACCAAATACCAGGAAAAGATAAGTAAGCAAACTGCGCTGTGGAGAAATGAAAATTTCTCGTGAAATGATGAACTCGTGGTCAATGCACTGATGAACTCGTGGTCAATGCAAAAATCTTCTATTTTTCACCCCCATGGAATTAAGGACGCCAGGCAAACACAAAAAAAAACAGCTGCACAGAGAAGGATGTTGACGATAACTGAAGAAAAAACTCGAATGCGAGTGTCGTCATCGACTATATTGGTGTTTGTTTCTTGACGCGAGCGATGTAGGAGGAAAACAGGAGGGCTCACCTGGAACATTAGCCGACGCGATATTGATATGATGCGAGTACGACGGGCCACACTGTTTCCGTGGCTATGTAGAAGCAACGGGAGAGCCTTAATGAGCAGAAGGGCTACTCACGTCAATGACTCAGGTTCAAATCCCGGCTGTGCCAGAGATATCTTCGTGGATTCGCGGTACCCACTTGAATACCGTGATTTGAGCGCATGCAGGCCCGCGACAGCTAGGTCGATAACGCGAAAACCTAGCAACCACAGGGTCGCGAGTTTATATTCCATCTTAGGCATGGATACTGTGCATTTTATAGGTTTAAAAACTTGTAACCTTGTTTGTTGAATTACTTTAAATCAGAATTCTGCAACTGCTATGAGCGCGTTCTGTGGGGAGCTCCATCCTTCCTACTCACCAGTAAACCTCTAGGTGCCTTTCACTAAGCGAAGGCTGATGACATCGCCACGTTTCACTTCATCCATCCTCTTCCCGCAATAACCTACCAACACCCACACATTCCAATTGGTGCATTTGATTTCAGCAGTAGGTCGCAGCCCCCAACGACATTACGTTTCATGACATTAAGTTTCATGGCTGTCGGCCCCGGTGGCGGCGTGGTTAAGTCCTCACCTGCTAACCTTATTGTCGCGGGTTCGAGTCTGAGTGGTGAAAAAACCCAGAGTGGGTTTTTTCACCATTCAGGACATGATAAAGTGTGTGCTCGTCTGTTGTTACATTGTTAATACCCCGAAAGGCCACATGTGCTGTTTTCGCTGGTAGTGGAAAAAAATTAAGTTTCCCGCGCACAACCACGCTTCTAAGAAGCTTTGTGTTGTAATTTACCGACACTGCTCAACCTGCACTACACCATGAATAGTGAGGCATGCAGATGCGGAAAGACGAGAATTGACTCTATTCAAGGTTAGAGTGCGTTATTAAATTAGAATATTGATCACTAGCGATGTGCCAGGCTATTTAGACGAGAAGAAAGTGTTTTCGGAAAGGCACTAAGAATAACAGCGGTAAACCAGACTTAACTCGCGACATGACGATTAACATAATGGACTGCGATGATAAAGTTTCTGCTAAAGGCCTTCCTCTAAACATACTTCATGAATTCCTTTAGGACAAAGCACTGTCATGGGATCATCCAACCGTAGTCATGTCCATAAATCATCGCCAAAGATCTGGAGCTTTCCGATAACGATGCATGTTGGTGATTTTTTTCAGATAGGCGAAACAAAAAAATCTACAGTAGTAGAGACAGCGAATATAAGCAAAGGAAAACTTCTTCATTTGATTTCTCGGCTTGCTGCACATTGATGCCATGCGCTTCACTTTAGAACTTAATCATTTCAATTAATACACAAACCAGATAAATGAAACCAGTTGAAAATGGTCATTTCTCGTTTCATGTATACTCACAGAGTCACGAAAAGCCTGTACGCGTATCAATTCGACTCTATTGGTTGAACCGGTAGACTACGACGCATTTTGTTTTCGAGACTCCTCGTTTTATATGTATAGCAGCAGATTCACGGCACCGTACGAAGTTGTATTCAGAGAGAGCGTTCATGTTAGCGTTACGTACAAGTACCGGTGGAAAGCAATGGAACTCACTTGCTTTCTCTTTCCCTCCCTCGAGAGGATAATTTCTTACAGGGAGTGGCGAGTTGGAATTCTGCCTGTCTTTGGTCAAATACCTCCAGTGTTGATTCCTGACGCGGGGGATGCAATTAGCGATTAGCCGCATATTACGACTCACGGGCGACCGTGAGAGCGTCTTTGCTTCGCTCCATATCGAGGCGAGGAGTGAGGAAGGGGAGGAGAGGAGGAACATGAAAATTACATCTGGAGAGAAAGGGAGGTAAACCAGCAGATGGACCGAGCTTGGGGACGTGAAAGGGAGACGGAATCCAAATATTGAAAAACAGGCGCAAAAAAACGCATGAGTGCAATCATTTCCCATCGACCATATAATCCGAATGAAACGTCATCACGGCTGATCATTAATTGTTTGCGGCCAGAGAGGTACCATTATAAAGTAAAAAAATTCCCTCGCATTATTAATAATGGGCACTACAAAATGCTTAATTTTAACGCCTCCCCAAATTAATTCGATGATTAATATTTGTACGTGACAACGCTAAGCTCCTTTCTTTCTAGTGCATTGAAAAAAGTTCAAAGTGATTACCTGATGACTCAATACTCATCCAAGTCGAGCGTAACAAATAAACTTCACCTAAGCGAAGCAGTGCCAAAAACAAAAATAAAGTGATCGATTTTACCATATTGGCATAATTGGCGAACTCAATGCCAAAGCTGCAGGCCAAGCAACACAAATATAATGTGATTCCTCCATCTGATTATATTCCATTTAATTCAAATTAGATATTCAAATACTGCTCACCTATGAGAAATGGCAGATAGTCACGTTCATAAAGAGAGAATGGTAGGAATAATAAGAAACGATGAATTCTTCGTTTGAAGTAAGGTATTTGATCTTTTACTATGAATGAGAGCAGCGCTTTGGTCGAAACGAAACTCAAATTCGAGGAATTTAAACAGTAGGCTATCCATTTGATTAGAGATTTCTCGATGGTTGAGAGATTCAAAACGTACAACGCTACACTGTGGACTCAAATGAAGTGGTAGACAATTAACTCCACGTTTTGAAAAAAATACATCAAAGCACACGCACCTTTCATGCCATTTCCTTAAGAAAGGGTCACGGTCTACAAAGCCTAATTAATGGTTATTAGCTCAGGAAGCGAGATTTGTTCTTATCAGTTACTTCCTCACTTATAACTGGTATATGGTTAATACGTTAAGTGAGGAGTTTGATATGGAGGGGTTGGGAAACCTGGCGGAGAAATGATAGACGAAGTGTTTAACCCTAGGTTCTGTGGAGGAATCGCGATGGAAATTTTAGATGAATGAAGATGGAAATGTGAGACGAAAATGAAGATTATTCCATTGTCGGGACCAACAAAGGCTCGGTTAAGGACTGGCATGGCAACTTAAAGGCTCAGGGTTCGATTCCCACCATAGGTATAGTTCGCCTTAGGATTATGCTTAGGATCGGTTAGACGATGCTGAATCTTAGCTTTAGGAGTACCCTTTAACTGATTATAGAACTACTTAAATCATATAAGTGATTAGGCAGGGAAGTTCGGGATGGATTGCAAAACAGGAATAATTTTTTTCGAGAATCGAGAACTAGCCGAGAATACTCTAGCGGAATCACCCGCTAAAAATTCACAATAGCAGAATTTCCACAATGTAACACTCCACCTTGACCTGGAGACGAACCCGGAACCCTCTGATTTCCGGCCTGGTACTCTAGGAACCGGTCATTGCGGATTTTTTCATAGTGGAAATTTTACTGTTAGGAATAATCTTGGTGACATAAGTAATTCCATCATCCCACTGTGCCACGATTCTTTTCCCCCCGCAAATTCCCCTTCCGACATCACCTCCGGTCGTTCGAACGCATCGCAATCGAATCCCAAACCCTATCTCCGCTCGAAGGATTGTTCGCCATAATCCTTTTTACCTCTTCCTCCACCGGCACGAAGAACGCGTCTGCTTGCTCTCAACTTCGAGGACGTGGGAGGTGGTAGGGATGAGGATGAAAGAGAAGGACGGGAAAGAGCGAACGGAGGTGGGCATCATCCATTTCTCCGATTCAATCTGCATCTATCCCACGGAGAGCGTGTCCGGGACTCTTGTGGATAGGTACGTGCTTTTCCCATCCCGAGCACTTCGGGAATCACACACCTCACTCCTCCCAATCCCTCCCCGCCGCCCCCCGGATTCCGATCTCCTCCCCTTTTGCCCACCCCGACCTTCTTACCTGGAGCCTTCATCAAAGACAGAGAGAAAGAGAGTGAGGAGACTTATCCCCGAGGCGCAGTACACCTCTCCTCCGCTCCACCACTTAGGCTCTCTCGCCAACCTCCCCCTCTGCCACTTACCCCGCCCTCCCCCGTCAATAATTCCCCCAGAGATCTCCCAAGACCCCTTTGGCTCCCATCCCCCCCGCCACTCACTCCCGCACCTGATTCCATTAGCTCATCCAAGTGTCAGAACCGAGCCATACTCGCTCGGTGTTCGTACCTTCCCACTTCCCTCCGTGCAAGCGCCCTCCCATATATATTCCTTTCCAGGAAACCCGATGAGTGGGCAACTCTTTCGTATCTCCCGGCCCGGGCCCGGGATTATCCCCCGCGGCTCTTCCTCCCACTCTCCCCTCCGCGACTTGAGGGAGTGGGAGGTGGTGGGCGGGGAGTAATAGGCGAGGATAGGATAGCCTCGAAGCTCTCTCTATTTCCCGCTCTTTTCCGTTTCCCGTTGGTACACATATGAGCACACTCCATTAAAAGTTCTCTCGCAATGATTACCGAATCAGAGAAGCTGCAGCCTTGATCACATTTATCTTTGCACGGGGTTCAACCCTACGATTAGTCCGGTTATTGAGAGGGGAGTTGATTCATAACTAAGCAAAATGGGGTGAAAATCTTTCACATCAGCCTAGTTCCTTGGCCTGTCCCGCCTGTGATTTCCCAGAAAGATCTGGATCTGGCACCCTTAGAAGTACTCGCCTAGATTAAGCTGGACATGCCCAAAGAGACTCTTCGGATTTGACCCTGGGGCCTCCGATAAACAGCCCGACGCTCTAGTTACTTGAGCATCTACCTTATTCAGAAATGAATCAAAATTTTGGAAGTCAGCGGCACATTTCACTCTGCAACTCCAATAGTAACTTCATAGTGCTGCGACGTAATAAAAATCATAATTAACGAGGCTTGAAATTATCGAGTCCTTACTGAAATAAGGTCCCAAGCCGCGATATATGGCACCGGGTTACGGAGAACGGCGAAATAACGCGGCATGAAATCAAGGTAGGAAATATGTACTTTCAAAAATTAACTTCCGATCAACGGAACCACGGCGAGGGGGAGTTTCTTCACAATTAACGACTGATGAAAGAACTACCTAAGCCAAAAAGCATCTTGGAGCTTCACAGAATATGACGTATACGCTCTCTCCTCCCATATCATTTTCCTCATTACATGGAGAGAAAGTTTAATTGATTTTGGTTACACAAAGAGAGTCGAGAAGGATGCTAGCACTAGACGCTTCAAAAGCTAAACTTAGATCACGTAAGAATATTGACATTTTCTAGAGCCGTTGTACAGGATAATTGATCTGCAAGGCCGGTTCTCATTCCCTGACTACCGATATAATCAGAGTATAGACGGAATTTTAACAAAAAACTAATGGCAGAGATGGGATGTGAGACCGTGTGAAATTTAAAGTCTGCCAGTCATGGAGGAAAGATGTAAGGATGGTGTTGGAAGAGAAAGCAAGGTCTGAAGAAAAACCAAGCGCTGAATTAGTCTGTTCTTCACGAAGGAAACAAAATTATCCACAGCTTAAATCCCCATCCGAATGACTATGCATTGAACGTAGTTCAAAATCTCCCCACGCTATATCCCGAAAAGGAATAGAACTCCACGAAAAAGTTTCTGACACTGTCGTGTCGTGAACTCGGGCCCTCGGATTGGAAAACTATTTCCAAAGCCACCTCATCGACCTGATCGCTTAAAAAAAAAATCCTTCATATCCTCACTTTCGTGGTGCAGACGGGGAGGTCTAGTGCGGCGAGATCTCGCGGGGAGGCGCCACGAGACGGGATGATGGAACTCGTGAAGGGTTCTTCGGATGAGATGACCGTGAAACGCAAGGAAGGCACCACTTCGCCTGCGCCTTCCTTCCTTTCACCCGAAGACGTGCACCCAGTCTAAGAGGATGGAGGATTGGTGGTGGGAGGACCTTGGGGTCGGAGGAGGCGAGAGTATTTTGGACGGGGTAAGAAAGGTTGGGTTGAAGAGGAGGCGGGACCCCAGGAGAGGGGAGTTGGCAGGGAGGGCGATGGAAAAGGTGCTCTCGAGTGAGAGACGAGTACGAAATGGGCAATTTCGGGGAAGGAAACGCGCCGTGATTACGGGCTCGCAACTTTCAATTATCTTCACGCCTCGAACCTCCCAGCTCTCCCTCCCTCCCACCCGAGGACCCTGCTTTCCAACCTCCCCAAACCCCTCCAGCTTTACCCCTCCCCTTCCGCACGCCCTCTACACCCTCCTCCCCCCCCCCTCCCTTACATCCCCCTTCATCCCACCCCGCCTCACTTCACGCAGCGCTATCCTTCGAAAAGCGCGAATTTCACCCTCTTCCACGCAAAAAAATGCGCTCGCGCCAAAGATTGACTGGCGCATTTGCGTCAGCCAATTGCCCACGTTGCGTGTTGCGACTCGAATGACGTGCACGCTCTTCGCTTTTTTATTTCCACGGTTCGCGTTGACGAGGAAAGCGTCGTTTACCATGATTTCCAGATTCGAGATATCGATGGAGATACTCGCCTTGGTGTACCTGAAATTTCCTGGGGGGCTGTGTTTGAGACCGTCGGGATTATCTCGAATAGGTAACCAAGGAGTCACGTGGTATAAACACGAATGCTTCGCAAATTTGGTGCGTTAAAACCGCTGATTACAACCTCATTCTTTGTTTACACTTGTGTTATATATCAACTGGGGGCTCTTTAGCTGGAATAGATGAGAAAAAACTCGAGTGAAAACAATTAATGATGTTGTAAAGAGCGATTCAGACATTAAATTTTGAAACCATTCGTGATTGTATCACGTGACCCCTTGGTTACCTATTAGAGATAATCCCGACAGTTTCATACACAAACCCCCTGTATATCGCTGTTTATTTAAATTAACAGTTTGCAATCTAGAGTTTTGGCTCGTATAATCTATTTTCTGGTTCTCATCGACTAGAATTCACTTGATTATTCAGAGATACGATTTTTGAACACAATTCTCCTGAAATCGCTCCATTAAAACACCACATTGTTGCCACCGGCTATTATCCCGTACCTGCAACACTATTATGTCGAGAAGTTCATTCGTCAATAGGATCGACGAATTTTTAAATCCCTTTTCAATAAAAAGTAAAAACTTTGGAGTAGCTAATATAGAGCAGAAATATAAAACACTTTAATTAGTTACGATAGTCAGGTCGGTAGTAAGCCAAATTCTACTATTTGTAATAGTAATTGCTAACACTAATTCACAATGTTAATTACTAGCAGTATCCAGAAGTGACGAGCTTCCTTTGGACATCAATGTAATCCCACAGTCATTAAATTACTAAAGTTGACCGCTTAAATTAAATAACAGAAAGAGGTTCGGAATAATATGTTTAAATACTTGTTTCTCTGACACCATGCAAGCCCAAAATATATGCAGAACTGAAGTGATTCAAATTAAACGTTAAATAAATCAGTTGTAGCTGTAGTTGTAATTAAATTCCAATATCAATAAACTTAACACTATATTGGCAACACACAATTTTAGGCAGGTGCCTCAACACACACCCTCTGCCACGCACACTAATGGTAATAGGAAGGCTATGACGAATTCAAAGAACGAAATGAAATGATCATAGTTTTCCTAAATTTCCTCCTCAAACATGCTATAATGCAACGGGATATAAAAATTACCACGGCAAGTAGCAACATGAGATGATTACGTAATATTTCGATGGAATAACCTGAAGCATGAAGAAAATAATGTTAGCATCATCACATGCTTTTGTTTCCAGGCACCCGGCGTCCGGCGTACCATCAAGTAAATTCTGGAAACGCCTCGCTACACGGTTCGATATCTTCCAGAAACAATGGACGGTCGGAAGAGAATCGCCGGAGGGGCGGACACGACCCTTCTTCACGGACTACATGTCGATTGTTGAGCTGGCAAATTTTAAACCTCATTTCCAAGGGAATATTACCCGATTCCCCTTGCGACGCAGCGAAAATCGCTCCTTTAGAGCGGTGATAATCGAATTTACAATTTCTCGACCATGTCCTCAATTTTGCAGTCATAGGCGTATTTTTTCATTGCTACTCACAAATGTATGGTAGGGAATCATAATGAAAATGAACGGGATCAATTTAACAACCTTCCTCACTATCGAGAGATATATATTAGGTATATTAAGTGATACATTTCGCCTTTATTGGGAAGATAGAAACTGAGATGATCGAAAAAATATCACAGCAATTTTCTTCGCAGGTTCATGGAGCGTGAGGGAGGGGGGGTAGAAATAGTTTTGATTAAAAATGTTAAAATAATACCGATATGCAACAGTGTAGTATATCATGCGTGAATGGTTGGGCAAGTTTCATAAGAAAAGAGATTGCAATGCATGCGGTAGGAGCCAAGTGGCCATTTCATATAACATTTGAGCCATGACTGCGAAAATGACTGAATCAATTACTGGAGAATAGAGAAAATAAAACGAAAAAAAACGGGAGATGTAAGATATACCTTGATAGTAAATAAAAATCCATGTTTGCAGCGGCATGGTTAACGTTAATTCCTACGAAACCATTTGAGTCATATCCGTCCCCATAAGGCCCTTAATTCGCTAATCACAAGCGTTCTGTTGGCATCTTTAAAAGTTCTACCATTTCTCCTGTCGGAGTGTGATATACCTACATTAGCAAACATAAATTCCACGTGCACTTGCAAATAGACGGAAATTTGAGAAAAATCTGCGCGGTAATCTGGGAAGGGATCGTGCTTACGCCTTGTAGCTATCCCTATTTAAAACGCGAAAGTCTCCGGAAATGCAGAGCTAAGAGCCCAACTCGGCATTCCAGTTGAAATGTTAAAATAAACAGTTGCGACATGAAGTACCAGATAACATTCGACTAACCTCACCTGCAATTTACTCTCCTAAGGAAAACAAAAAAAATTAACAATAACTTGAACGAGCGCGTTACGAAGAACCGCTATTGGGCCCCTTCTTTGAGCTCAGAACGGAGTTTTATCGTTAAAATATTCCCGCATAGTTTTAATTTCGCCCTCATTCAACGGCTGATTCCGGCCTGTGGTACACACACCACGAGAAATTCCGCAACCTCCAGGCGGATCAAAGAAGAGGTAGAGGAATGTTTTCGCACTCTCTCTACGCTTTCAACTTTCAGAATCAAAATTTTTTTCGTCCATCACAGACAGAGAGTTAATGAGATAATCCGGATGGGGCGAAAAGCATTCTACGAGCAGATAACAAAGGGCGAAGCGCACGAGATTACATGGAGACAAGGCCTTCGTGACTAATGACGCCACCTCCGTGCAGAAGACTCAGTCACGGCCGCTAATTCGTGAACGGTAGAGGGCGAGGAGGGAAGAAAAGAGGGGAATCAATTTCAATCCGGTTTAATTCCTTCCGAGGCACCTTCGCAGCCCGCGTTTCATTTCGGAGATTCATTTCGACGTGACAGCGGGCATGTCGTCCCGGGAGAAATCCACTCATTTGAGAAATCGCTTTTTATTTTATTTTTACGTATAAAATTACGCGATGGAATCCGACTCGAGGTGTTTCCCGCATCACTCGAATTAATGGCCTTTTCACTCTGTCCAATTTGACGGCCCTTGAATTATGGAGCTTCCAAGCCGTCGCCAACAACCAAAGTAGCCGGTCGATCTGCGGACAGCTTCGCCCATTCTTTCAAAGTGCCTCTCCCTCAAAGGGTAGCCAAAATTTCAATTAGATCTTCAGGGTTTCGTGAAAGAAAAAAAATTCCGGGAAGTGTTCACCCCGGCAAATCTTACGGGACGTATGAACGAAGGAAATTTCGAATTCCAAGGAGCATTTGTTGTTTTTCTCTACTTGAGGCCGGGCATGATGAAGTTTCCTGTTTGACCTCGTGGTCTCCCGCCCTCGTTAAAAGGTTCGATGAATATGCGATAAGGGCAAGCACACTTAGGAGAAGATGAAATATAGACCGTTGATTTTCCGGGCGAGTTTACGTTCCTGAGCGCAATCTATCATCATTCGCAAGGGGACACATAAGTGCATTTCATTCAGCCATATACTACAATTGATACAAAGATGAAAGGCGTTGCTTACTAACTTCACTAAGTAGTTGACCTATGAAAAAAAAAGCTAACTTTGAAGCAATGCTTGGAATCAGAAGAGTGTTAGATAAGTAGAACCTAGATAAGTTGTCTCAAATGCTTAAAACGAGCATCAAAATAAAAAGTACTAGTATAGGCCAAAATAATTTGTAATATCTACATCTATCTACATCTACATAATACCCTGCAAGCCACCACAAGGGTGTGTGGCAGGGGGTGATTGCTCACCAAACATGCACTACATATCATGCATTAAAAAGGAATAGTATTAATATAGTAGTCAGAACTACACTATTTAAAACATAGAAATTGCAAAGAGAACATGCAAAAACATTCTGTTAGTAGGGTTAGCTTTAAGTACTCATACCAACATGCAGCTACCAATGCTCTTCATTGCTACTCTCTGATAGGACATATTTACCGTTATTCGTATCTCTAATTGTGCGAGGGAAAAAGGACATTTTGAATCGGTCAGTTCGGCAATCAATTTCTCTAATTTTATGATTATGGTCCAGTCTGCCATAGTAAGTTGGGGTTCGTAAAATATTTTTAACATCATCACTGAAAATATTGCCTTGGAATTTGTTTAAGAGATTAAGTCTAAATTTCAACCTGCGATCTGACAATGATTCCCATTTCAATTCATTAAATAGACTGGTTACGCTAATATAATTATCGTATCTTCCCTTTACAAATCTTGCCGATCTTTGCTGCACACGTTCAAGTTCATTACTTAGACCGATTTCGTAGGGATCCCATACACTGGCAGCATATTCCAAATGAGGTCTAACAAGGGAAAAGTAGCTGATTTCTCGTACAAGATCGTCACATTTACCCAATACTCTTTTAATGAAACCCAGTTTACGATTAGCTTGACCAATTATTTCACGTATATGTTTACCCCAGGAAAGATCATGTGTCAGTCTTATTGCAAGATATTTAATGGATTCCACGTTTGTTATTTCATTATTACTTATTTTGTAAGTGCTAGGAGGAGAACTATTCTTTTTCCAAAAATTCCTTACTACACATTTTTTAAAGTTTAATTCTAACTGCCATGTATCACACCAATTTACGATTGCTTGTAGGTCATCATTTAAATATTGCTTATCGTTTGGGCTTAGAATTTCCCTGTACACAACTGCGTCATCGGCAAATAGACGAAGCTTACTTTTTACCACCTTACTGATATCATTAATGTACAGAAGGAACAGGAGTGGAATTATCACACTACCTTGTGGGACACCCGAAGTGACTTCAATTTTCAGTGAGGTAACACCGTCCAAAACAACCCTTTGAACCGATCATGTAGAAAATTACTTATCCAAGATATAATTTTATTGTCTAGCCCATAAGATTTTAATTTCAAAATTAGTTTGCTATGAGACACCTTGTCAAAAGCTTTTTTGAAATCTAGAAAAACAGCATCCACTGGAATATTATTTTCGCCAGAAACTAAAATATCGTGGGAAAAGAGAGCAAGTTGAGTTTCACATGATCTGCTCTTCCGGAAGCCATGCTGAAAGTTGGACAACAAATTCTGGCTATCTAGCTGCCCCATGACAGAACTGACAATTATATGTTCTAGGACCTTGCATGAAATGGATGTGAGAGATATTGGTCTGTAGTTAGATGGCTGCTCCCTATCACCACTTTTAAAAATGGGTGTTACATCGGCTACTTTCCAGTCCATTGGTACGACGTGTTCAGTGAGGGATTTATTAAATACTATTTGAAGGTAGGGAGAAATTTCGAGGAATTAATAGTTACTATGCATAGACCTGAATTTCATACGAGATCCTTATCCGAATCGAATTTAGGGGTTAGAAAATCGACATGATTCCAGGAATAGATATGGTCCCTTGCCCAGATGCATGCATGCATATTGCGGGTTGTAAAGATTCTTATATGGACAAGTAGAAGAAAAAAGAGATTTGAGGAAAATTTGGAGATGAAGATGGGGAAAACTTGCTGGATTCTTCTAGTTCTAGAGAGACGAATACCCTGCGACGATTGCCTTCTAGGTAAAAATTAACGGAAAGAACTGCAGAGGAAGATCATAGTGAAAGATATAAAAGGGGTAGTGGTATATGGTGGAAGAATCGAGCGAAGAGATGTGAAGAAGCAATCTTCTTAGGGTTGATGACATAGACGATGAAGTTAAATTGAGTTGTTAATTTTCCCATTGAAAGCTCAATACACATTGCTGCATTCCATTCCGGGTTACGTAAAAAAATAGGGGCTCCTATAGCTATGACGTTAATGCCGCATGTAGCTGAACTCCTGCCCGTAAACATGCATGATTGAAGATACTTGCCTATACATGGGAAGTCAGTAGAGACGAGCAAACTATCGGAAACACAGTCAAGCCCGTGGGATAAAGTAACATGGACAGAGACTACAGCATTGATTAATGAAGATTCTCATATCCCGTCTACGATAACCAACATATAGATAAGTTTACATCCGCGTTGATCGCTCAACCAGTGCCAGATCAGTCACCTTGACTTTTGATGACAGCGTGCCAATTTTTTAGCTAATGAGTCGAAAAATGAGAGGCTTATGACACACAATGCCGTCATTATTTGATTCAGAAACCCGTTTCTAAGCTTGCTTAGGGAAAGCAAATTTTTGTCTTGACAGCCTGCTTACGAGCTTTTAAGCGTACCGCCTCGACTACGGTTGAACAAAAAAAATTCCTTTACAAAAAATACATTAAAAATTAAAACAATGCGACAGGTAGAGAAGAAATGCTTCGCAAGGCACACGAGGATTCCGCAGTTTACGCAAAGTAACTTGCTCTGTTGGGCAAAAGATTCTATTCGCTGAGTGAGCGCAGACACTTTCAACGATGATCATTTTGTTTTCATTTGTATTCATCACAAGGCAACATCAAGCGGTTAAATGTGATGACCTTCTTTGAAATATGCGCCAAGAGGGCCATTAAAATCTTTACGCTCATTAAAATCTTTGTTTCCTCATTATCAATTCCCTCATGCACAACTAAATGTGAGCACGTTCTTCATATTCGTGCACCAATAACTTGTTTTGAAGACACTTATTGTCGAAATTTTTAGGTGCCCTCGTTGATTAACTTTCACTAGATATTCATATTATTTTGTTTTTAATTCATGTTTTAATGTAGGTGTAACGGAACACACCCATATCACACGCATGCTTGGGCATGGAAATAAAAAAAACTGCTGCTTGCATAAAAAACATTAAATATTCCTATTTTGCTGTTTACATAGTTGAAATTATATAAAGAGGGAAATTGAATTCTCTAAGGAGCGCAACCACGGCGCAGGAATGGAATGATAAAATTAAACAAGCAGTGATTAAAACCCTCGGTAGTCGGTCGTCCTCGGAGCTCCATTCCAATGGATCCACCTCTTTTTCCACCCCAGTCACGTACGCGCAGAGCCTCACGGGAAATTCAACTCACACAATATGGCAATCCTTCACGCGGTGTTTACTCCTTTTCGCGGCCAAATGCATGCTGTATTAAATTCCGTGACAAGCTTCGATACTGTCGCGTAATTGCTGACATCAATTTTGATGCATTTTGGTCTTTAATAAAACGACAGGTTGTAAAATTAGCGGAGAGAATGGCGGGGGTACTTCTAAAAACATCCTTTGGCCAACACTCGGAAGTAATTTTCAGTCTTCTTGATGCTGAAAATTAAAGATGGACGGGGAGAACAAATGACTTTACTTTTGAGAAAATTGTATTGTTCTATCTAAGTAAGGATCTTATATGGATCACATTCGTGACTATATTCATACTTTTTATTTGGAAAACCTTAAAGGCTACTCTTTTGAATCACGGAATAAATGTAGCTCGAAAACAAACGCTCCACATGGGTGCGGTATCATTGATGAGAAAGTGGAAGAAGCTGTTCTTGCACTAGTGTGTTATTTCCCATGTTGAAAATGATGCCATTTGTAAAGCGACTATTCCTGTTATCTAACATACTGCGTCTAGAACTTTCTCATATTAAAACTATGCTTAATAGGTGGTTTTTTTAGCGTTGTGAGACCTAGCGCCATTTTTGGAACGATGGACCTGTGAAAGTTCGATATAAAACCCAACTGCATGGCATTCACATATTATCTTCCAAGGTGTATTATGGGTATGAATGAAGGGTTTTTAGATAAAAAAGGAGATTTTGGAACACCAACTCAGAAATATTTTGATCGAGATATCCATTTTACGTTTTGTCCAGAATTATGCGATTACTACACAGGAGATCTAGCTCGATACTCCTTATAAAATGTATACTATATCAATACTTCGCCGCTATGTTGCATCTTATTCAGGGTATATCTTTATTACTTCACCCTTAGGCCTTTCCTCGGGGTGTAGTGAGGGGCCTCGATTCTCTCCTCAAATATCGCGTGTAACATGAAATATCCACGGCAATAAAGAAAAACAGCAACAATTTCACGTGCTATCTTCAAAGTCAACTATGTATTCCGCCTCTAATGCCATAGTCAAATAAAATGAAACACCCCATCTGGCAAGCGTAAAATAGTAATGGGTAATCGTTCTGTAGGGGTTCCAATCAGAGCTTGTCATGCACCTAATTTAAACCACGATTCCAGCTCCCTTGCGGTGGATTTTCAAAATCGGGGGCCTTTATGCAATGAAACCGCAAGAAAATGGCAGGAGGGTTGGAATAAAATGGCGAGCTCCGAATGTTTTCAAAACACTAAGTGAAGGCGAAGGGGGATGGAGAGCAAAAGAGATGGGCGTGGGAGGAAGGGGGGCGGGAATGGAGAGGAGGGCCCGCGTCCCCTGATTTACTACTCACCCCTTCACCCCGATATCCATCACACGAGAACACCGATTCGGAGGAAACGCTCGCAACGGAGAGGCGGAAACGAGAGGGCCACACGCGCGATCTTGACTCACAGAGTCATCCCTCATCTCCTCGATCGATCTCCGTTGCGCTGGGGCAATTATCATCCCCTTCCCCTCGGGTCACGCTTCAATAATAATGTTAATAATAAATATCCCATTGATCCGGGGGCGAGCGAAGCGCAGAACGAAAGGAAATGAAATCCCCTTGAGGGGAGTGATGAGGTTGTAGGAGAAAGGCTCATCACCGTCTTTACGTGGGATGAGCGACGAATCGCGCGCAGTTGGGTCTCCAATCCTCATCATCTTTCACGGCCTGCCGAAAGACAACTCGATGATTACGGGAAACTCACGAAACAGTGATCTTGCCGCGGTGTACTTCAACGGAGTCACCCTCTAATGAGCACAAAGGTGGAGAGCTACGCAGTGGAAAAAATCATTCAACTAGGCTCCGATCCTTCGACATTACAACACCTAGATAGCTTTTCGGTATCCAATTTTTCCAGAGGCTCCATTGAGAATTCAACACTTTTCTCTTATTAGTTATGGTAGCAGGGAACAAAATATTTAGTGCCAACTTACAATATCATAGGAGTGTAAATTTATATAAAATACCTTCTACAATATCGATGGTTCCAGGTTTGAGTTCTGATCTAGTCGGACTATTTCTGTCTCAGGAATTTTCGCATCAATACCATCAGCCTCCAACTTGCTAACATTACTGCAGCATAGGCAAGGAATCTGTAATGTTCCCAAATCACTTTCCGCCGAATAGTTGAAATCATCAGGTAATATGCCTAAAATGTTCAATAGTTCATTAAATTTCATTAAATTACGATTCCCCACGACTAGATTCCAATGATTTTGTCTAGTGATATCGAGTATTCAATGAAACTTGGTCCCGCGAAATAACAAAAGATTTCGAGCCTTCATTTCCCCCCCGTACCCCTTCATTTCCTGTGAGTTCTTACGAAACTGCTCCATCAATAATAACGAAATATTTCAATGAAGGTCAGCTATAAAAAAATAAATATTAGCACAAGTATATGCAGCAAAAAGTCCCATAAATTGCCGGAAATACTACAAGTGGAACACGAAGTGTAGCAGGGAAAATAACCGCGCGGTCGTTCGCCTATTCACGCATGTAATAGTGCTTTTATATGCATAACTATAATCGTTTCATTAAAGGCAGCATTACGATTATCTAATGCCAACTTTCTCCGCATCTGCTTATGCAAATATGAGGTCTACCGGCGAAATCCACTTCCTGTACATGACCCCCCCAGGAGACGTTCCCGCGGTCTTCAACCCTGTTCAACTCGCGTTCGCTTACTCACCAACCTACCACGCACCCGACATCCTTCTTCGCCGCGGACTCAGTCGTGCCGGAAAAATTGCGGTGGGAACGGAACGTTTGGAACATTCGGAGACGACAAATGCGCTGTTCATCTATTCATGAGCCGCGCGAATTCTCGCCCCCCCTTGCACGTTCATTGGTCATTCTCGGGGAATCACGGCAGTTGTGTGAATGCCGTCGTCATCGAATGCCGTCGACGTGTAAAAAGGACGCACCGATCGCCCGCCTCCCTCAGCGGCCGTTTCCCGCGCATCAGGATCCGATCGACAACAACACTTCCTTCCGTCCTCCTCCTCGCCCACCCCTCGCATCCTGCTCCCCCGCCACCACCAGGGAGGTCCGGGCCGTCACGCCGGTCGAAGACAGTCACGTCACGCGGCGAGAGAACAGCAATCTTCGCGCGTTCCATCCCGCCCCCCATCCCTCGGGAAACATCGGGCCGTGACTGAGCAATCGCGCTTGTTCTCAAAATCGCTCCCGCGTGCCTTTTCGCGGAGTTCTCAGGGTGGCGTCCAAGGGGGAAAGGGGGCGGCACGCACCATCGAAAACCTTCGGGGGCGGGGGGAAGGAATGCGATTTCCGCGATTCGAGGACGCAAATCGGCAGGGAACGCGTCAAGGTTTCGTGGAAAGTTGGAAACGATCCCCTGGGATGACCGTCTCCCCCGAGTTGGGGGCACATCTTTAGCGGACGGGCGAAGGCGTAAATACATCATTACCCTCGAATGATTTCCGGTAATATAAGGGCTCGTGTGTGATTCTGTGGGGAAGGTGTTCATGATGACCGTTCCCCATCTTGCGAGCTGACCTCTCTTGACTACCCTTCGTGAGACGTGTCTTTATTTCCTCAGGGAATCAGGGATCATCTTGGGCGGGACGTCACTCAGAAAAATATTCTTTCACGTGGTCTTCTCACTAAAACATCCGAAAGTATCAAATCAAAGAAACGCTCGCGATAAATTTGAATTGGTTAAATGAACGAGAATTTACGGTTCAAATGGTTTAAAATATATGCACAAGTTTCTTCCGAAATAAGGAATTTTAAGTTTAAAATTTATTTATCACATCAATGAACAAATCACGTGCAATGAAGATGTACCGAACAGCTGTAAGCCAACCTCCATAAACATTATCTCGGACGAAATAAAAGTCTTGACTTTGTTACATTTTTGTAGCTTGGGGGATGATAAACACGTTTTTATAATTTAGGAAAGCAGGTGGACGAAATCTTCAAGAAAACCATTACCTTTATTTTACTTGTGAAATAAACTCTGATTAAGAGAAAATTGACTTTGTGCCATGGTTTAACATTTTCACTTCAAAAAGGATGAGGGAATTGCACCACTAAATACTCCTATTCATCACAGGATTCATGGCTTCAATATAAATAACAGTGTCACATCGAACTGATAATACCGATGGAATTTCCAAATTTCACGCTTCCAGGGATGCATGCCGAGTTTAGATTGTATGGTTCCCGGAGTACTAGCTAAATATTGCGAGGGCAGCCATTAAAATTAGAAATAGAAATTTTCATTTCCCTTATTGAGTGCTGTGTGGAGATCAGAAACACGTAAACTTTAGTCCTCTGTCCGTCGAATAGGACGTTAAACCGTAAACCCTTTGGCGGCTTTTTTAGAGTATGCTAATACAAACGCTGAACTTCGCTCCGCTCCTCTTCCAGTCTCTAGCAAATTCCTACCTCTACCCAAATACGTACAATTCCTTCACAACGCATGTGACCGAACAAAGTGGGAGGAAATGTAATTAGAATAGGTGATGTATAATTTTATATGTAAATTATATAGAAGTTTTAAAATAACTGTATGAACCAATAAATGTTAAACGTAGGTGTGTAATATTAATGAGAATTCTTGCATGTTTAGAAAAGTGACTTCCATGTGTCCGGCCAGAATTATATTAATAAATTATTTCTTATTGAGTAGTTTGTATTTGTTTGTCCGTATACTTAGTGCATGTTTGATAATTATTCACCCCCAGCCACACACTCTCGAGTTAGTTAAGGGCACTCCGTAGATGTGGATATCCTCAGCTGTCGGCTCACCGACATAATTCCTGCCTACAGAATGCGCATCCCATCTCCCCTTCCGCCCAAGAATATTCGACTCATTCAAACGTGAAGGGGACGGCGACGGCGCCATTGGAAATATTAAACATCGAACCCGCGACGGCACGAGCAAAATCACATGGTCGGCTTCCTCTCCCGGAACGGCAGGCACGCAGAAAAATCGCGGAAACTCCGCGAGCGGTTGGGTGAGCAGATGCGGAACGGAGCTCGGGAGAAGGGAGAGGTTTGACAGAGAACGAGAGGGTGAGAGAGAGAGAGAGAGAGAGAGAGAGAGAGAGACTGTCGGATCTAAAAAGGGAGGAGGAGGTGTTGGGAAGGAAAGGCGAGCCGGCGGCCTCTGTGGGGCCCCCTTACTCCACCCCCTTGGGCGAGAGTCCTCTTCTCCTGGGTGGTGGGCCACCCATCGAGCCCTTGGGGGCAGAAACACTCCGCTGCACACGCGAGCGCCTTCGATCGGGGAATGCATAAAAGCTGATGCCGTTCCAGCGGCAGGGAAAAAATAGAAGAATCCCCGGAGAACATACGCGGATGCTGGCTTGAGGCAAGACTGTCAATGAGCCAGCTCCATAAGTTCCCCGCAATCCATCTCGGACGCGCGTATTTTATTTTCCCATCGGCGAACCGCACACCGTTGGTTGCTCGCCTTGCTTGAGAGAACACGGATGGGATAATTGAAAATATATGTATAAGAAATTGGCATGGGAAATTACTATGCATAACACCACATTCACATAATATCGATAGTTTGATTTAAGGAGGCTAAAACCGGCTTACATCCCTTCCATGAGCACTTAAGGAAGAATATTCTTAATACGCTTGTTTTCAGCATGCTGCTCAACCAAGTGCCATTTCTCTCTCTCCATTGACTTATGATTTTAATGACGAATCTTTACCACCAGATTAAGAAAAATATCAATTTCTCTACAATTTCAAAGAGATGCGGGATACTGGGTTTTTCATTTAAGCTGAGCTGTATACTTCATGCACTTTAATTCCATGAAAAAATATTTTCACGGCAGGTTTCAATATATATTATCAGGAACTCGTACTCTCTTTATAAGACAGTAAAATAATAATTTTTTTTCCATTGTGAAAAAAATAATTTTACCGTTTAAATATCAATCCCAAGAACAGTGAATAATAGAGGTTTTTTGCCTGTAAAATTGATTCTAAATATTTCCAATGTCTTGGGAGGTGTTTAATAAAAGTAATAATACATATCAAAAGTGAACAATAAATAGAATGGGAATCAGTGCTAACGAGTACATTTTCATTCGATTTGCAGTTTGAATATATTCTATAGTTTCACTAGGACAGGATTGCGAAGTATTCCATAAGAGGTTTAACAGAAAAACGAAGAAGACCAAGCGGATAGGCTTAGTAACTAACGAACAGATTCTGAGAAGAAGGAAGTCTAATGAAAATACATGTGCACATATTGAAACAATATGGACTTGTGAGGACAGTTCTGTGGGAAATATGGCTCTTATGATCGCCGAAAAACAAATACCAAGCATTTCAGGAAAACAATACGCAGAACATAGCATTTTTTCAATCCGAAGAGCATTCAGCTATCCCAACCAACCCATTCACGGCATCCAGTCCGGAATCACATACATCGCAACACCAACGGACGTGGTTCCCTCGATTTATAAGGACATGGTGTACTAAACGGAATGAGAGGAAAATACAAACATGGTGAGCGAGAAGGGATAATTTGACTGGATTTTCGAACGTCTCCAGGTGCATACGAGGTGGACTCCTCCAGATATACCCCGACAAATTCCAAAGATCTCCTGCGAGTTGGGTCTCGGAAACTCCTCCGGATAACTCGTGAATGCCGGGAGAAGGACGCCATATGGCTGCCGGGGCGTTTTGAAGCGCGGGCCGAGTTTTGTGTGGATGTGTGTGTCGCAGAGAGGTCGGACGAAGGTTTGCGGTGCCCTTCATCAATCGGGCGCGGAATTCCGGAGGTGAGGAGGCCGAGATCTCGAGGTCCACGAATGATTCCGTTTCGTCTATTTTTCGCAGATCATGCGAGCGCAGATGCGGACGGCTGATAGCCAAGGCAGAGAGAGAAAAGGTGGAGGAGGAACAGGGGCTTAATTTTCCTAGCCGCCTTCAAGGAAGGATCCCCGAGAAGGAGAAGTGAGTGAGGAATGGAAGACAAAATGAAATAATAATAATACTTCGCCCACCGTCCGACCCATATGTTCCACGACGAATGTTCCCGACGCGACGCAAACGCACCGCCATTCCAAACAATTTTTGGGCAACAATTTCCGATTTCCTCGCTTTCGCCTCCGTGGGTGTAATTGATTCGCGTCGGATTCAGACCCCTCCGGGCTCAAGTGATCAAAAACGAAAGTTTTCCATAGCGTTCGCAAGCGGCCACGAGGATAGGAATCTCGTAATGAAGATGTTGAGGCTTCAAACGTTCTTAAAAACCTTTGGGCCACGGAATAAATTTTCGTGGGATTGGGGAGGAAATGAGAATGGTCCATGAGCGGGCAGAAACCGGGTGAGGCGAAAGAGATTCAGGTAGAATATGGGAGGATGATATCAGCAACGCATTGAGAATGAAGTTTTCCTTACACCTCAAAAGTCTCGGTTTCCACGGAGAGAATTTATACCGTAAGTACATACATTAATATAATGAATTATAGATGAGTAAGCTCCAAATTCAAAGTATGGGATCCATACTGTAACTAATGAGAGTCGGAAGTGTTATCACGTAAAAAATTACGCACACGGGATACGAGAATAAAACATTCTCACGATTTCGAAACGGGCTATTTCGTTCCTTTTCATAACCTTGTATAAATTTACGGTGACTGAAAAAAGCCTTTTGAAGCGCCCTTGAAGAATTATTAATCATTCTAATGTGCTCAAATAAAATGCGAAAAACAATGTCTTATAAGAAAAAATTACAAAACCAACATGATGGTAGAATGAGTCACTATATCCTCACATATACGTCAGAGAAACACTGATACTATGTAATTAATACATTCATAATCAACTTCTGATCAAGTGGAACTAACGAAAGGGATTAAAAATGAATAACTAACCATTAAATTAGAACAGGTAAATGCTTTATGGTTACTTAATGGTTCCGCGGTTCAAATATTATAGTTTCCCTACCTTAGAGTCCGCCAGGTTCCTGGAAAAAATAGTTACACGGGGGATTATCTGCGATAATTTAAAGCTACCTAAATTCGAAGCAGAACTTAAGTCGTTAAGCAAAAACACTGAACTTAATAATACCAATAAAATAGAAATTTCGAGAAAAATATATAATATTGGTTGAAGAATATGTCGCTTCCGAAGACAGCATCGATTAAAAAAAACTGCAAGTAAACATAGGATATCTCAAGAAGATTTGAAAGTGAGTTAAGTACTGAGAGCAACTGGCTGAAATCCAACTGGCTCCACGAGAGACTTCAACGACCGACAAATGACGATCAGCAACCTCACGCTCTGCCCATCATTTCCCACAATCTCGTCCTTCAACACGTCAGCGCACAAACGCCACCAAATAATTAACATCGTTCCGACTCCTACACCACAAATAGTTTCATATGTGTCATCGATATTTCGAAAACCAAGGGAGTGAACGAACAAATAACCCTAAGAAAGCAAATATTTTTTCGCCCTTGGGCAAAATAAAACCTAGAACACATGAAAAACTAATAAAAACTAATGACAGTGCAGGTCAGCCGACGGAAATACTGCTCGGTGACTATTTTAATCGTCTCGTTGTTAAGCAAAATCGTAGATGCAATTTTAACTCATTTTTTTCCTAATATTTCACTAATAATTCAAAAGGGTACTGAGGCCTCTAGTCACTGAAACCTATATTGTCTGGATAAACAATAGAAATAAATGGCAAGATATGTTCTTCAATAATAGTCGTCGGAAGAAGGTCAGACGGTTAAATCCTACTGCTTTAAAAGTTTAAGGAAGTATTCGTTCAAAGCCTTTCAAAATTACAAGGCAAAATAATTTTTATTCGGCCAACTAACTTTCTAAATGTCACATGTCAGGTATGGGTTCTTAAAAGAAGTAACTAATAATTTTTAAACCCAGCATATTGTTTTCCTCGCAATAAATCAATAGATAAGACTTTTAATACATGGTAGTCGCAGATTAGTGTAATAATGACCATATAAGGACTTGGGCGTTACCGGGAATTACCACACGTTGTCGTGACCTTCTGAACCACTTCCACATAGAAATAAGCGCCAATCTCAAACCACCGATACTTTATTCTTTCAGCTCAGCAGTTTCCATTTCAGCGGCAACATTCCACCTGCCATTACCCCGTCCGAATACCCATTCTTTCCTTCTTCCCTCGTCTCAGTTTGCCCATCATTCTCCCTTCCATCAAGGTCTTCAACATTCCACGGCCTTTTGGAATCTCACTACTTCTATAACTTTAACCCTTTTATCAACGATGATTAGAGAACATATGAGAATATTAAAGCTATGACCACAGCTAAAGGCTAGAAAAAAGTAGTATAAAATTAAAATCTTATCCTTAAAATCTGGGTGAAAAACTTACGCGGAATAAATACAGGTATATGATTTCCTTCACGACGGCCTTGAGCACGAAATCCCATTACGATGAAAATCAGAATACATGCCTCGAGATGTACACCGATGCATCAATGAGGTAGAGAGGATTTCACGATTGGAATAAAATACTGGAGGTGAAATACACTAAGCTACTTTTGGTTAACGATACTGCTGGAAATAAAAATTTTGTTTTTACTAACTCACAGAATAAAAATATGGCATTAAAATTTTTCTTTGCCCTAAACGACGAAAGATATATTGATTTTACACGAAAACGTATAATACGATTTTTCTAATGTAAATTTTCTACAAGCATTTATCACGATATTTCCGAAATATTGTATCAAGATATTTTAAAATTTCACGCTAAGTAACTGAGAAAGTTTTGCGGATACTTTTTTAAGTGCTGAAACAGTTGTGAACATGTTTTCGAACACGCCAAAGGTTACAACGCAGAGATGAGACACAACACAGCGTAGCGTTGAACAATGCCAAAGGATACAATGAAATATATACTGGCCAATTCTGGTTACAGCCTACTCGAAAACTGAATCATATCGTAATTATCCTTACAATTGGTGCCGTAGATAAGATACATAAAATATGAATCGATCAATAAAACATCTTAAAAAGCCTAATAGAAAGGATTACAACTGAGCCTTTAATGACGATAAACAAGAGAAAAGAGAAGATATTTACCATATAATTGTACAAGAACAGATTAAATGTTGGAGTGAGAACATTTAGGCGAGATATGGTACCAAAAATATCAGTGACGTTCTCTGAATTAGGCCTCAAACACGCAAATAATAAAAAACAAACGATTATGGAATTCGCAGTTAAGACGATAAACAGGTGGAGCATGACAAGTGAGGTTACGAGGGGAGAACTCTTCTTGGAATTCTCACCCACCGCGTGATATGAAAGACCTTTGGATCGACTGAGAAATGAAAAATGGCACTTCTTAAGTAGTTACGGTAAAAATGGAGGGGATAAAAATTCTCGTGCCAAAAATTAAGAAAGAAGAGACGCTGAGACTTTTTAAGTTTGATTTATGACTGATTAACGAGCTAATGGCGCGAAAGCGAAGGGCTCGAAGCATAAAAGCAAGACGGCAAGAATAGTAAAGCTGATTGCCTCCTTCACTTCTGAGAGAGCAAAGGTATAAAGGACCAGGTCTGGGGGCTTAAAGTCTTAAGAGAGACTGATTAAAAGTCAAAAAGCTGGAGGAAGCGGAAAAGGCAATTCGGCAACAAGGAGTTCGGCGCCAGAATGGCTCTTGGTATGAAAATATTTCACCACGGAAATAAAAGCGAAAAGCATATAGCATCTTCTATTTAAGCCGCTGTAGACATTCTTCTTTTACTAACATTAATACCATCGTGATGAAGAAAATTTTCATCTCTGGCTACCACAAAGCTAGAAAGATTTGTAACAACCAAAAAACAGGACAATTCTTCTAAAGTATTAAGAAACATATTAGAATATGCTAGAGAATCAAAGTTTAACCCCTTCCTTCAACCATTTTAGTTTCAGCTGTAACGAATTATTTGAATTGTGGTAACGCCATTAACTATCATGAACGAGAGAACATGAAACTCTTGCAAATAAAACAGTTATTTCTGCTATATTTACGCACATATTAGTAATTGCAGCTCATTAATATACACTAAGGAAGCATTTTCTATTGACAACTGATTCAATTTTAAGGGACAATGAGTACAATTATAAACAGCACCATGAAAAAACAGTGGTACTTCGTGAGCACCAGTAGCGATCGTCCCCGAGGTAAAAGTAGCGTCATTAAGAAAAAATGAATATTTTCCTCAGATACTAGCGGAGGAGATTCAAAGGAGAAATGAAAAAAAAACCTGCCTCTCAAGCAACCGATATCCACGCTTGGGAGGCTGTTGAATATTTTTAAATGGTATGAGTTTCACTACCATGGCAGTCCGGCCGAAAAAGATCAGCATGAAAAGCCAATTTATTTGCAAACCGACGGTTGAAAACAAGTTTCAGGGAAGGAAAATCAGACGGCAGTTAGCGTCGAATAACTCAACATAATTACCCTCTAGCTTATAGGCCTGTATGGAACTCATTGAATATTGCCAATAGAATAACCATTTTAATGTCAAGAGGCGAACATTCAATCTTTTATCTATTGCAATTTTCTAATTCAGAGCCCCCCTCGGTGACGGTGTGTAACATGTAAATATACTCATTCGTTTCCACACATTTCATTTCGTTTTATTTGGACACATTCGTTCATGAAATTTATTTCCGGAACTTAAACAAGAAATGGTCATTGCAACTTCAAAACAACCAAGAAATGCGGTCTGGGCGATCGTGTGGACGAGTCGAAATCTCTCAGAATCTCTCTCGAACTCTATGACCTTTCTCAGGAATGAATTCAAGTTGCAGAGAAAATGCTTGCCATAGTCGGCCATCTATAAACAAAAAATTACTGTTTCTCCAAAACCATTATCCACAATACATGACGAATTTCCAGCAAAAATTAAATAGTAGTATGCTCCGTCGCTGATCACCTGATCACGCTGACCACCATATGATGACGAGCTTCGTCGAAACCTAGGTCGTCTTATTTTCTTTTAATACACCTATGAGGAAAAACAAAGTTATTTTCATCATTTGCAATAGTATTATGCTCTATGCGTCCAATTCTTTTTATAGAATAGTATTATCATATGAAGCATACTTCTCGAAATTAATACCTACATCCTTCCAAATATTTCTGAAGTGCGGCCCACACTTAGGAACACGACAGTAAGTAGTAAAGCGACACTTGTACCGTATTTGCGATTACTTGTAAGTGCCACTTAGACCCTGAAATTTAACTAAGATTCTGGAAGCTATATCTAACAGAATGACAACAATTTTCTTTTCGCCACACAGAATGTTTCACATTACAAGACTTAAGAATGGCGTATAAATTATCACATGTGCATTCCTATCCCAAAAAAAATGGAATATATTTGAAGAATTTTGCCAACGCCTTCATTTTTACCCGAAAAAGCCCCCCAGTTTACACTCAAAAGAATGCACGCGAGTGATCATCTTAAAAGTTCATTCGCAGCCACTTTACTTCCCTGGAAGGCAAGTCACCTCTGGGCCATCCAATTTTCGCCTGGCCTTGGCAATTGGTAACAGCACACAGTGATATTTGGTAAACATCCACTCGAGTGTGTACATAAAAAAACGTCCACAATTTTATCACGTGTATTCCTATTTTAACGGCAGCGCGACCGTGAAAGCAAACAGATACGTGAACGAGTGATACGTGCGTGATAACACGACTCCGAGAGCTAAACTCAATTCTGAGCGCTCATCTTGTCTGCTCATCTCCCTTTGTCTCCTGCTCCTTCTCGACGCAAAGGAACGGGTGTGGAGAAAGTGGGGCCAACGAGATCTAAATAGAACATCCGAGAAAATCAAAGGAATCAAGTATCGTGAAGCCACTTATTCATGGAGTTTCATGGCTTAGGCCCGTCGGGCGGAAGCTATGCAAGCTACTCTTAGAATTAACTTCCAAATACGCGAAAGGGAAAAACCTCGGGAAAAAAAGTAAGGGGGAAATATTCACTAGCTGGAGGGGGAAAGCATCTCACGACAGAGTCAATCTAATTCGGTACACTTTTGATTCACTCACAATCCACGTTTTATTTCATATTCACATCATGATATCATTTCCACGACCTGATCATCTACTACAATGCATAAGCAACACTTCCTGTAGACATTTAGTTCCTAGCAGTGAATTATTTTATTGGTACGATGCGCATCTCTCATTTTAAACAGCTCTGCAAAAACTGGAGTAGGAAATAAATTCACGGTGTGATTCTAAACATTCATATTTAATGGCCCACCAACTCCACTACCCCCTGGAACCTTTATAGACTGGGCATTGTAAGAATGACAATAACCCTGCCTCAAACCCAATCTAAACTGATTCACTGCAAGGAACTAAATGTCTACAGCGATCGTTGCTTATATATTATTGTAGATGAAGATCAGGTCGTGGAAATGATATCATGATACGAAAATGAAATAAAATTGCACCACCATTTCACATTTTGTCTCTCTTTACATCCGTAATTTGTGCTCCCGTATGCATACTTATCGTTTCCTCGAAATCCTTTCTCTTCATTATTAAAAATTTCAAGGAGGAGACCTTGGCAAAATCCCATGAAATCGAGTAAGCTCCTATTATCCTCAACAACCCTTCATTTTCAATCCAAACCTTTTTGCTTACCACCCTAGAGGCCTCTTCCATTTTCTGGTTGTTGCTACTTCGGCTACAAGATTCATCATGTTATTTCTCTACGCCTTTTTCTGATTCGCCAACGAACTAATTTCCACTCAGAATACTTTTTCGAAGCTTCCTTCCATCCATTCATCTCTTCATTTCTCTACTATCAACACGTACGTTTACCTTTCACTTCACGGTTCGAAAGGCGCGATGTGTGGGATACGAACACGCGACGTTTATTCCATTAGGCGTGCACGATACTTTCCGCATGAACCCTGATGCATTCATTCCTCTCATAAATTCAGTCTCGTGCTATGTTAATGACTCGTATCGCCTTAGAGAAAAATATTGATCGATTCATTTTTTTAGCGAGATGTTAACTAGATTTTGCGAATTTAAAATTGCTTAAAGTCGTAAATATCTATATTATTTCTTATTATTCCCTACATAACTGCATGTCACATGTCGTACAGTAAGTAATGCATACCAGACGGATTAATTAAAACTTTATTTTTAATTTAAAATAAATGCAATCCGTAAGATACGTAGTTTGTTGTCAAGATGATAGAAAGAAAACGAATTTGTCCATCTATTAAGAAAAGTCATTGCATCTTCGGCTTTGACAGAAATCGAAACATCTTAAGTCAAAGTACCAGGAGAGACATTACGCTTTTCACTTCCTGCTCTCTCTCTTCACTGGATCTTTCTTCTTTATGCATCTCCCTCTACCACTCCCGGATAGAGGCATCGCCGTGACGATTCAACCCCTCAATCCGTCGTCCATTCTTCCTCTTCGTTGAATATCTGCTCCTCAGGAACGTATCGTCTAAATCCATGCCCCTCTCTTTTTCCTTCCCGAACCGTCAACAAGGACGTCAACAGCCGTTCCTTCCCCACACCCCTTCCTTTGCCTGAGCTTTGGCGAGCCACTCATCGCGTCGTTCAACCCCCACATACAGTGCTGCCCGCATTCGTTGACACTAACTCCTTTCATGCACGTAACTGTGAGAGACACTCCGAATGTCCTCCAAAAATTCCCGTTGGGTCGTCTCTTTTAGCGGCCCGAGCCACTGGTGCCAGTCGAAGCCTACACATGAGTTCACCACGAAAGAAAGAGTACATTGCCGACTTTCCACGCAGAACAAACTCCTTCCTCTTCCTCCTTCCCATGCAAATCTCTCCACATATCGTTAAACGATTTCTCTTTCTGTTAACCGAAGGAAATTGTCACTGTTATTTCACTTTTCCTCCTAATTTGAAAATGCTAACGTTATATAAAGCTTGGAGTTACCTTTTTTTAAGGATTCAATTCATAACGCCATTCAAATGCATCGTAGTTAACCATGAAATCAATTAGTTAAGACAATTAACTTGATTACTATTAAATTGTAATCAGGGAGCAGGCAGACTACCATTTAAAAATAAATGCGAAATAATGCCGATTCGCCAGGAGGAGTGAGGTGATATTAATTAAAAGAAAGACAAAAATTTAAAGGAAAAAAGAAATGATATACGTAAATTCACAATGGACTCCTGAATCTCACAACTGAACTCCTCTATCTTTTTTTTCGGCGCAGATGGGGAAGAAGAATATGGCACAGGACAAGTACAGAGCGTCTAGCGGAAGGATCTTCAACAAGAAAGGTGTAACATCAGAAGGAGAGATGGGAAGACCATAATATTCGGCCGGGGAGGCGTCCCACAGAGCGCAAACTGTAGACGAGGAAGAGTGATTGCCGCTAAAACGGACGATGGGCCACGATGCGGGGGATCTGGGAACCATTCTCCATCGTCCCCGCATTAATAACAAAAGAGCTCGGATGAGAAAACAGGAATCCGAAGACTAATCGCGGCACTAACAACACTGAAATAAGTTTCCTTGCGTTCGCCATATTGAGGGGAACGGAGTTCGATCAAAATTTTCTCATGCGACGGCCTTTGTCGGAAAAACACGCACGAGCAGAAATTTGATCGATGGCTCAAATATCTGGCGATAAAATAAGACTTTACGACCCTCGGTTGAAAAAATAATGTTTCCGTCACAGATTGATTAGCGGAGGTCCCGGGGTCACCTTGGTATCTTGTTAATCAGGATCTGGCAGCAGTCGGGTAATTAACGTTCAAGCAGAAAGGCAAAGGATGGTGTACCGGGGATCGACTTATTTTCTGCTCGTTCCGCCATTTCGAATAACATTACATGAAAATAAATGCACTTTTAACCGTTAAGGCTGAACAGCACGTGGTGTTAGACGCTCATTGGCCGCCAGCCTCACTAAAATGACCGGCGTCTGGTATCAACTCCCGCACTGTCACACTCCCTTAAATAACGCACGTAACATAGGATCGACATTGACACCTAATTTTTACCCTGCAAGCCCGCACGACAGCACACAACAAGGTATGGTGAGTGACCAACCGTGAATAAAAGGAGAGGAGTATTCAGCAGGGATGTGTCCTTGTATATTAGTGATTATTACCACTTATGTCGCTAATGCCTCGGTTGTTGAGTGAGAAGGAAATGATTGTTGAACCTTTATCTTCTATTACCAATTTTTCCGCTTCCGAGTGTACTGCTGCTTTATTTTGCTGATTTATGTTTTTTTCTATTTCACCTCACACTAAATGGCTAGTAAGAAAAGAATTAGAAGACCAAGCGATGGTCCCGCTGAAGTAATAAACGTGCAATTATCCACAAAATAAAATTTTACATCGACCCGGGTTTCAATATTAGCATCGTCTTCATCTTCACCTGAAGATAATGTATCAACATTGAAACCCGGGTTGAAGTAAAATTTTATTTTGTGGAAAATTGCACGTTTATTATCTTCAGAATGTTACAAATTCCACTTGATTTCGCGAGAATCCTCGGATTTTATTTCCAAACGATGGGATTGGGAGAGAAATATGAAGAGGAAACCGAAGGCGGCATTATCCTGTTGAAAACGAAAGTCGTTTAGGGGTCCACTTCCCCATACATTTCTGATTTCGACGCATTTGTGTTCGAAGCTCTGAATTTCCGCGATTCTCAATTCATTGATCTTTGGGAATAGGTATCTCCTTTCAACTGGACAAAAATTACATCAACCGCTAAATGAGTACATATTTCAACGTCAAGACTACTGAGGCATATCTTTACCATCAACAGCCAATAATTCAACCTAACCAAAATTGCATCCTCTTTGGATGCATATGTATAACCCCAGATTTTTAAAGGGTTAAAGTTTGCTGAAATGTATAACATGGATGGAATTTTAACGGGCAATTGAATCGGAATGAGTAAACACAACGGTGTACGCCACGGAAATGTACATACGTTGGACCTACGGGTACTCTTATCAGTAAGGCTCCGTAGAGAGAATACCAGTACAATACATTCTAGGACAAAGAATGCAGATGATAAATTAGCCAGTGTTTCCGCTGTTGATGAAGTAAATCTTATGATTCACTAAAAATATTTAGTATAAGTGGCATCTCCGGGATCTTCACTACCAGAATTTCAGCATTTTGAACGACCAATTTAGTCAATTTATAAATTTACCTAGAATGCAACCGCAGCCTTCATTTCTGTTACACAACTACGTGCAGGTTACAAATCTATGAAAATGACTTTTCTAAGTATGAATGGGGGCGTTTACTCGGAACCGAAATCCCAATTTTGTACACGAAATCGTTAGATGGAAACGAAAAAAGAATTTGAGTGAAAAAATTAATCTTCTAACTACAACCATTCACTCATAAATCAAAAATTAAAATAAGCAAAAGGTGACGCCCACCGAAAATGCTGCTGTGGTAACATTGACGTCATTTTCCTCCCGTCCTTGACTGCTTTCAGGGGAGAGGAAGGGAGTGGAGGGGGATTCTCGGAAGGTCTGCTCGCACAGATGCTGTCGCAATCATTCCCATTGGCCGAGTCAGCTGTGTCCCCCCCATTGCGAAAAGGCAAAGAAGCTTCGCGGGCTCAGTTCTGATTCGACGAAGTCGATATACGTCAGAGGTTGCACCACGCCCACTTTTCCTAAAGGGTTAAAAACATCAGTTTTTCGCCGCTTATAACTCGGGAAATAATTGTCGGATCAAAAAACGGAAAAATACGGGTCTTTTTATTTTACAAACTCTATCAGATTCGGCAATAAAAAAATATGGTAAACGACCCCATTCCTTCGCTTACATAAAGAAGAATGTGTAAGACAAGTGGACTGTACGCCGGCCTGCGACAGAATATGTCCGACGTACCCAGAATCAGTGGCTGCACCGAGTTCCCCTCCAATTCACCGGAAGTTCTCACATTTTTATCGCTCACGAACAAAGTTTGACAAAACAAACATAATCGCGACCAGTGGATACGAAATATCACAACCGCACACGAGGTTTCTTGCGGGTGACTACCCGCCAACCTTTCCTTAATATATTTGTGTCCATGTTTCTATCGTGCTGGTCTGTGTTTTTCTTCATGCGTCGATCACTTTGAACTTGCTTCGCTACGCACGTATTCTTGAACGTTTTTTTACTTTACAGAGTACGCACTTCAGTACATTACATTACCGCCCCATTACCACCTACCCGGATCGGATAGCAATTTTCCTTTAAAGGCCCATCACTATTCCGTGATGAAAGCGAGGTCATACGTCCACTGGGTGCGAAATTGAACAACGAAATCAAAAATTTCACGGCACATCCTCGCCCGAAGATTAAACCATTCTGAAGCTGGGAGGCAGGGGATAAAATTATTACTCACATTAGTTCACCTGTCATGCGCTGGGGGAGGAAAAATACGGGTACGGAAGGCATTCAAAAATCCTATCTAATCCCCCGAACAAAAGCGACAAACGTGTTCCCATGTATAAAGATGAAGGTAATTGCTTCCGCTCCGCCATTTCGTGAATGAATCGTCCTCCCATTTGGGTAACGGATGTCCAAAAAATGACAACGGGCCGTCCGTGGGAACAATTGACGCGAATATCTCATGTACCTACACCATTCTTCTCTCTTCACACGTGCATGAATGCTTCAGTGAGGGCACGTATGTGAATGCGCACACTCAAGCACACATACACATGCATTCTCAAACACATACTATGCCCGTGGACAAGCAACGAATCAAATGGGCGAAACACCGAGAAAGAGGATCATCACCAAGATTATCACAGATGCTTCGGCCTCCCGGTGCCCTTCGTAGGATAAAGGAAAGTGCGCAAAGTCAAAGAGTAAGTATAATGTATAGGGCTCACCTCATAGGGAAAAATTGATATACGTTTTAGAGGTAGTACAGGAAGTTTTCCATAGATGGCGTGGTAAGAATTTTTAGCGTTACGTCACAAACGATATATATGTTGTGGTTATAATGACGATATGTATGTAATGATATATATTTTGTTATTTTATTATAATGGTGCGATATGCTTTACCTAACGTCTACTGTCACATGGCTACGTTAACATTCCTCTCACTATTAAAGCAAATATATCTTGTTATAGGAGGAATTCCTTGTTGTTTCATTAAAAAAAACACATAATCCAACGCTTTTTGCGAAAAACTGTTGGATTTCAACAGTTATGAACTTCAACCGTTGGCCCAATTTAATGTTTAATATTTACACATCAGCAATTATATATAACTGGTGGTCCAAATTACTCATGAAATTTTCAACATTTTTTTTGCATATAGAAGGAGCAGACTAAAGACACTTCTCGATCGTGCTGCTTAAGTCGATTAGCAAAACGAAGGCAGCGATATTTATCGTTTGTGACGTAACGATAAAAATTCTTACCACGCCATCTAAGAAAACCTTCCAGTACTACATCCAAAACGTATAACAGTTTTGCCCTACGTGGTGAACCCTTTATATTATACTTACTCTATTGTAAAAATATGTAAGTGTGTGTGTACATGTATACATATAAAACACAAAGTTGAGGATGTATCCTGCAGATGGAACGGCAGGGATGTCCCGCGGAGATTTTCGTGGGCCCTATCCCATTCAGAGAGAAGAGAAAGGGAGAGGAAATTAAGTGGCTATAGCTCATACGCGTCCGGAGACCACTTCCCGAGGGAATGAAAAAATTGGCAACGACGTCATATAGTTTTTCTTTCGGCAAATGGTGGACTTGACGCATTCACTTGCAACCTCCCGGCTCCCCCGAAATGAGCATTTTTCAATTCGTCTCGCAGCAGAGATCCCCGCTCACTCCCACCATCTTCATTCTCCCTCATCCTTCAAACACGGGCGGCCGTGAGTGCCGTTGTATCCGCTGAGGCATACACGCACGCATACATAGGGCTGCAGGGTAGGCAAAGTTTTCTTATTTCTCTGCGGGGAGCGAGATAAGAGCGTCTCTGGTCGTAGTCAGAAGGTGTGAGAATGAGGAGCATAATACGCTCGAATTGGAGGGTAGAATCGGGGTTAAATGGTGCTCTCTACGCGTGGAGATAGAAAAAAACAAGGCGAGGAATTCGAAAGGGCTGCTTTAAGATCACACAGCTCCATCGGTCGTGGGCGGAGCGAGGTGGTTGTAGGAGGGTGAGGGGATTTAAGGCGAGAAAAGTCCAATCTGGCTCGGAAAGGAAAGCATCAAGGATGTAATAAAGATAAATAAATCTTGAAGAGCACGGAGTTACCGAACCTCTTGTCTGACAGAACACGAGGGAATCGGAAGAGCGGCAAGTTATTGAAGAAATGTACGTTATAGATAATAAGTTCGAAGCATGCCTGAGGGAGGTTACCCCACAGATTTAAAAAAAATACGATTTCAATATTAAATTATTTTTACATTCAAAAGGTTCAAAATGGAAACGAGTAAGAAATCGAACTGATATGACCCTAACTGAATTGAAAGGAAAGTAACGAAGGGAGGAACTAAAAGACTCCCTAAATAAATGTAGACAGCAAAAACAGGGTTAAAGTGAAAAATAACCAAAAAGAATGCTATAGTAAGCGGTTGGTATAATAAAAGGACAGCACTATCAGGAAATTAAAGAAAATGCTCCAATACATAAAGGGTATGAATTTCAATCATTTAAACCAGAATTAATTCGTGAAAGAGGCAGAGCACGCATTGAAGAGCTTCAACAAAGTGGCAATAGACTGGCCGATTAACTATGCAAATGAAATATGACTTAGACAGAGATAATCTGACAGTTATTTCAGAAGTACTAATTGTCAGTAGAGGAGTATTAAAGAGAGGGAAAAGCTGTTGAAAGTGGTGTAAGTAGGTGTAAGAAAATATCAGTTAAGAAAATACGAGCAATTAATGGCAACATTTTGGGAGGAGACCGTAGTGTAATAGATATTTCGAGGAGAATGGCTCTCACTAAATGGGTACATATTTAGCAGCAGAAGAGATGGATATGGTAAAGTTAAGAAATTTTTTGACATGAAGCGCGGGGTTGTATGGTTGTAAAACCAGGGATTGGCAGAAAAAGGATGAGAACTCATTAGAGTCGTTTGAGAAGTGACTCTTTAGTGAAATGAAAGAGTAAAAATGAAGTTGTGAGCATTGTTGAAGAGGAAAGAAAAATATTGGATGTGTGAGCTAGGCAGTTAAGGTGGACGAAAAAAGTCCTTAGAGGTGATGGGATACTAATGGCTGCAATAGGTTTGTATGCAAGACAAGGAAGGATGAGAAAAAGAAAGAATAAGCAGTTAAGGTGCAGAGATAAGAATGTGGAGGTATAATGGATATAACTGGAGAGAGAAGTCGTGCTAGGAATGAAACACTTGAGAGTAGCATAAGAGAAAATAGCAGGAAGTAGCAGACACAATAGCAGAAAACCAAACACAACCGGTACAGATCACAAATGTTATTCTTAAAGACCGATTTTATCCGAGAGACCAAAAGAGCTACAGAGATTGACACCACACCATATATCAGATGAAAGCATGTAGAATGAAACTGCCTCTTCAGAATACTTTACTGAGTGATTTTTGGCCACGCGAAAATAAAGATTAATCAGCACAAATGGAGATAGCAAAGTGTCACGTACCATCGTTTGAACTCAGAATTGCATCCAAACAAACAGCTTCGTAACGAGAGAATGATGGGTCGCAAGAAGAGTACCTAGATTGCGACTATTTTTCTGCCTGAGTAGGGACGTCATCTAGAGCGCATTTGCATTCGGAGCGAACACCGATCGGGAATCCTGAGATCGACGTCCATAAAACTAGATGAACGCATTAGATCCGAGACGGGAACGCTCTACTCGGACTACGATAATGCAACGCGACTTCCCTTGTAATTCAAGGCGGTGTGCTTTTATGGCTTAATCCTTACACCAGACTCGTAAATCCAAAAGGCAGCCGGAATGCACATGCACATAAAACGATCCCTAACAAAGCTCCACAAAGCACCCGCGTTCTCCAGCCTCCCTTTACAACCAGTGATGCTCTTCCGCAGCCTCGCGAGGAGGGAGGGAGGAAGAGGTAGACCGTCTCCGAATTATGACACGCGAGATGCGCGGGAGAGCGGTCCAGCGAGGAGAGAGACGCGAGGCGGGTGGTTGGGGGAGAGAAGGATTTGGAATCCGACGACGGTGATGGGAAGGGGATAATGACCGATGAGGGATGAGGCGCATACCTGAGGAGTCCCGAGGTGTTAGGAAGGGCGGTTTATATGGAAAAGGGGCTGATTTATGTCCAAGGCAGCGGAGTGGGACGCGCGAGGGGTGTGAAGAAACGATCGCTCCACAGAGTCTTCCAAAAACACTCACCACGCGGAAAAGAACTGAGCGATGAAAATCTATTTAAAAAAATCAACGACGATTTCATCTCTAAGAGGTAAACTGCACTCATATTTGCATCGATCTGTTATCTCATTTGTACCTCTTTCAAAAGATTTCGCGATATATTTGGAAACATTTTTATTTTTTCTAGGTTGGCCATGTTTTCAATACCAAGAACCAGCAAAAACTTCATCACCGAGCGTAAAGTATGAAAGAATTCAAGCAGGAATTGAGAATAAAGAAGGGTAACATTTACATAATGGAAATGGTGTGTGGCAGGGGGTGACTCCACACTAGGCATACGTAATGTATTGATTATACGTCGCTATATTTATGTATACGTAATGCATCGATATGAACGTAGATATATTATACCATTTTTAGTAACTAAATTACGATTTTACCACTAGGTGACGTGATTTTACCCTGGTAATATGGCAAATATGGCAGCTTCCCATGCAATAATAAAGCTCCTCATTTCGAACTACCATCATGTGGGATAAGCAAAAATGTGGTATGTAGTACCTACATTTATAGTTTCGAGCCATACATAGAAGGGACAATCTAACGCTATGAACATGGTACCACGTTGGCACAATCATGCACGCCATGATGTGGCAATAACTTAATGGAATCATCTTCCATGAGCGCGCATCGGCAAATATCAAGTCGAGAGGAATCAAAGACAAATCCGAACTAAGAGCTCTTCCACTTTTCACACTTTTAATAAACGACGAGAGAAGCTTTACGACGCTACCCAATCCATTATTTCGCGGCATTTTTCGAGGTGTCATTACGACACCCTAACGCATCCACTGGTTGGAAAACCAGTGGGTATTATTTTATGTGCCCGCGTACGGGCACATAGTCGAGCTCGTATACATATTTTCTTTCGCTTAATTCACCCGCGTGCGGTCGCTCCGTCGTTAACCCCTCGGAATGAGGAGATCTCCGGGCACAATGAAAGGTGCGAGAAAATAGAGATAGGCGGGATGAAAGCCATAAATAAGGGGAGATAATGGGAGGCTGGGGAGACGGGAGACGAAGGCGAGAGGTGGAGGTGAAAAATAGTGTTTATCGCGGGGTGGGCAGGGGAAATATGGGGAGGTGGGAGAGGCAAGGTCACCAGCGCCTCATCCCACGAGGGAGTAATAATTCCCTCGTCTTGATGGACGACGCGCAAGGAGTTTGCCGGGGGAAGAACGCGGCCATGCTACCTCCCCTCCCCCTGGTGAACACTCGACGTGGACACCACTTGAGGCAGGCGGAGGGAGATTGTTCTGAGGCACGTCGAAAACTTAGAGGGCGTTTGGTCCGGTAATAACGCACAGATTTCGATCATATAATGGCGGGAAACGGGCCGGAGACCGAACTGACCCCGAGATCGTTGGGTAGAACCATGGGCACGCGATGACACTGATCGTCGTTCACCGACATTTCATGAACAGATTGGAGGAATGACGGGAAACATGAATTAAAGTTACGGAGAAGAAAGATTCGAGAAAATGAATGGAAATAATTCGGACGAGGACCTGTTCAATGCTAGCCCCTTATATGTTTGCACTGTTCGAATGGTGAAGACCTTATGATCATGGCAAAGTAAAACAGAGACTGCTTTATTTTATGGAAAGATTCCACAAATTCAATACTTAGTCACTAAATTTTACCTTATGACCACCCTGGATTAAGATACAGAAAAGCATCGGATGAAATCAGAATTACTGAACTGTAAAACGAATGGCTGCTTCAATTTTCGTCGAGAAGAAGACGCGGAAAAAACCAGGAACGAATAATCCTCATAACTTACTTCACAAAAGGGATTCATTAAGAGCAACTAAAGTACGGAATGCTCATCATTTAAGAAAAATTCTGGCCCAACAGAATGAATTATACGCACCTGAGTCGATGCTGAATCATCACCACCTACAAGGCCATTATTTTTTGTTTATACGTGCCATATTTCAAATAAACTAGCCACCTAAGTCTATGAATAAGAGCGTGATCGTGGATTACTAAATGTACGCATTTTTTCTACCCAACAGTATGATGGAAACCTAAAACTGTTTTCTACTCCGACGCTAGGGATTTATTCAAGGAAAATAAATCAAATATTAGACCGCGAGTATTATTTGGAGTGGGTTAGGATAAGAAGAGATTCATTCTCTCCTATTATCATCTTACTCCCAATAGAGGAGAAACCATTTTGAAGATTTTAAACTCTGAATGTGTTTCTCTCAACGCAAATGGCTAGGTACTTCGTTCATTCCGTGAATTAATCTGTTTAAACCGCGTCTCTTACGCTCCTAAGGACGATGAATCACCTGATGCAAAGAATGAAGCTTTCCCAGTCAATTCTTCTTACGCCTCTATGAACTCCAAGACTACGGCTTAACCTCAAGTACAACTAATTCCTCAGGATGAGGGATGGAGATGGATCACATTCTCCCCTAAACCGTATTTTTTTGGGAGGATTGGAACGACGGGGATTAGATAGATTGGAGATCACGGCCCCAAAGACGTATCTCGCTCCCTCTCTCTCTCCTTACTCCGGGGGAAGAAAGAAACGGCGACAACGCCAATGGCACACCGACGACGGTGGGGAGGAGAAACGGAGATACATACCCCGAGAGGTAGAAATTGAAAGCCTTGACTCGCCGCACTCTTTTTATCTGATCGACGAGTCAAAGAAATGCGCCCCCACCGTAATGAGGTTGCGAGCTCCATCCTCCCCCCTCTCAACTCTTCCCCTTCATATCTCCCGAACGAAGAACAAGTCACGCTCGAGTCAACTCTTCCATCCACCGGACGTAATAACCTATTCGACCGCACTCTCACCCGTGTCACTCACTTCTTGGCGCTCGGGTGTGTGCAGAGGGCGTACACGAATTTGGATAGTCGTGGCACGCCTCGATCGGCACATTCGATGTGACAGGAATTGCCGGGCGGGGTGGAAATCAAACATCCCTCGGAGGGAATTTCGCATCGCGAGATCCGACCGCCTCGATTTCCGCCAGGGACGAGGGGACACTTAACCGCGGACGGTACACTTTTTAAGTGATCCGAACAAGGATGCGGGCACCGTAGATCAATCACCCGTCAAAACGCTGGTGAATAATATTCGTCGTTAATGAAATCAACGAGGCATGAGAAGCCGGATTTGTGTTTTTCGAAAGCGAGCCTATTACACTCAACGGGGGAAGTTTACGCCGTCGTCATTAGGTTTTGAGAACTTCGGACCGAACGGTGGAACATTTAATAATGGCAGGGAATTAAAAGCTTAATTTTCAGCTGTTACCACTATGATTCTCTTAGCCGTCATCACTGAATTATAACTCAGATACATAAATACGCTATAGGAAGAACATTTATAATAACGGCTGAGGAGTTGACATGTCCCGAAGGTATTATAAGATGTTGGTAGTGAAGGCTGCTCGGGTGCTCCACCGGGTAATCTCCTCCATGGATTACGACTCGTACCCCGAAACGTCGGCAGCCATGGAGGAGATTACCCGGTGGAGCACCCGAGCAGCCTTCACTACCAGCATACGCCGGGAAAGCATCAGATCCTTTTTATTATAAGATGTGATATCAAGGAAACAGCAATGGCATCGCAAGGGAAAATTAGGAAAATACTTCTAATCATATTGTTCATAAGTAAACTTGACTAGAGTTTTCATACGGCCAAGATTACACCCCAGCGTATAAAATAAAAGCTTAATCCTGAGGCAAAGGCACACTATAGCGCTGCTGGGATTCAAATCCGGGCCCTAAGCAAACTAGGAAAATGTTCAGGAGAGTCAAGCTTGTGAAAAAACCATAAGATGTATTTCTTGGTAATTAAAAAAATGGGGCTGGCGAAGTTACGTAAATTTTGGGAGTGGGTCAAACACGGAAAATGCTAATCAGAGGAGAGGAAACAGCGAACTACACGAAGACGCCATTTATCGACAATAAAACAGTTCGTGCGTAACACGAATATAATATTTGTCGCACGGGTTGCGTGTACGTCAGGGTGAAGAGAAAAATATTTTAGTTTCAGAGACAGAGTATCAGAAATGGAGAAACAACCTCTTCTTATTTCTATGATTTTACGACGCAATAAATTGAGCACTGCAGAAGTACATACCCAAAAATAATTTGATCCGCGTCGTAATCGCCAAAAATTACGAAGCATGGTGCCCGAAGAAGCAAATAAAATGCCCTCTTCTTTAATTACATATTGCATAGTATTTCATTAGTTTTGTGCCATTTCAATCGTTTTAACAGCTTACGGTGTTAAATTTCCTCAAGGGTAACGTTTAATATCTCCTACTACTAAATTTACAGTCAATATGGAATCAACAGTCTTCAAAAAGACCAGAGAAAGGTTTAGTAGACATCATCACATCTTGCCTAACACATTGTGTACTGCTGGGAAATCCTTTAAAAGCAACAGAATATTGGAATCTTCAAATCCAAAAGGTTCCGTTTTCGATAACTGGCAATTTGTAATAAGTTGAGACCTCTTGTGAGTAAAACAATTTTTCGAGCCACGGAAACTTCAATAAATTAACAAACCAATCAATGGGCGTGATAGTGGTTAAACAGGTGGTTTTAGTTTGTATGATGTTCTTTGAAACAATCAATTTTAGATGCAACAAGTGCTTGTTCCGATGCGTGTTGGCGAAAGCAGTAAGCCAACGCATAAGGATAACTAGGCAAGGCCTATGTGACCCAAATGTTAAGATTTCAAATCACGCATCGGGGATGATTATTGTGTTTGAGTGAGGGTTAAGAACTTAAGTTAATTAAGTGGTACAATATAACCTCAGCGTTAGAGCAACAAAAGATTGGCAACTACTCGTCCATATCCTATTGTTTTGCCAAACCGGAACTGGGGCATTCATCTAGAAAGCCATGCATACGGCGTTTCGATAAATTCAATCCAACAGTTCTCTACTGTGAAATAGGTAAATTCATAACCATTCAACTGATTTTGCCCAACTCTGCAGGTGTTGCGCTCGAGTACAAATTGTCCACAGTTTCTTTGAACACTGATCAGTCGTGCGACGATGCGAGAAAGATAGATGCCTTCGGACCCAATCCTATTCCCAGACACCTGACTAAGGACGAACACGGAGGGGGTGCGAAACGCTCTAACGGGGAACTAATGATTTCGTGACACTTGCATGAAGTAATGTACACCCGGCACGACCATCACGAGGTGAATCGAGTAGGCGACGGACGTAACGCTTGTTAGATAAAAATTACAGTCGGGTTTTCCTCCGCCGGCTAGCCACGGAGAAGTGGCGAAAGACGACCTCTTTTCCCTATTCCGCTGTCGCATTGTCCCGGGGAAACACGCCCTTTCAATCTTTCGGTCCCGCAAACCTGTTATGGGAGTAGGTGCCCACAACTCAACTACCCACTGCGTGTGTGGCTACTTTTATCCTACTCGGAGGGAGGGTACTTGCAACTAGAAGTCGATTCGCTCGAGAGGCGAGGGATTCGAAAGGAGAGCGATGACGAGGCGAGCGAAGAAAAGAGAGGGAGAGGCGCGTAGAAAATCGGAACCGGGCGAGGACGAAAATTGCTCAGTCCACTCGATAAACTCGCACGGGAGGAAGATAAATAGGCGTCGCTGAGAAGAGAGAGAACGGCTGGCGGGCATCGACGCTGGAGGGAGCGGGGAGGGGGAGAATGCGGTCGAGTAAGAGAGAGGAAAAAGAACCGGAGAGGAAAGAAGTAGAGAGAGAAAAGAGAGAGAATTGATGGCCGCGTAGGAAAAATGCCGGGGAGGATGGGTTGTGTGTGGGGGGGGGGGGGGGAGAGGGGTGAGACGTATCTCGTTCTCTTCAGAGGAGGAATCTCCGAATCTTTCTCCAGACCAAGAAGGGAAGAAATCTCGGCCCAGAGATCCCTTCCCCACTCCCTCTTTCTCTTGAGGCTACGGCAAGAAATACGCCTAGTGAGGAAGACAATGCGAACGGAGCGGCCTCCTAAATCCTGCCTCTTCTAACCCCTTTCTTCTTACCATTCCATTCTTGCACCCCACTCCCAACTTCCTCCACTCCCCGAGCGAAACCCTTTGGAATACTTCGACTTTCCTATGCACAGTCCAGCGATTCCCTGCTAACCAACCCTTGATCGAACCCGTAGTATTCCATCGACTCGAATGAGTCATTTCCTTCGAGTTCGTTTGGCCCTTGTCCGAGATTCCCTTCGAATTAAAGTCTCCCGGCGTTATTCGCCACATTTGAACAGAGAGGAAACAACGATCGAACGCGTTATGTCCAGGATGAACAATTCATCATTCGCGAAAATTGATCTCGTGGATGAGGGGTGAGAGTTCTCCGAATGTGTATACGCAAGAGTATCGTGGATTGCGACACAGCAAAATTTAAAAAGCCATTGGCGTTGGTGGCTCTTGAACCCACCAGATCGTCACCAGTCGCGGTAGTCAGGTGTGTAACGAGCGTGCCGGACGACTTATACGTCACGGGTTCGAATACCTCCTCAGACAGATCCTCCTTTTGTGTCTTCAGTCTTTGGGATTAAGACTGAGGATTATGCTAGGTTAGACGGCTCGATATAACCTTAACAGTTGGAGCTTCTTAAAAACCTACTTCTACTCGTACGTGAGCGTTTCTACTTACCTCGACACCTTCCCGTGGCCGTTTCTATCGTTTTTGCATTCGGGAAGGAATGTGGCGGACGATGGGGGAGGAAAACGTAAATGGGGAACGGGGTTGGGGGGGTGGCAACGACGTGGGGTGAGGTCTGATTTAATGCGCACGCGAGCGGATTCTTGCAAAATATTCCGTGCGACCAGTTCGTGGGGAACGGAGAGAATTATGTCGCACGAGCGGCGAGAGAGATTCCTGCGACCTGGCGGGTTCGTTCCTAAGAAGTTCGCTTCTCGAGGAATCTCGCGGATGGAAACGAAGTTTCGGTTGCCCCAAGGGAATGACCGCCAGAACTTGCAATGGGACAGAGAGTCCTGGATGACCGAAGAATTTGCGTCGCGCTTTGACAAATCATCAACTTCACCGCCATCGCCTGTAGTGCTTGGTCTTTCTTCGTAAAGTAGCCGCTCCAGAGAAATCAAACAGCGTCTAATTCCTACAATATTCACGAAGCTGCCAAACTAAGACGGCATGGTTCAATACGACCGCAAAAATTCTTTCAAATATTATGATGTGTTTAAAATATGAATGTTACAGGAAGACAGATTGGTATCCTTAAGCAGGAGAGAGATCAAAATTTCAATGGCGAGTGCTGTGTTCCTTACGCTTGAATTCGTTTCATGAAGCTGTGTTGCAGAAATAAAATTATAAAATGGAGGCCCAGTTTCAACGCATTAACAAGGAATAGGACAAGTAATAATTGGGCAAAATTCGACAAAAAAACAATAATTATAGACGGAATAATGAAACGTAGTGTTAAAAAGCTCACAGTCAATTCATGGACTAGGACGAAAAGGAAAAAAAAGGGAGGATGACCTAGCCGACATTGAGAACTGCCGAGATTCGTCAAGTAGTATTGAACTAGAAAGAAAACAATTAGGACTCTCGTTTGATTCTAAATGAAATACAATAAACACGAAAATGAATACATGTTTAAAAAAGGAAACGTGCATTCCATTAAAATACCCAAAGGAAGAAGGCTACAACACTCATTGGGAATTGGACGATTAAAACTATTGACAGAGATACTGGCAAAGACGCTCAGTGTAGATGAAGCGAATGTTTCATATATTCATACGTATTTTAGCTTTTAACTGCCTTGTGTTTCCCTCGTCATAAACAATTCACAGTGCATTAATGGATCTTAGAACCTGGCCAACACGGTCTTTCCAACGATAGAGCACGATGCGGGAGGAAACACACTGACATTTATTCTCCCCTCAATTAGGACAACTCTTCGTCATGGAAACTTTAATGCGGGACAATTTCATTAAAGATCACAGATGCATACCATCCACAATCATTTCACTGGGTTCATAGCAATAGCTGCGGTATGCTGCGAGGGACTTTATTAGTTGCATGTAAATTGCAAGGGGAGCTATTTTCCGAATATTAGAACACCCTCCGTTACCTTCAACATTGACAAAGAAACAAGATACAAAGGAGTGTATAAAGATAAATCCCTCAAAACGGCAGAATCAGTAAAGATAAAAGCAATCAAAAGAAAAGAGAAAGAAAGGCCTGGCGTGAATCTACGTTATGCAGCGACGGAACTGCTAAGAGACCACGCTAAAAATTATAGAGATTACGACGGCATCATGGGAGAGATAGACACTGTTTACCACCCCTCAACCTGTGTTTAGCTTCTTCAATTAGAACGTATCCGAGTGGGTCAAAATGTAGCCGGTCTTTAGTGCCGAAAGGTAGAGAACGAAACTTGGAATCATTCAGAAAATAAGGTATTGGTGAATATGCTATCAACCACCTACACATGAAAGCATTTCCTGAGAGTCATTAAAATAGTTGGTGGAGAGGTGGGTTTCAATTGACAGACGTGAATGATTGCTTCAGCAGGCGAATTTCGGTGCGACCGCGAGCCCACGGGAACGCTCGACGTAATTTCACGAAATCAGGAATTCCTACACCAATGGAAAGCGATACGCCCCCGCGCCGAGCGATCCGCTGTCGGCAGCGGGAGAGAAAAGGGATGAGAAGCAAAAGATCGAGGGTGCCGGGCGACTTTCTATTCATTAGGCCGACTCTGGAGGAACTCACGAAAACCTTCTTGAATTAACATCGACCCGGAATCAATTCCCCACCTGGGCCTCCTCCCCATCTTTCCACCCCGATCATTAAGGCCTAGGCATTCATCGAGGAAGACCCTTTTCGGCCCCTCAAAGAGAGAGAGGGGACAATGAAACACGGGAGTATTGCTGGAAACGCAGAATATTTCCCCCATTACCCTTGTTCGTGCCGTCAGGCCCAAACCTCAAGAACCCGCCCACCAGGCAGGAGTACATCCCAACCCTCTCTCTCATGGGCATTTTTAACGCCTTTCGTGCTCGCCGACCGTCTTCCCCTGTATTCTGTCCGACAATTCCCCCGGCATTAATCCCCCCCCCCCCTTTCCCTCCCTCAGAGAGCAAAACATTTCCCTCCTGCCTCAAGCGTGGCGCCGCGAAGTGTCTCTAAAATTCCTTCCCGGGAAGAGGTATCTTCCCCATCCTCGTTGGAGATGTTCATCCTCCGAAAGAGAAGCAGGGCCGCGGGGTATGTCGGGAAGGGACGTTTCGGAGGCATGGACGAAAGGGGTAATTACCCCCCTCCCACTCCGAATTTCCGAATACTAGGAAAAAAATTAGTATCACCTCCCTCCCTTCAAGCAAACGTGTTGATATTACCATAAAAAACACCATTAACATTTTCAAGACCACTCAAGTAACTGCATCCAATTTCTACAAGTGCGATACGTTTGTACTCATTATCGATGGTTTCCTACTGCTTGAGATAGGCATAGGTAGAATTAGAGATACTCCAACATGCTCCGCCAAGACACCAGGGGCATATTTATATACAAGATCTCCTCGTTTATCTCAGAATTGCCACCTCCATTTAGAATGATTATTAAATAATTAAACAACCCTGTAAAATACGCTGGCAAATGCATTCATCATCCTCTCCCCTCAGCTGAAATCTTGATCCTCCTACTTTCGGAGAGGCTGGGGCTCTAGGGGGAGGAAAGTTGAGAGAGAGAGGGAAAGAGAGGGGGTAAGGGGAGAAAGGGCAGTGGGTGGGGGAAAGGCGACGGGGAGCTAGGAGGGGAGGGGGTCGCAGTCTCAACCCCCAGGCGCCGGCACTCCTTTCCATTATTCCGAGCTGCGACTGAGTTTCGGAGGAGGATGGGGAAGGGTACCCCCACACTGGCGTGAGACAAGGGGATGTGGATGGTGTCGGAGGACCCGGGCGTCGGGCAACGAAGATTCCCCCGAAAAGATCCACTTAGGGGGAGGAGTAGCGGAATAACATGGGGAGTTGGAGCAACGAGGCGACCGATCGCTAACTCGCCTCCCCTCTTCATTTTCATCCTACCCACGGCTCGGCTCTGCTGGTCCGTGAATTTCCTCTCGAAACAGGGGAAATGTGAGGACGCTGCGAGGAAATCCTAGAGATGGAGCCACGACGTTCGCCGCTCAGAAACACATATCCATTTCTCGCCGAGGAACTCACAACTCTAGGTTGAGGAAATGTTGCGAAAAATCGGGTCGGTTTACACGACGGACATGTGTTGGAATTTAGCATCTCTGGCGTGTTCTTTATTACGCACTCATTCCGGTTGTGGACGAGTGATGAAATGTTGGGCACGGTGGAGGAGATAAGAATGCTGTTGGAGAAAATTAAGAGGGAGCAAAGTAGGTGGAGAGAACAAGTAATTTGGGACAATGGAATACTGAAACTGGTTTCGACGGTAGGATACTGAGCAAACTAGGAAGAGGATAGAGAATTAGAAAAGAGAGGAAGTATAAGGAGAATGTAAAAATGGTGACAGAGAAGTAGGAAATATCCTTGAGCTGAAAAAAAAATTATGAGCAGGGAAGGAGGTATTAGGAAAATGTAAAGCAGAGTGTTATTAAAGTATAATGTCCATTATCCTAATCGTTGGAGAAATAAAAATAATTACTTTCTTCTCTCTTGATTTAAATGGGGTATTTTACAGAAAAGAGAGGAACGATGGGGATGTGCTTTATTATCCGATGCGGTAAAAGTAATCCATGAGGACAATAGTTAGCCCGATTCAGCCCATGCATTATTTTCATCATTTAATCCATAAAATACTGTCAACAATTTATTCTTGAAACGGCCACAGCACTTGAAGTCATTAAAATCATTATTGTCAAGACATTTTAGGATCCTGAACGTGATTCTAACATGACGAAAATAGTAAATAACCTCAGCATTAAAATTTAAGTGTTGGAGGTCAGTCTTTATTTTGTACAATTATAAATTTAAAAAAAATCAAATAACACCATAATTCGAGCTGTTAAGATTTTAATCAAGATATCATTACTTTCTGAAGCTATTTCCACCCTGTCTTTACGTTTCTTAAGATTTTCTTTACTTTTCTTAAAACGTTATTTTGTTGTAGCGTAGGTGTACGATTGGAAAGGCACGCCTCATATGATGTATATGGAACAAGTGGTGAAGGATGCAAAAGAGAAGAAGTACGTCAATATGAAGAGATTGGCCGATAAGAGAATCGAGTGGAGGGCTGCGTCAAACCAATTTTAGGATTATTGGCCGATGATAATGAATAACTTCAAGTATCAAAATATGTTCATAGAGTAGCGGAAAAGAGAGTATATTTGCGCCACTGTTTATGCATTGACTCGCGAATGAAAGTGCATTCGTCGGTCAAAATGCTTCTATGAGGTCATCTGGCCGCAGAATGTTTTGCATTACCTGACTAGAAAGTGAAATTCTACGCAATCTGTATCTTAGAGAAGAACTTTTCATTTCCGGCGTGAAGAAATACAGCACCTCGGTAGCATGCTAGTCATTAGAATTAAGCTGCTGTCACGAAAAATTTCACTCCCCGACAGGATATTTTTAATGCTCACTGCTACATAGTCACGTTAATTGGTTGGTTCAGAGTACGCAGCAAGGGGAAAAAACAAATAAGAACAGGCTAGGAACTCGAAATACGTATTCCAACCAGTATATGACGTAAACAGCTTGGGGGCGTATACGACGCACTGTGATGAGGGAAGATTGGAACCAACCTGCCGTTTCGGTGGGAGAGACAGAAGCATTCAAAAGTCATCCTTTGTTCAAATAATAAAGATAATATTCATCTTAATTAGTGAGCAATAGTACTGAGAAAAATATAAGGTATAATTATAAAGCATGTCGCTACTATAATGTTCAATAAAGAGAGGGCTCACTAACATCGTTACATAATGTAGAGAAGTTCTTAAAAAATACCCTGGTAAGTTACAGTGGGGCGACGATGATGGAGAGTGGAAAATCAATGTTACGTAATACATGGATGCCCTCTAACCACACAATTCCTATTCCCACATCTTCACATAGTCAGCTACTAGGAGATACGTACCTACCCAACTCGCGATAACTTCCAGTTCACCTTGCGGAAAACCGATATTCCATTTCTCGGTAGTAAAACTTACATTCTACGCGCGACTGGATACAACTCTGTAAAAGCGTGAGAATCAAGACAAGAATGCTCATTTAAACGAGAATTTTAAACTCTGATTGGTGGAATGTTGAAAAATATTGCTATCAGCCTGACAATGGTCCTAACAAAGATGTGTGATCACAATATATGTACCGTGAGGCATCAAACAGAAAGGAAAAAAATAAGATACCAACAGCTCATCCATTATATACGCCCTACAACCCGCCGTTGAGGAAAAGTGGTAAAGGTAGGAAGACCAGTCACGAAAGAGGACCGGAGGGGGGAGAGAGAATAGCTTCACCATATGCGTGCACGCCGAGACATAAAAAAGTGGCGTGAAAAGACGAGTACTTTCCCGCAAATAACAATCCCGAAGCCGGGCACGGCAATGAAATCCTCCCGAGGGTGGAGACCACGGCCGCGAATGCCTGCCTGAAAGGAACGCGAGCAATTCCGAACTCCATTCTCTCCATCCGAGCGATCGAAAAAGATTAATTTCGCTCGGCGACAGCTTCCGCGTTCGACGCCTCATGCGATCCGTTAATAATAACTTTCCTCGATATTTTTCCCATCTCAAACCCCACGTGCACACACACGCACACACAATCTCTCTCACGCTTCCATGCCTCTTACCCTTTGCCAGTCAGTCCGGGGCACCCAGGACGCCTTTTATGAATCGCTAATGCGATGTTCCCGCATTGTGGCCGAACAACGCGCGTCCCGCGGAAGACCACGAGAGGGGAGAATGGAGAAAAAGAAAGAAAAGGGAGGGAGAGAGGGGCTCATTCGTGCCGGAGAGGATGAGAATGGCGAATGAGGTGGGTGAGTCGAGAAGCGAAATGCACTTCTCCTCGAGAGTTGATTGCTTCTCACGATGGAGGGAAGGAAGAGAGGGGGAGAGATGTGTTGCGAGGGACGAGGATACAACAGCAGGGCCATCAGAGGCAAGGAGTCTGCTGGATTCATTCTTCGTGGGGGAGGGTGACGGAGGGACCACCTCCTTCTTCACTCCCGCGTTTCCCACGCCATCCTCGCGCGGACGGACGGTGAGGGAAGCAAAACGGCATTCTCCGCGGGACGAGCGCGATGCGTCACCGCGGACGTTTAAGCGCCCATCCACGCCAATCAGCTCCCTGCTTGAATCTCCATCTACCTCCGTACTCGCTCCCCACCCTTCCAACCGTTCCGCCTTTTGCCAAGGAGCTGTCTCTTGACACCCTCCCTCGACTTCACCTTGATCGTCACTTCCCTGCACTTTCCTTCCTCGGCACGATCCCAGCCACACCTTTCCTTTCAAAGAGAGCCACCTCGAGCACCCTCTCCTCACCAGCGTCACCTCCTTCGGGGTCCCTCTCTGTCTTCAGCCTTCCGATTACGTCCCTGAAGAATGTTCGCCCTCATTGTTCTCGCAGCCGGATGACACGTGGCGGACATCGGCGATAATTTAAGTTTGAAATGACTTTTCAGACCGCGCAGACAAGGACGAAAGCAAACACTAGTGCATGTCATTCGCGTTGTTCATTTTCGGATTCGATGCAGTCATTCTTTTTGGTAATGTGAGGCCCTTAACGTCATAATGAGCAGTGACTTCAGTGTTTGGCTCCCGTCAGCGATGTTCTCGTTCGAATACAAATGAATCTGAAGCATTTTTAACACCAGAGCTTAGTGAACTTCTGGATACCAATCTCCCGGAAAAACAGCAGGCAATAAATAGGAAGTTATTACCCCCCTCTTACAATGCATATTTAAAATTCGCACGCCATTAGGCTTGATGAGTACTTCCCCTTACTGATCAAAGTGATTCGATGGATGAGGTTGAGTATAGTCTCAACATATTTTTAAAATGACTATAATGGTCCACATCTAAAACCGTTCCACGGATATCCAAGCCACGTAAAGTCAAAGGAATCGAGAAGCAACTATTTATTAATATTTGGTTCCCAAGCTATGTTATACGGGTATACAATCTGCAGGGAGAGCTCGTTTTAAGGTCTTAAATGAACAAATAAAGCAACAAATAAAGTTCAGAAGATTAGAACTGTACCTACGGGGCACAGCAGGCGTTTGCTTGGGACATGCGAAAAACCCGATAACATAGCCCACTGAACGTGTGCGGGCACTTAACTAGCTACGCAAGCATTTCGGTGGGAACTTAAATCTTCCTGATTGACTTCTATATTTTTCATGCCCCACAAAAAAATTAAAACAACACTTTCGCCCGCAGGTTAGGTGAGTTTTTAAACTCAAATATCCGCCGCACCAGAACAAATGACACTAGAAATGGTTCAGGAAAATCGCTATCCTTCATTACTTCTTTCCTCAAAGCCTTTCCGTTGTTCCTCGATCCAAACTTGGAGAAAACAATTCATGTATGTCTTTTATCAACTTAATGTTCAATAAAATTAAAACTCCAGTGTAATTCCTATTCATTTTAAATTCTGAAATACAGTTTTAGTAATCCTCATTTTTTTCGCACATCCTCCTCACCGCCTCGATAGATGCGGGCAAGGATAGATGCGGGAGCAAGAAACAGTAGCGAGCAATTGATTTCCATTTTTTCTCACGCAATGAAATAATTATGTCGTTTTTCTTCCGAAAGAGCGTCAACAGAAAATGGAAGTGGGAAAAAGTAGACAGCACTCATGTTTTAACTAATTCATTTAATATGAATTTTAAAGTGTGTTTTGCATGAATTAGAACATTTCCAATGTACCAGCATATGCATTCTAAGCTATACAATTTCAAATATGCATTGAAGATATTTTTATTAATAGCATTTAAAATGAAGTCATCGTGGATATGTTCCTATCAACGACATAAGATGACATGTTCAAATATATATACTTTTCAGCAAAGTACACTAGGAATTGGGTGTTGGAGGTCTGCTCAAGCGACAATTAAATTATAAAGATTAAGTTTAGAATGAATTAGAAAAAAATGTTAGCTGAAATATTTTAGATATGTGGGTGTCTATGATTCATTATTTATGCATTTGGACAAATACAGTCTTTGAAACGCTTTTTAAAGATTGGAGAAAATATATGAGGTGAAGTGCGATTTTGGAAAAATATATTCAAATACAATTTTGACTCTGGTGAGTACTTTTAATATGCGTTATGGTGCCTTTATTTAAACGTTAGTAACCCCTTTCCCTCTTTCATTCCTTTGTGGCCGCGTCTTTTTCCTCCCCTAACAACCTGCCTACAGATCGTCAACAACGGCGATGTGAGTGTGACGGGTGCTAGTGCAGCGGTCGAGCCATCGGCTCTTCGCGTCGTCCCGAGAGGCGATCCACGATATATTCTCAAGTTCCCCGCTGGGGGCGGACCTCTCCTCCCCGCCAATCATTCATTCCGGTGACAATGGATACAGGGAGCGCTGAACCGGAGACGGTACATTTGAAGGAAAAGATTGATGTAACCGATTCGAACGTCATAGCACCTAGAGGAAGAATCTTACCACTTCTAAAGCACTTCGCGGAAATCCTTTCGAACGAGGTGTTCTTGGCGCGGACAACTATTTCAATCGCTTCTTATTGAAAGTGAAGTTATTTCTGTTCTTGACTGAATTATTTTACGACACAGTGGATTTTAAAATATGAATCAATACCACACATGACAACTCTGCATCTACAAAACGCAGGATAAATACAAATAATAATATTTAGCTGAAGATTAGAACATGATAAGCAAAGCGTGTACACCCTAGAACAAAAACCAACAAAACCTAGACTAAATAACTGCATAAAATCAGTACATAATCCGAAAATGACAGGTGTTATCAAAGCACAGTTTTCAACCCTAGACTTTATCTCCACCTTGACTCCACCATCTTTCGATTCTATGGTAAGTGTAGAATGAAATGAATGCCTTGCCAAATGGATAGACGGAACAATAACGATGCCTGAGGATTCCCGTAATGTAAACAAAAATGTGTTTTTAACTAGTAACCCATCACCTTAGGCAGGTTTTAAGGGACATTAACTCTTACCTTAACACTTATACACACAACTTGCTTGCAAGAATTGCAAGATTAACCTTTGCCGGAAGATCAAATAATAATAATTAAACACAAGTGAAAAAATATTAATTCACATAAAAGTGTGTGCTCTGGAAAAGCATTGGATTCGGGAGAGACAATCCATAAGGGGTGACTCGGATGCGTCACCCTCGGGTCAGCAGCCAAACACAATGAATGCCAGGCTACAATTCCGAACATCAAAGTCAAACACCTTGCCACTTTGCAAATCCGGACTACAAATTATTGGAAAGCAAACAATGAGAGAGATGGCACAGAACCGCAGTTTTGACCCGGGCGAGTTAATACCCCAATCTCCCAAGAGCCACGTTGGCCACGGTTTCCCCATTTTCCGCAAACCCAGTACAAACAGCCTTCATTACGGGATACTTTTCTGCTTTTCTTTGAATAGTCTGATTCATGGTGAAATGTGCAATGGTAATTGCATCGTGAAGAACAAACGAACTGAGAGGGATACTTCCCAAATGCTTAAGCATTATAGTGCGATTTTGATGCAATTTCCACGACATGACGCATCTTCTAACAATTGCGCAGTTCTTTGCTAAGTTTTCAGCGTATAGGTATTATTATTTCTATCTATACTAAAATTTCTTAAGAACGTTTTTCTCGCCACTGTTGTTTGTTCATCGCTCAAGAACGAAAACAACAAAATCTCCAACGAAGATATATTCTTATCCTCCACCGAAGATAGTGATTGAGGGACGTCACTTGTTTTTCTGATCTCTCTGCGCTAGAGTCGTCCATCGATCGACGAAGCACGTTCGTCCTTGTATACCTATCGTATATATGCTGGTGTATTTGATATCTCGTTGACATATGACTAAGAATGCTCTAAAGTACTTGACTCAGAAAGCTCCTGCTTGATGGTGCAACGCGTAGCTGGACACTGACTCCAATGCTCTCGACAATTTGATGACTCAAATATCATGAATCACCTTTTCTTAACAAAATCCTTATTATTGCATGCGCAAACATCAGGTAGTAGAAGACAGACTTTTAGGTACTCCAACAGCTAAGGATATAGTGCACCGTCCAACCTATTTTTCACCCCTAACTAACGTAACTATGGACTCAGTCGTATGTTGTAACATTACGCTCGGGATTACTCCGTACCGAAATTAATCTCTAGCGATTTAAGCACACTTCCCTTGGGTGGGATTCGAACCCGTGACCTTAGGATTGCCGAGTCCGCATGTTACCGACCCTGATTACCACTGCCGGCGCAAACAACTATCGCGAAATTGACATCCGTGCACGTAATCTGAGCCGTATTCCTTCTATCACCGGAGAAAACAGTTTTACCTAACAGCTGCAGTCTTTGCATAAGAGAGAGTAGCACATTTGTATGTACATACATGACCGAATAAAGAGACACTATCCACCGATTAACTCTTCGCTATCTCCACCTCCTCCATGGTTGCATACATTGAACCACTGGTGGATATACCACTGACTATTTTCTCTAATTAAGCAGTATTTACCTGTTAATGCATGTATGCATATCATGTTACGTAATTATATCCTCCTCCCACAAACTCATGAGGTGGTGTGTAAGCCGAAACAAGTTATTTCTCAAATCAATTTTATTCATTCCGAAACAGAAAAAAACATGACAGCTTACACTGTATCATGACAATTACGATGAGGTGAGGAGTTGATCCAGAACTGAGTCAATTCCTCTTAGAGGGGTTGAGAGAGAGATTCCTTGAGCATAATCCATAGAAGTCTGCGGAATATTTTATAATCGACTTATTAGCACGCTATAAGAAACCTATTTGGTCTACTACTTGAAAAAGATACGTGTACTTAAGTCCTATCAATCACTGGAAAGCAAAACAAACGTACTTCCGATGTAGATAAACGAAATCTGAACTGCATTTAAAATTAATAAAGGCAATTGAAACTCAGTGCTGATGCGGGGACATATACAAATCGATCAGATTAAAATCATTAGTAATACGTTGCTACGCTACTCACGCTCCCAAAGACAACAAGGCAGTTGGCGATGAACAAGGAATCATACCTGAAAACAAAAAAAAAATATATAAACAGAAGTCAATGGCAAAGTGAAAAAGGCCGAAGAGTCAAAATTTTAATGCCAATATAGGCCATAGAATAGTACAGCATAACCGTAAAAAATCCCCAGGTAGTTTTAGAACTTGATAAGAATAATGAAAATGGAATAAATCCTTCACAGACGAAGACATTTCAAATATCCATTTCAAAAATTGTTTAATAATGAGGAACACAGTACTGCAAATGACGATCAAAATCATTTCACTCGAAAAAAAGAAGCATGAAAAAGATCACGCCGGACATAAGTAAGTGAGCAGCCGGAACAAGGGAATGGATGAATTAGACCTTGGTGACGCAGAAGGAAATATGGAATATGGGTGGTGAAATTAATCTCTCACCATACCCCGTTGCTCAAAACTCAAATAACATTCGGGATATTTTACACGCCCAAGTCATTTCATCGTTACGCTTTTTACGATTTTGAACAAATGATCGCGTCTCGCCCCCGGTTCGGAAAAAAAGAGCCAGCATCATTCTCCCCAGCACTCTTCTCACTCTATTTCCAGACCTCGATTCCTTCAACACTCCATTAGCATTGCCTCGGTGATCCAGTCTCCCCGATTTTCCTTTTTTTCGAGCGATTCCCTCCGCAAAAGCTGTTCCCTATGCACGAGGATCCCCCTACGTCCTTTCCTCTGCCCTCTAATCCGCATTATTATACCCTGCAGTCCCCCGTCCCATTCACTATCGATCCCCCCCTCTCCCCCCCATGTCCTCTCCCACACCCCCCTACCTCCCGGCATCATTTTTTGTCCGACCCCATCGATGCTCATTTGTTATCGCGCGGCAAACTTTTGTGTTCCCGCTTCGCTCCAGATTGCGATCGATCTGGAGGTGACGGCGGAGAAGAAGAAGAAGAAGATGATGATGATGATGCTATTCTTTTGTTTTCATCTACCGACTTTTTCATTTCCATTTTATCCCCTGGCTGACGGCTCCGGGTCGTTCGACGTGACGGAATACCCACAAGCACAAACATACGCACTAACACACACGCCGCGCAAAAGACGATGACCCGCGGATGATGCAAGTTCCCCTGAGCGAAATTTATGGTCGTAAATCTAGCACAACAGACCTTTTCTGATTCACGGCAGTGTCATGGAATGTAAGTGGAGTCCATGCCCGTATGCCCTCTTGTTGATCATTCGTGTCAAATTAATTATTATTGTGATGCACGCATGAGTTCGAAGCATTTCTCGCGGCTACCGAAGTATACGACCATTGCGAGGATCTCACATTAGAGTGAGACGCGATTCAACGGGAAAACTTCAAGGGGATATCATGACTCTTGATGGATGCGTGTAGATCGGCGACCGGAGATAATTTAATTGAGTGAATTAATGTCCCGGCATATTCATGAACTAAAATCAGAAATGCAAATGTTGAATTCTAAACTCTTTCATCATTCTATCGCCCGCAAACCTTTTCCATGTCAATTATAATCGGATACATTTTGATGAAAAAAAGGACTTCATGTTTCACCCTTTTATTTTGAATAAAACCCATTAAAACATGATGAATATCCTGAAAATATATACGTAATTTTTAGTTTCGTAAAGTCATTTGTGCACGTGTTTTTGCTAGGCTGTTTACCACGAAGAATTCAATTTTTAGCGTGAAATGTGATTAATTTTTTTCGTAAATCCTGTTCACAAAGTGAATCGTTAATTGTTATTTTAATCGGAGTAAAAAAAAATGCACTTTTATGAGTTTTACAGAAATGAACCTGCGACAACATCGCAGGATTCGTTGCTGTGCTTTAGACGATTTTTTCCACCCCTGAGAAATCAATCGGTGATCACATCCAAACTGAAAAACTACAGAGAACGTTGTATATAGACTGCAGCCTCATCAATGATATTAAAAAATAACAATCAACATTTCATTAATAGCATAGTGTAATAGACGTTCGTTCTCGGTCGCCCAACCTAAATATGCACGACATTCGTAGTCTTCACGGCACACTATCCTGGCAAGTTATTCCCATTTATTTCTCCATCTCTGCGCCTTAAGTTAATATCGGCCAAATGCACTAAAAGAAACTTGCGAGTGAAAAATATATGTATGAAATAATATATATCACATATGTGGGATAAAAATACGAGTCGTTTTCGAGGCTGCTTTCCCGCGCGTCTTGAAGTTCGCACTTTTGCATCTGTCCTCGAAGACGCCTTACGCCGTCACCACTCCAACCCTCACCTGTACGAGGGTTCGCCATTTTTCAACCCCTCACCTACTCCCACCCCCCGCCCGCAAAACCTCCCTCGCCAGAGAGGACCATCCGATCCGAGATGGCGCAAAAATCTCGTCTCCCTCCCGCCATAGACCTGCTCAATGCTGTCCTCTCGATTCCGACCACAACTGGAACGTGGCATCACCTACCGGAGAACTCGAGAAACTTCTACGTCCTCCCATTCACCTCACCCCCCCCGCCACACATCCTTCCATAAAAGAAAACCCACGATAGGAATCCTCTGAGAAAGCAGGAGAAGAAAGAAAGAGAGATAGAGATACATCGATTCCCTTTCTATATACCTACCTACTCTCGAGCGACCCCAAACGACGTCCTTGGAAGTGGCCGATGGCCCTTTGCTATAACTTTCATGTTTAGACCCTCTCCTCTCCAACATTCTCCATTACGCATTTCCTTCCCGAATTTCGTTCTAGCCGTGTCATCGGTGGAAGACAGAAGAGAACTTGCGGCTTGTTCTATAAATTATTTACCATGCATATAATATGAGAATGACGAACTTTTAACGCTCTTCTCGAGTAACATGAGAAGTTTCCTTTTTAATTTGCTAATCGTCAACGACGTTCTTGTATGACGTGTTTGGCAAGAATTCTACCAGTACTAGAATGAATACCATTCATTAAGGGAAAATACGTTGTATTTTTCGTCGCTATCGCAGTGCTGGAATGATTAGGAAAAAGAGGATATGTTTAAAATAAAAAATACCTACGATTTCTATAACAATGCACGGCTAAAGTGCTAGAAAGGGGTTGGCGCCCATCTTAAAAGGGCAACCAGGATAGCTTCCCCGGATGACGGCCACATCACTAAAGTCATCGCCTTCCTGAACCTGATTTCCCCTTATCATCACAAACCTTGAATATTTCCCAAAACTATATTAGGTCGACACGTGGCATCAAAATATCACAATCAATGAATGCTATAGCTTTCAACTGTGCGTTATAGGTAGGTACATCGTCTTCTCATAATAAGTGAAGCATTGATAAAAAGAGAAATCGCATAAGCATTTTATTGTCCAATTTGGGAAAACTAGAAGGGGTCCTTTGAATAGTGTATCATCTCCAGGAAACTATACTGGTGTATGAAAAAAACTCGATAACGAGTTTTGACCACGTTTAAAGAATATTTTACACTCGGAATTCCACCAAATCGTCATTCCAAATACAAATAATAATTTCACAAAATTGGCACTACGAAATACTATATTCATTTTACTAAGGCGTCATCCTTATATTACGTAACGCTGACTTTTCACTTCCTTATCCCCACCTCCTCAACCTATAACGCTCCGTAACATTAAATAACACCTCCTCTAATGTCGAAACGCAGTTCATGAGCCCCTCTCTTTTAATTAATGATAACACAGACATTAATTGTAAATACCATATTTATTCCTCAATTCTACTAATTAATCTCTAATTATATCGTCTATCATCATTTTTTTAATCAAGATACAAGTTCATGATGTATCTCTTTCCCAGTGTAAAGGGAGGGCTGGATCCCCCCCTCTCTGTCGGTAGTACATCGTAACAGTCGGCTCAACTGCTATGATGCACCCCTCTCTTCTCCCCTTTAGCTTCACGAAATATATACGTGGTATCTAATTATGAGAGTTAGATTTCATTCCAGAAATCAATCCTTAGTTTTAACTTACCGATCCAGATGAATCAAAAGAGACACAGAGCAACTACATAGTATATTCCTGTGATCACTCCAGTAAGCATAAAATACTTACTTCTCTGAGCTTCTCGGATGACTTTTTGGTTGGTTGGTTGGTTATTTAGGGGAGGCGACCGACAGCCGAGGTCATTTGCGCCATATAGGATAGGTAAATAATTGGGTAATGGTAGGAGGTTTCAGGGAACCGAGGAAGGGTGGAGAGAAACCCGGCGTCGGTATTAGCCTACTCTTAACGAAAGGCGCCAAGGGTACCACGGCTTAACGTCCCATCCGACGGACGGAGTACTGAACTTGAAATGCCCTCCACTAGGCACTCAAGTGGGGACCGGTTTTCCACCGAAAAATCCGCCACTGCGACTTTTTGGAAATGATGCAAATTTGTAATCAAATATTATCAACATATATAAATATGTACATGATCGAAGGATCTTAACCATTCAGCAGAGTGATTCCTATTTTTCTTCGTTTTATAAATGGAGGAATAGAGAACGTAGACGAACGGAGAGGGATAACCCAATGAATTACTTATGTTATTGACTGGCATAAAATTAATCAGTTATCTGTAGGCTGTTGGCGTTTCAGCATTCTCCCGGGGTAATAACTGACTTCATATACTTATTGGCGATTCAAGGTTATACTTCCGGTATGCATTTATTTATTTTTAACTCTAATAACCCAAAAGACGTCAAATGCGATCAAATGGGAAAAAAGCTTAAGAAGTCTCGGTCTCATACAATCAGTCATAAAATTTTCACATTTGTGGTTTAAAGTGTTCCGCACTAATAGGCACTTCATAATCACAGGAAAGGTACATACAAGGACGGAAATGGAAGGGAATGGATCAATCATAAAACTTATGCAAGGATGTCATGTTGACATATAATGTATTACAGTTAGCGGAAATTTAAGAGATTCATCTTGATACAATTTTCCGGCCATACATATACTCTGTGGGCTCTGGTGGAGAATTTCCATGAGGCGCACCGCTACGCAGTGCCATCCACCGGCAATTCTCTGAACGAGCTGATGAAGCATCAGGTGCACAACCCGAGGACAGCGACCCTTTTAAGGCGCCGTGGTACATGATTATTTTTTCGCTTTCGAGTGCTGAGATGATGGAGATAGTTTTTCCGTCGACCGGTAGAGTTACCAGAGTCGGCGCCTACCCAACCAGCCATATTTTTTTTCAGTGTCTCCTCTACGCTTTAATTCTTTGCGCAGAGGTGATGAGGCAATAACGACCCTTCCCTCTCATCCCCTCTGTCCGCGGAGTTTTCCATTGCTGACCACTAGACGCAATGTTGCCATTTCAACATACGATGGGACCAAACTGTTTGGCAGACTCCACATTATACCATGTGGCAACGTGGAATTCGCGGAAATGCGTTCGCTACGTTTTTCTAAGAACCGAGCCGGTCTGGTCCTAGTGGGGTTCGTAGCTGCAGGAGAACGCGTCCGCGGTCCAAGTCATGAATAGACTTCATTTTTCAGGGTAGCCGCGTTGATTGGTTGTTGTGACAACAGTTTAGCCGTAAGAACTGCAACAAATAGGAGGTGGTCTCAGCTGGTAGCTTGGCTTGCACGTGTTAATGTCTAAATGTGGTAATTTGAAAGTAATATACGTTTGTGCCTACTACAGACCACCCCATTCCGATGTACACTCAGTATTATAACTCGAGAAACAGATCAGGCACATTAATTCTCATACCAACGAACGACAGATTATTGAAAGGTGGAGATTTCAATACAACATCGATAGATTGGAAAACATGTAGTCATTAGTCTGGGGGTAGGGAAAAAGAAATCTGCTCGTCATTTTTTAACCTGTTCGCATAATACGCAGTACATCAAATAGTAAATTTGCATAATAGAAGGGAGAATGTTCTCGATTTACTTGCCTCAAACATCCATGAAAAAGTTATTGAAGTTAAAAATGTCGATGGAATAAGTGGCCACAAGGTAGTACACGTTAAATTATCCCTCAATACTGAAAAAAATGTAAAATTAAAAAGAAAGATTTGCCTTTTAAGTAAAGCAGATTTTAACGGATTTAGGCGTGACTTACAGACTTCTTTTGAAAAATTCTAAACATCAGAAAAAATAGTGATGCAGACATGGAAAGAGTTCCTCCAAATTACACGGTGAGTGAGTATAAGAGTGAGAATAGGGAACCAGGGTGGTACAACGTGGAGGTTAAAAAAATGTTTAATACGACAACGAGTTATCCACGCGAAACTAAGAAAAATGTAGCTAATAGCGATCTACAAAAATTATCGAACGTTACATATAAAGCAGCCGCAAAAATAGCCCTTAGAAAAGCGTAAAGTGGTTTCAAGAGAAAAGTACTTGGAGAACAACTAGAGGGGAATCCGAAAGCATTTTGATCATATGTTAGGGAAGTACAGGGAACTAAAATTTCAACGGTTAATTCCTTGAAAGGGTATAGGGGCGAAATATTTAGATAAGGCTAATTTGTTGAATTATTTTTCCAGAGCGTTTTTAATCAATCTAAGCGTAGTTTGCTCGAAACAATACCAGACCGATTTCAACAAATAATGCCCCCGATCGATAATTGTATCTTATAACGGAATCGTATCCTTACTAAAAATGTTAGCCCGAACAAGAGCTCAGGTCGTGATGAAATTCCTGCTCGTGTGTATAAAGAAATAGCTCTCGAAATGGCACCGTATCTTAAAGTAATATTTAACAAATCCCTCGAAGAACACGCGGTTCCCAAAGACTGGAAGATAGCAAACGTGATCCCAATTTTTAGAAGTGGCGATAGGGAACATCCATCGAATTATAAACCAATATCAATAACGTCACTGCCGTGCAAAATTATACAGCATATGATAGTTACATCAATAAGGGGACACCTCGATAGCCAGGATTTATTGATAACAAATAAGCATGGGTCCAGAAAGGGACGGTCTTGCGAAAATCAGTTAGGTCTTTTCGTTCATGATATTTTAGTTTCCGGAGAAGGTAACGTACAGGTAGACGCAGCGCTTTTAAATTTAGAAAAGCGTTTGACAAGGTTCCCCACTGTAATTTACTCGCGAAGTTAGCATCATACGGGATAGATAGTAATATGGTAGGCTGGATAGGAGATTTCCTACATGAACGCGTTCAATGAATGGTATTAGATGGTGTCACCTCAGGCGAAGCAAAAGTTACATCGGGTGTTCCCCAGCGTGATAGGCCCAATTTTATTTCTTCTCTCCGTAAATGACTTGAATACAGTAGCTAAAAATAGCAAGCTCCGTCTTTTTGCCGATGATGCAGCAGTCATCATTGGTCATCAATCCTCAGATCGGTTTGACGCAGCTCTCCACTGAGTCCTGTAGGCTAATCTCTTCATATTTACGTATTTATTCTGATGCAGTAGTGTATAAGGAAATAAGAAATTAAGAGGATAGTCATTCTTTAGCTAAGGATTTATATGCGATTGATGATTGGTGTGATAGTTGGCAGCTAGAATTAAATTTGAATATATGCGCGATAATGAACTTTGGGAAAAAGAATAACTTTCCCCAGAAAAATTATTGCATCAAAGAAAAGAAAATATCTAACGTAGAATTTATTAAATACTTAGGCGTCACCAACATTGAAGACATGCTGTGGGGGAAATACATCAGGGAAATAACTAGTGTAGCAAACCATATATCAGGATTCGTAAAAAGAGTTCTAGGCAAATGCGATGAGAGAGTACTAGAAGCTATTTTACACTGTCAGGCCTCATTTAGAATATGCCGCTAGTATATGGGATCCGTACGAGGAAGGTATGATAAAAGAATTAGAGCGTGTGCAAAGGAGATCCACTAGATTTGTTAAAGGCCGCTATGATAATTGTATAAGTGTTACGAGTTTAATAGAAGAACTAGGCTGGGAATTACTATCAGAACGCAGGTTGAAATTTAGGTTAAACCTTTTCAGTAAATTGGAAACCGATTTGTCGCATATTTTAAGTCGATAATTCTTCTTCCCGTTACTCCACTGGATAAACCTTCGTTTTTCCCTTCTTCGGCAATTGCCATATCGTCAAATGAATCATGCAAAGTTTCATCAGCTACTGAATCGTCAATATTGGACGGGATTTCTTCAATAGCGCAAGAAGTTCCTCCTACGTGCGACTCTGTTCCCATTATTTTGAGACGCCTGTTTCGGATAATAGTAATTTGCATACTTACACATGAATATATCATTACATTAAGATAGTGTTTTCACAAAAAATGACAATATTTACCTTTTTTCTTCCCTCCGCTTGGCCAAAAATTCACCCTTTCTTTTTTTCCTCGCCATCGAAAATGTCAAGCGACTGCCTACTTTAATTTTCCGATATCGGTACGCTTCCGATGAAATTTCGAGACTTGACAATTAGTCAGTTTGACTATTACTAGACACCCCGAGAGCGACAACCTAAGCTGAGACTCAAGAAACAACCCGTCAGTAAATCAGACAGTCTCACTCGCCTCTGCTTCCCGCCCGCCTTCACTTTCCCTTCCCCTAAGCTTCAACACCTCAAGGTTACCGTTTTAGGATATAGGGTAGAGGGACCGTGCCACTTTTTGAGTAGCGCAGTAGGCGGAGAATGTGTGAACTGTTTCGTGATTTGCACGTTGCTAGAGGCGTATCCCTGGGCTGGAGTTGGCGAAAAACATAAATTACTTTCAGAATATCTCAACAGCGTGTCTTTTAATAAAAATCAATAATTTTCAAGGATCCAACAGACTAAGCTTGAATCTTGTACTCTATAATAACGAAAGTTAAAAAAATAGCCCCTCTGTCTCCCAATATTTGCAACAAAAAGGTCTATTTTTACATCGAGATATATTTTTAACAAGGCTTATTACGTAAAATCTAGGATTATAGAGTAATAGTTTGATACTTTCTCTTTTAATTACTGAAAACCCCATTCCGATATCTAGCTTCCTGTTGGAGCAATCTTCCTTGAAAAATAGGTCTGAAAAACAGCTATGTATCACGGCCCCTTAAGACGCAAAACTCAATCTCACTGATCTCACACTTTTCCTCGCCTTCCCACGGTGTCCAGTCGCTTAATGGGTTGTTGTTGGACCAGGTAGAAGGATACATTAATGGATGTCAACCCGTCTTATAATCCTCACCATTGCGTTTTATTTCCAACGCTTAAGTCTCGCGTGAAGGTATCGACCGAGAAGAAGAAACGGCAGCTTTACCTGCGTGTCACGATAGCAATAGGGCATGCTTATTCGGAATGGATAGGAAAACATTCATTCCCACTTTATACGGCGCTCTGAGATGGACAGGGCGAAATACCTCCACGCTATGGAATCGTTTTTACGACCGCATGAAAAATTATGGATTACGACTCGGCTTGAGTGGAGGGCGAAAACATTTTAGCCCCCCCCCCTCCCAACCCCCCGACCCCTTAAATACAAGCATTAATTCAGATGGGGAGCACTAAGCAACATTTATAAAGTTCTTCTATGGCATGGAAATTTTAAAGTAGAACGAAAATAGTAATACCGTACAAAAAAACGCTTAAAATCATTCAAATATGGCCCTTGATATATTTACGGACTATTTAAATTATTTGTTGCGCTTTTTTTGCAGGAAGAGGAAAATTACGATAGGTAATAATGAAACGAGAGAGACACAATTCTAACTACAGTAGACTAATTGAAGCCTTTCACAGCATTCATTTCATTTCCGTTACCAAACTATTAGATTGAAATAACACTATTTAGTACTTCTTTTTTTAAGCCATCGGCTTCTTTTTTAAATCTCACGAATTTTAAGAGAACGTGCTCCCTTCTGGGCACCAATATAAAACTTTACGACCTTTTTAATTTATTCGACGCAAGATGCGTACATACAATATTTTCTTTCCGCGAGCCAAAGTCACCATCGTAGGCGACTAATCCGTTGAGTGCGAAGAGAGATCCAATCGAGAATATAGGATCTATGCACGTGAGACGAAGCCCGGGTACAATGACCCCAGCAATGGAAGGGCACGAAAAGCAAAGCGAACAAATCTTCCCACAAATTCGCAATTACATTTCCAATTGAGGTTTTGCCAATTTTGTCATTATGAGAAAGTGGACGTTTTACGCACTCATACTTCGATGATAAAGACTCAGCCAGGAGCCGAGAACACTTCGCCTCAGAGGTAAAAAGAAATACAATTTTAACCATCTTACGTAATGGAATTCAAATGGGAGTGCATGATGAATTTCAAAATACTTCCACTTCGCAAAATTAGAGCGAGAGATATCCTGTTTTCAATTCCTGAATGAAGTTGTGAGAACGCTACCCGAGACCGAAGAGGAAGCCCATTAATTATTAAAACAAACTCTCGGAGGACAGCGGACTGACTACCCCAGTGCGAGCGAGAAAAAGAAATGATCGAAAGCTTCGACGCATGTGTGTGTGCCATTCGGGAAGAGATTGACAGGTTCAGCATTCATCGACCTCAAACCAAAAACAAGAAAAAAATAAGAGAGTCCACAAGGAGCCGAAACAGTGAAAGAATCGACTCTCCCTCTCACCCCCCGCTTTTCGATGCGGGAGGGACATGGCGCCGAACGAGCCATTTCTTCTGATTGGTCGATTCAAACGTGGGGGTGGGTAGCGGAAGGCGGGATCGGTGAGGTTGGAGGTAAAGGGAGAGGAAATCTCGCATACCGAGGAGAAAACCGTGGCTTCTTCTCCTCCCCTCAATTCCCCCATCCCCCCACCTTAACCCTCCCCCTCAACAAAACCACCTCCGCATTGGTCTTTTTCCCTCATTTTCGATTTTTTTTACCTCGAAGAACGTCACTTTCCCCTTCCCTCAACCTACCCCTCGCTACAGGAGATCCTCTCCATCCGCCCGGGAAATTTCCAACGCAGATTCTCACCTGGAATATCAAATAAATGCGAATTTCTCCACAAATAAAATATAGAAGTCATCTTGATGCGTTGCTACTACCCGGTTACATATCTGGTATATCTTTTGCTTTCCTGCCTAAGCGTTTTCTTATGGACAATATTTACCGTCCGATTTCTCAATTTATATATTTCCGCAAGAGTCGAGAGCCAAAACTTCAGACTCCAGTGCCGCTTAGATGATCCCAGGGGCCATCCTTTAAAATTTTCACGAATTAAGTTCGATGTTTGCATATTCGGAGAGCCTCATCCTGTGTCGGCCGGAGATTATAACAGGTTTGCCCAGCGAGCATTCCGGCAGTGAGGTCAGCAGTGGTGGACCAAATCGGCCAGTTGATGATGGTCTGCTGAGAAGAGGGTAGAGGTAAGTACAAAGGGAGTATGGTGGGGGAAGAGTATGCGCGTCTGGGAAGGGAGGACATCGGGAAAGGAGAGGGCGGAGAGGAGAAGGAGAGGAGAAGGCGAAGAAAAGGGGTCGCGCTGGAAACCGGTTCTTCGGCCATGGTAAGACTATCAACACAGAGGCCATCTACCAGGCACCAGTTGAGACTGGAGATGAACGCTCCTACCGCTACCGACATCTCTCGTCAGAGTGTGCAACTGTTACACAGCACGTAAGCAATCTTGGCGGGTTTCAAACTGTAAACAGGATGCTATTCGAAAAATTTAATATCAAAGAAATAATAAACAGCAATATTGATCAATTTTGGCCAACACACTTTCAGGAAGGCTCCTATGTGAGTAACTAATATCGTCAACATCAATAAATATAAAAAAATTGAGAATAAGAATAAATTGGTGTCACGTTAAGTTCCTTAGGTCAACGTCTAACGTTGATAATCATTACGGGGGCTTGAATTGACGATAAATGCAAGGTAAACCTTGCTATCAATATAAATAATTCCTTCATATATCGTTCCATTGTCAGTTCCAGAAGTCATGATTAATTTGTATCACTGCAATACAGCTCAGGTTTGCAATACCAAAGCGAATGAACAGCAGAAAATTATTTGGCAAAAGTGAGAGTGCCCTCTTCTCTTACAAATAATGGCCCACACCTTTATTTACATAAATAATCACAGCTATTCAATCGATATTCTCACCACCCAGGGATGATTCCCCGAAAGGTAACATTCCCTAAACGTTCATCGTTGTAAAACCAAACATATATCCATAACTTAGATTTAAATTGTGTCAGGTTCACGAGAAAATTTCGATATTTTTAATCGCGGTGAGGAACCAAACAAAAAGATGAGATCCAATTTTTCAAACGATTTCTATAACGAGGGTTACAAAATAAAGAGCTGGAACGACCTTAATGTTACGAGTATGTTTGCCTCCATATATTTTGCCCGATTTTTCATTAGCATGCAGAAAAGACACTTAAAAATTCATGTATTCCGATCGGAACTTAGAGTATATAGTTCAATAATAACCAAGTACCTTAATAACTCTATGGATCGGAAGAAGCGTAATCACTGACATGATTTATGCATTCCTCAATCACAGCAGCACGGCTCTGAAGGCTCAACTGACTAGCGCCTCTAGCGTGGAAAAGCGGAACTCGCGGGTAGCGCATCTCGAGGGCGCTGCGCATTCAAATTTCAGACTGCTATACGTCTTCAAATTTGCACTCGTGAACACAAAATGCTGAAGCCCAAGATACCACAAAAGTTTAGCAACAACGTGAACAGCGAAATTTCGTAAATTCATTATTATAATCCAAAATCGATCGATAGACGACATTTCACTGAAAGGTATCACTGAATAACAAATTCAAATAAATTTAAAAAAAAAGGGTAAATACATTTAAGTATTTTATGTGATAGTTTTCACAAAAAATAATCGATCCCTTCTATCCCTGTTCAATGGTATTACCGACGGTTGTAAAAATATAATATTCATCCACCACCATCAGTCAGTCCGCAAGACATTTTGAGCTACACAAGCTCTTGCCCAAACACTACTGTTGAATGAATTATCTTCTTTCACACGTACAAGTATGATCGGAAATTCCTCTCAGGCATAAGAATCTTATGAAAGGCTAATACACAATTCGGGTAAAACTTCCGCCCTCACTTTTTAAATTATGCCGAAGAATTTACTCGGAATTCACCCTATCCCCCTTAATTGCTCATTCATGAATAACTTACAGCTTTGATCGATGCACTAATATCTCCATTTATTGAAGATTTGAGCGGCTCACGGAGAAAATTATCACACTTACTCTCTGATACGCTTGCCGTTAAAATGAGATTCAAGGAATAATCTTAGTCCGGCTACGAAAAATTATGAAAAACATCAGGTGCGACCCTACACAGCTTTCATGGGTTTGGCCTCTCGTAGCACCGGAAGCGGGGCAGCCATGGTTGGGAGGGTGAACCAGATTTTTCCGAAATGAAGAATGGAGCCAAATACCCATTAGTTTTGATTTTTTAAGAAATTCGTACTGCCATAGAATATTTAAAAGGTAAATAGAAACCTTAACGACGGCATCGGAATGCTCTTGATGAAAGTGACCAAGGAGTCCATTATTTACGTCCCAATTTACGGACAAAATAATGAAAATTTAAGAACTATCCTAGAGGTACTCAAGAACAGACCGGTACTGTAATGAATAACCTCTGCCCCTGCTCACATTCGAACTCAGGGCTCTACAGATGTGAGGCTGTTTCTCTACCACGCCAATGTGATTCCCAAATATTTACGGCTTTACATACTCTTGAAAAAAAATAAACAGAACCGGTGACGCGCTTCCAACAAATGTGGAGATGATGTTCCTAATTCTCCAATTCAGGCATTTCAGTGAACCATCTAATTTTAACAAGAGTTCATGGGACGGACAAGCTTGTACTGTAGGATCTACAAAATAATACAGCAGGGGTTAAATTAACAGACGGCATTGCAACGAGAGTATCTGGGTGGCGTGGTAAGTGACTTCCCACCCAGAGGGACCGAGTTCGAAGTGGCAGAGAATATAAGGCAGAATACCGACTTCTATAAAGGTTTGTACGGAGCACACTCCAAGTGCAGTATACACACTGTTATTCGGATGGAACATTAAACATTTATACACTTAGTGCATCTTTTACAGTCGACGATTCGGACACCGGATTTCCCTCTGCACTTCTCCAAACCCTCTTTTCACATGCCTACCAAATAACCATCCCGTTCTTGATTCTATGATAAGCCAAACGATATTACCTGTCGGATATCTCCCAAACAACAACAACAGCTTAAACGAAATAACTAACTTGAATAATGGCACATCTCAACACATGCGGGTAAACATTATATCGCTACAGTCGGACAAAATTTACAAACGTCAACGATTGAAGTACTCCGGCGTCGTTTGAGCTGACTTCTTCATCGTCCACCGTACAGGAATGAAGAAGTGGAAATGCCTAAAATGCTCTTCGACGACATCGACATGAATGTGTAGGAAGTAAAGAGAGGAAGAGCGCCAGCGACGACATTGGGTGATCGCAACACAAGGCGGCGGGAAAACGAGCAAGACGGACTGGGTTCATTCTGGACTGCTGAACGAATGAACATGCAGCCTAACCATCGGATCCCAGCCCTGTGTCGCCGGCGACGAAGCCCCGCGAGGCCTCCGACCACCGATATATCTCTCCCTCCCATCTCCAGCACGCCCACTTGGCAACGAAAGCCTGAAACCAATGCCACGATGCTTCCATCCCCGCCCATACAACACCTTCGTCCTCTGAAGTCCCGCCTCCTCACATCACACCCAGACTCGAAACGAACCGAGGTGATGAAGCAGAAATAATAAATAAAACGGACGAGTGAAACATGGAAATGGGAATTGACACGCCGAACCCAATGGGTGCTGACTGATACTGAGGTCCCGATTTCGGCCAAATATTTCTTCACATAGGCTCGTTGTCGATGTAATTGAGGATGGTGCCCAATATCTGGGGTCATTCGCGCCTTTAAAACGTGGGTATTTCGGAAAAGATAGGGATTTTAGGATATGCGGAGGAGGAAGAGCGGAGAGAAACCCGCACCAGCTTCAGTCTACTCTCAACAAAAGACGTCAAGGGGTTAACGGTTTAACATTCAACTCACGGATTGGAGCGCTGATCTTGAGTGCTCTCCTCTTGAAGCACTCAAGTAAGGACGGGAATTCTACTGAAAAATTCTACCACTGCCGGGACTAGAACCCGAGCCTCCGGAATGAAAAAACAGCCCAGCCACTACGCTAACTCTATCCACATTACTGGCTCGTACTTGATTAAATGCCACCGCCGAAGACAACCACATTACTCCTAGAGCAAAGAAGGCAATGAAAAACGTAAGACGTAAGGCAAAATTGCTTTGGTGCATTAATGTATGCACATTCTGAGCTTCAGATTTTTCTGTCCCAGCTGCGACAGACGAACTACATTTCAGTTCATTTCGCTCGACTTCTACGAGCATTAAAATTTTGACTGGGCGTTTCGAAGTCTGAACCTGCCATACCCGCCCTTTCCATGTCACTAGTTATCTCCACTGTTTCCGCGCACAATATCGCGAGAATAATGGGTGTCAAATAAATGTAATATTTTTCGCACGAAGGACAGAGCACCATATCATTGTCCGTCAGGGGGGAGGAGGGTGTTTGAAATCGTCGAGATTATTTCGAACAGGTTACCAAGGAATCACGTGGTACAAACACAAACTGTTTGCAGATTTGGTACGCGTGAGTTGCTCGTTACAGTATCATTAATTGTTTTCACTTGAGTTTTTCTCTCGAAATTCCTAGCTCGGCTTGAATAGACTGATCGTTTAGATTCCGAACAACGTGGATTAAAATAAAAGGCAAATAAAATTCTACTGACAAAAAAATAAAGTAAATATTATCGGGAATAGATATCTCCCAGAGACTATTAGAAAAGGCATCACGAGAATTTGTTACAATTTCGCCTTCACAAGGCTGCCGAAAACGTGATCGAGGAAGACTCAATATCGTAGAGATTATTGCGAACAAGAGCAAAGTTTCAACGACGGAGTAATCCAGAAAGGAGAACCAATACGCCAGAATCTATTAAATAACTCAAGTCCATGCGTAACTTCCTCAAAATATGAAACAAGATGGGAAGACAAAACAACCTAAAGTTCATAAAACACTTAGTCGTTGCGCGAGAGTTCCGAGGCAATTACCGATCACGGTCTGCTCCACATTTAAAAGCACCACTTTTCTCAGGAAAAAAGCGAACCACGGCTTTACCACTGACAATTTGCAGCCTATTTACGCATTCCTCTCGCGAGAGGACAATCAAAAGAATGACACCACGCATTAAACTCTAGACGACAATTGACTCGGATATCTACATTCCAAATCAGGACCTTCCACTCTAATGTCTCTCTCTTCTGAAGCCTTTTCGGAGAACACATTATGCAACAATGCAGCCCAGGAAAGGAATCCGCCGACTATTCTTAGCCGTTGAACCCCCTTCATTTCTCTCCACGTCTCCCTTAATTACAGCGTCTCGGGAACGTAATGAAAGAGGGTGGAGATTTCTCGAATGTCCACACGGGTTTCAAAACCCGAAATCGTCTCAAGTATCGGATTCACTAAATTGTCGACAATCTTGACGGGACGAGAAGGAATCCGAGATAAACTCTCTGGAACCTAGTCCTGCCCTGGCCACGCTTTTATTCCCTTGAAAATAGGGAAGAAGACCTATTCCACGTTCCTATTAGGGGTTTCACTGCATTGTTGAAGACAGACAGAAGAAGGGAGCGCCTTCACGCCTTCTTCTCCTTTGGGAGTTATGATTTAACAAACTCGGCTCATAAAATAACTAAATAAGATTCAAACCTTTATTATATTATATTTTTTGGCATCATTACTTTGTTCAGCCAACTTCAAACAGTGAAAATGTCTGACTCCACATTTCCTGTAGCTATAACATTACGCTTATCTCTCCTACTACCTGAAGGTATTAACTTCCTCTTTTGATAAAGAGTATGCGTTCAATGTTCATATTATTTGAGTGGTTTTATCTTTCAAGTTAGGCACACATAAATGTGTGCTTGAGTGCTGCAGACACCGGAGATAAAAATAATTTTAAACCTCGCTACTCTCTGCTCAATAAGTCACGGGGGACTATTGCCTGTGGATGTGACAATTTCACTACATACTTAGGCGTTTGAAAACACGCAATTTAACGTGAGACTTATTTTAGATGATGCGCCAATATTCTATTCATAAGAATGTACTTTGAAGTCGCCTGAACCATTTCTACAACTGAAAGTTTAAAGTTAAGCTGTAAGAACGAAAAAGATGTTAAATGCAAGGAAAAATTCAAAACGTCCGCCATAAAGTACTGAATAAACTTCACCTAAAATCTTAGGACTGTATAAGACAACATATGACGTGAAATGTTCCTTGATAAAAACAATTACTCGTAAGTTTCTATGATAAGCAGGAGTGGAACAGAGGATGGTAATATGAGCGAAAAAATATACTTTTTGTGTTTTAGATATCGTTAATTCTCGCTGATTTTTTATTAATACTCACTAGTTTTAGAGTAAGTCAGCAAATTTTTTCGCAGCTTGGATAATTTACAAATTGTCATTTTCATGAACTTCTGTGTGTTTAGCGCTGTCTCCAGAGCTTACGCGCATTATACACGTCCCATCTCAAATAACGAAAATATGTCTGATGCCCCTGCAAAACGCAATATTACATTCCATATAATATGTGTATATAATATTCCTCTGATGACGGAGGCTACGATGGGTGCATAAGTTTGAACGACAATGCTTTAGACAGAGAACCTCCCGGAAACAACAAAACATCCAGGACGTTAGTTGAAATTAAGCGGAGGGTGACGACGATTCGACAACATCAACACCATCAACACTGTGGACATTCTCGGAAAAACATTAAAGGTAAACGCGTAATGCAATCATGCTGGAATCAGCGAAGCAATCTGGTGAAATTTGCGAGACATTTAAATCAAGTTTTTCACTATCATCGATTTTTCAGTAATACCATCTCGTATTTGCCTAATCAAGTAGGGCGAAGAATAGGAGAAAGTTAATTGTCGTAATACAAACTAGTTCGTAGTACCACTGGTATTGGAAGAATTAGGCAAGAAATACAAGTGAATAACCTCATATCAGGAATGCCATGATTGCTCCAGCTGTTTTAATAAATATATTGCTGATTAAAATGAAATTTCGTTTGACTGGATGAGGACAAAAACCACAGCTTTTCATGTGATGTAACTTTTTCCTCCTCATAAATAATTATTAATATGTCCTAAAAAGGCTCGTTGTTCGGATCGTACTGACTACCCTCATGATTCTGGGTCACTCCAAGCGATCGGGCCAGTGCAGTAGCTAGTGTATTGATCACCCTCCCAAAGAGCCAGAGTTCGACTCCCAGAGAGGTTGGACATTTCCAAGCATAATAACACTCCAAACATAGAAGTGTGCGGGTAGTACATTCTCAGTGCTCTACTTGTTCAATAGGACGTTTAACCATAAACCTCATTGGGCCTTCCTTTAAAAAACATGCTAATGCCTACGCTGGTTGTATCTCCACCAATCTTCTTCCGTTTTTTTTTTAATAATGGTAACAACGTCCCAACCTTACTAACCATAACTCCGCCGACGGGTAAAAATGTCAGGTACCTAGCAAAAAAATTACAGCGACTTCACATAAGCACAGAAAGGTGTTAACTGGATAGCGAATAAACCATTTCCGGAATTTTCATTGATGAGGCATAAAGAATTTAGAAAAGAGGAAAGCAAAGCAGCTGTGAACTAACCCGTCTCTGACATAGCGACGATAAACTCAACACGGAGTCACACGATACATGTTTAACGCGAGTGTGCTGACAGGGGCAATGTCATTCATTCTTAACGACGCCTTTGGTAATTGACCATGTGGCTTCACCTCAACATTCCTCTTGGTCACATTCGTCACACCTCCTTCTGTTGATTCCAAGAATTATTCTCGCGGTTGTAAAATTCGACAATTCGCAATCCAAGGAACTGTTCCTAAGAAGAAGTTGAAACGTTTGCTCACTTGCCGTCGTTAGTTGTCGCGGTCGTCAGATGGCTCCACCGGGCCGGGCGAATTCGAAGCCGCTACGCAGACTCACTCTTCTCTACTTCCCCGTCTACACGCCCAACCATCTGCCTCTTCACGTATTTTATAAGAATTCATCATGAAACATATCATTGTTACATGAATCCTTTTACCTCATCCAATGCTATTATCACGTTGCACTGATGTTTTGCAAGTTTAAGGCAATTTTATTATTATCATTTTGTTTTTTTCGGTAGTATGTAGGTATACTGGCTACCCATTCTTAGGTACCGTGTTCGAAATCAGAGAAAAAAGTTCATTGTAATCTCACATGGATGCCGAGGGAAGGGCAACCCAATTCAGAAATCCGTCCGTCGGACTGGACGAAAAGCTGTTAGTGCAGGCGCAGGAATTTTCTTCACCCTTCCCCCTTTCCCTTTCAATCACCATGTTGAACGGTTTCGGTCAAGGGCGCCTAATAGTGTAGGACATAATTAGAATCACTGATTATAAATGTTTAAAGCATAATAGACTGATGCACTGGCGATATTACAGACCCCTAACTCTTAAAAACATCATATTGGTAACGTTTTGCCTAATTTGACTTCAGCCATTGTATAAACAGCTAAAATAAAAGAAAAACAGTCAATTAGGGCTCATGCCCATATTGAAATGTAAGCACAGAGTTCACAAAGGTCGGTCCGGTTGGTGAGGGCAGAACTCACCACGTACTTGGCGCAATGGCGTATAACATTCACTCATCCAGTATGAGGGACAAGTTCCTTTTCCTGTGCCTCACACAGTTTTACTGGAAGACACTACCTAGAAAACCATGCAGCTGGGGTTTCAGTCGGGAGATTTCAACTACTTGAACACTGGGCCTCCGATAAGTATCCAAACACCGCCAAATGTGCCATCACGCCATCGCATTCAAATTAGTAACAGTAGGTGCGCTACGTGCACGATCGTGAGTACTGATAGATGACATTTAAATGTGAACGTAAATATTGTGGTGGAGAAGTAGCCCAGTGGATAGAGCGTTGGGTTGGGTCAAAAGTCAAGGGTGCGATTTAAGAATATGCCTTTAAATATGTCCAAGCTATGTGATTTTCTGGGAATCAGATACTCCTGAGAATCCACCCGTCCACCACTCCTGGGAATCCACCAGGGCACAGGTAAAGGGATTTCACACACGCAGGGCTAAGTACTCATGAGATTTCCCTTCAGAGAATACCGACCTTCGGGACTGTCTTTTGCGCCCATAAGAGACGCACTTTGGTTATCATAAGCAAAGGAATCGGGCCTGAATTATGCATGTTCCAAGGACTCAGGTATGTGCACATCGGGAACTTCTCAAGAGCCTTCCGCGGCGTTTCGCTCGCGGGTCTCCCCGAACCCTCCCCCCTTGGTCCGCCCACGCACGGATTGCCGGCCTAATGGCAGGCGAGCTAACGGTAGATCCTCGCTCCCACCCCTCTCCATCCCCTGGGCCGCGATCCAAGTAATTTCACCCTACACGATCAGAGTCGGAACAAAATGCAGTCGCTCCGTTCGATCCTTCCGCTTGAGGCAATCCAAAGCACAACCAGATCCACCCAACGCCTCAGAGAAAACCTGCTCATTGATGAATTAAAACATATTTCCTTTTAATGTGAAGGCAGCAGAGAAGCATTTGAGTAGACAGGGTTTTGGGGATTGTGACTGATTAAAATCCTCTTCAGATGTTTTCCTCAAGTGCATAGGCACGCTTATTATCGGACATTTAATTCGAAAATTGTTAAAACGAGCGTTCCTTTCTTTTACTCAGATAAGATAAGAAAGGAGCAGACAAAAACAAAGCAAAATATAAAAAAAACTGAAAATATTTACACCAAATACTAAAAAAGGAGAACGTGACGAAATTCATCGTAAGGCGTCTTTGATAAATGAGTCATTTTACAATCACATACTTCTGACGGCAGAAATCATCTGAGTGTTACATGACAGTAATCTTTCAGAAAGGAAGTTAAATTTCAGAAGACGTTTCGGGTATGAAGAAAAATTGAGGGAATTCCGCTGCGACAATGTAAGTGCATGGAGGAGATTTTTCGAGGGATTAGGAATAATTCTTAATTAAGTCCGTCGTGTAAAGCACATCTGGGCTTGCGAAGAAAGGGGATGAAGATAGGTATTCCGTGTTTTGAAAGAATAAAGGAAGGGTACCTCGCTACAAAAGAACTAAGATACAATAATTGCCGGCTGGGCACTTTGAGGACCAATGGCTAGACAATCAGCTGAAGGGTTCTGGTTTAAAGTCCCTGTAAAGCTCAAGCAGTGGAGAAGCGATATCTTTTCACTTCCCTGAAACCGACCGAGATGACCGATATCATGTATCATTTCGAGCATTCATTGAGAATTTGAGGTAAAAATATGAAATTTTTAGTAATTACATAAATTGGAATGGAATCCGGCAGGTTCGGAAAAAAACACCTATGAACATGTAGAAAAGGCCACTCAGCTGTCGTAAAGACTAGGTTGGAAAACACAGAAGACTAGAAGACCCCTACGTCTAGACCTAGGGCCTAGAAGACTAACTTTACCGCATCAATTCAAATCGAACGACATCGAGGTTAACAGGTCAGATGCACTATTACCACCACAGTACATCGGCAGGACTAGCTAAAGTGAAAAAATGAGAAAGGTTGACTGTAAAACCGAAGGATCCAAGAACTTAAACCAAACTCCAGACGAAAACGACGATAAAAAAACAGAAAAATTTAATAGAACATTTGAAGAGTTTTCCACCGGTGAATATAGTTTTTGAGTGTAGTGGGTTATCTACCTTATGCTATACGTTGCATTTTCCGAAGAACTCCTTCACTACAGTGTTTCTTTATCCATTTAAAAAAACAGCATGAAAAACAGCATGAAATACCACCAGTAAGCTTAGGTTTTGATGAGCTATCTACCTGGTGCTATTATGCATTTTATTTTCCGAATAGCTCCTTCACTACAGTGTTTCTTTAATAACTCTTTTTTTAACCAGAATATTTCATCAATTTTGGTGACCTCTCGCCCCCTCTGCAACAAGCCCTTTCGGCGGCTCGCAGGGTAGTATGCAGATGCACGCTCCGGTGGAACAAATCGCCTGTATTTTCCACTTCGCGGACCTCTCAAGCTCATCGCCGTGCGCGTTATTTTATCCGACACGCACCCCCTCCCATCGGTTTCATCGTCATCCCTTAGCACCACGACCCCCTTGTTCCTTCTACGCCTACTTCCCAGTAATAACTCGCCCGAAGTACCCTCATAATCTCATGTAAAATAGGAGGATTAATTATTTTTCCAGGACGGCCTCTTTGTTACGCCGACCTGCGCTAAACTGCTTCGTGTAATTACTCGTTCTAGTTTCACTGTATACTCAAAGACACCGAGATAAATACGCAAACTCTGAGAGACTTGGGGATTGTTCTGAGAGAGGAATGGCTTATTATAAATTTAGATTTACCCAGAAACGCACCATATCAGGGAGGTAAAAACGCAAATTCAACCCCTTGAGTGCGTTTAAGAGTGCAGCCGTAAATAAATTTTGGTTACATAAGAGGCACCTGGGTGGTTGCGAAAAACATCGACCTTAGATCCATGATTATTCTTTTCCCAGGTTGTTCGCAGAACGAGTAAAACTATGTAAATGAATGCTCTTAACTCCACGTTATAAACTACATTACCCAGGCATGAAGGTTGCAGCACCTCAACAAAGGGTAGATGAGCGAAGATAATGCGGAAAGAAAGAAGAAAGCTAAAACGGATCACGTGCAATAATGAACGATGACGGAAAATGTGATGCTTAAAATGTAATACACTAACTTATATCTTTTGTACCGAAGCTATTCCACGTTGATAATTTATGCATGCATCAGGAATTGCATCAGTGCATCCAACGGAGAGTTTTCTCATGTCTGACGCAGTCTCTATTTTCTCATAATAAGCATTTCCTTAAAATCATGACAGGCTCGATCTACGTTCATGTCACATTGCATGTTGGCCACCAAGCAGAAAACCTATATAACGCGAGGCTCCATTTTGAGTTGTGTGGCCAACAATTGCCTTGTTTGTCGGTGGACTAGGAAATTTGCTGTTTTCCTACAGCCTCCCACTTTGCACCTTACAAGCACATTCGTTCCATCTTCACATCGCTTTATTAGTACGTCCTTGTACCTTATCCTCGAATGGTTCCTCCTCCTTACTTGAGTCACACTGACCCAGTGCTCTCTCTCTCTCTTGCAACCAGACGAGGTGACCGCCAGATGAGGTCACTTGCACCATTTAGGATACGTTATTTAATTAATTGTAGGTAGTATTTGGAAGCAGAAGAATTGTGGGGAGAAATCCAGTGCATGATTTGCCCTGTTTTGAACAAAAGGCACCTATAGTACACTGATAAATGTCACATAATTCGGAAAGAGCACGCTCTCTGACAGTACCAATGTAATAAGTGTCATGAATACCACGGAAATATCACTGACACCTTTTGCTCGACTGCTACCTTTTGGATCTGGGCCCTTTGAACGATTCAAGCAGTCAACATTCAGGGACCGCAATTCTTCTGACAAACCTTCACCAAATGCAGAAAACGAACCCCGTCCCTAGCGATGGAAGAACAGGACTCCGGACGCCCCAATCCCTACCCTCTTGGTCAGCCTCTCGCAATCTTACACAAAATATAATTACTCATTCTCGACTGTCATTCCCATACCCAGCGTAACCAAACAAGAGAAGCATGCTACAACTCATGCCAACCCATCACTGAAATATCCAATCCACATTCTTTACGATACAGTCAGTCCTCACGCAATCCCTTCGAGTAAAAGTAGTTATTCGAGATGATCAACAGGTATGGGCTTTGCACCGTTTAGGATTATCGGGTAATTAGGTGGAGGTAGGGCATTTTCAGGGAAAGAAGGAATGGTGGAGAGAAACCTGTTGTTGACATTTCCCCATCCTTAACGAAAAGCACCAAGGGGTCCATGAATTTAACATCCCATCCGACGGACGGAGCACAGAACTCGAAGTGCTCTCTGCACTGCATTCAAGTCTCTGCTATTGCCGGGATTGGAACCCGGGCTCTCAGGGTAGAAGGCCAGTATTTTAGCCACCACACACTTCCCGATCAGCGAATTCATACCGAAAACATATCTCAGGTAGGTGCACCCCCATGCATATGCACGGCATTCATCAACTATTCGTGCCAATCACTACATTTAGAGACACGCAATAAGCGCATTCTCTAGCACCCTTCGCTCCGGGTCACACACACCTGGGCGAGCCTTCGGCATGCGAGCTGGTAAGACATGAGTGTGCGGACGACCCCTCATTACCATAAACGAATCGCGCTCTCGAATTCCAAGGTCGAACGGTGGGTAGGCGCAATCTCGCTGTGTCAGATTCATTCCCGCGCATTGCGAACAGGAAAAAAATATATATATTACGCAGCTGAGAACAAGCTCCACGTGCGAGAGGTGTGGGGTCATATGCAAACGCTGATTCTCTCTCCAAGGACGCCGCAACTGTGTATTAATGCCCATCACTTCAATTCTGCCATTTTCTTCCGATTCAACCATGTTTCTCTTCAGGAGCTTCCATAGTAAAATGGGAGCAGTGTCATATTTCTCGTACTCATGGGACTTGCAGTGAAAAATGTCGTTTAAGCTAAAATATCATACTTTTTTCATTCCACTTTTATGGAAGACGACACTTCAAATTCCGTAAGCCTAATGGTGAGAATGAATGTAATACATAGTAGTAAAATATAGCTTTCTCACATCAGAACATAACGTGATTTTCGCTAAAAACTGATATGAGACGCACATTGTTCCAGGATCAAAAATGTTTATTAACTTTGTCAGAAATTAGTTTTCAAGTTACCTATTAACATAAAACTGCAGTCAAAATGTGCTAGTACGAAAGAATGGTGGCTACGAGTTTTCGGCTCCTCTAATTACGAAATGTACTCGCTAAAATATGCAATCGTCAACTTATATATATTTACGGCCTTCCTTTATCATTGGAAGGCTTAGACACAGTGGCGTCACGTGCGTAAAATCTTTGGGTGTTCACGCAGACCTGACAATAGATAAAAAAATCCATTGTGTAAATTGTTCCTCAGTCAGTCAGTAGGTACGTTAATGGGAGCCCAGATAGCCTGCATTGTATTGTCAATGTTGTAGAATATACCGAAAGGGATACACATACGAAGTTAACACATGAAATTTTAAAAACTACCCACATAATATCGATGTAAAAAGTGGTGGTAGTATATACTCGTACATTCTCAGTACCAAAGTAAACTAGTGCATTAAAAGTTCTAAAGTAAACATTGGTGCAGCAAAAGAGAAGAGGCCAAAACCAACGTTAAACTAGGAAAACAGAAACTGGAAGAGGTGAAAGAGTTCTGTTACCTGGGAAGCAGAGTAACCAACGATGGACGAAGCAAGAAAGAAATAGTGAGTAGAATAGCCCAGGCAAAGAGGGCATTCTTTCAGAAGAAGAATCTACTTACAGCAGGAAATACAAGCATAGAAGTAAGGAAACAGTTCATCAGAACATACATCTGGAGCATTTTTCTTTACGGCAGTGAATCATGGACGATGACAGCAGCGGAGAAGAAAAGGGTAGAAGCATTTGAAATGTGGTGTTACAGAAGAATGCTGAAGATTAAATGGGTCGACCGAGTGAGTAACGAGGAAGTGCTAAGAAGAGTAGGAGAAAAGAGAAGTCTGCTGACAACTCTAAAAAGAAGAAGGGAAAACTTAATCGGTCATATCTTGAGACACGATGGCCTGATGAAGACTATCGTCGAGGGAAAAGTGAACGGGAAGATTGGAAAAGGCAGGCCACGTATGAGATACATGGAACAGGTCGTGAAGAATGTAAAAGAGAAGAATTACGTCACAATGAAAAGGTTGGCCGATAGAAGAATCGAGTGGAAAGCTGCGTCAAACCAATCCTAGGATTGTTGACCAATGATGATGATGAAAGAAAACTACAACACTCTTATTGGAACTTACCCACTTCTCATTTATAGAGCTTGTCAACGCCGCGGACAACGTGAGACATGCTGCTATCTTTGGTATTTGAGAAGAACTATTAGAGACAGCATTAGAAGAGGTCCAGTGGTACTGCGATCACACTCTAGTTGTGCTCATATTCACCCTGTTAACAGCATTGCCCCTTGAAGCTCTAGCTATGCAATACGCCCAACTTAGTAGTTCACAACAAGATTATGCTCAGCGGGTTTGGCTCGTGATACAGATGGAAACAGAAAGTGAATCGGCACGTACAAAAATCGTGTTTTCATCACACAATAACGTGTATATTTCAATTGTCTGGGATTACCTGGTGGTTCACGTGCTCGTGTGATCCTTAAGACGGGGACGCCCCTGCTAGACATATAATTAACGGTAGCGGTACTTTCAATAGCATACATAAGTTGGTGGAATTGCCTATTTTGCCTGCACCCTCTGGATGGAACCTCTGCTCTCAAGAGTATCCTTCTCTCATCCTCCGAACCACACTTGGTTCCGTTCCCTCTACACCCTCGAAAGACGCTAGAAGTTGGATTCTCGGAATCGGAGTTGGAGCCGCCCTTGCCAAACTCGATCGAGGTCTCCTTCCCCATCTCCCAACTTTCTCTCTCCATTCAACATTTTCAGTACGATCCCACGAGCCTGTTTTGTGAAATAAACCCTCCTCCATTATCACCCTCTTCACGTCCCCGACGATACACCCCGAGCTTACGTAAGGGACCCCTCTCGCCCCTCCCTTCATTCCTCTTCTTCCCTCGAAACCATCGCCCAATCTCCACGTCGAAAAATCAAAATCCGAAAGCACGCCTCCTCGTCCGTCCACCTCCCTCATTCCATTTTGCCACCCAAAGACCAGCCAGACCTCCCTCCTCTTCTCGCTTTATCCTCTTCTTCTCATCTCTTTCTGAGGTATTTCTGAGAGACAGGGCCCCAGGGTGAGGGCGTGCTACAATCCCTCCTTCCCGGCGACAGCATACACTCACGCACTCTCATCCTCCCAATCATTTTCCCTTCCCCGGAGAAAAACTACTGTGACGTAACCCTAGTCACCGGGGGAACAAAAACGCTATGGATCGACTTAGGCTTCCCATCTAAGAATTTTTAATTAGCCCTAAGGGCTGAGATTTCTGAGATTACGAAAGTTCCACTGTACAGCAACTTGCAAGTCGTCAATACATACTGCGTATAGAAGGGAAACAAATGATGATGCAGAAAAAAGAACATCGCGAGTCAAAGTCGTAAACAGACACGAGACACATTGCTACCTCGGTAATACTATTATTTTAATTCTGAAAATGAGCAACCAAAAACATTTTTTCTATAATATAGTTCCTTGACAGATGAGTAACAAAGATATTAAATAAGAAGCCAAACCTTAGTTCTGAACGCTACTCCATTACGTGTGTGCGAAAAATAACAGTGGATTCAATTGGATTGGGTCTAACTCAACTATAAGAACTCAGCTTAACATAAGGGGGCTAAATTCGACCACCCCTGAAAAACTTAACTGTCCGAATAGGGTGAGAAACGTTTCATGCATCTCAGCACTGTGGCAGAAAAGACTAACATATACGGATACCGTGGTTCTATCAGACGTTACAATACCAATACTCCGAAATCCGTGGGCTACACTGGAGAGTAACTAATTTTTTCCAGTATGAAAAAAGATTAATCACACTCATTGTGTAAATAAAAATTATTAGAAACAGTGAATCTATTACGTACTAATTTACTTGAATAATCGTGAAAAAGTACTCGAAGTTCATACTACGGTATCATATAAATCGATGAATCATATTATATTAAGCGAGCAATCTCTGTATGTATGTATGTATGTCGCATATTTCTCGCAAACGGCTCTAACGATTTTCTTGAAAATTTGATTACAAGGGTTTTTTGTGCCGGGAATCAATTGCGCGCAACATAGGCTACATGAAAATGCCCCTTGAGGGCCTTCTTTTACCAACATTTGCTCCTATAAGAAAAGCAAAGGATTTAGTGAAGAGGTTTTTTTTTGTTTACTTTGTTTAATTACTTATACTCATGATATAGATTTGAAATGCTATTTTTTAGATAAATGAAAGACAAAGTTTTTTAATTCTTGCATTCAATTTCCGTATACCCTTCGTACTTGGAAACCGCCTCATAGGCATGGAATGGAAATTCATTCCAGGGTCTGTAGATTATTGCTAAACCAAGTCCAATATTCTATATACTTTATACTGTCAAGGTAAGTACTATATTTATTTCAAAGTAATGTAGCTTTTTAGGTCCTCCATACTGAACATAAAGTCGTGTTGGTTAGCTTACCGAAATTACAATTACAATGTGTGCGTTGCTTTTTCATGGAGATAAAATTCACTTACCGAAACACGCATGTAATTTTGTAAGTAATCCGAACGAGTTAGCGAGATTGTTTCTTCGACGTCATCAATTTTCTAATGAATTTGATAAAAGGATTCAAAATCTGAAAGCGTGTTTTGCAATGGCTTCATTCACAGTAGATGGCGATCGAACAATCAACGGTCGAGGATTTTATAGTTACTTTGTTAGCGGTCAAGTTTATTACAAACTTAATGCAGCAGCTCACCTAATCAAAATGATGAAGGAAAATTTGAACGGCCCCAATATGGACAGATATACTTTTTGGATAATGAGGATGCTCTTCGTGCACGCGTGCAAGGATTGTTTATAATCCTATTAATCATGGTATCAACGAGAATCTTATTAGTCTTTTGGAACATATTTGAGATCTGAAAATCCGTTTAATCGTGGATTCATGATGATACGGGAATTAGAAGAAGCTAATAGACGCGCAGCTGCAGAAAGTGTAGAGCCCCCTTATGTTAAGCTGCTCTTTGCATTATCTGATGCCGTAGATCACAGAAGGCTTAACATCAGCCTTCAGAGTGAAGTTTGTGCCATTGTTACTCTCAACGCTGACCAAACCCTTCCGGATAACGAGTTAATTATTCATCAAAGTGGGAAATCATTAGTTAACATGAACAATATTGAGTCGTGTTGAGACCTTTACCTATCCTCTATTTTACCCAAAAGTCACTTTTGGATTCTTTATTAATATTCCTGTAAGAACCCCTAATTCTAGTCGTCAAAACTTGACTAGATTTGAACTAGCTCAGAGCCGATTAGCATTTGGACCTCAACTTGCCCTAACATTTTCCTTCTGACATCAACCTAAGTAATCCTGATCTCCCGCCTTTTGAGTGTCAATTTTTTGGGGGTCGGCTTTTTCAGCAATATCTGGTTGTTACTTATTTAAGAGTGGTTCATGACCGTATCCAATTGATTAAAGCAAATTAGAAAAATAATAGCAGATAACTATACAGAAGTGATTCAATTTTTGAGTGAATTGACTGAGAGGAAGAATGCTGTTGCTGGTTAAATGATTATTTTGACTCCTTCGTTTCCTGGATTTTCACGTCTTCAGTCGTTGCTTTTCACATGGGAGTAAACGTTGGTAACAAAAGGTCCTCATAGGTGCTCCTGAGGCCTTTTTAATGTGGCCTATGTTCCTCGGAATTGATTCTTGGCATCAAAGAACCCTTATATACAAATTTTCAAAAAATTGGTAAAAGCCGTCTGCGAGAAAGGTACGACAAACGTATATAGAGAGATTGCTCTTTTAATACAGACTCCCTATCTTTTCCTTTATTTTCTTAATATTATTAAATGAAATTAGGAGAGCGCAGAAGGTGTGGATGGAAAAGGTAATAAAAGGGGATGGTCTTTTGAAGGAGGTGATTGAGGAAGAGCGTTGGGTGAGCGGGGAAAAGGGAGGAGAAGAACGGGTAGCTTGGATGGAATGGTGGGTGGCAGGAGGTATGGAGGCAGGTATGGCAGGATGTAGGAGGCTGAAGAGACACATCGTGTGCAATTTAGGGGGTTGGAGGAATTAAATTTCCATTTAAACCTAACTTCACCGGTAGAATACTAATAATAATAATTAAAGCGATGGGTAAAAAAGCGTGTATTTGTGCAGTATATTGTTTACTAAATATTGTTTATAAAAGTATCTATAAGCAAATATACTGGATACTTAAATATTTATATAGATGTGTATGTGTGTATAAAATTGAATATGAGTATGCATGTTTTTTATATATGTAAATAGGGAAAAATGTATATATCAGGAAAAAATGGGGTAGCCATATAATTTAATGATGTTGTGGAACCCGCTGACAAGTCCTTGGGACTTAGCGGGGCCAAAATTGTAATATAAATAGCATTAATATGTATAAAATGTAAATGTATTAATAAATGCTTATCTATCTATCAAATTAAAGGTAAATACGTCTAAAAACAAAGCTCGGTCCCCCAGGTACTAATGAACTAATCAAGATAAATGATTGTAACTACTCACGTAACTCTCGCAAACCCATTAACAAACGCCATCAACCAGGGGATGACACGATGGTGAAACTCACCTAGAAACAGAAAATATAATACAGTTAATGCTTCTTACAATCACCCTAAATAATACATAAGGAAATCTCACGACTTTTCAATCCATAAATTTGGTTAGGAAGTGCAAACGAAACTATGTTGCCAATCTAGAAAAAGCAACAAAATAAATCATTTTTTTGTAGTAGGAAAAAAGATAAATCACACTCATCGCGTAAAAAAACATTACTAGAAACGGTGAAGGGAAAACACACTACGTTACTTGGATGATCGTGAAAAAGTACTCCAAGGTCTTATTGCGATAGTATATGAAGAAAGATAGCAAAGGAAAGAAGCCCAAAAGTAAGAACATTGATGGACATAATCGGAAAGAAGGAAAAAAGAAAGGAAAGAAAACTGGAGATTAGAGAACAAGGAAGAAAATGGCGAGGCGACAAGAGATGGAATAAAACGACAAAAATGTGGATTGCAGAATAATTCCACCATTGATCAAAGACAAGTAGGTACGCAAGAGTACGGATTTCTTTTGTCGGTTGAATCCTCCATGCACTCACATTAGATGACGATCCAAGTCGTCGACAGGGCGGCGAGAAATGGAGCGGAAGTGAAGGCGGAGACGGGGAGGGAATTCGAACTCCCCTTCTCCATATCGGGCGACTTGGGAGCCAGCCACGCGTGTTATGTAAATGGCGAGTAAACGTAGGAAGAATGGATGATGCAGAGGCGAGAATGAGTTGATTTCGCAAAGATCCCCGTAGGTGGTGGTCTCCGACGCTGCCTCGAACTGATGAATGGAAGGGAGGGGAGTAGATGAAGATGGAGGTGGGAGGGGCACGAAGAAGAGAAAGAGAGAAATTTCGCCCGCGGGGGTGGCCCAGAAAATTTGACGCGCGTTAAACAACCGCCTATGCCCACATCTCCCCATCACCCCGCTCTTTACATTTCGATCAGTTTATTATTCCAAGCATTGCCGCGAGCGAAAGCGCTCCGGTCATTTCTCATTCCAAACCCATCCATTCATCTTCATTCTCTTCCTCCTCCCATCTTTACCTCACTCCACCCATCCACTCCTTTCACCAAACTTAAGAAGATCCCACGTGGTTTTCATCCTCTTCTCGGCGGGCCATACTATGAAATATCTTTGATATCATGAACTTAAGTAATTTGCCGGAAAAAATATTGCTCAGAAGAATGACCAATTTATTGTACTCAGGAGATCGAAAATGAAATGATACAAAAAATGTAAAAACTTTCAAGTTGGCCGTAAACTGACAAGGTGGGATGCAACTCGAAATATCCGTTGCCCAAGAGAACAAAGTGCGCAACTGGAAATTGGGCCGAATTTAGCACAAAATCATGACGGGATTACGTGATGAGAGCCTTCCGTCGTCGAAGTAAGTAATGTACGTTTGATGGAAAGAGTAAGAAGTTGTTGTATCCGCACGGCTTCGTCTATCATAGTAATCAGTATTCGTCAGGAAAAAGATCAATTCGTATCCAACGTGGGCCGAAAATTCAGCGATCCGCGCCAACCACTTTCGCAAAAAAGAGCGCAGGTTCGCCCTCGCCGACTTCCCGCCATCTCGATGCGAGCCCCCTTTTCTGCCAATCCCCGGTCTAGAGGGCCTTCCCGGCGCGCAGCCCTGCCAAACCACACCCTCCCGCCCGCCATGGGCGTGACACATCCGGGGCCTCCTCTTGCCGCACCTTGTTGGACCCCATCCCGATATCCTCCGCGGATGCTAACGGTCTCGGGTATAACGACCGCCATGACAATAGAACCACGATCGTAATATCCCCTCCCTAATACTACGAAAACGTTCGCTATCTTCGGTCGGTTTCATTTTATCACCTCGACGATTGTACATTTATTAGGTAGACAAAACTACCTACTTCCTGATGAAACACTCATCATCTCCCTCCTCTTCGCTTATCCTCGAACTAAGTTAACGGAGAATATGCAAGATAATGTCAGCGCCGCTGAACAGCAATTCAATGCTTCGGAAATTCCAAAGGAAAAAAGGTCTCCTGGATTGGGAATCGAACTGCACACCTTTGAATTCATGGGCCAACTCCCAGACAACTACAATTCCAAGGAATTCTGATCTCAAAGACAAGTGTTAACATGAGATATAGATAATAAGTAACAACACACCGGAGGAGGAACCAAATGGGTGCCTAGTTCTCAAAACACGAATAAAACTAAGAGGTTTCCGCCACCTGCCTTCATCTTTTATAGAATAGTCTAATTTTACCACGAGCATGAGAGGGTGCATTTTCTCCGGGGATCAAATAAACATTCATTCAGCTCTCACAATAATATATGTTACTCTCCTCACTCGCTTCCCCGCAATCTATTTTAGTCCGCTGTCTCCATCGTCCACGTCCCTCAAGACCCGTGGGCTCTCATCGCTCGATGCAAAGCACATCCATATCTCACCCCTTCGACCCTCCGATGCTCACTATTTCGCCTACCCCTCCCTGGATTTCATTCTGTTGAATTCCGTCCTCTCCTCTTCCCTCCTTCAGCGCACTCCACTATCTCTCGATGGCTTAGGAATAAATACTCTCCATTCATCTTGCGACTCCTCGAGAGCCAAAGGCGCTCTCGCCGTCACCCGAAAGTCTTGAGCCATAAGTCTCCCGGGACGTTTTTCGTTCCAAGGACTCACCCCTAGGTGGCTCCACGCCCGAGCTCAACGTAGCTGAATACAGATGAAGTACATCTCCTCCAGTAACTGAAGGGAGAACGAATATCAATGATGCGGAGGATTAGTGTCCCGCGTTGGGAACTTATTTTGAGAGGCAAGGCAATGGATAAACATCCAAAGACCAAAGGATGCCAAAGGAGGAGCTGGAAAAGTTGAGAGAATTTATCACGGTTCAACGTTTGAGGTTTCACTTTGTGGTACCACGAGATTAGAAAAGAAAATTCACTTTGTGCAATCCACACTAAAGTTTTATTAACTTCGACCATGGTTTCGACACTTTGATGTCATTATCTTGATATCAAGATAGTGACATCAAAGTGTCGAAACCAGGATCGGAGTAAATAAAACTTAAGTGAGGAATGTACAAAGTGAATTTTCTTTTCCAAGGAGAATTTATCGCTGACTATTCAAACACAACGCCAAATATTTAGCTAAAGTAACGATCGCCGAAAATGACTACGGGGCATTGTAATTCTATTCGCATAAATGTAATTCTTTTTTATAATTACCGTAGCAGCATCCAACTTATAGGGGACTGGAAGACTTGGAAGATTATAGTAATAAAGGATATAAAGACATTCTGTTTTCACTGAATTCAGCTAAGTGCCTTATTCACTTCATGGAGATAGCTTCAACATTTTGTGGACATCCTCTAGCAACTTGAAGGTGATAACCCCGATGACAAATTAAGTAGGTAGAAGATCGGAAAGCTGCGAACGCTCGTGTAATGACTTCCAATCCCGACTGGAACCCCGACAGTTGTGGAGATGTTTTAGGGGTATACCATCCCTTACATAAGTGGAGATCATTTCGATGTCACCATTCGTCGAGTGGGACGTGAAACAGTCGAACCGTGACCCAACGGCAATTTTACATAAAGCAGTATGCAAAGGGCAATATACATTAAACTACAGTTAATGTTTAGAGGAGATTCACTCAAGGACCCGATTTGGAGGAGCAGAGGATTCGAAAACGTGAGGCTACTTTGTACACTTCCACACCGTTTCTTTAGAACGAACTTATGAAGCATCCCTGCCAATGGTTTAAAATATGAAACATGACTGAGGCGAGCAAAAAGTAGCTTTAAGCTTTCAAACAAATTTATGATTTCATAATTACAACCCTGATAGAAATTTGAGCACCGGATTATTCTCCATACCTAACCGTCATGTGGGATATAATCGATACATGCGAACGAACATGCTATTTTAAGTCGAAGACGGATCCAGATTTTTTCGAAAAAAATATACAAGGACCAGGAACGTGGACGGAATGAAGGCAGGTGGCGATAAACTCCACCGATTACACGCTAAGCCCTCGGGCAACGGAAGACGCAATCACTTTAGGTGAGCAGTGGGCAACCATACATTAAACAGACACCGAAATGCCCCGCGTCGGGGGTGGGGTGGAGGTATTTCGTCGAACCGGTCCCTTCCACGATTAATCCGAGGCCTCTCCCCCCTTCGTCGCCTCTTCTCCGAAGCGTAGGAGGCGGGAAACGGTTGCGGATGAGGAGGGAGAGATGTACGCAAAAAAGAAGCCGCGAAAAACGGCGGCACTGAACTCGGGGAGCCAACGGAGAACGGCCCAAGGATCGACGGCTTAATTTCCACGGCAGCGCTCTTCTTCTCATTTCCCGCCCCCTGCCCCTCCCCCCTCTCTTCAAAGGAGGAGAGACGCAAGTCGCTTCGAGAGTTTCCACAGGACCGGTCGGTCAGCTGAGATGCCCACCGGAAGCCGAAAAACCCTCCCCGACCGTCCCCGCAGCTCTTTCGAGCGGAGGCCGAGGGGGAGGGGTGGATTCACGGCGAGGAGCCGAGCGTCACGTCTTTCATAATTTTCCTTCTTCCACAGCCTCCTCTCCATCAATTTAAATTCAAAATTATTACAGCTACAGATCTTATCCAACACAAGCACTACGACAGACCGCGGTCAGCGTCTACTTCTAGGTGAGTAAGAGAAGTCTGAAGCAAAAAGAAATTATTTTTACTATTCTACTGGTTTAGGTTGGTTTAGATTATAAGTTCCCAAAACATGGCCCCAACACCACGAAGGCCGGTATGGGGTAGAAAATAATATCATGAGGTAGCTACAATATCGACTTATGTATTCATAGATGTCACTAGTGATCTTCATCTAAAATTATGGGGTCACGAACAACACATGGTTGTAAACCCCTGGTTTAGATGACATAAAACATTTTTAATATTCTCATGTACCAGAAATCATCTATGTATCACATGCTGTTCCTCTTTAGCCCCGCATACTTTCTACCTCTCAACGTTCCGACCATACAGCCTACGCTCCTCATTCCTATTTCCTGCTTACACAATATTCTCCCCTCGACCACGCTCTTCAAGACATCACCTGGTATTTTTACCTGTTCCACCCACTCACGTTGTTTCCTCCTAATTTCCTCAATCAACTTCCTTTTGCCCTTCCCTTCTCATGATCAGAACTTCCTCGTTTATCATCCTCTGCATCCAATTTAACCTCCTCCATCCACTATAATTGCATGCTATCTTAAATCCTGGGAAAATAACTTCCTTCCTTAGTGAATGTAATACTTTTCCATTATTGAGATTGCTTTTGAAGAGTATTTTTCAACTGATACTTTTGAGCGACCGAGACCGTGGTGAATTAAGGTCTAGGGAACAAAAAAATTAAAAATAACACTGATATCGCCACAATTACAAATTTACTTTCCACAAGATGATAATCCTAAGCCGAAGTCCAATAGAGGAGGATGAATACGAGAGAACAAAGATTAAAGCATGCGCATTGGATTCCTCAGGTATGATTTCTCAGCCTAGTATCGCTTGGAGTCATTTGCTTTCAAAACAAAATTGAAAACAAAAGACAGAATAATCATTGAATTAGATCAATCAATCAAAAGAACGGAAAAACATTTCTGCGAATAGTGATTCCAGAGGGTTGAAAACGGGATAATTTGGATATCGCATATTATTTGAGCCTTTTCAACTGTCGTGAAATCTTCCTCGTAGCGACATGAGTCGTAAAGAGTGGAACTGCATCGAATGGTTTGGTTATCTTAAGAGCTTAACAGTTGCTAGACTCGTAATTATGTACCTACTTAATGCATACAATATAATATACTTCCCTTCTTACTTGGTTAGCTCTTCTTTTGTCAACCGGGCTGACATTCGGGTAGGACTTAGTGGTTGATTTTGGTTTTCAAACAGAGCATCCGAGAACGACGCATGACCAACTAAATACGTTCATGGGAACGTTCAGTCGTATAAGACGTACATGACAAAGCGGGGTGCATATCTGTCAGGAAACTAGCTACGACTACTTTCGTCAACTTGCCCATGGGGCGGCAAACTACGGCTCTCGAGCCTTTGGGTGTGAATACGAGGCTCTGAAGCAAAATTAAAAATAAAAATAAAAGTATCGCAGTCTCATTTCATAAGGCGAAATTTGCCATTAATAAATGAAAATTTTCCATGAATGAATGAAAAATATTTTGAAACTTGAGTGAGAAAGGTTTTGGCTCCTCAGTCGCAAAAGTTTGCCTTCCCCTGAAATACCCGGATGACCAGGCAGTCCCGTCTAAATAAATGTCTCAGAATTTGGCTTCGGTTATAACAAATGCCAGAATTACATCAGACCGTTTAATCCACACCAATACCGAAATAAATTCTCGTACACGGCCAAAGCGGGATTCAAAACCGCGGCTTACGACTCAACAGGCCGGCACTTTGATCGTGCCACTGCGATCAGCAAATAAAGGAGACGAAAGCGGCATAAACTGAAGACAGAAACGGGTGAATAGCGGTAACAGCAATAGCTAAAACTGGTGGGTTGGAGAAGATGCAGGAGGAAAACTAAAGGGGGAAGAGAGAACCAGGAGGAGGAGGAAAAAAGTGGGCGTTTCTCGAGACGCAAATCCAGGCTGAGCCAAGCTTAAGGGGTAGACTGAGGGAAGGTGAGCGAGCAAGGGTTCCAGGAGAGAGGGAGAGGAGACAGGGATATGAACGAGGCAGCGGAGAGAGCCGAGATGGGGGAGGAAATAAATGGGCTGGATAAGGTCCTAAATAACAATAAGGAAAAATTGAAAGGGGCAGGGGCGAACACGTGCGCAGAGGAACGACATGAAGGGGGGGAAGAATCGGTGACAAAGACAGTGGAGGGGAGTCACTAAAGGGGCAGGGGGGCGTCGAGTAAGGGGTTGGCGGCCGAATGAACGGGGAGATGAAAGGGTTCGGCTGAGGAGAGGGCGTATCCCTTGGAACCCTTTTTTCGGATATACCCCCACCTCGCTTCGACGCATGCGCCCCGCGCGAAGCAGTCGATTGGGGCACGTGATCAGTCTCTCCCTTGCTCTACGAATGCCAAGGGAGTGGACTATATACGTCGGGAAGAGGGAACCTGGAAGGGGGGGGGGGGGCTTGCGGACGGGGAAAAGAGAATGAGACGGGCAAGATGGTGATGGAATTTGGGTGGCCCCTGGCTGGAAAGGGGAAATATGGGCGGGACATTGAGAAAATCCATTGGATGGCCGGACTGAAATATCGAAGGTGGACTAGAGTAACCGTGTTCGCCGATTGCCATCGATTTCGAAAGTCCAATGTCCAACACGGGGGTTGTCGTAAAGGAATGGAATCGGGAAACGAAATTTAGCATAAAAAATATGGCGGTAGTCATTCACTACAGTATGTCACAGGGTAGAGTATCACCAAGATAAAATACTTCCGACTCAACTGGGAGTTTTTCTACACATTCAAATGGTTTGTAAGTGCCACGTCATGTGTTAAGATGCTGTAGCATGCCATTTATTAGCTGATTTTCTGTCATCCACCATTCAAGCCCTTCTAAAGGGAGCAGATCGGGTGTATGCCCATCTAAAGTAACTCCTTTTATAAAGTAATCACTCAACTTCTGGCTACAAGAATACCCCCGTCAAGCATCTTAAACGTTACTCTGTACTTCTTGTTTGTTGACCGAAGGTAGAATCCAAATTTCGAGTCTTGGGTGACATAGACACAGCATTTTTGATTTTGATGATTGATACTCTAGACTCCTTAAAATTCCAAATCGTATTCTTTACAGTAATTTATAGGTTGTTCAAATGATGCTTGTACCATTTTCATGCATTATGATACTACGCCAAATTTCGCAATTACTAACTATGCATCAAGCTCAGTGCAACAGATGTGGGAAGAGAAACGAGAAGAACTCGCTTCCGTCACAATCCATAGATTTACTACAAGAGATAATCACATTCTGAGAGTAATAAGTATTTTGAATGCGCCCTTGACTCGCACATCTTACTAATACTACAGGGTTCACCATTATTCAACTATCAAATTAATACCAGAATCATTCCAGAAAATGGATTTATGGGTGCTTACGTCAAAAAGTTTCAATTTCTATTGATATACGGGAGGCATCATTTTTCAAATCTAGAGAGGAATTGGAGATATAATTAAGTGGAGCACGAAACCTTGCATTAAGAACTCAACGGGGTCGAATTAACACAACACGATACAGGATTTCGTCAATAGCCAGAGGCCTTGACACCCGCATCAGTTAACGAACCCTAAGTCGCGACACGAGGAGCAGACCACTTATCTTCAATTAAGGACGAGTAATGAGGGGAGGCCCCAGTTGCACCCGATCTCATGTTCATTAAAACTGTGCCGGGCAACGGCATGGAAGATCGATCGGATACCGGGGAAGTACATGAATGGCACGCGTAACACGAAGCGAGTAGAGGAGGCAAGAGTTCTCCCCTCGAGAGAGGAAATTATGCTGTCATTTGCTGCTCTTCCCACGATTCACTGCAATCGTCAAGCACAAATAACAACAGAGGTGCCCCTGCAAGAGAAAGGTGGCACCAGAGCAACTCGCCGATGCGTGACGTCAGATATAGCACGACTTCCAAAACGCATTAGGTAATAAACGTTATAATTGGCCTCTAATATAAATTTATTTACGCTTTCATATGATTTTGTGTACTATTCTACATTTCCAGATTATTAACTACGAAAAAACTTGCATATCTCCCTTTTACGGTCGAAGATAACAACCCTTAGATATTACCCTTTCCCACTGTTGCCCCAAAAAGTTCGTTACGTTCAGAACTATAATGTCTTTCGCATGGAAATAAAGCAAAGGTATTGCTATAAAATTTGCCAGGCGTTGGAGATGGACATGAAACTTCTTCTCCTCTCACAGTTGGGAAGGTGTAGTGAATGATTCAGGATTTATTTTGGAGAATCGTCAGGATTACCCTAAGAATGGAGAGACGGCTCTACTACTGGAAGTGAGAAGGGCTCTGCACTATAAAAATGAGCTTCTTAGTTGGAGAAATAGACTGGCACTGGACGATTCCGAAAATCACTCATAAATGAGATAAGATACATAGGTGGCGGTACTTCAGAAGCGAGTATAATAGAGAAGAACGGAGAAAATTTAATGAGACCCCTAGGACTCGTAGGAATAAAAATATTGCCGAAGGAGATCAGATGGAGATAAGGAAAGGGAAAAGAGTGCAGTAATGTATCCCATAGGGAAGTTATAGACCGTAGTAAATGGGTGAATATTGAGTAGGAAGAGAAGAGGTGGATGTATAATAGATTTTCCATACAGGATAAAGAAGAAACAGTGCTGAGGATGAAGGAATGAACCATAGCATCATGGCCATCAACACTTTACTTCAACAAGTAGAAAACCTTGTGGCAACGGAGGAAGTATGAGAGAGGTCCGGGACGGGTGACCAAACGTTAGGGCCGGCACAATAAGTGATCATTCACCTGGGAGGAAACTCAGGAGGATAACAGGGAAGAAATATGAAAGCAAGGCGAGACTCACTTTTTCATCCAGAAGGTCGTTTTCGATTCATTATTGAGAAATTCTTTCCTTCAGGAGTCAGGAAACGAAGACGAAGGTGCCCAGGGTCCAAGACAAGAACTAGGATCCGATGCTCGAAATCATACTCTACAGGCGTGATCACGCTCAAACGGTGACGGGCAATTCGCTCTATGGGAGATTTCATAGGACAAAGCGAAAAAACGGACGGAAAAATGAACCAATGCATTCTCATTCCACGACTCAAAAAATGTGGGCCACAGATCTCACCGTAATTCATGACGGATCGAGCCTTGGCTGTTAAAAAGTACGCGAGCAGTGGAAATTTATAATCAAAACACGTCTAAATTACTAAAATGATGGATACAGTGACACAAAATGAATTATGAAAAGAGTTTCTAGCATGACACCTCTGATTTTCCTCACTTTCCATTGTGAATTCGCAAATCACCAAAAATATAGATATCACATATTAAATAACTACATATGTTTTAGAATGATTTATTCCTCGCTTTATTAGCCTAGTCATTGAAATTCATTCCGCAAATGTGATGTCCCTACCCGCTCGGGAATGCCGATTCTTTGAATAAAAGAAGTCGGAGATTACAGGAGGTTGGGTGAAAAGCAAAAAAAATATCGAAAAATAAAGTCAAGAAAGCGGGAAATTTAGGCTTTTTCTGAGCGCCCAGAATTGTTTTAAGACCAACGACTTCATATAAATTGCTTCTAAAGCCTTATTTTGAGATGGGGACATTAATTCCCAGCTAAAAACAATAACGGGGCATCCTCGCAGCGGATTAGGAATGTCAGCCTAAGCGGATGGCAATTGCCTGGGAGGGAAAATGACGTTAGTTCCGGCGACACCGTGACCGGTCCATTTGGTGGCCGGAGGAGAGATCGTAAGAGATAGCAACCCCGTTTGCTTCCTGTCAGCGGGTTCACCCAAGCTAACGGCAAACGCAGATTGACCATTTCCCACGGATAATTCGGGGATAAGTCATCAATCCCGAACGAAGTAGAGACGAGACGATAGTCCAATTAGTAGGATTATTTTTAAAATAAGATTGATCAGCCTATAAATTCATAATATTTAGTCAACGGACGTTCCCCATGAAACCAAGACTTGTTGGGGAGAGAAAATTTCACGAGAGCCGCTCTGATTTCGACGACAACAACGATCACTCTAGTACTTGCATAAAAAGGAGAAATGCTATTATTAGGGACAAATTGCGAACGCTGCCAGCGTTGGAACATCAACCCATCGAAAATACACAGGATTTACGATTAAAAAACCAGTGCTTACCCCGAAGGCTAAATGTAGGATGAATAGCGAAGCAAATCCCATAAACTGGATCACCATGAGACGGCATCGTAAACTTCCTGCCCTTGTCTCACTATTTAGATTCGTTAAGGTAGATCCCCACGACACGGCCGAAGAGGTTTCCCCGAGAGGAGGCAAGAATAATGGGCGCCGGGAAATCAAGATTTCAGCCAAGAAGGGACAACGCTAGGAGATGGAGAACAAACGTTAATCCCCACTCCAAAGAGACAGAGAGAAGCGTGTCGGAGTCTAGATTTTAGGGAAGGGACGAAAAGAGGAGAGCTTCCTCCGACCAATAACAGTAATTTATTCGGATCCTCCCGCGAGCAAGCGAGCTAGCCATCTAACAACCACGAGGTTGGGAAGAGTATCCCCAAGTCCTGCCACCCGTCCGTATATCACGGTATCTCTTGCCATCCAGGAGGGTGAGTGGAGAGACAGTCTCCTCCCGGAGTGGTCAAGCCTCCCATCCCCGCGTACATACTCTCCACGAGTTGGGGGTGAGCGGTCGAATCGACTACACGAACACGTGTCTTTGAAGAAAAAAATCCCCTTACTAGCCTTTGCATCCTCATCCAAGTCCGCCGACTCCTTCCCACGTGGCCCCGTTTGGATCGCGAGGCTTGTTTCGGGACCGGCCTCGCCCCTTGCCTCATCCCTCCTTCAGGGGGCCCTTGAAAGACTTCCGCAGCTCGCCCGTTCGCCTCGTCCGAGCCGTGTCCCCTCGACTTGCTCCCACAAAGGAACCTCCGCCTCTTCTCCGAATGTGCGCGGATGTATGTGGAGAGCCATGTCCACACACAATGCTTGTGTATATATTTGAACGCGACCCATTGCGAGCCATTGAGATTCCATGCATACGATCTCACCTATGTTTGAAGATCACCCCCTGCTAAAATATTTTCGTTCAGTTTTCTCGGTAAAATTCAATCATCAACACGAAATGAGATGGAAAACAAGGGGTAATAAGTGAGGCTAATTGGATGTTGAGCCAAAGTTAAACCTCTAATTCATCGTCAAATAAATCAAAATACATTTTGTCACCACCTTGTCACAATTTGAAATTATCCGATATCAGTTTATGGAATTGTAGCTGGAGAACTGTAGGTCATATAAAATATCCCTTAGCAGAACCAAGAGACAAATTAATACCGAGTAAATCCTAGGCTATTTGGTTTTGCAAAGGGACATATCCGTATCCATGCATTGTGCAAGCTACTCTCGGAAAATGGTGCGGGAGGTTCACTATGATTGGAATATCACAAGAGAATTGAGTCATCCACCCTTCCTTAGGATTTTGGAAGAACAAACGATTATAACAGTTGGAAAACTACTTTAGCGGGAAAAAAGTCAACGAAGAGGAGATCAATGAGGAGTAATTTCAATGCGCATAATATTCCTCTGCAACAGCAACCGCCGAATTTATCACGCGAGTACTACGACCCAGATTTTGTTAAAAGTAGGTAGCGCATAACTTCCAACATCGGATGGGTGTAGTACGAGGCAGAAGGGAGTGGAAATAGTGCAACGCATCCCCAGAACAATTTGGCTTAGGTCACTACCAAATGCGAAAACATTATCAAGTATTAGAGCCATATTTGTTTTCTTTTCGCTGGAGTAAATAGCTTACAGGCACAGGATAGTATTCTTTTAACCTTAAATGCCATAATTTTTTAAGCAAATTCATATTTTGTGATAGGCTATGATTTGAAAGCCTGATTAAATTCCAAATAATACGACTGACGGTCTTTGATGATAACAGGCATTCGACTTTCAAAGACCCAGCCAACACCTCACCCGTATTAATTGCGTGAGGGTGATTATTAACAGCGTTAATGACTCTCGGCTGTTGATCCTCTCCCCTAATAGCAACACCGATACAAACTCCATCATTTCATTACCCATGGCATGTTTTCCTCATTAATCCAAGGGTTTTCAAATCGAGAGGCAGTGACTACCGTAATTATTACGTCCCTTGCACACGAGGAAGACTGTAAGTCAAATCCAAACTAGCACGTGCGCGCCGAGCCCATCCAATCAAATCGACAACGGATTTTCTGTGCTACAATATCCGCGGGGAAGGCATTAACATTTTCTTCCAGGCAATCATGGAAGCCTCCAGACGAAGTCTCCTTTACGTCGTGGTTTCCCTTCATTACGACCCCGATAAAACTTCACCTAATGAACTGAGTTGCAGGCGGCGTCGAGTGAGTCACCGAGAGACGTCCGAGTGCTCCACGGCTATACGACGCTGGCGGCAGACGACGGCGAGGGAAGGGAGATAATGACCCGGGAGATTTAAACGTCGTTACGCTTCTAATTTTGAGACATCGCTATCCCAGGGCTGTCGTCAATAACGCCCTTCGCTCGGTCTCCTTCACCCCCTTCGTCTTTCACCCTCCGGTCCGGTGATCACCCTCCGCAGGGGAGCGAAGTCGGAAACTCAGCCCCCTCTCTCTCTAAATCTCTGGCATTCGAGTAATGCGACCTCATCATCGCACCCTCCAGGAGTGTGACCCGAACCCCTTAATAAGCCCCGCGAGGCGTCTCCTTCACCGAAGCTATAATCCCAACCCTTGGGACCCGCCTCGGGAGAATGATGGCATAGGGAGAGGTTATCTCCGTCGGCATTAGTCGGGACCCTTTCCCTCTTCCTCCTCATCGAAAGACCAAGAACCCTTTCCCTAGCACCCCTGAAGTGTCGTTCCAAACTGTCAAAATAATGAATTTTTTTAATCGCTGGACACGCAACTGCGACTCTTTAAATAGCCTCCCTTTGGGCGACTCAGGCACCAAGTAAGCATGAAGGCGTGAGGGCGCAAATGGATGCGGCGAACTTAAAATTGAGAGAGCAGTATAATGGTCTCACAGCGGACAAATGGCTCTACTGTTATTATTCCCTCCGGGAGACGACGCGGGTATCATAGGAAACGGCACGCACGAGATGGAGTGAGAGACGACAGCGATTTGAGTCAACCGAATGCGATAGACCTCATTTTTTCCGCGTATCGTATATCCAGGAAAAAAGAATTGCAGAAGAAAAAGACGGAGGAGGGGAAGCGGAGGGGGTTTATGGTTTAAACCACTCCCGAAAAACGTTCCCGTAATTTCCTATATATCGTATAGTTTGCACTAGCGTTTAGAATTTTGCTTACTGGGCTGAAAAATATAGTTAAATTGTCCTCAAGAAAAGAGAATGCCATTTTAATGATTGTTTTAGTGAATAATAATCTAAATATAATTTTATGATGATGCATATAAATATTAATTAAACCCCGCCCCCCAGAAGGAAATCCTGCGTACGCCACTGCGTATGTTCACCCATGAAAACCGTTTATTCATCCCGCATTTCACAAGATAATAGCGTATTTAGGAAGTGAAACTGTAACTAAAATTTAAGGGACAAACAAACGAGTAGAATAGGAGCAAAATACTCCGCATTACTGTGTCGAAAGGGAGAGTACCCCATTGAAAAAATCCCACACGTGTAATGAAACTTTAAAAAATCTAGCTAAAGCATTAAAGGTAGAGTTTACCCTGCAATGCCTGGATCATATAAACTGCATGTATCTGTGCTTATTCAGGTAATAGTTCAATTAACAAAAAGTAATAAATGCACTACGTGATTCACTTCGGAATGAAATACAATTATTAGTGGTTCTAAACATCGGAGGAAGCTGTTATAAATCCAAATAAAATTCAATCACTAGTAAAGACATTAATTACAAGGTTGAATTTCTAGAATTAATTTTTAATCGGGTCAAAGTGGCTGAAAACGGATTTTTTCGCCGTTTCTCACTCGGCAACGTCCAAATGCCGGTCTGAAAGGCAGCCACCCCCTCAGCAAATTTTTATTCGGTAGTCTTTTACCAGTAAACTATGAAGTTTTTATTGACATCGTCAAGGTGATTTCAGTTACCTTTCACAGTTCAAACTAGTCGCAACTAGCATTCTCAAATGTTCGACAAATTTGAACCGAGAATTCCTTGGACCGTGAAAAAACCTTGCTCTGACCGGCAAAATAAGAAATGGTTCAGACCACGGCTACTTACGTCTGTCTAAGTTTAAAAATTTTCTATCGCAATCCAATCGAAGAGTTTCATTCCGACGAAAAATCTACTAGACGCAGACGAAGCAATGAATTATGCGTTTAGGAGAGCCATTCATGAGCAAAAAACAAGATGTTTTCCGATTCGAGGAGCGTGTCACAATGGGTGAAAACTCTAGCAGACAAAATTTGTAGCTGGAACGAGGCAGTCATTAGCTTTCGCAATTACTTAATCACCCTGGCGATTCTTCATTAAAAACATCCATAAAACATATTAACGCTTAACTTTTCCAGGCTGGTCTCGAACCTTTCCTGGAGACTCGTGCTACTGAATTTTCATTATCAGTTACATGTATTGTAACTGTTTGTATTAAGACTTAAAATGGGCTGATGCTTTAGGAAAAATTATGTATCTACCCCGATTTGAAGCGCTATTAGAATAAAATTTTACTTCGACAAAAATGAAACTAGCTCAATTTATGGAGACACCATGACATGATTTGTGTTTGGTCATTACCCTGCGAGTCACCGCTAGGAATATCAAGGAGTTCTAAATGTGGGGAGATGATGGGAAGGAAACCTGGGTGAAAATAAAATGAAAGGCAGGCATGAAGCCATTCTATTGCATCATTATATTGTAGTGTCGTGGCATGGTAAAGATAAATTCATAAAATAACTAATTGTAAGCAAGCGAAATCAAGACCTTTAGAGAGATAAAGTGGGCAAACCTCAATTTTTCAGTTCATTTATGAACCTAAAGAAATTATTAGGAATGCAAGCACTATTGGCAATTTGACCAATTAGATAAAATAACACAAAATGACTATATGGGCAACACTATACGAGGCCTTCACGCCAACCGAACCAAGGCAAGGCACGAAAGCGACTCTAACGGCACTAAAATTAGTTCTAGAACCTCTCTACGAATTAAACTCCGAGAAGAACAAAGCCTGGCGTCTAGAGAACCGATGGAACACACATATGCAGCGTTGAGGAGCTAGGCAGACCGTAACGCAGTTGCATAGGTACTCGACGGGAGGGATCGTACAATAGGAGCGATAGTGAGAGCTCTCCCCCTCATACAACTCTGGATTCGAATTCGCCTCAGCACACCTCCTCCCTCCAAGGGCTCTCGTGAACTCTGTGGTGACCACTGGATGAAAACAAAACATCCCAGAGTGAAAAGGAGAAAAATATCAGTAGCAAAGTGAATGAGAGAGAGAGGAAAAGAAAGAGGAAAGCAAGTTTGGAGGGTGAGAAGAAAGGGAGGAAGATCCAGCCGGCCGTGATGGAGTCGTTGATACTGTGGAGAGTGGAAACGTGAAAGAGTTCCGGTCGTTAGAAGGCGCCCGCTTTCCGGAAATTCCGTCATTTTGAGGGTAAAAAAATATAAGGGAACAGAGCCACCCCTGAGGAGAGCCCCCATCCGGCGGAAACTGTAAACAACACCGGCCAGATTCCGGCCCGGTAACAAATCTTACGCACTGGCCTCACTCATTTATTAAGCGAACGTTTCCACTTCGCCTCTCCCCTCCCTTTTCTCCAACCAAATTCTTATTCCATAATCAGGGATTCCACTTAAAATACCGTGAAGGCTTTGAACAATAGCAAGCCAAGTGATATTTTCGTTTTGTAATCAGGTAAACTTTAGTAAAAATACAGCAAACTCAGTTTTTAATCGATTTAAAGATATTCCACGTATAAAAGTATGTTACACAAAAAAATCCATAATTTTCATTTGAAAGTTTAATGAAGATCGGAAATTCTGGATATTAATGGATGATTTTGGATGGGCTATTAGCTATCATTCCAACTATTTTCATAGTACGGGTATTGTAATGAAAACTAGTAATAAATGGCCTCAAGATGTGCATTTGAATATGCGGGACGATAGGCGCAAGTTCAACCGGGAAATTAAAGTTACTACATCACAATAAAACATAATTGATTAGACCTCAAATTGATTAGGAATAAAGGAGTACATTACTAGAATTGATTGCGAGTTTACACAGGAGGGATGGATCGATATGGGATCGTTTAGCGTGTTGAGGTCCTTAACTAACCTTCGATTTTGACTTAAATTGGTTAGATTATAAATATTCTATTAATAATGTTGTGTTTATGGATAGTCCCTGGGTCTTGATTCTTATTCACTTAGGTCATCTTTCGCAATAATTCAAATTTAATCCGGGTTTCCCTTTTTAAATTACTTTTCAATTCGTTAAAACCTTTCGTCCACCTCTTTAATGACACCCAGAACACCGATCTTTTCCTTTACCTTCCGAGCTTACCTGATCCTCAACACCTATCACAATTCTTCAAACACTCCACTCATCTTGAACATTTTGTTACTTCTTAAAAAGTCTCCGTTCACTTTTTTTGCCTCTTTAAAATTCCATTGCCAACTTTCTTTCTTCTCCTAACACAGATACTCCCAGACATAAAATGTTTCATCCCTTCTAGCTTGCGCCCGCTGACATTGAACTAACTCCTAGAATTTTCACTCTTAGAGGATTTCGTCATACTAGTGGTCTTGATCCCATCCCATGATTTTTTCCCTGCATCTTTAACTCACTCTTCACCGTCCACCGTTCTTTTGCTGAGTTGACTAACTAATAATTGATCATGCACAATTCAAACTGCATTAATTAGTTCCCCTCCCATATGTATTCCCAGCTCTATACAAGCCTCTAATTACAAACTTCTCCAAGAATATATTGAACAGAGAAGGACGGCGTTAGCTCTGGGCAGTCTTATCTCACTCACCGACCTAGCACTGCCCATTACGACTCCCAATCGGCTGCCCAAGCCCTTGATACCATGGGATTTGTACCGAGGGTGTAGATAACTTTTCAAAAACCACTTATATATCTGTGTACAATGTACCCTGCACGGATGAGTAACAGGGTGCGACTCCACTCCATGAGTGGGTTATCGAATCAGCAATAATACTAATAGCGACCAAAATACAACTAATTTACCAAAGGACGTTGGAAACTACTGTTAGGGTTGCTATTTGATTACATGAACATATAAATAACTGAGATCTAATTGAAGAATCATAAAAGGCTTGTCACCATGCCTGGCTCAGTCGCAGGCACAATGGACTTTTCAAGCATTGAAAAGTCGTCTTGCTCTCAAAATAATATTATTTTTTTAATGCAAATAATAACCAATTAATGTAGATATTATCTTAGAGTTGCGTGGGCATATCTGGGCAGTATTTGCCAATGTACCGAGAAGGGCAGTCGCTCGGTTCCGAGGTCCAACGCAGATGTGATGGACACCGAGGGTTGGGGACGCAAGGTGCAGGCAGGCATCCTCACGGAGGATGCTAGCTGGGACGGAAGGCGTGGGAGTTGAGCCGGTGAGGACGGACGTAGGGGAGTCCACGGAGGTGCGGGATCGGAGGGACGAGCGGGAGGTTTGGAAGTGGAGAGAGAGTGAAGAGGGACGGGAACCCGGAGGGAATCGACTTACGGTCACTTCCGCTCCCCCCGATCAGATTACAACCGTTCGAAATTTTCGAGGAGGCAAGTGTGGCTCAAGGCGGCAGCCGCCCCCTTTCCGTTAAAGCCCCACCCCTCCCCGCCACTCGCTCGTATCCTCTATCGCTCCAGGATGTAATGGGGATGCTGGATGCGCTCTCCCCATGAAGTCATCGGAAACACCAACAGCCCGAGTCGAAACGGAGAGACGCCCTTTAGATCAGTGTACTTATATCGACCGTGACGACCTCCGGCGAAACATTTCGTGAGGTGGAAGGTGCACCCTTTCAATAACCAAGCTGAATACAATTAAAAAAAGCCTTGGATTATATTCGTCTGACGACCGTGTAGAGCCGCAGGGGTATTTCATGAGCAGAAACTACGCGGAGAGGCGGTAACTGGAAATTTTAAAATTAGGAGGGTAATCGGCAATCTTAAACACTATCATTTTGGAGGAAGGTAACGTAAAACGTGGCCGGAACGTTGCGAGTATTTAAATTCACCACCCAATGTGATATCACCCATATGATTTTGATTAATCAACTTTTAGTAACGGAACTAAAGAAATAAAATTGAATCAGAAGGAAAGCATCTCATCGTAAAAATGTGGTAATCCATGATAAGGCCTCAGAAGTAATAACGGAAGCGTCGTATTGAAGAGTGCTGGCGCTATTTCTAATTAGCATCAATTAGCATCAAAAGTTAGGAAACAGAATGGTCAGAGTATATGCCAACGACACAGTCGTATGTGAGTAAATGATGAGTTCAGGAAATGTCTACTACCAAAATTTGGTAGTGAAGGCTGTTTGGGTGCTCCACCGGGTCAATTCTTCCATCGCTGTCGAAGTTTCGAAGAACAAGTTGTTCTCCATCCTCAGGGCTGATTCAACTCATTACTAGCATGCACCGGGAAAACTTGCGATCTTTTTTTTACGAAAATTTAGTTTCACAGTTCACTTGTAATCCACCAAGGATAAACGTAGTGTATATGACATTAGAAAATTTACTGGAGTATATTTAAAAAGGAAAAAAATTGAAGACATTTCTCATGGTTCCGATAAGCGAAGTGAGGAAACTTTTAAACCGAGGGATTCCATGCGAGTAATATATAGACGGCGAGTTCCTTGAAGTTCGTCATTGACGGATGATTTATTGGTTTTAAAATGAGTATGAATATGTACTTTGAAATCAACTGTGAGAAATTCCTGAAACAAGAAAAGCCAATTAAAGCGATCCTGCAAGCATCCCGAAAACCGAATTGAACAGATGACATCATGGTAACCGTCACAAATGATCACAACCCCGCGATACATGATGAAACGACGAAAGTGAGGCTGGACGAGGTGAACGCCTGGCTGTAGCTTTTTCCGCAGCCAAAGGGAAGAATCACGATCACCTTGGACCGCAAGGAGTTTTTTCAACTGAGTGAAGATTCGCTCGCGTGGGATACGATGGAACTCGGAAGGGAGGGAGACGCAGCCCGCAGGAGATCAACCGGTAAACTATTTGAATGATACCCCACAAAAAAGATACTCCCACTTCGAGCAATTTATTTACGCTAGATTCACTCTCACACTCTCGGTGTGGCGAATTGAGCATTGTTTCCCCATCCCAAGAACCAGGGTTTGAGTCCCCGAAGTGGCGGAAGATTTCCAGCGGAAACTCGGCCCATGCCCTGGTGTGGTGTGAAGATCACTTTAAGATCAGTTCTCTTTCAGTTGTATGGAACGATAAGAACTTGGCTGGCCAGAGTTGGCTAATTTCAACAGCTAGTTCATTCCTACTGTTTCACCGTTCTCTAACAAATTTTTTACCTATAGTTGAGTATCCACCAATCATAAAAGATGCAATTACGTAATTTGTCAGTTTTATAACAAAATAACTACAATTTAACTCTCAAAGGACAATAAATATACTGGAGGCATACTATGAGTAACATCCATGCTTCCTAACTCCTTGCGTGAGTTGGCACTCTTATTCACTGAGCATCAGTAAGTGCCAACAAAAGAACATGATTTGTACTCTAGTTAGTGATAAGACTAAAGCTGAAACAAATGCCTAATTGGAGAGTTTTGCGGCTTAAGTGCAACTTTAGGCACCAAATTCAGCAAACAGAGAATTAAAGATATAAACTAATATAAAAAAATAAAAAAACACGCTAACTTATCTCTCTTCGCCGTCCTTCAATTCCACTCCAAATATTAGCAGAAAGCACGATACAAATTTTAAATCACATTCCCCATCACCAAAACAACTCACATCAGTTTCCTTACTCGCTCTTTATAAAATGGAAATAAATTGGTCACAATTATCCCGTTGGAAAAATTTCCTCAAAAGATTTTACCAGATCTTGAACAAAAATTTTCAAGTTCTTCAAGAATGTATCCAGAAAATTCTACCAGGACCTGCGGCCATGGCTAAGTACAAAAATAATGCTACCCCTATAAAAATTTTCATGGAAAGGAAGGTTAAATCCAGGGAAAAGGTCGAGACGTAATTAAAATATTGGCTATGACAAAAACTGCCTACCCTTAACGTCATAATATTGCCTGCGAGACAATCAGTGGAGCAAGTAAAGCATGAATTAGGTCGGTAAGCACTATGAAGGGAAAAATGCATTCAAGTACCGAATAGCTATCTAAAGTTTTTCTTGGTCAATTTTGAGTAAATTTTGTTCGGAGTTTTTCAGCAGGATGAAAACCTAAGGGAAAAGGGGAAATAGGGGGAATGTAAGGTGGCGAGAGAGGCTGTGGGTAGGCGTGGAAACCGGAAGGGAAGAGGACCGGAAGGCGGGAAGAGGTCGGGAGGAGTGATGGCAAAGGGGGGGGAGGATGCGGGAATGAGAAATGGGAGAAGGGATGGCGAGCTAACCCATCCTAGAAGAGCCAGGAGGAGGAGAGGAGAAGAGATGAGGGTGGAGCTGTTAGACAGGGATTATTCTAGGCAGTGTGCGTTTCCACCAAGGGGAGAAGTAAGGCGTTGAGGGATCGAAAGGGAGTAGCGAGCATTGGTGGAGAGGGGATGAAGGGGAACCACAGGGGAGGGATAATAGGAGAAGGTACGTAAGAGGAGACGCTTTTAAAAAAAAGCTGCTTTTTCGGCGCATGGGTCCCCAGGAAAAGTGGGCGGATGTTGGAGGCTGAGCGATCGAAGTGGGAAGCGGGTGGGCTCGAGCTGTGTGAGTGGAGGGGAGACGCGACGGCGAACCAGATTGATCCGCAGATCACGTTGGATAACAAAAAGAATTGGCGACGCGTAATGGGGTAGGTGGGGGATAATAAAATTGAATCCGGTTCAGTGGGGGATTGCGTGCTTCGTGTACGGAAATCAGCTCTTGCAAAGCTACTCAAAGCCCGAGAAACGCTGGGAGAAAGTGGAAAAGCGAGTTCAGGAATTTACTCTCGCTTAAATATGCCATATCATTATCAAACTAAAATAAACTCTGGAGAAAATATACCAGCATTTTTTCAGTCCCATTATGGTATCGAATCTTCAAGCAAAATAAATAAAATACATTCCTTCTCACATATTAAACGTCGATAAACAAGTGGCCAAATTCAGTAGAGCAAAAGTCATGTTCAATATAAATAATGCCAAACAAAAAAACAAGGGTTGCGAGCTTTGAGGAACAGTAGAGACAACATCCAAGAACAAAACGAAAAATAATGAAGAAACTACGTTATGGTCATTATCGGTCAACAATCCTAGGGTTGGTTTGACGCAGCCCTCCACTCGATTCTTTTATCGGCCAACCTCTTCATAATACGTAATTCCTCTCTTTTACATACTTCACAACTTATTCTATGCATCTCATACGCGGCTTGAGTTTTCCATTCTTCTCATTCACCTTTCCCTAGACTAGTGCCATCATTAGGCTATCGTGACTTAAGACATGATCGATTAAGTTGTGCTTATGTTCTTTGCAGATTTTTCAGCAGACTTCTCTTTTCTCCCACTCTTCTTAATGCCGCTTTACACGATACAATTTTTTGTACAATTTCTTGTACAAACGCTTGTATAAACTGAACGAAATTGTATGTTTTTCTGAATGGAATTAGAACATGTCCTATTTCCCGTTCAGTCATTCAGACAATCGCACAAGCTTTCGTACAATTTTCCGCTTTACAGGGTACAATTTTCTCAATGAAGCGTTTGTAAAAGAAATTGCACATACAAAAAATTGTATCGCGTAAAGCGGCGTTTAGGACTTCTTGTTACTTACTCGGTCGATCGAATTTAATATCCATCAGCAAATGAAACAAATTATTCTTGACTACAATAAAATATTGCCCGTACATTTTCATCTCGTGGTCACCTGTGATATGTTGGTAATGTTAGTTCACATAAAACTCAAATGCATCACATACGGCAGAGCAGGATTGTTCTCATGAAAGGTTGTTTATGGAAAAAGAAGTGGCTGAATGGTAATGAGGTATCAATGCGTGGTTTCATAAGTAGAATCAAATGCTTTTCTTTCTTGGCAACCGAATTTTAAATAAAAGAGACATAAAAATTTCGGAATTTTATTATAAATTTTTGATTAATGAATTCCTCTCGGGCTTCCGCACGGGTTAAACACTCCATACCGGCCAACGTTTCCCTGTCTCACACTGCCCTGATGACGATGAGCAACGCGCTCCTCGAAACGTTGGCCGGAATGGAGTGTTTAACCCGTGCGGAAGCCCGAGAGGAATTCATTAATTATATACGCCGGGAAAGAGTCTCTTCACATAAATTTTTGACTCATCGATTGAAATCAGATAGTTAGAAGTGCTGATCTTTCCAGAGCATTTTGCAACACACTTGATGAAATCAACGAAAGGAAATGTTCGAATCTTGCAACGGGAAAGACATATAATGCCTAACGATGGAGATTACCACATCCTAAGCTCATTAAAAATTCGAGCTCGGTGATTTTTTACCGGGAGCAACTTTACTGCAAGAGCACAAGCATATAACACCCTACACATATTTCAAACGCATGAGAACGACGACATTAAAAACACCATTGGATTCTAGATGCTTTTTTTCAGACTCTCCTCATTATTTTTATTCCATCGGAAATTGCATACGGTAGCGGACTGAGACTTCATTTGCCATTAAAAGTTTTAAATCCTGAAGATGAAAGTGCTTCTTCAATAGATAGCTCTTGCATTTGAAACGCCCAGTATACGCAGAGACTCAGCACATTAATATTGAACTCCTAGTCCATATAAAATGGGATAAAACACAGGGACTGGATAGGATTGAATTACGAACACCGACCTACATTCATTATCTTCACAGAAATATCTCTCTCACACACTCTATTCCTCTGAAATAAGCCTCGATACAAACCATATTTAGATGAGGCTTCATTCTCTCGCATTTGAGCAGACACCATTGAATCTTCTGGGAAGAGAAGCCCTTCGTTTCATGAGATTTCTGTGAAAAAGAGAAACCGGCACTGGGAGAACGGATCATTTTACCACCCTTAAGTTCGTTTACCGCTTAAAAAGCGGCTTCATCCAAAAATATTTTCTTTGAAAGGCCGTAAACTGGAATCCTTTATGGTGCATTAGAAGACGGAGAAGTGAGAGAGTATTCTGGAGACTTTTCGACTGCCGAAGCCGACTTACCGATGCTGGGGAGGAGAGAGTGGGGCCTTAGTTTCGGAGGGGATTTTGAACACGAAATGCGTAGAAGAGATGGCTAGAGGGGGAAAGGGTGATGTGGAGAGAGGGATTGAGCGCTTGAGGAGGGTTGCGGGGAGATAAGTGTCCGTTGAAGAGTGAGAACCCCGGATCCCCTTCCAGGATCTGTGCATCCAAGAATATACATGAAGCGAGGGATTCCATATGAGGAAATTTGAGAATGAGTGCGGCAATGAAGCGCGACAAGGTATGAAATTTGGATTTGACAGGCAATCATTGAGTTTACTATCAGATTAAAAAGCATTTACGACAAGAAACACAAGGTCGGAATGCAGAAACAATTCATTCTATCAGTTAATATATTTACTTACGTTGTGGGAGACAACAGGCAGCTAATATTTTTACAAATTATAGATGGATGGGTGGTCGGAGATTTGGTATGATATTTTTAGAGATTGTAGGCAGAGTGGAAAGATAATCATAGTGGAAATTTTCAACGAAATTATTAAGCGGCCCACGATTTGACGACGGCCAGATAACTGGATTTCAAGTACTCTCCACACATCAATGAAGTATGGGCCTTTATTCCAATGATGAATCGATATTCGACATTCAAACACCGACTCTCGTGATGGGAAACCAACACTTAAAACATGGCACCAATCTGATTGGTCACCTTATTCAAATGTGATCTGAGTCAAGCGAACATTATGACTGGTGACAAATAACGAAGATTATAAAGATTAATTTAAAAGTCAAGGAGATAAATGACTGCATGGCTAGGATATTAATGTTACGGTAAGAAATTATAACACTGAATCATAATTTTTCTCAATTTACAATTTGTCATATGCGAGAAAAAGTGCCCTTCCAGCAAGGCAAAGAATCTATTTTTTCACATATCACATCCAAATTATAGGTTTCCTTGAGTCTAACGCAGAATGATATTTCACCCCGTAAATTAAGCACAGAATTATAGTGAGATATTACTCTAGTATATTTTATGCACAACCACGGTAGTCTATAAAACTCTACACCAAAATATCAGAGGAATAATTTACGACGGTTCAAAGTACCATAATTATTTGGTACCGAGGAGATACAGCCACCCTCGAGTGAAATAGACTTTGATTGCTACAGCGTAAGATACGTGATGGAAGCGAAGGATAGAACGTAGCACTGGAAAAGGGGGCTGGCTGAGAACGCCCATAAAAAAACGGAAACTTCTTGGAAATGCTCTTTGGAAAAAATCCGAAACTTCCGGAGAGGCCCAAAAAATCTGTTCGAGGATGCTTCGTGCCTTAAAAAGCACTCGGATTGGGGGGAGGAGGCAAGGGTGCAGGGTCGCAGGAGTGGAAGCGGGAGATTAAACGGGGCAAGGGTCATGGCGAGAGGATGAGAGTAAGAGGGAACGGCTGGCGGTGCGAGGAGCGCGGCAGGAGGCCGGCGAGCAGGGTGCTTGAGGGAAGAGGAGGAAGGGATCCCTGGGCGGGAGGGTGAAATGAAGTGCGGTCGGCGGTGGTTTGCGTCCACACGAGTGGTCTGCCACGAGGAGGGGGTCTCTTGTCTTCACTCGTAGCGGAGAGCGCTCCTTAAAAGTTTTTCGGTCACTCACGCTTAGCGTTGACGAACCCATCGACCCTTCTACGTTACCAACGCTACACACCGCCTGAAAAGTAAATACGGCATCTGATCCTAGCCTCCTGAACGAAAACCTTCCATTCAAATTTTTGAACAAACCGATTGCCCTCGAATAGAGCTAAATAAACTCAGAGGAATTATGATGATGAAAAATAATATTTTAATACTCTTACTGGTCCAACACGACAAGTAAAAATAAAAATACAATTTAAACAAGCTAATTACACGCAGAGAACATTTTTATAACGCACAAATGTATATTGCATACAGATTTTTTACAGATAAACTAAATGAACGAATGATTCCATAGCATTCAAAAGGGCCTTATTTAATAAACGGTTAGACAAACGCAAGGCATGCAATAATGCTGAAAATAAACAATGATTTTTATCTTGCTCCATGGAGATATATTTCTAGCTCCCATTTCCTGAAACAAAAAAAGGAATTCTACAAAGGATTTTTTTATGAGTACTTAAGATCAAATAGTAACCTTCTGTTGATAAACAGAAGGTTACTCTTCGATCTGAGAAGGTCGAAGAATAAACGTCTGGGGGAATCTGTAGGAAATTAGTTCTACCACAATTCTCCAATTCCTTAAATTATAGTGTGCCTAACATTTGAAAAAATCATACTCCCTCATCCACTATCATTAGAACTGAATGCCGAAGGAAAACGATCAATCAAAAGCTGCCTAGAAGACAAGCAAAGGAGTGATACAGTTGAGGGAAGCTTCAACTGTTCGAAATCGTTCGTGTAATTTATCAATGGTTGGAGGAATATTTTCAATTTAATAGAATGCACTCCCGGAGATGGCTAAGTGATTCAAAATTCGCTGAGTACCTATTCTGTAAAATAAAGCAAGTGAAAGAGCTTTTTCATTTCCATAAATATGGACGCATATAAACTAATCATGAATATATTAATTATAAGATCGTAATTCATTAATGATAAATGAATTATTATATGAATCATATTCGGGAAAATTTATCTAGAGAATTTTGAGCACCGGAAGATCAGTATATTTATGCCACTGAAAAATATCGTTAGAAAGACACAAGAGCGTCGTATCTTTTTGTGGACCACTGTCTGAAGCAATGAACTCATGCTATACATTTTAAAACGAAATATTTTCCTACCTCCCATTATGATATTTTTAGAACTAACAGGATACCTAAAAACTTCACCAATTGACCATATTATTATTTTCAAGCAGGAAGAGTGAGGACACTACCTATAAAACGCAGGGAAATAGCAAATAACAAAGTAATCATGGAACAAAATGGCTGAAAATGTAAAGATACAAACTACTTCCAAGGCTAGATTTCTGAGAATGGCGCAAGGGAAGAAGTACTTATTCTTGCATATTTCTGCCCGACAGTCTATCAATGTATATCTCAGTCCATTGCTCTCATTTTGCCTTATCCGTCCAACCTCATTAATTACCGCAAAGATAAAAGGTAACCGCAAAGGTAAATAACAGCGGTGTTAGCATCAAACTCAAACGACTCTTATTTAACTCGTAACTGGCTCATGGCAAGAAACATTCGAGTCCCCAAGATGAAATGAAACAAGATTTCAATGAATCACTGAATTCATTCATGAATTCCTAAAGGGTGCAAATCAACGATGACTGGCAGTTGTCTGTCTCTGGCTCCATAAAAATACACCCAGCTGTCGTTAATTTGGAAAAAAATTAATAAACTTTGCTGACAAGCATTTCATAACAACGCCCCAGCTTGTAAAGAGAACGCGATAAATCACTAAATGCCGCCCTAAGATATTACTCATTCACGGGGTCCATTCCGGGTACGAAATAATATTTCTTTGTGTGTAGGCGATAAAAGATATGTTATGGCGTTACTCGAAGAAAATTCTTTGGCGCAGGAGTGGAATACAAGTAAAGACATAGATATTGCTGCAATGAAATCACAAATAAGTTACGCAACGAATAATGATGACATTGAATTGAATCACAGTGATAAAAGACAGAGGTTTCACTTGGAACCGGGAGTGTTGGGACGCTGGCATTAGCAGATCGTATACCGCCAAGGGCGGAGGAGGGTGGGTTTAACACTCGCTTACACATTGAAGAGGGAGGTTCATAAGATGCCCGTAACAGATGTTTCAACAGAAACGGGCGGGAGATGTTTTTTCAGCAGTGAGTGGAGAGAGAAGGCGGTTCACTATAAGAGCTAAAAAAATCCAAAACAACAGCGCAGCGGAAAATTCGCTCCCCTGCTGGCAAATGATTCGCAGGCGACGCTCCTCGCTGGTCCCGCGCGAAAGCTCGAGCTTCCACTTTCGCAGATCGATTGCGCGATCCGACTCCTCTCGCTCCATTCGGTATCGCTCACTTCAACGCCCGACCATAGAAGACATTGCAATTTCTCCGCAGCCATGCCCACTAATAGCGATCACTTGACCATCAAGAAATAGGTCGGGCAATAGAAGATATTGTAGGTCTCTCTGCTCCATGGAATCGGAACGTCTCAAATTTAGGACCAGCACTCCTAGCTCATTATTGATTTGTTTACGAGTTCGACGTTACCGTCATTCTGTCAGGGAAGAACGTGTCGTAGCTCTCCTCTTTAGCCTTAAGAATGAGGGTAATTTGGAAACCGGTCGACGAATGAGTAATTAATCAAGGAATGATACAACGAGTATGCATGTTGAAACTGGGGGAACGACATGAATGTATTTTTCGGATGCAATGACAATTTCATCGGTAGGGTCTCCCCTGCTACCCACCATCGAGATCGTTAATTAGTTACCACTCAGTCGCAGAGGAACGCACTGACAACTGAAACTGAAGTATGACCATTCACAAAGCATTGGTAGAATAAATACGATTACCTCAAGGAAAATAGCCGAATTCCAACATTAATCCTTCCTGGCAGAACAATGCTAATTTTGCTGAATATCGCCATCACTTGTGATTTCGAGACCGATGAGAAAACTAGAACGAAGTAAACGTCACCACGCAAGCGTCGAAATGAATCACTGAAAAGGAATCTACTAATGGAACACGGAGTACTCATTGCTGAAATGTATTCCTCACAAGCTAATAGACATGTTTGGCTGTTCAGTAGGTAACTCTGTTCAGGATTACCTACATTTGATTTTCTTCGTATTTGTTTACCAAAGATACGAGAAAATGGATTGAAATTCGACAGATCAACGTTAATCACCTGGTTCAAGAGGAACAAAATGGAAGGTGGTCACCTACTAAAGAATATGGATGGTATAATAACGCGGCTAATAACAACGAAAAAACCTAAGCAGAAATGTACAAACGTCTTCAATATTTGATGATGGTGTAGGGTGCTGAAGATCAAACGGACGGATAAAATTAGCGATGAAGAATTATATAGAAAATTTTAGGAAGAAATTTTTATATGGAGGACAGTACAGCAGAGAAGAGTCAGGTGGAATATATATCCTGAGAGAGTGGATTTGTCAGGAACAGATTAGACGGAAATTTAAAAGGAATGACCCCAAAAGTAAGATCAATACATTAGCTAGCATATGGGACAAAAAAGAAGGATTTAGGAAATAAGTATCAGGAAATACCTGAGCCAGCACTGAATTGGGAAGAGGGTGCAGTCTTACACCAATTTCAGGACTGATAAACAATGAATTAAGTCAGGAAAGCTTGAGATTGGTGGTGCAAGGAATTATCGCACTAACATCGTCTAAAAAAATAAACGTTTGAAATGAGGACTGTTGACATTACGAGAGGGAGTTGGGTCAAAACTCCTGCCTCACAGTGCGGCAGATCCGCCACACAGACGGAATTTATTTGCGCGCTCCGGGTCGGGCATTAAGTGTTTTTTCTCCTTTCTTCGACTGAGCCCGCGCATTTGCTCGCTCCAGCCGGTTGATGTAGACTGGTTCTTCTCGTGTCATCGTGTCCGGAGACTGCGGGCGGATAGAAGGAAGTGGGGCTTCTGTAAGGAGTTTGAGAGCAGTTTTTTTGCGAGTTTTGCCGAGATAGTTGTTTTCTTTCCACTGAGAGGGTTAAGGAGACCGCGACAGGAGAGCATGTGTCGCGCGTAAAGCACAGACTTCCGAGGGGACCAATGACTGGGTGGCGGAGTAGATGGCACGGAAAAAAAGTGCTCCGAGACGAGCAAAGAACTCTTTCTTCATACGCATTAATGGAAACACTCTTAACCTTTCCAAGCCGTGTGGCAGCAAAAGCTGTAGTGTCGAACTATGGCGCTATAGGTTGGGAAGATACAATTAGAGAGATAGGCAATGAAGACAGCAGGATAGAGAGGTTTAAATTGTAGAAAATAGTGGGTGGCTGAGAAAACATCGAGTTGAGAAAAAAGGGTGCACTATCGTTAGCCCCGGAAGGAGTACGGGAGAAAGACTTGAAGGGAGGGTGAGTGAGCAGGCAGGTAGCCGGAAGATTGTAAGGTTGGCGGAGGGATCGGGATATTAGGGGGGGAAAGGGGGTTTGTAGTAACGGAGCGATGATTCGCGGGGGAGAGCTTGTTCCGTGTCCGCGCGCGTGAGTGCAGCAGGCGCGGGAAGTGGGCGCGATCGTATCACTCGCTCCTTCACGCGCTGCGTGACAGCAGAGGAAGTGAGAGAGAGAGAGAGGGAGGAGCAGAGGCGGTGAGGAAGGGGGGGGGGGGGCGAAAAAGGAGGGAAACGGGCGACAGAAAGGAGAAGCGGTGCAGTGCCGAAGATGGAGCGAGAGCCGAAAGCGGAGCGCTGCAAAAAGGCAACAGCTCAGGTGCGTGGTTATACATGGTCTATGTGTAAAATAAACGCCATGCAGTGAGCAATGATCCTTAACCTACCACAGAACAAAACTTAACGGATTTTTCCAGGGAGTAGTTTTAATCAATACAGTCACTGTCGATGATCAATGCTTATTCACAGATTTTGTACTTCAGCTGATTTTATAAATTTAGATGCGACAGTAATAATGATTTAAAAATAAGTGAACCATTTAAGTGCCTCTCATCCGACAAGCCTGAAAATTATGTACTCAATATAAGATGACATGTTTTCATATTAATATCTGGATATGAACATAACATACCCTGACAACGACATATTGGGGTTACTTTCAAACTTCAACCCGAGGTAAATGTTCGGTGATCCCAATTTTACGCGGCGCACAGCGTCACAGGACCCCCGATATGCGGTCGTGGCAAGTAAAAATAAAATTACTATTTCGGGAATTTTGAGCGTTGGGTTGTCTAAAGTGATACCTGAGTAGCCTTGAGTGGCCTCCGGTTGAGTGCTAAATGAGCACCAGTTAAATATAAACATAGTGAAAGTGAGCTCCAATGGGAGAGGTACCTACTCCAAAGTTTTACAGCCAAAGATCTCAATTTTCTAGTTCTGGTCTGTAATTCGGGTCTGGATGGCACCTCCGGACAAAGCAATTACAAATAGAAATATTTTTATGATAATGGTGCTCAAATGGATGATTCCAGTACTATGAAGTCCTATTTTGTACCCTTACAGCTACTGGTCGTCGAAAAAGGCGAACAATTTTTTTGTAAATTCGAAAAAAATTGCAAATATTTATTTTTAATAAAAATTGTCAACAGATTTAGTCTCAGCATCGAAATAAACGTGTAGATGCCAAATTTCATGTTAATCGGATAAAATTTGTTTTCGATGTCCGTCATATGGGGATCCTGTCACATAGTGCAGCGCACTTATCCATAGTAGTCGACCTTATGTATCCTGCGGTGATATGTGACACGCTCGTCGCAAAAAGTCCTACTGGTAAGTACGTACGCATTAAAACCGCTCTTTTGGATAGTTCGCGAAACCATTCAGCCTAATTTGCACTGAACGGCTGATTGCCATATCGCCATTAAAATGAAGTAGCAGCCTAAAGTACGGAAGCAGAGTGGGAGAAAAGAGAAGTCTGCTGAAAACTATAAAAAGAAGACGGGACAACTTAATCGGCCACATCTTACGACATGATGGCTTGATGAAGACAATCAACGAAAGAAAAAGTGAACGGGAAGAATGGAAAAGGCAGGCCTCGTATGAGTTACATAGAACAGGTCGTAAAGGGCATGAAAGAGAGGAGCACTTCACATACTGATATGACTCAAGGAGTATAAAGGACAAATATCCAAGTTAGGAAGAAAGGTCCCATAACCTGTGGCACGAGGTTTACAAAGGAAATCCACAGGTCGAAAATTGTATGACAATATATGTAGTAACTTATTTACTCGGAGCCGTACTTCAGATGGCAACCAACGGCTGTACGATCTTGGCTGTACATATTGAATCATGAATATTATGCAAAAGGCATCAAATATGTCGAGCTCTTTCAACCGCGTGCAACATCAACGTCCATAATATTTAGATCCAAACTTTTTCGGAGTAGGCGGAAGAAAAAAAACTAAATGAAGCAACAGTCGACGAGTCGGTCGAAAATTGAAAGAAGAGATGATAAATAACGCGAGCATATGTGCTCAGCGGATGGAAGACAGAAATGGCGGCGTCCAACACACGCGCCCGCGAAACACATGCAAACGCGGCCGACCAACTTCGGAAGCCCGAGACTGCAAAAAAATTGACACGTTAGTTTCGCTTCACGAGCACTCGGAGAGGGAAGAAAAAAATCGAAGGAGTGAACGCGTCGAACTCTAGCCATCTCATGCCCGAAAACAAAATCCAATCGGTCCCCTCCATCATCACCGGGCAACGGAACGTGAGTTGAACGCTCTTCCGGGACCCCATCGCCGCTGGAACGTTTTCAAGACGCGGTGGCATCGAATCCGACACGCTGAGAAGAATTTCGTCTCGGTGATCAACGGATTTCGGGTTTGGAAAGCAAATTCTTTGAGAGAACAGTATCGCGAAGTTATATTCATCGACATTTTATGATGGAAATCCTGAAATTGGATCCTAAACAATTGACAATGCTCTTGGCTCCCTATCTAAAAGCCTGTGGTCATTCTTCTGGAGCAATTAAAATGAGACTTGCTGTGATTTCAATTTAATATAGTCAGACAATTTGTCAGCAGCCAAATTTACAAGTAGCTAATGCATGGGAACATCATAAATACAAAATATTAGCAATTCATGCCGGGAGGTGTGGAATATCAACATAAGTTTTAATTGGAGTCCTAACAGGCCCTGTATGGTGCTTTCGGCAAATCAATATCTCAATTCAATAGTAGTAATCGAAGAATAATTTTAGTGGTGGCATTCTTTTATAAAAACCCGGCTTCTGTAAATACGAAACATCCGATGTACTGAAAGGAAACATTTCTCAATGGGATAAAGGCGCGATCTCATAAAATCTCTATGGGATTAAAGGTTATACAGATCTTAGTCACGGTAAGCTAAGTCGCTAACACGTCGGATACACAAATTAAATGGCGCCAGTTTACACCCTGCCTAAAAATGGATCAGACACTTGTCTAATGATTCAGTCCAGGATAACCGGTGTTTGACGGAGATGTTAGAGTGCTTTAAGACCCTATTCTACCTCAACAAATATACCACAGGGTTCGACTCTTCGGTTAAGGGTAGAGCTTACCAAATATTTAACTAATCGACGACTGAAATTCACAAACCAGGGAAGGGGAGAGAACAGCAGATAGATGACAGCAATGTCCCTTACCTATTCCACTATATAATGGCTTGTCAAATAAATCTGGCACTTAGAAAATCACACATTTGGGGTTAAGATGAACCTGCCCAGATGCGTATCCCGGTTGCGAACCCGATAGCTCCAGTTAGTGACCCAATGCTGTACCGGCTGGCCGGTACAGCATTGGGTACTACTACCATATCAACACTACAGACTATCATTTTATAATGGCATGATCATTTACGAAATTTTTCGAGCTATTGTCGAGACCTTTTGATATAGTGTGTGGGATCCGAGCAACTTATCGTGACTTTTATCAGCCCTTCATGAAATTTAACTATTAGAACAGAGCGTTTTGGTTTCTAATCCAGGACTTTTCATACGAAATGTCACAGCTCTCTTTTCTGAGATACAAGGATACGGAGGAATTCGAACCGTATCGAAATATAGGTATACTTTGGGGTGCCCGACTCCATTTCCTCTCCATCCCAGGGGGGATCAAGCCCGGAGCGCCCTTTCTTGAAAGTCAAAACCTGAAAGCCATGAGACAACGCCCTTCCGTTTCCTCCGTCTTGAGCGATTATTCTTGCGCATGGAAGGTGAAACAAGGTAGAGAATAATTCCGCGATTACCATTTCGCCGACATTGACAAAAAACTATATCCATGCCAACAATCCCTTCATAACAGCAGTATTTTTTTCGAGAGGAGATCAATATGGAATATGTATCTAAAAAATGCAATGCAAAGTCACAAGAGGCTCTACGACAAAATGGATTAATTAAAGATGTAATTTTTCATTAATAAATTAAACATAAAAGAACCATGAATAATTCTTCATGCGAATTACGAAAACTATAACGCTATGGTAGATGTAAAATCTAACGAGGTAAGAAAACGAATTTTAAACCACGATACCGAAAAAAGAACAACTGATCAATATTACACTTTCGAATAGATATAAGTTGACATTTATAGGGGTTGCATGGCTATAAAAGGGGTGCATGAGTACATCACAGAGGAACTAAATATTTTACGCGAAGTACTTTCTGAAGGTGCACATCAAAGAAGATGACATCAAGGAAAGTGGAAAAAATGAATTTAAATGTGCATAAAAATCCACCATCCATAAAAATAACTGCAGATCGAACAATAAATCAGACACGAAAGTTGTTTACGTTCATTATTGCTTTTTTGTTCATTTCCTTCGAGTTGCGTTTGATTTGCAAGGCCAAGAAGTAGTTTGACCTCAACGGTAAAATATAAAATAATATATGTAAGAACGGAAGAAAGCCATCGCTCACCTAGAGTGAGGAACGTGGCGCAAGAATTTAAAGAGGGCAAGAAGAAGTATCTACCGATCGCGGATGGAAAGGGTCCGGCCGCGACCCGCGGGAATTATAGAGGTGATCAGCTGAAGCGTAGAGGGAAGATCTGAGTGGCAGGAAGCGGGTAGGTAAACTTCCCGAGGCGGGATCTACGTCTTGGGAGCGGCCGGTCCCCGAGACGCGGGTGGTCCATCGATATGCAAATTCGGGGGCAGTGATGCGTCGGACGCCCCCGAGGGATCACCGCCGCCCAACGCGAGGCCGAGGAAGGGAGCTCCGCATCGCACGGATTCACCGAGTCATAGTTATTATCCGGTTGGCTCATCGGAGTCCCTCGGCTGATTCCACCCACCTAGATCGTAAAAATTCCTCGTCCCAGAGAGAGAAGGAAAACGTGTACTTGTCTTATCGATGGGCGAGGAGTGGCTGGAGGTTCCGTGAGACGGCGATGACGCCATGTGAAAATATAACCCCCGGAGGGCAAGTAGAGTTTGAGAGGTTGTACCTACATGAAAATTGGTATCGTCAGGAGTAATTTTCATGTCACTACATCATGGCTACTTCAAGTATAGATTCAAGCAAGTCAAATAAAGATTAAAAAACACGTTGAGGAAGAGTGCTGGGAGAGGTTAAATTTCATGAAAGGCATTGGAGACGTTTGTTCCAATCAAGATGTTCTTCATGAGCTATCTATGAACCTGATCGAAGGGTTTTTGCAATTGTTTCCATGAATTTCAACCGCAACTAAGCAGAGAAAAATAAAATAATATCTATGCATCGAATTTCTAATACACCTTATGGGAGCTGACAGCACATATCCGACATCAGTTCCTAAATGTCAAACATCCTTCATTTGCCTTGTAGAAAGAATATTTTAGAACGCTACAAGGATAACACTTACTAGTCTGTTAAAACTTGCTTACAAATGAGAAAGGTGAGCTTGATCCAAATCAGATAAATATTCAAGACGCCTAATTTTAAAAAGGGCGACGTATTCATCGCAGCTATAAATCTTTTTGAGTGAGATTCCCACAGATGAAACGTACTTAAACCATAAGAACGTGTTAAGGGTGAGAGTGAAATCGGCTTGATACTTTTAGATATAGTTTGAAACAACAAAATGCTACCCTAAACGTTTTCATGCAATAACTCCAAACGTGAAGGGCCACACACATATTAATTAATATTACAATAAATCTTGTAAAACATCTCGCAACTTTTCTACAACGGTCGTCGCTGAAGTTCAAATGTGGGGGGAGGCTCCTCGAGGCAATGGGAAGGCAAGACCCATTTCTTTTTCATTCCACATCCTCCTTCACTCCCTCCCACTCCCAACTCGTGCACTCCCTTCCTTTCGCATCATATTGTCCATGGCCCGTCAAGGGGAGCGGTTACGCAAAGAAACTTTCCACAAAGAGCAGAAATCGAGAACCGGAAGCTCCGGGAAGGGACACTCGATTCTCCCGCTCGACCTAACCCCTCTCCTTCTCCCCCGCACACCCCTCTCCCCTCCCCTCCCGCTCTTCAGGGCCTCCTCCCTTCTTTTTCGGCCCCTTCGACCCACAGTGTATGCTCACCTTTTCGGAAACGGAAAGGTTTGAGTAAAGAAAGGGGGAGGAGGGAGGGAAAATGGCGCAAGATTTGATCCCCTTGGGAACTCGCAAGGGTGTCTCCGAGAGGATGTGGAACAGGGTTTTTTTTTCAAAAGGGTTCGCGAGACGGACGCGAGGTCTTCGGCCTATCATCTCCGCTGATCTCTTCGCCCATTCGAAGGATGACATCCGTTTCGTTTTAAGTGATTATAGTTACACTAGTTTGGGAACAAGTTATTTTTTTCTGCAACTTTCGATTCCAATGAAACTAACCGAGAGGCAACGTAATTCTCCCCATACAATGGCCATAAATTGTATTGCGAACCGAGAAGCATTTCTATTTCAACGCATACCCGCTTTACTCGGAAATTCGAAGAAAAATTACGAGTAAGTACGCAAATATACTCCATGACACTAGCAGGAATCATGTAAATTGTTGTACTCTACGAATTTCCAAGGATAAATACACTCAAATATCTAATAAGTTACGGTTAATAATAATTTTTTACCTAATAATGCTTCATGGTAATCTTCAATTTAAAGCACCCTTATTGGGGAAATTGTCACTTACTTGTGACCTTCCTAAGGATGTCTCAATTAGCCCATGTGTGCTACTAATACATAAGTATATTTACCTTATCCACCCGTAGTGCTAATTAATTTCAATGGCCTCCTTATTGAGGCTTCCGCGGAGTGTCCGTTTCGAAGATCCATATCTTTCGGGATTTCGTCCACGTGGGTCCATTCTGGTTTCGCCAACGTTTTAGTTCGCGTCTTCAGGTCCGAAGAGTTTTTCAGCAGATTTTTACCGTCTCATTTACCATTCTGCCGTATGCGCTCTGATGATCAAGTGCGCGTATTTTCAGAGGGCCTGTCCGCAAATATGCGTAAGTCATTTTGCATACTACCTTCTTCATGAAAGCCTGTCATCTAATGACGAGTCATAAAGTGTAAGGTTGGAACATTATCATCTCGAAGGGGATATAATATAAGTTAAGTCTACGCTACGCTCGAACCAGAAAATTGCATAAATGGCAAAAACATTATTTCAAGGTTTTTGGTGTGAACATCTTGCATTATATCCACACCAGCGTAGATAACTACTCAATTTTCAGAGAAACATTTGATATCCAATAAAATTTTGCGTTGATCATATTCATTTGAAAAAAGGAAAAACTTCTAAATGAATCAACGTGAATGCCCTAAAGAGATTTTGCCAAATAAATTAAACATTTAATCCACCCAAGCACGCTGACAACGCGAGCAAGGCCGATAGCTGATTGAGGAATGGCATTTTCAAATTCTGTAACTGTTGGCATATTCCCGAAAACACGGCGGTCACATTGATTGTCGTCCCATTCGTCACAGGCCATTATCCGTGGGAGGAAGTGAAGGAGGAGGGAGGGACGAGACTCTTTGCCATTCAGGAAAACCCCTGAAAATTGCTCCGAATCCCACTTCACTGGCAAACACTCTCCTACACTGCCTTCACAATGGGGATGAGAGAGTCCCCTTCGCCATCAGTTCACAAGAGAAACACTTCGGACAAAACCTTAGCCGGCCCTCGTTCCCTTTCTTCCCGATCCTGGGCGAACTTCCTCGCAATCCCTACCCCCTGTCGTCTCCTCCCACAGGGTGTCGGGGAGGAAGAGGGGTGTGCTGCTCCACTCATTCTTTCCTTCATTCGTCCGTTTACCCGTGCACCCTGGGGCACCCGACCACGACCGCCCCATCGTAGCAGGTAGGGCCGATACTCCCACGCATGGAACCAAACATTCGCCCTCTTTCCTGGACGTGTCTCTTCTTTCCACCCTCCACATCCTCCAAACCCGAGGCAATGGCATCGCCCGGTGGTTAGGATCCGAGAGGTATTCACCTGCTCCTGCTTTCATTTTCGATGCTTTCAAAACGAGCGATACGATACGATATCGCCGGTCTGGAAAACCAAAGATCGCAGGTTCGTATCCCGCCAAAAGCGTATATTGTATTTTGCAGACGGTATGATTCAACGTTAACATGTTAATTTTCTAAAACCGAAAGCTACAACTACAACTATGATATGATACAACCAAGTACTGGTCCTCGTCACCAATATTCGAGATACCGTGGGTTCGGTTCGAGTTCCCTTAGCATTTTTATCGGTCAAACGAGAACAGAAATAAACCCATTGACTACTTATACGGATTTTGTTCCACCAGTTTAGCATAACTAGCAGTTTAAAATAACTAACTCTTTCAATTGAAATTGAGTGTAAATAAATCCTTTATTCTTTTGCCCGATAATGCTGGTTTACAGAATAAATAGCAAAACGATCAAGTCTCCAAGGGAAATTCCTCGTTATATTTTTGAGAGGTAAGATCTTTCCATATCTCATGGCAACGTCAAGGCACTTCGATTGGGGTGGTTTAACTACAACTACATACACGGAGAATATTTCTGGATGCTAATAAAAGAATTTTCGAAAATTCAGAAAAAGAAAAAAAAAGAGCAAAGAAAGCTGCGAGAAAATTTTATTCTACTTTCTACAACATCATGGGTCAACATTCCAAGGATCGGATTGACGCAGCCCTCCACTCGATTCTTCTATCGGCCAACCTCTTCATATTGACGTAACTCCTCTCTTTTATATTCTTCACACTTGCTCCATATATCTCATACGAGGCCTGCCTTTTCCATTCTTCCCGTTCACATTTCCCTCGACGATTGTCTTCACCAGGTCATCGTGTCTTAATATGTGGCCGATTAAGTTGTCCCGTCTTTTTTTAAGGTTTTCAGTGGACTTATCTTTTCTCCCACTCTTCTGAAGACTTCTCCGTTTGTCACTCGATCGATCCATTTTATCTTCATCATTCTTCGGTAGCACTGTATTTCAAATGCTTCCAGCCTGGACTTCACTGCGGCTGTTATTGTCCATGCTTCGCTGCCATATAGTAGAGAGCTCCTGATGTATGTTCTAATGAAATGTTTCCTTACTTTCTTCGTCAAATATAAGCACATTTCTTTCGGATCGTAAAATATCTACATATACCGTAATATATCTACATATCGTATAATATCTACATAAATACAGCTTCTCAATTTTGAGGAACATCGATCATTATGTTACATTGCCTACCTCAATAATCGATTACTTCAGATATGGTAATACCATTCGTATCTATACCTACGAAATAGGTACTGAGACACTGCTTCGAAAAACAATGAGACAAAATAACACAGTCCGCCATGGAAATAAATATATCTTACCATGACCAACGCGATATTCATGACCAACGCAAGATTGTATTACTGGTCTGCTGAAAAAGGTTAATAATTTAACCTATCCAGGTAGTTTAAATTTTCAAAATTCTACGACAGCTAGCATGAATTCCTCACACTATCGAAGAGAAAAGTAAGTGCAAACATTCTCATTTAAGGCAGACCGCTACATCGATGGAAATCATCAACCATCCACTTTTTGGCTCTCTACGTTTCTCGTCATCGACAAGGACGATTTTTGAAAATATCGCTAAGCCGTCGACGCTTTCATTGCCTCAAAGCTTCACCTGCAGATCCGACCGGTAGCAAAAAAAAAAGGAAGCAAAATAATTGAGCAAAATTTAACTGCACAACCAGCGCCAGATGCGAGAAGTCGACCTCCTAACGAAACGAGACACCTTGGGATAAGGAAAAGAGACAGGTTGAAAGGGACCTGAGAGAGATAAGAAGGCCTCCGGGATTGGAAGGAAACATTTTTTGGGAAAAAAGTGCGGTCCAAAAAAAAGAGGATTGAAAGAAAAAGGAAAATGGGGCATCGTGTGTCGTGAGCGACCGCAGAGTAAATGGCGTAAATCTTCAGGCGACGATTGTGATCGGCTCTGGGGAGGAGCAAGGGTTTATGTGTCCTCAAAGAAGGTGCTAGAAAGATGGGCGTGGGAAATATTTCCTAACGAAAAAAATTAAATTCAACGGAAGCTGAAACGGGAATGGAGATAGGAAAGCCATCGCTGGAAAGACAGCCGTACTTTCCGAAGAATAATAGAATTGCTTCGCACTGGATTTGTCGTGAAAATTGCGATGAAGTTATGTTCGTTAAATGTATGGTCGAGGAGGGAAGACGAGAATTTCGCTCGTGACAGTGAACCGTCACATGCAAAATGGGGTCTGGTCGGGCGATTACAGTTCTGTCTTCTATGAAAATTTTTTTTTATCGGCAGTCACTTTGTGGAATTGCTTCATAAAGACAGAATTCGTAAGTTAACAATTATTTCATTAGTCGTTAATTTCTTATCTCATAGCCATTCCTGCCATTACTAAGATCCATTCCCCAGGTACAACAGCGAAGACTTGTAAGTTAATCCCCTTTCCATAGGCAAAGAAAGTCATTTTATATGTATTGCTTAATAAATTCGACTTAATTTAACATATTTCATACATAAGAAGGTATCTTTGAAAGAATGCCAAAATAATTAATAATAATTAAAATGCCATAATAATTAAATTATAAATTAGGGGTAGGTGACGGATAGTTGACGCCTTGGTGAAACTAAGGATGGATGAGCGGTGGAGTACAGACGGGATTTGTAGGAAGAGAAGACAGGGCGGAGAAAAAAAATAGACGCCGGCATTAGCCTTCTCTAAAAGAAATGCGCCAAAGGATCTACGGTTTAACGTCCCATCCGACGGATGAGGTACTGTACTCGAATTGCTCTCGACATGGCATTTACGTAGGCACCGACATACTATTGAAAAGTCTGCCATCGCCGGGATTCGAACTTGAGCCCTTGGGGTGTACGCTCTATCTCGAATTACAACACTAACCCGATCCCCACCATGTCTAGCTTTGAACAGTTAACTGTGATATCGAATAACGTTTTACATATCTCGTCATTCTCAAGCACGTACGTATCATAAAATGGAGTAGCTTATTGAGTGAGAGCAAGTTTTAAAGTTTTTAGGAAAACCAATTTCAATCATTTTACTTTTGGGGAAAATTTTGACCTCGAAACAATCTCATCAAAGCAATGCTGATGTTTCTTGGAGGTTGATGGAGTGCTACTGTTCCCGAACTCTATGCCACTTCAACCGAGTGGAGAAAAACAAAAGGAAACGAATTTTCAACGAGGATTTACTTACATCAAGATCCGTCAATCTTAACTTGCTCCAGAAAAAAATGCACCCCTTCCCACAGGCGTAATTACAGCTCAACGCAGAAAAAAGCCGAAAATGGCCCCTTTCCCCGCAGTAAAACCGTGAATTCGTAATTGAAGAAACGGAATTGGCAACGGCCTTCCATTTCATGACAGAGGACGACGATCTCATATAAGGAAAAAACAAGGGCTTAGCGAATGTGTTCCATATTCATGAACGGAATAAAAAACGGACCCAAACCCCAGTTAAATTTATGAGGCTGCACCACTTTCAAACCAGCGTGAGGTTTTCCTTTCTTGATCGACGAATAGTTGGGAACCGGTCCTTGTTTCTGCAAAATGAATGTGAAAGGCCAGCAAAAATCTTCTAAGTACGTCAGCTCAGCATGAGAGTGATGTGCACGGCGCAAACGCGAGACATAAAAAGAAACTATCTGCTCCATTTATCTTATTCAACATTAAAAAACTTTGGTACCAGCATTCAAAATCTCGAGGTTATCTCAACTACCGCTGCCATCGTGGCTGGGCTGCGCTTTTTCCGTTGGGAAAATTAATAACTTTACTGACTGAATGATTAAATAATGATTGTATTTGTGTCCAAGTTAAATAAAAAACATTTGTTCAATAATCAAGTGAACCTAAAAGTAGAAGATCATAGAAATAAGACATTTCGTGATGTTTCACGGGGTCATCAAACTATTTCCAACCCTATGCATATCGTATGCATATCCACTCACGCAGTACTGTCGATAAATACTGTTTGAATCTGTTGATGTTCAGTTCTTCGGTCCATAATGATGTTCCCAATTTCCTGACCTTACATGCGTTGGACCGTAAATAAAATGTAAATTCACTAGAGAAATTCATGGAAGATAATTATCGTAGAATCATATTTTACTGAAGGTATCTACTTCAAATCAAAGGGACTTTTTTGCAAGACACACCGATAGCAAAAGAAAATGGAGGCAACATCTTCAGCATATACTAGCAGACAACACGAACATTTGCGGTATGTAAGAAAAAAACTCCCCCCCCCCCCAGCCTGGCGCCGTCCACTACTGCTCTCCGCTTTTCCGCATCGAAATTACAAATGTTCAACATCCACTGCGAGAGAAGCGCAATCGCTTCCGCTATAATCTATCATCACGATGCCATTTTTTGCACCTTCCTTTCCTCGGACTGTACGCGCAGCGATGAACGAATTCCCCGACGATGCTGAATATCCATCACGCTATAACTTTAAATGCCTGTCGAAGGACTTTGCATAAAACATGCCTCCGATAGCGAAATCGCTTGTCAGTGGCAACGACCACATTGCCAGAGGGGAAAAAACACCAATTTACGAGACGAAAACAGCAAAAAAAATCCCTTCTTGGAAATAATTGTCTCCTTATTTCATAGCGGTATTGAATGACAGAAATAGGGATTTTCCGCAATATACGCCATTGTAAAGATTGGATTTATTTGACTGGGAGCAGTGGTGGATACACATATTTCCCCTTTAATACTAGCGAAACTAAAATGACACCGTCAAAGAAGATATTACACACATAAATGGAATAGGGACATACGGTAACGTTCTCAGGCCATTAGCGAGCATTAATGTTTCATAAAAGAGCATTAATCGCCAATCACTACGATCACTTTTAATTCCACCAGCTTGATAGCAAGAGGATGGATTTGCATACGGGTATTTCTTTCTTACAATTCATGCCGGCCCCGGTGGCGGTAGGGTCGCGGGTTTAATTTATCGCATGGGGAGGATTTTCACTGCCCGGGGCATGGATTTTTATGCAAGTCTTTGTTATTCATTAAAATTCCCGGTGTGAAAGGCCACATGTGCTGTTTTCGGGTTCACGAAAAAAAATAAATAATTTTTCGCGAATCGCGAATAGGTATGGGCTAAAGTTGACCGCAATCTCGCCAGAAAACATGAATATAACTTCACGTTCAAATTAACCTACTATTTAAATAAAAATATCAAACCTAGGCAATTAATACATTAAATCACAGGGATTAATTCAAAGCAATATTAGACGGCAACGCAAGAAAATATGAGCATAATGGGCTCAGTAAGTTAAGCTTAGTGGAAGTGAAAAAGATATCAGCAACAAAAAACACTGACGGGTACTGAACTAAAGAGAGAGAGAGATAAAGACGATAACTGGGAGGGAGGGGGTGAGGAACAACAACACGGAGAAGAAAAAAACTTGTACACGCATGTACGAAATATAATGCTATCCAAAGCTTGTCCATCATCACTGTAGCATTAAAATAGTTACTAAATGAGCGAGAAAGAATTGAATAACTCTATTGAATTTTATTGGTAAGCCATAATTTATTTAATATTCCAAGTTCGCAATTTTTTTAATGTGGCAGAAACCTTGGACTTTGAGCTCAGAAAAATAATTATAATTAACACTCACAGCGAAATTCGAAACGCTGACCTAAAATCAATGAATGGAATGCCGCCATAATCACAATCAATATCATTCAAATAATATGCAAAAAATTCCATGGCAGCGACGCTTCAAGAAATCTTCGGGAAGCAGAGAAAAACTCGACATTGACGACAGATGCGGCGACAAAAGACAGTGAGGCATTGAGACGAGCATGAAGAAGAAAACGGGGAGCACTCCGCTGATCTAACCGGGAGTGAGGATGAATCATGGCGCTCAACTCGCTTTAGGGAAGTGTCACAGCGTCTATGCACATGTTGCGCTTTGAAAAAAAGCATGGATGGGTACGAAGGAGGCACGGAATCCCACCGAGTGCCCATCCACTATCCTTCGCCCCCCTTCACCACCAAGCTTGCACGGCAGCATACCTCCCCACACGAGTGCCTCTCCTTGCCTTCCTACGAGAACGAGGTTCCCTCGATCCCGTCCTCCTCCCCTCCGTCCGGCAGCTTTTGCAGAAACCAAGATGGAGAGGAGGTCCGACAGGAAGGCGGCGGCCGGTTTGATTGACGCGTGGACGGAAAGGGTTCGGCTTAAGATGGAACGCGGTGGAGAGTAAGGGGAGGGAAAAGGGACGACGTGGGAGGGTTTGGTCTGGGAAGGAAAGGAGTGGATGCTGGCTGGCGTCCTACGCGTCCTCGGAGAGTCTAAGAAGGGGAATGGACGGTTCGGTTGCCCCGAGCCTCTTCCAAGCACCGCCACCTGCCCCCTCACCCCACAAGACGCACCGCTGCCGCTCCGGAGACGAAGAAGCGCCCCCGTACGCGAAGGTGCGCGAGACGAAAGTAAGGAGGGAGGGGGGAACGAAAATACGTTTCTTCCGCCGGATGAAATACTAGGTAGGAAATTACTGGATTTAGCAAAAGTGCGCAAGCCAGAGCAGCGAAGGAAAGTGGAGGGCAGCACTACACTACACTACACTACAAGAGTAGGATCTCAGCTCCTCCACGAGAGATATGGTGTACCGTTCTATCGTAAACTTCAACGACCCAAAAAAATGAACGCTTAGAACGCGTAAACGAAGTTAAACTCAGCAAAAAGTTTTATTTTTTTAAATATAATTCGGGATATCAAGGATTTCTTGCCCCTTCCGTTTCAAATAGCAGTCCTTTAGGGCAACTATGCGATGATGCAACAAGACGACTGCCGCTGAATTGGAAAAAAGTGATTTTACCCTCGGATATTTCACTGTATTTGCCAGCTGGATTGTAGACAAAAAGTAGAAACTTAACAGGTCCTTAAGAAATATACGTTCAAAAAAAATTATGCGCCTTCTAAGAATCCTCCGAGGGGTGAGAAAGAACGAGAGAATCCCTGCCTTGTCACGGGATTATACGCTGTAGGCATAATCCACAGTCGAATATATTCAGTAACGAGTAATTAATCTTCTATGCATACAACGCTATTTATTTCCCACAAACTCAGTAAAGAGGGGTACATCCTCGGATTTACAAATGATGCTCTGGAGATAAAAGATAAGTTTCAAACTTTTGAACATTATAGTACCAAACTAATTAAATACCTATTACTTTGATGCAAAAATATCGTAGTCTAACCACAATTACTAGTTAAATTTTAACCAAGAACAACCTATCAAACAAACTTTGCCTCAATAATGTATAGCTACATTATTTTTTCTTGTACAAAGGCACATAATTCCTGTTACGATATGAATTGAGTCCCTTAAATAGGTATCTACAGCGATGAAGAAATGAAAACAATGGAAACTCATGCCATTTAGATTATAACTCCATTCAAAGCCGCAAAGTGGGACGGGAATTACCCACGTGGAAGTGGTTATAGAGCCAACCAAATGCTCTCCTCCACCATCATATATCAATACGTTTAATTTGGTGAAAACCCCTAAGTGATGTGGAGATGCGTGTGATCGATAGGCCTGCATTTCCATAGATGGGGAAGATGTGTGGGCGGGCGCGTAGCAGGCAGCAGGGTAGTTCAGCAATTAAAAATTCCGAGTCGCCCAAGTCCAGTCCTATTTTTTCGCTTCACCTGCCGTGAAATGTTACAACCGCTGAAAGCGGAAACGTGAAAGGCAATTTATATCCATTAAAAACACCCTAATTTGGGAGGAAGACCGCCTATCTACGTTATGACGAAGTATAGTATCCATTGTGAACAGCCATTCAACATTCGAGAGACGAAAAAGCTCGGATATCTATGGGTTGCATTGAAACTGGAAGAAGAAAACGTCAAGAAATCTGTCAAAGACCAAATTTGTTTGTTCATCGTAGGATGTGGGAAAAAAGAAAACTATTGGCATTAAAATTACTTTTTAATCTCACTTTTCGCTGTACCATTCTTTAATCGCACACTTCAAGTAGTTATCACGAGACCCAACACATCTAATTATATATATCTGCTGAGTCATACAACTAATTTACGAAAAAATGGTGGATTCATAGGCCAGATGGTGTAGCCGAATCCAATGACGATGAGTTAATGGCACCGGCCACCATAGAGCAAATATAATGAAACTCACTAGCATGACTATACAAATATTCACGTGAGCAACTTTCAACATAAGGCTGGACCTCATTTACGCGGGAAAATTAATTAAATGAATATACATCAAGGAACTGAAGAACAGTAAATTAATACTCGTTAGCTAGCTATATATTGATGCTATCTAAAAACTGAGAGTGGAAAGGAAATCTTCTGACAAATCTCATAGAAATGAAAAAAGGAACTTATACCATACCTATATACCATTCTAGTAGAACCAACGAGTTCATTATCTCCAAGAAACCCGTGCATGTGGGAAGGGATGACGATCGGAATCGGATTGAGAGTACATTTTCCGGAAAGCTCTATAGGGCAGAAGTATTTCACTCACCTGAAAATTAAGACAAAAACATAATTAATGATAGAAAGACAATGAAATAGGATTGGATTCACATATAGATTACAATAAGACGAATTAAAACACAATTAAGAGGTATGGAATAGTACAGGGTAGTAAGATGCGTTGATGGTCGAGCAACGTAAATCTAAGCGTCATATTTCATAAACGAGGCCGTTAACCAATTGTCGTATCGCCAAATAATAGGGTAGTTTCCTTCATCAAAGAAAACGGACTTCATTAATTGCGATTTGTGCCCTGCCATAAATGTATTTAATTTACGAAAAAAGTTTGTATTGAGAAATCCCAGTTTACTAGAGAATTAAATGTTAATTTTAAGGCCATTTGAAAAGGCTCTGAAATGGCGGGGTGCGCTGCCTTCATGCTGACGTAACAGGAAGGTAGTTTACGTTGCGAAGCATAGGAAAATTCGTCTCCTGAACTTACCGTTGTATTTCAGGGCCCCTCAGCTCTAGTGAATATTTATTAGTATTAACCTGTAAAAACTATCAATGACGGAAAAGAATTCTCAGTTAAACATGGTATTATTAGTCATTTTATAGGCTCAAGGACGTCCTGCTCGCTGTGTCTTCTGCTACGACGAAGCATGGCGTGAAGGTCGTGCGGCGATAGGCGAACTACATGATATGCTTGTGAAAGGAATACTGACTGATTTTAAATGAATCAACTGCATAAGTCATGTTAAATAAATAAAAGTTAATTATAATTAATTAACGGAATAAATATGCCTCCAATACTTGTTCATAAGCTTTAAGGGGCCGTGATACATAGCTGTTTTTCAGACCTATTTTTCAAGGAAGATTGCTCCAACAGGAAGCTAGATATCGGAATGGGGTTTTCAGTAATTAAAAGAGAAAGTATCAAACTATTACTCTATAATCCTAGATTTTACGTAATAAGCCTTGTTAAAAATATATATCGATGTAAAAATAGACCTTTTTGTTGCAAATATTGGGAGACAGAGGGGCTATTTTTTTAACTTTCGTTATTATAGAGTACAAGATTCAAGCTTAGTCTGTTGGATCCTTGAAAATTATTGATTTTTATTAAAAGACACGCTGTTGAGATATTCTGAAAGTAATTTATGTTTTTCGCCAACTCCAGCCCAGGGATACGCCTCTAGCAACGTGCAAATCACGAAACAGTTCACACATTCTCCGCCTACTGCGCTACTCAAAAAGTGCTACGGTCCCTCTACCCTAAATCCTAAAACGGTAACCTTGAAGTGTTGAAGCTTTGGGGAAGGGAAAGTGAAGGCGGGCGGGAAGCAGAGGCGAGTGAGTCTGATTTACTGACGGGTTGTTTCTTGAGAGTCAGCTTAGGTTGTCGCTCTCGGGGTGTCTAGTAATAGTCAAACTGACTAATTGTCAAGTCTCGAAATTTCATCGGAAGCGTACCGATATCGGAAAATTAAAGTAGGCAGTCGCTTGACATTTTCGATGGCGAGGAAAAAAAGAAAGGGTGAATTTTTGGCCAAGCGGAGGGAAGAAAAAAGGTAAATATTGTCATTTTTTGTGAAAACACTATCTTAATGTAATGATATATTCATGTGTAAGTATGCAAATTTCTATTATCCGAAACAGGCATCTCAAAATAATGGGAACAGAGTCGCACGTAGGAGGAACTTCTTGCGCTATTGAAGAAATCCCGTCCAATATTGACGATTCAGTAGCTGATGAAACTTTGCATGATTCATTTGACGATATGGCAATTGCCGAAGAAGGGAAAAACGAAGGTTTTTCCGGTGGAGTAACGGGAAGAAGAATTATCGACTTAAAATATGCGACAAATCGGTTTCCAATTTACTGAAAAGGTTTAACCTAAATTTCAACCTGCGTTCTGATAGTAATTCCCAGCCTAGTTCTTCTATTAAACTCGTAACACTTATACAATTATCATAGCGGCCTTTAACAAATCTAGTGGATCTCCTTTGCACATGCTCTAATTCTTTTATCATACCTTCCTCGTACGGATCCCATAAACTAGCGGCATATTCTAAATGAGGCCTGACAAGTGTAAAATAGCTTCTAGTACTCTCTCGTCGCATTTGCCTAGAACTCTTTTTACGAATCCTGATATATGGTTTGCTACACTAGTTATTTCCCTGATGTATTTCCCCCACAGCATGTCTTCAATGTTGGTGACGCCTAAGTATTTAGTAAATTCTACGTTAGATATTTTCTTTTCTTTGATGCAATAATTTTTCTGGGGAAAGTTATTCTTTTTCCCAAAGTTCATTATCGCGCATATCTTCAAATTTAATTCTAGCTTCCAACTATCACACCAATCATCAATCGCATATAAATCCTTAGCTAAAGAATGACTATCCTCTTAATTTCTTATTTCCTTATACACTACTGCATCAGAATAAATACGTAAATATGAAGAGATTAGCCGACAGGACTCAGTGGAGAGCTGCGTCAAACCGATCTGAGGATTGATGACCAATGATCACTGCTGCATCATCGGCAAAAAGACGGAGCTTGCTATTTTTAGCTACTGTATTCAAGTCATTTACGGAGAGAAGAAATAAAATTGGGCCTATCACGCTGGGGAACACCCGATGTAACTTTTGCTTCGCCTGAGGTGACACCATCTAATACCATTCATTGAACGCGTTCATGTAGGAAATCTCCTATCCAGCCTACCATATTACTTTCTATCCCGTATGATGCTAACTTCGCGAGTAAATTACAGTGGGGAACCTTGTCAAACGCTTTTCTAAATTTAAAAGCGCTGCGTCTACCTGTACGTTACCTTCTCCGGAAACTAAAATATCATGAACGAAAAGACCTAACTGATTTTCGCAAGACCGTCCCTTTCTGGACCCATGCTTATTTGTTATCAATAAATCCTGGCTATCGAGGTGTCCCCTTATTGATGTAACTATCATATGCTGTATAATTTTGCACGACAGTGACGTTATTGATATTGGTTTATAATTCGATGGATGTTCCCTATCGCCACTTCTAAAAATTGGGATCACGTTTGCTATCTTCCAGTCTTTGGGAACCGCGTGTTCTTCGAGGGATTTGTTAAATATTACTTTAAGATACGGTGCCATTTCGAGAGCTATTTCTTTATACACACGAGCAGGAATTTCATCACGACCTGAGCTCTTGTTCGGGCTAACATTTTTAGTAAGGATACGATTCCGTTATAAGATACAATTATCGATCGGGGGCATTATTTGTTGAAATCTGTCTGGTATTGTTTCGAGCAAACTACGCTTAGATTGATTAAAAACGCTCTGGAAAAATAATTCAACAAATTAGCCTTATCTAAATATTTCGCCCCTATACCCTTTCAAGGAATTAACGGTTGAAATTTTAGTTCCCTGTACTTCCCTAACATATGATCAAAATGCTTTCGGATTCCCCTCTAGTTGTTCTCCAAGTACTTTTCTCTTGAAACCACTTTACGCTTTTCTAAGGGCTATTTTTGCGGCTGCTTTATATGTAACGTTCGATAATTTTTTTAGATCGCTATTAGCTACATTTTTCTTAGTTTCGCGTGGATAACTCGTTGTCGTTTTAAACATTTTTTTAACCTCCACGTTGTACCACCCTGGTTCCCTATTCTCACTCTTATACTCACTCACCGTGTAATTTGGAGGAACTCTTTCCATGTCTGCATCACTATTTTTTCTGATGTTTAGAATTTTTCAAAAGAAGTCTGTAAGTCACGCCTAAATCCGTTAAAATCTGCTTTACTTAAAAGGCAAATCTTTCTTTTTAATTTTACATTTTTGTCAGTATTGAGGGATAATTTAACGTGTACTACCTTGTGGTCACTTATTCCATCGACATTTTTAACTTCAATAACTTTTTCATGGATGTTTGAGGCAATTAAATCGAGAACATTCTCCCTTCTATTATGCAAATTTACTATTTGATGTACTGCGTATTATGCGAACAGGTTAAAAAATGACGAGCAGATTTCTTTTTCCCTACCCCCAGACTAATGACTACATGTTTTCCAATCTATCCATGTTGTATTGAAATCTCCACCTTTCAATAATCTGTCGTTCGTTGGTATGAGAATTAATGTGCCTGATCTGTTTCTCGAGTTCTAATACTGAGTGTACATCGGAATGGGGTGGTCTGTAGTAGGCACAAACGTATATTACTTTCAAATTACCACATTTAGACATTAACACGTGCAAGCCAAGCTACCAGCTGAGACCACCTCCTATTTGTTGCAGTTCTTACGGCTAAACTGTTGTCACAACAACCAATCAACGCGGCTACCCTGAAAAATGAAGTCTATTCATGACTTGGACCGCGGACGCGTTCTCCTGCAGCTACGAACCCCACTAGGACCAGACCGGCTCGGTTCTTAGAAAAACGTAGCGAACGCATTTCCGCGAATTCCACGTTGCCACATGGTATAATGTGGAGTCTGCCAAACAGTTTGGTCCCATCGTATGTTGAAATGGCAACATTGCGTCTAGTGGTCAGCTATGTTACGAAAACTCCGCGGACGGAGGGGCTGAGAGGGAAGGGTCGTTATTGCCTCATCACCTCTGCGCAAAGAATTAAAGCGTAGAGGAGACACTGAACCAAAATATGTCTGGTTGGGTAGGCGCCGACTCTGGTAACTCTACCGGTCGACGGAAAAACTATCTCCATCATCTCAGCACTCGAAAGCGAAAAAATAATCATGTACCACGGCGCCTTAACGGAGTGCGGCGTCTATTTGGAAGCGTCCGCAGCACCACCTGGTGGCAGGTAGAGGAAATAGTTTGACGTCACACGTAGGATTAACCGGCATGCAATAGTTTGCCGTCGCGTTTTCGCGCCATTGATTTTTTTCACTTTTTAATTAATGAGGAAAAATACTTAACGTCATTTAAAAATCGAACGGCTTAAAACACGTACTCCAGAGGTTATAAACTTTCGATCAAGACAATAAAAAAATAATAGGAAACTACCCTATTAAAGTAATTCAACGGTACGATGAGTAGGAGACCAACATCTACATTCAGTCTATCTGAGAACATGGCATGAGAGATCAGGTGGTTCGGGAGGTCAATGAATAAAGGACGATAGCAGAATACCTATAATGCCGGTGCCATAGATCACTACGTGAATTTCATAACCTATGCCACGAAATTTGCGCAAACGCGTACACTTCCTTAAATGGCAGTTTCTGATTGGCATCCCACGTAGAATGGAATGTCCAAATTGTATCCGCGTATGCAACTTTGCACATGCCTTTTCACCATAAAGTTATCCTGGTAGGAAACCCTGTCTTGTTCCGGGATACCCCTCCGAGGAGCCAACCCAACAACCGCAATAACAGATTGTTTTCCACGATTTCCTTACCGCATTACTTTTTCCCCTGCAGCCTTTGATCCTCCTTCCATTGCTTTCATCCGTTGCACTTCCGAGGCACGGCCATTGAGAATGCAGCGAAGTCGAACGAATGACGGTGTCTCCTCCCATTCCCGAGAACCCCTCTCGCTTTATCTCTCTCATGGCGCCACGAATTAACGCTTTTACGACCACGAGACGCACCGAGAGATCCCGAAATGCCCCCGCCGTTTAATGATGTGTGCCTTCGCACGTCGCGAGGAGCCTGCGCCAAGGTGGGGACATGGTAGGGGGGTGTTTCAACCATTAAGGGGATCGTGCCGGCGATTACGTTTTCAGGCTCCGTTGAGGGATGGGCGGGTGTACAATTATCGTTGTCTTTTTCTGTCATTAAATCGTTGTCTGCTGGAAGATAGGCAGAAAAACAGTGATAGAGTCATCACGCAATTATATATACGTTACGACATTTACTGACTTAGGATAGTTAAATTACGTACTCCATACTTTCCCACGGATATGTATGTACGTTGTGAAAAATATTTTGAAATATAATCAAAAGTGAGTCAAGACAACCACATAAGAAACACCCGAATTGGAATTACGCTCAGCTACGTTAGACTCCAGAAAAGAGACTCGAAGAGGTGAATGAATGGAGAAAATATCAGACAAAATCCAAGATGAGTGTATCTTCGCAAGAAATGAATTGTACAAAAGACTAAAAACGTTTTGGTATGAAGAGGTCAGCTGATAGAAGAATGGAACGTAGAGCATTACAATTAAAATCAACCTAGGTACTAATGACCATTAATGATGATGCGGTTTGTGCTCACATTAAAAATCCACTTAATTGCAATTACACGGGTATTATTATTGCTTTTGTCAAAGTGCAGGAAACCCATAACTCCACGGAAGAGATCAAAACTGTCAAGACAAGCAATGGCACTATACGATTTTCAGATAGACCCTAGTATGAAAATTTGAGTACGGAAGTTTAATCTCTCTCGGCATCGCCTACAGCTGGTGGGGAAAATTTCAAATCACGTACCAGCCATGTGTCACGACATCGACTCTTTCAAAAAAAGGATCTCAAAGCGTTGAAGCAGTGGAAAAATCATCCTAAAGCACTAGCTCCAAAAGTATCTGGGAAATTTTCCTGTAATAAATTATTTCCTCTGTTCAAGACAATTTTCGGCGCAACCGAAATAAATCCCTCAAGACACGGGAAGCGCTTAGGTCTGTGTTTCCTTGGACCAGCATGGTAGGGCTGTGGAGTTGGATTATTTCTTTCCCAGCAAGAAACAATAGAAGTATAGACGCATGGACAATAGGTCTGATTTGATATCTTTCCATGCAGAAATGCGACAACCATCACACGAGGAACTTGGAAGGAGTTTGCTTGAAGCTTTCCCACGCCGTAAATGAGAAGTCGGCATGGCGAAAGAGAAGTCATCTAAACTCGATCTACGAAAGGGGAAATTCGGGAGCGTATCATTAGGACGGTTCTCAGAGAATAAAATTAAAAATTACTTAAGAAAACTCTATCCTTTGGGTTACCGGAATCAAATATTCAAACCTCATTCTAATTTCAAAATCGGATAGCTTACATCATTATCTAATCCGCGAAAGGTGAAAACCGAATATATGAATACGATTTTTGTTACTACTGTGCAAAAAGCATATCATTTAAATATTTACTCTAGTCAATATTGAAATGGAATACCAATGCAGATGACACTTTAATACTAGCTCTCTCTTTCTACCTTTTCCTTCATAAAATTTCTCTTACAATAAAAAAATTATGGAAGAGAAATAAGATTTAGTCAATGGAAACATCTCCCTCTTTTCGAGCACCAGTTGTTGCTTTACCTCGTGCTGGATGCCCAAGCAACCTAACCATGCCATCTAATTCCGGTTCAAACCATACGGTATTCCTTTAGCAGAAGAGACACGCAATATACTGAGTTTCACGGGTCACTTTCAAGATGAGCAATCTTTATTCGATCATCAATTTGTACCGCTATTATTCCGCTACGTGATTCCTAAAATTGGCTTCCTCACCCCGATGAAAACAACCCTGAGGCTGGTCTTTGGGGCATTAAAGATATTAATTTTCCATGAGAGATAGGAGTAGAAGTAAACTTAATTCTGGGAGCACTAAAGGAAAATAAATAATGCCCTCTCTGGGCCATTAACGAAGGATAATTGAATTAAATAGATTAAAAATAGTTATTTTCTAATAATCGAGGCTTGCTAATTAATCAGATTTCATGCTGACCAAACATGATATCCGAGGAAGTAATTATTCCAAATTTTACTCTCAATTTGAGGAGGACCTTAGGAATATGACCAATTGAAATTAAAGAACAAATATCGAATAAACTTAACGAGCATAATGATAATATTCTGAATCGCCAAAAGCTATACTTCAACAAAATAATTACTAATGTCACTAAAAACGTGTATGCTTCGAAGTCCTCGCTGTTTTTAAATAAGTACCTAATTTTGCAGAGGACTTCGCGTCGAGGTCACAGATTTTACGTAGATCAAACCTTCTGGAGCAATCTGCCAACAAATGAGAAATTCGTCCTACATCATCCTCAGGAAAGTTATTAACGAAATCAATTCCCAGGGGTGAGTTTCCGAGGGAAAAGATAAACGGACATCCATCCGAGCGGTGAGATCGGTAGCGTTAGGACGCTATCATGCGACGCGCAATTCATGCGATAGAAAAAAAATGAGATGCAAGTGGGAGGCTGGGGCAAAAAGTACGGGAAGAAACGTGCGTGTGTGTGTCCCTTCCAAGCCACAACCGCCAATCGTAGTGGAGAGGGATATGGGGTGAGAGAGAGGGAAGGAGGGAGATAGATAGGACAGGCACGCAGGGAGGAAACGAGAGGCTCCAGGAAGCATCGAATCGCAAAAAACCAAGCCGTGGAGAGATGATTTAGTTCTTGCGCGCTGCGAAAGACGCTGTCCGAAGGCGTAGTCTGTCGTCCCTTGCTGAGCGGGTGGCCAAACAGGGCGACGCGACGTCTTCGCGCCCCGGGGGAGGAGGGAGCGAGAGGGAGTGACAGCGGGCGTCTTGCGGGGGAAGCACTTTCTTTTTTTCTCAACTCGAATGGAGAGATATGGGACTAGAAATGCTTTCCGTTCGGTCGCACGAAAATGAAGTGGCACTGCCGGAAGGGTATCAGCGCCGAGATAATGAGAATACCAGCGGGCGGACAAGCAGCTCGGAACAAATATCAGGCGGGCGCCAAAAAAAATCATTTCAAGCTGATTTTATCCAGAGAAAAAAATTATCCAAGCAGATTGGAAATATATCAGCAGAATGGCGTGAAATGGAAAGACCGATACGGTGATGGAATTTTTTTCTCCCACATGCGTCAGCCATCCAAAGCGAAGGAAATATTCGCATAAAAGTACATGGAAAACTCATGCTTCTTTTTTTCCAGTGACACTACATGGGAGCATTAGAAATAGCCATTCTCCACTGGAATGATTGGATGACGACTAGATGTTTCTTTGAAACGACAGGATTTTTCTTCCCCCAGACCACTGAGCCGAAAAAAGCCAAGGACGAATGAGGTTGCACCACCACTGTACGGCCAACAAATCAACCTTCCGGTCAAGGCAGGCAGATCGATAACGAGTTAGCCTGGAAACCCATAGACCGTGGATTTGAATTCTACATTGGTCATAGCTGTCTTGAATAGAAAAGAACTTAGAACATAGGAACTAATACTTTGAACTTAGTGACTAATTTTACCCAGCAGTGTGATACGACCTTAGTAACTAAAGTATCTTAATGTCCAATTCTACTGCTGCTACGAAGTAAAATTTCATAAATATTGACTCAAATATAACAGATAATGACGTGTTTGATGCAATGACTGAATGCAAACGTTTTCAGTTCCGTAGAATTCAAAATAATATGCCTAATACCATAGAATATTTAGAAAATATAAACAAATTACTATGAACATCAACTTTTAAAAGATAACCATTTAACGCATCTGTCTCATCCAGAATCTGAAGTTCACTTTACACTATAAATGAAAACGACAGGCAATTTTAATCTCTTTTGCCCGACGTCTAGGAATGAAAAAAGATTTTCTCTGCATTTTTCTCGGGATGCGTCCGCGTCGTTTGACAGTGAGACAACAGTTTCGTCAGCCTTCCTGTTGGCGAAACTGTTGTCTCACTGTCAAACGACGCGGACGCATCCCGAGAAAAATGCAGAGAACATCTAATCAACGCCGCGGAAACCTACGAACGAACATGAAAAAAGATTTTTTGATTTAGTATAGAATTTTGGAACACACCGAGGAAAAATATTCCTCGCTTTAATGAGGACATGAAAACTACTCCAGGGATTGGATCTTTTCTTCCTCCAATTGCCAAATATTTGCCAGGGCAGGAACAACGATATTTTCTCACGTAGAGAGGAAGAGAAAAGGACAAGCATTAAAAGACGAATTTCTTAGGCTTCACCACAGCATGGACGGGATAAGAGCAAGAAGAAGAGAAGGAGGCAAAGGTAGAAGAGAATCGTGACGTCAGGTCTCAAACTCTTATCACACCGCGATCGCATCATTATCCCTCGATGCCCCACTTGCTCTCCTACAACATCCCTCCCCATCTCCCACCTCTGCAACCAAGCAACCCCTCCGTCTTCACCTCCGCACGCTTGACTTCCACCCCTCCGAAAAACCGACCCCCATCCAATACTCCTCCTCCTCCTTCAGCGCCACCTAATAGCACTTCCGGTGTGAGTGCCTCTTGACTCGCTCCTTCCGGTAACACAGTGTATATAGCCAGCCGCCCAACCGACGGACAAAACCAACCACCCACGCTAAAAAGACATGACAAGGATCTTTTCTTCCTTCCAGTTGAGACGACTACAATCCGTTTTCTGGAGGTTGTAATATAGTTTAGAATCTGTGAGCCAACGTGATAAGGAGAGGAACAAACAAGGAGCGGGAGAAAATGAATAATAAAAGGCAACTGTCAAAGGAAAAAAAAGATTATGAAATACTTATCGCCTTTATTAGCGACCGACTGATTTGCATTGTTCAGATTGTTTTAAGATTTGCTATTAGGAATTCGAAAAGTGTGCGACGATCACAGAATTAAGGGGATCGGGTTGGTGTGGTTGCTGGAGTACTGTGCCTAGTGGAGTGCATTTCAAGTTCAGTACTCCGTCCGTCGGATGAGACGTTAAGCCGTGGTCCCATTTGCGGCTTTTGTTAAGGGTAGGCTAATGCCGACGCCGGGTTTCTCTCCACCCTTCCTCTGTTACCTGAAAACTCCTACCATTACCCAATTACCCACCAATCTTAAATGGCGCAAATGACCTCAGCTGTCGGTCGCCTCCCCTGAAAAACCAACCATGAAGAATTAAAGACTTGTAGGGAGCAGGTCACTTGACGATATCCTGCCAAAAAGGTTGTTCTCTTGAGATATGACGATCTTAACAAATTACTCTTCGATGGAAATATGAACGGAAAGAATGGAAACCTCATGTGAAATGTATGAAATTGGTCGACGAGGATGCAAAAGAAAAGAATCATTTAAATAATACGTGGTCTGTCGATAGGAGAATACTGGAGAATGCATTAAACCACTTTAGGATAGTTGACTCGAAAATTTAAGAATCTTTTTCTCAATAACACATTATTCATCACCCTTATCGCAACCGCCAAAACGGACAGAACTGCAGGGGACAGAGGTGGAGGAAGAAAAATAGAAAAGGTAGAAGGAGAGAGATTCGGAAGAGAGAGAATAAGTGTTTGGCAGCATTAAGATTGAGGTACGGTTGAGATGCGGGGGAGAGAAGTAAGAAGTGTATTAAGTATGCGGTCAACGAGGGCATTTGCATCCCTATTCCGCAGCGAAAATGCAAAACGTCGCATTAAACGCTACCGCGACGACCACGTACTACGGAACGCAATAATGGAAGTGTGCGTGGTGTAACTCCCTCCACAGGACCGTTTGTCTTGCCCTCCGTCCAATCCGTTGTGCTGCGGCGTTTCCAATGCTCGCAGTGTTCTCAAACTCCTTCCCATTCAGCGTTCGGAGATCCGTAACCGCACCTGAGCTAAAGCTATCAAGTCAGAGTGAAAAAAAACTCGCATCAGTAGATCTCCTTCCCCACATTTCTTACGATTCCTGTCACGGAGAGTAAATTTTAATGGCTGCGAGCGCACTAAATAGGCAAACTAATTGATAAACAAAACAGATAAGGCCCAAAAGCAGGGAAAAAAGAGTAGCATTAGAACTTGGAGGAATTTATAGCTCCTGATCTACGAATCTCGTGGTTTAAGGAATTTTTCTAGATCGTGGGATGGATTCGCATACACTTAACAAGTTTTTTAACATAATTTATTGGTCAAGTATCTTTTGCAAAAGAAAAAGCGAAAATAATGACCCCATATATCAAATTCACGAGCTTCAGGCGCTGATTATCTCCTCTTTGTTGATAATGCCCAGAAATTCGAGACTCCCCTGATGGAAATTTCCCTACAAATTTTCCCTACAATTTTCCCTAGAAAAGTGTAAGGTTTTCCCTAGAAAATTGAACCCCCTTTTTCCCTAGAAAATATTTCTAGGGAATAATTTTCCCTAGAAAATATTTCCCTTGAAAATATTTCCCTAGAAAATTGAACCCCCATTTTCCCTAGAAAATATTTCTAGGGAAAATATTTCCCTAGCAATTAGGTACCGTGGAACGTTTTCCTTACGTAAATATTCCACTCAATAAACAATAATGCACATGATTATCCAAAAAACATAAAACATAAGCATAAATATAGGGAAGACTTGATAAAAATCCGTGGAATGGAGGGCATATATTACAATGAATGATTGAAAAGAAATCAATGTTACCAATGTTTATTCCTTTTTTAGCAGCATGTTTACATTTTTCATTAGCATACACGTTTATTCTTTTGCCTTCTGCTGGATGAAATCTTATTCTCTTCTTTAATTCATTTATGAATGCACCTGAAAATATAGAGGGGGTCAAGGATTATGGTTATAAAATTGAACTAATTATGATCATAATTACACAATACTTAACCCATGCGTGCGAAAACGCAGTCTCCGTTGCCATTTCAATTCTGTTGACAACAATGTAATAAACAAATATAGAATTTTTAATGACCGAATTTGCCAATTTCAATGATTAACATAAAATTATGGAATGCTCATGATTATAAGAAATGTCTTCATTAACTTACCGAAAATGTTCCCAACCTCGAATAAAAAGGTGTTCTTCCGAAATTATCACTGTTGATACTGCTGATTCGCTTGGCTTCAAGCACTGCACGATGCGGGTTAGCATATATTTGTTTGGTTACAAATGTTATTAATTGTGATTTGTGACTGTTAACTCTGTGATAAATGTATACACAACATAGAAATGGTGAAATGTAATCACTAAATTGATAAAGTGAAAGGGAATCATTCAAATAATATGGGAAATTTCTCCTTAATAACGTTTTCCCTAAGCCTGAAGATTTTCCCTAGAGCAGCGTATTTTCTAGGGAAATAATTTCCCAAAGCCTAAATTTTCTAAGGAAAAAAGTTCTAGGGAAAAAATTTCCCTAGAGCAGCGTTTTTTTCTAGGGAAATAATTTCCCAAAGCCTAAATTTTCTAAGGAAAAAAGTTCTAGGGAAAAAATTTCCCTAGACTATGAGAGATTTCCCTAGAAAACACATTTTTTCTAGGGAAATTTCAAATTTTCCCTTGCTTTTCCCTACGTTCTAGGGAAATCTCGTAGGGAAATTTCCAACAGGGTCGACTCTACAATGTGGTTTATTTAACATTCCAGAATCAATAAGACGTAACAAGATATACACTAAATTACGAAGGAAATCTCCCTTAAACAAGGCGCGCAAAAATTCACCTTAAAAATTTGCAAATTCACCCCCACTTTTTCCCTAAATTGCTGTCGTAAAAGGATATATAAGATTCAGAATGAGACAGGTAAATGAAACCAAAGTTACTAAATGGAGGTATAGAAGTCATTTTTAACTATTTGCTCTGACACCGTCAATATATAAGTCCAGCGCCAAATATAAATTAGAGATATTTGTTAATAATGGTGGCATTGCTACCAATCAAACGATAAGTAACATGTAATATGCATTTAAATCAAAGGTTGAAATGGAGGCGCGCCTCGGGATGGCTTGCAACGAGAAGAAGCAATGTGCAAATGCAGTTAATTGTAAGCTTTGAGCGGGTGAGCTTAATTGCACCAAGCCGATCAACCGTGAGGGGAAAATAGTTGGTTTTTAAATAAACAGTTTCTTGGGAAACATTGTGGCGGTGACCTAGAGTACATGTTTCTCATCTCAAGGGCCTGGGGTCAAGTTTCAGTAGTGAAAGAGATTTTTCACTGTTATATGCCAGTCTCAACTCGTGCGTAATGTGGAGTGCACCTCGAGAGCATTACTCCGGCAAAATTCCTACCTCAGCCCAATCACCCACCTAGAACACGCAAATGACCTTAGCTGTTGGTCGCCTCACCCGTAAAGAGTTTCTTTGACCCCGTGTCATGGACATGAACGGATGGGCGGGCTCACGGAATGTTGGCAATCAGATAAATTCAAAATTACGCAAAGTATTTTTCCAATTGTTTGCAACCTAACTATGAAAATTAGTATAATAGTTCAATGCCTTCCTGATCCTCTGTATTTAAGTCTCTTCACAAAATATTCCTTTCGACCCCAATTCAAATGAAAAGAATTAGTTTCTTTTTTCAGCAGAAGATGGTTACAGATAGCCACAACCGATGACAGAAATAAAATTAAAGAGGATATTCTGTTCACTGTGACCATGGAACGCGTGCTCTTAAAGTAAATTAACCATTCATCACATGAATACATTCCAAGTATAATCAAGTAATCATATGTTCCAGAAGATATTTTATACATTCGCTCTGAAACGTGATTTCATATTTGGCGAAGATTGCAGGGCTAAGAGACGTAGGAATTGAATGTGGCACAGGTAGGACAGCTAGAGAGGTCAAAAAGCAAAAAAAAATTTGCGTATGATAAAAGAAAGGAAATTGAGATGCTTACAGTCCTTAGCATCCCGAGAATCATTGGTTACCATTTCTATGTCCTCTCCATTCTTTGCTTATAGAAGCAGTTTTTATTCTAAGGTGGCCTGCTTGGCTTTAAAAGATCTCCCAAAACCCACACCAGATCAGCATACATCCAATAGCGCTCCAGATTCCTTAAGTTTATGAGACTCTTCTGGGGCATTAAACTATACGACATGCGTCAATACTTCAAAGGTAGTTCACGCGGCGCAAAAATTAAAAATGGAATACACACAATGTCGAGGATGTTACCTTCCGAGCTCCAAAAGTGCTCTACCAAAGAAACCTCATGCCCAGAGGAGGCCGGAACAGAACGAAATGAAAACTTCCAAGAGATTAGGAGCGCATTTCCATCTTCCCTGGCTGCTTCGGCGAGACATTCCTTGTTCGCATCCGACTTTGGTTCCCATTGAGATTTCCGGTGAGAGTCAAGGGCTGCCGGCTGATTATCTCCCGAGGGTCATCACAACTCTTCCTCCCTGTTCACGTTTACGCCTTGGCTCCACCGTCCATTCATCACTCAAGAGAGGAGACCGCTTCGGCCCCTCGTCCGTCAGTACAAGCGGTGCGAATACAATTGAGGCGAATCCAATCAAGTGAAATAGAGAAAGATACAGAGAGTGAAAAGGGTATTGGCAAGTACGTTTGGCAACGAAAACAGGGAGGGGAGGGAAAGAAAAGAGGTGTCCTCGCGACGGGATGTGTCTCGTATGGTCGCGAAGGTGTTAATGGCGTCTTTATCTTCGGGCGGGATCCAAGGCTGCGTTCCCATGTTCTTCTCTCCTCCGTTTCACCTTTTTGCTGCGAGAACAATGGATAGACCAGAGTTGAGGGGAGAGGGAGAAAAGTCAGGTCGGAGGGGAACGCCTCCCCGCCAACGGCGCAGCCAGAAATTTTCGCGCATTGAAGAACTTACCATTCCCGAGCACTTGCTTACCGAACACGAATTCACGAGTCAAAACCGTCGCCAAGTACGGATCAATCGGTTTTTACCATGCCCAATGATAAAATTTCGAGGAAAGGAAGAGCTTGTCTAAAAACCTAGGAATCCAATGTTTTTTCCATGGATTTTACCATAGGAAAAATGGCAAATCCAAAATTTCTAACACACACTCACCATTTAGTCCCTCGCCGGAACGATTTTTAAAATATTTCTAAAGCCTACTCCGTAACCACTCATACAAGCAAGTACAACATTTTAGATTTAGTCATCGTCATCATTATCCCTATTCATCCTAAAATTAGTTTGACGTTCGTCTACACTCGTTTCTTCTATCAGTTAACCTCTTCATACCGACATAATTCTTCTCCTCTACATCCTTCAACACTTACTCCATATATGTCATGCTAGGCCTTTCTTTTCCATTTTCCACATTTAGGAAGCCATGATAATACTTTATGAAATATAGAGAATAATATTACGGCTACAAAAAATTCAGAATGATCATAAATACGCAATATTCCATTCTCCTGCTTAATTTTTTTAAATGAAAGTTACCAATCACTCTAAGGGCTATTACAATGGAAGACTTTTAAGTTGCTCTTCGATCAATTAACTCCCCCAAAAACTTTTATTCGATCTCTTAAGGATTGAAATCTTCCTTCTTTCTTACTTATTTCGTATACCTCTCGTCATCAACGGGTAATAGCCTAAATTATTCGTCCAACACTATCTTTCGTTTTATTGCCTTGCCACTCAACTCCCACGATGAACTCAGGCTTCTCTCTCCCTAACAGGGACGTGCACTTGAAAAAAATCCGCGTCAACCCCGCTGAATTGTTGTTTTATGGGTTCATTATGGTGGGTTTCGGAACGACCATCTTTAATTTAAAAACGCGCGCGCGCGGGTGGCTATTAGCGAGCCGGAGTGAAATGCCGGCACACGCCTGGAATATGGTGTTGATTTAGAGCTCGCTCGAGAGGACTGTTGACGACGAGGGGGAAAGGGATTGGGGCTTTCGGGGAATTCCGAAATGTTACCAAATGAAGCACATTATCAGGGCAAATTCAAAGTGTAAGATGATACCCTTCATTCAGTCGCCAATTCAATCAAACCGTAAGCTCAAGACAAAGACAAGCTACTACTTTCTCCCCTGGTCCAAAACATCTGGTTAATTTGTTCAACAAAAGTTTTGCAAGACTCATGAAACAGTGTATACCAACACTTCTCGAGATATTAGGTCGAAAAGGGAAAATGGAGATAAACAACAGAAACAATATTACAAGTTAATTGCCCATATAAATCATGGAAATGCAAATACCAAGTAATATATTATGATAACTGAAGATAAAATTAAGATTTTCATGGTATTTGTAATGATACACTTGACTGTGAGGATCATTTTTAATTTTGGACTGAAAAAAGTAAATTAAAGAAATTAAGCAATGGTAAAATTTAAAATCAAATCAATCTGGAGTCAACCTCCTCCTTGCTAAATAGATTTCTAAAACATAAACTGACGTGATATCTTTGGATAGAATTTGAAGCTATATTTATTAACTGCATAATCCCAATACATTAAACAAGCTTCAGTCATAGGAGCTGTTTTCATCCATCACGATGCGGGAACTACTTTCTGTTCCTTATTTCGGCCCATTCCCGGTTCGTTTCCAAAATGAAACTAATAAGGTAATCTAAGGAATTTACACAAAACGTATACAAAGACCAACACTATTGGGTGTTTGCTAACCGTATCGACAAAACTATAAAATGTGAACGTAGACGTGCAGAGAAAAAGGAATTGCAAAAGTGTTGATTCTATCACGCTTCACCTAGAGGAAGTTGTCGATGTTCATAACTTAAATCAAAGAGCAAACAATCAACCTTAAGTTTGACTTGTGAAATATTACTAAGTCCTTTATCACCAGAAATTAGTATTCAAATTTTGATATTATCCCTCAATGGAGAGAGTAAATTTGTGTAAATATCAAGTTTATTCATTTATATTACATCGTTTCCACCATGTCACGGCCGATAACACCAACTACAAATTTCGATGATTACGCACGATACTTTTCCAAATGTATTTCAAATGTACTTCACACATTTCCAAACCATGAACGTGGCTGGCTTTTGCAACTGTTGTGGTGTTGTTGAGTAAATCCTCTCAGTTTTATTTCTATATTCCGGCTCTGGTCCCCATTTGCTTCGATTGGAAACAGGCTCGCATCTTCCACTGATCGAGCGGCGGCGCCGCCGTCGATGGAGACACGGAGGACGGTCGGTCGGGCTGTTGGGGGGCAGGGAGGGGCGGAGGGGCGACGGCCGTCGGCGAGCACTGAAGAAGTAAGTGGCCGGCGACGAGACGACGACGTCCAGCCACTACCGCCCCCTCAAACGAAACCGGTGTTCCGGACGGGACACGTTAATGAAAATCCCACTGCCTTCCGAAAGAGGAAGCGACGCCCCTTGTTGGGCTCAGACGATGGAAAAAAGGAAGGGCATCAGTCCAACTGACTGGGAAGGAAAGAGAAAGATACGAAGAAGGGAGAGAGAGAGAGAGATGCACGAGTTCGTTTTCCTTTCAGGATCCAGGGGGCTGTGAGGGGAAGAGAGGAACCCTTAACTCCTGCTCCTCTCTCTCTCTCACTCCTACATATATATCTTAAAACCAAGGACCGAATGTGGGTTGTAGAGATGTAAGAGGAGAGTGCGTGCGAGGAGAAAGGGAAGGAGAAATGGAGAGAGACAGAGAGAGAAATAAGAGGATGGCAGAGCGAACGGAGGGGAAGAAGCAAGTAAGGTAAAAAGGGTTGGTTTTCTGGAGCACGGAGTGACCTGACGCAGTTCGTGAGTAGCATGCGGGACAATTCACAGCCCTCCCCCCTCCCGTGGCCCTATCCCTTTCCGTCGCAAAATCCTTCAAGCCTTCCACCCTTCCCTTCCTTTTATTCCTCCGCAAGGAGACGAGGAGAGGGCATGAAGAGCAGGTTTCCGTGCGCTTTGATTTTTAAGGGCAGGGTATGGATGGACTGGCTGCCAGAGGGCTGGAGGTAGGAAGGAAACGGGAGACGACTTAGAGAGAGGACGGCGTGGGGCTTCCGCGAAATGCGGCGATCGAGACGCCGGGACTGAATGAGGGATTAGCTATGAAGGCGCCCAAGATGGTGAGACTTTTGACAATTGATTTTTTTCGAGCCACTTCGTTATCAGAGCATAGGGACTCGCCATGGACTGCTTCCGGTGAGGTTGAATCGGCTATATTCAAGCGGTGCCCTTTGACATCCTCAGCATTTACAGGAGCTCATCTACGAGTGATGAATAGGTACCCTGTTAATTGCGTGTCTACGCAACCCCTTTCCATTGATTTTCCTCACCAATTCTTTATTTTCCTCCAATTTTCATGGCTGTTGATATACCCCTCCTTGCAACACGTCCTCTACATGACTTGCAAAACGCATATGCAGATGTAGACTCAGAGCCAATTTCGTACAACTCGGACGCTTACACCAAAGGTAGGGCAGCGTCTAACAAAAGAACACGCATGTCCGACTGAAGTAATCCTAGATAAACGATTCACTGAATAGGTGATCATTGATGATGGATGGATGGATGATTTAACTTCGGGGAAAGCGGCATTATTACTTAATCAAATGTCGCTGTGACGAAACGGGGCTAGAATTCAACGGCCTCGGTGGATGTATTTTTTCTTTGCCAAAAAAATGCATAGGCTTCGAAAGTAAAAGTAGAAGATAGGAAATAAGTCCCGAAGAATACAGCCAAAAGTTGAGTAAATGCACAGTTGGGCTAACAGGAAACTCCCACTCCTGCCGTCGTAGTCGCAAATTCATGCTGTTCGGAGATGGTTGAGCCCATTGAAAAATTCGCTGAGCTTCTATCCATCCGTCAAAATCGATGAAGGGCGCCATATAACATGCTCCCGAGAGACTTTGTGACAGCGAATGGCCAATTAGCGAGAATCGAGGGAGGGAGGAAAAAATTGCTCAAGTATTTGGCCATCAAACATGAATCAATAGTTCCCACGCACGAAGTAAGAATGAATTTAAAGAGAAGTAGACATAAAAAAAGATAAATAAGGATGTCTGAACAGGCGGAGTGTACGCCAAGTTTGCGACTGGATTGATTAAGAAGAGTGAGGAAGAAAAGTATACCGAAGGAGGATAGCGAAGAGGATGGCAAAGAAGACTAAATGTCGACAGAAGGAAAGGTAAGCACTCGAAACCTTAAAAAAAGGACGCCTCCTGAGACGAGAACTACCTGATCCTCTTCTTGATAGAGATATAGAGACATCTCGATATATTTTTTTCACCGAAAAACGAAGGAATGATTTACGACATCAAAACGATATCGAATACGATTATGGCTTTCGGTAATCTGTCTTACATGGCAAGCAGCGACGTTATATGGCAGGAAGGAACCTCTGGACACCTCTTGCCTCGTAGCCCTTACGCAGCGAATTCCTTTTTTCTGATTTCATGGGAAACATTGTAGCCGTGCAGTAGAACTGAACCATGAGTTACGGATGCCAGGGCGGATAAGTTATGGCCAGTAATTACAGCTCAGTTTCTAAATACGTAAACCAGCAGATACTGTTTCGATATACCTATTTCCTCAATACAGCAATCCCTTGGTGGAAAAATCAGTCTCATTCAACAATTTTGTCGACTATTCATACCCATCAATATATTGTAGTGGATAGGGAATGCTGATATTAACTCAAGTATGGCTTTAGGCTTGATTTAACCAATAATATTTCTAAAGTAAACCTAGGTGTATATTCATGAATAAAGTAGAGAGTAATACACGAAACAAATTTCCCTATACAACTTGGCTACATGCAAAAATATCGCGATTATCATTACAGCAGCAATATTTCTCGACCAAAAATATTTAAATTCTTCCCGGACGAACTCCAATCAGCCTCAAATCCATGAAATCAGGATTAATTCCAAAACAAATCAATTGAATGAAAAAAGCAATTAATGAAAGAGGGATAGGATTAATCTATGACAAACACCTCGGATGATGATATTCAGCGAACTTGAAACTGTTTCATGTAATCACGTTTTTTTTCCAAACTAGTGTCGAAATATTTCGATTTCTAAGACATTCCCAAGCTTTTGCAGTACAATATCCAAAACATACCAGACTAAAATTTGTCACCAGCACATAAATATGATAAACGCATATCTATTCTTTATAAGCTATTGGAATTGTTTTACCAAAATGAAGATGAGTAACAAATATCACCAAAAAGGCTAATAACAAAATCATCTTAGCCAAATTACATAACGCATTAATTGATGTGATAAAAAATATCCCAAGATCATGTTTATTTCACGCGAAAATCTTAACACATGAAATCATTTTTTCGAAGCATGTAAAATTCTCCCGCGAATCATTACAGACCCATTAAGTCAAAAGCTAAAGCACTTTTTAACGGTGACAGATGAAATATCGTTTGCCACTCCGTTTACCTCGGTCAATAGCGTCATAGACAAAACTATTTATAACAAATTGCTAGGCTTGACTTCGTGGAACCACATATTCCAAACTATTCCTCGCCGAAATGGCTCCGGTACCCGATAGCCTTGTGACCGGCGCACTGTGGGCTGAAATCGGAAAAAGCTGGTCAAAAATCATATCTTCCCTATTTTTATAGATAGAACGACGAAATCTTCCCAACTATTTTGCTTTAGTCTTCTAAACATAAGTATGACAATATTTTGCCAAAAAAATGATCCGGGGCCTTTTTTTGAAACAAATTTGAGGAGGCTGAAAAAATTCAAAAATCGACTAGGCGTACCGCTGCAATACTGAGGGATTATTTTATTTTAATAAAATGTTTTAAATACAAAAATAAGCCGTTTCAAATATATTTTAATTTTTTAAACAAAATATTACACATTCAATATATTAAAATATTTTTTATAAACAATATTAATGTAATAATTCATTAACATAAGGCATAAGGGTCAGCGATTGTATTGTTGTTACCTACACAAGATATAACTGTAGAAGTATTTTAAATCTTGAAACATGATATAAAAAGTTAAAAAATATATATTACAATTGATATAACCCGAAAAATTAATTCATCAACCCATTACAGGTCTTCGTCGGATTCCAAATCATCGCTGTCCTCATCCGTTGTTGGCTCCTCCATCATAATCAAATATCGTGTTTCTTCCGAAACATTTCTTCTTACATTTTTAAATATAACTTTCAGATATTAGGGGATCCGAAGTTAGGAGGAGCCTTTGGAAAAGATCCTCCATTTCAGCAAAACGGGAAAATTTTGTCGTATGGTCTGCTCGGTACCTTCTAATATCTTTATGCCGAGATTCCAAAGCTTCCTCCGACAGCTGGCCAATGGGAAGCACTGCTGCCTTTGCAACCGATGCTCCATGAAATAGTACTTTGTGCACCGTGGGCGGATACCACGGATACAATTTCACATAGAGGGAAGCGGTCTTTGAGCAGTAATCGCTGAAAGTGCCGTAATTTATTTCAAGCCCAGAAGATAGTGCTTTCAAATTGTGGCAAACCTTGCAATAAGTTCATCGTTAATACCTAGTTCGGTAAAAAGAAAACAATATTCTCCCGGAACCTACCACAAAAATTCTGAATGTGAATGCCAAGTTTTGGAATTAATAAACAAAAAAGACATATCTTAAGTTATTATTGGCTAACATAGGTACCGATAATTTCTGATGTAAGCTTGGGATTAGAAAAAAAAACGTCGGGCAGTGTTCCCATCATTAGTCGTCCCTTAACCAGGCTTTGGAACGTCAATTAAAAGCCCCATTTTTGTTTTAAACGAATCTTGAATCTTCTTTTCCCTTCTTTCCAACTCGGTTTTGCTTCCATTGGTAGCTTTGGACTAAAAGGATGTCACTAAATTATGGTATGAATATGCCTTAATGGAAAAAATGGTACACTATTTGAATATGTGAGTGTATGTAACCAAATTTTCTGCTCACCCTCCATTTCTTTACGTTCAAGCGATAAGAGACTCGGAGAAGACATTCAAAAAACCTAATAATGCGAGAGGCTGTGTGGTTCAGCAGTTCTTGAAGGCTCACTTCACATTTTTCCCCCTACTGATATGCCCTCTGGGTATGCAGCATTCTTCTGAAATCTAATCCTTTCATAACTAGGATAAAGCTTGTTTCCAAATTTTTTTGGCAGTCTTGCGAAGTATTTTATATTGCAATTTTGTTAAATTGCAATCAACAAATAACGAAAGAGCTTCCTCTGGCGTCAACTCATTTTGAGGTGTAGACATTGACCTCCATTTTTTTAACATTCGTTGACCTCGGGTGGGGATTTTTGTAGTCATTTCAGTTATTATTTTCGCTGCCACTTCATTCCCTTCGGAGCGCAATGTCATGGATGTGGCCAGCGAAATGTCTGCTGCTGACGCTTTCTCTCTTAAATCTGGCACTTTTCTTCTTTTAGTTCTTTCACTAGACCTCTCAAAATCTTTTTTCGGCCTTCCTTTGCCGCTTAACTCAGAAGAACCTGAAACTAGAATGTAATAGCAATACTAAATTGCCTTGGAGTGAAATATAGCCAAAGGAAATATGTTAACCAATGATTGGCACCAACCTGAGCTGGGATTTCCAAGAAGATATTTATACATATCCGCTGGGAACGGTATATCCTTCTCTAACCAACAACGAAATTTTTGTTTAAACCTGTCGTTATTCCTATTACATTCATCCCATTTTTTGAAGTATGAATTGAAAAAATTTGCGTTCATGACATTCGTCAAAATTTCTTTAACTTTCATGTATTTTCCTAGGTTAAACTTACTGTGAAGATATTGCAAAGCTAATCTTCTTTTGGAATTCACCGAATTTCCACTTCCATTGAAAATCACATCATGCATTTCTTTTCGGGTCACTTTCGTGGGGTCCATTTTTTTCTAATCCGGAATGTCAATACTGTTAATCACCGGAGAAGGAAATCAAAATTAGAATAAAATTCCCTCCGTAATACACGCACAATAATAGGGAAATTCGTTAGGGAAACTTACCTTATTATCGATCCTTAGTATCCTCTAGTTCGGCCTCCACGTTGAAATTTCACGCTCTGGGGAAATTGAGCTTCAGAGAACTCTTGGTTTTCGGATTCCGTGGTACAAGCACTGAGATCCTTTCGCACTCACGACGAAAACTTGACTAATTTGCTCAGTAAAATCGTGAAAAAGAGAATTTTTTCAACCAATTGGAAACAAGCATTTGTAGGAAAACCCATGCGATCTACTTCGTAGAATTCGTCCGCACGTGTCCAAGAGAAGCGATCCGCAAAAGTACAAAAACCCCTTTTCAGGGACGAGAAATAAAGCAATGAGCGGCATTTCCACAAACGAATAGCAAAGCATAGAATGCCATCTTTACCAACACAGCCGTACAGGCATTAAAGCTCTCAAACGCTAGATACAAATCAAAAGACTAAGGTAGGGTTATCGGACAAAGGGGATTACCGCTGTCGGCCGGGTAGTGACCGCGGCCACTGCTGTACCTTTTCCTTATTCGAAGTTATGAGCTGCTGATAGTTAAAAGGCTCAGGAATGTGTGAAAAGCTATATATGTGAGTGCATAACAGAAAAAATTGGGTTTCCCAAAGATGAGAAAATATTCCCCTGCAGCCGCCCACTTCATGAGACAAGTTTCCGACTTGCCGGCGCACGCGTTGAACCTTGCAAATGTTATCTTTCTAATTAAAATCGTAATGTGATAATGGAAAAAATGGAACAGTAAGGCTTACATAGAGTGCATAATGTATACTGGTGTGGAAAACACGAGTGTTGTCTCATTTTTATTGAGTAATCCATAACTGTAACAAATTCTGAACGAATTTCCGCGTCTCAGCTCCGCGCCACGCGGTTGGACCTCTGGGTACATAACTTGATGGGAGTGGTGGGGGGGCAGATTGGGGCAGGATTTTTCTTTTGAACATTTAAGTTGACACTTTTGTTTATAATTTGGTATAAATATTTTTGTCGCTAAAGATCGCTAACATAAAGTTTTTTCCTACTTTATGGTAAAAATACCGAAAATATAGCATATTTTAATTGTTTAATAAATTTTTAAAAAATATAACAACAAAATCTAAATTTTCACTATAGTTGGTTTGCAACATACATATTATTATAATGGTATGCTTAAAAATTACGTGTCTCCCATTAAAACGGAACAGTAGCAAAACTCTTCCGTCAGTTTTCACCAAAAAAATGGAAAGTAATTTTTGATCATTTTTTATGAATTTCACAGACGTCTGCTAGTCTAAAAAAATCACTTAGAAATAAAATTCTTTCAGTATTTTGGACAATGATTCTTGCATATTCAGAAAATATCATCGTTTTTTCCGAAATAAAAAGTGAAAAAAATCATTTTTGGCCAAGAATATTCGCGGCGCCGCGGCGTAAGCAAATTAAAAGACAGTTGTCTTCATTTCGACATTTTCGTCGCAGAGAGCTAAGGAATTGGAAAAGTCGAATCCTCTCTAGAAAATTATTAGAACATCCGCCGCATACTATGGGCTGATGTTGTAAATCCAAAATAAGTCCTGGAGGCTAGGCGTGGGTAATTGGTGTTCACGTCTGGTGGTTGCTCATTTGAAGATGACCAGAGACATTCTGGGGAACATTTGCAGCGAGGAGAGAGAGGAAAACCACAAGTCCGGACTAAAGATAAAAGAAACTCAAATAGACACTTTACTTTATAAATAAACATAAATCCATGACGATAGAATTACTACGGTCATGCATAATTTCAATGCAATTTAATTCCAACGAAACTGCAACTCATAAAGCGATATGTTTGATAGTGTTCCACAAAATACAAACAGCATTACTGAATTCGTTAAGCACCCTCCACCGCAGCAGTAGCTCTAATATATTTTACACTCCAGACGATTCGTAGTGATATCAATACGATTTCGGTGACTAGCTCAACCGACCAGGCCTAAAATTAACATAGACGCGAGAAACGTCAACCTTACCAGCTGCCATCCTTTCCATTACCTGCTTCCTCTAAACTCGATAAAATGAAAGGTTTTACTACCACATCCGGCGTTTAAAATCACCATAGTGCCAAGACTATCGAGTGTTTTTGGCTGAGTTCTCTACGGGATTACACTGAATAACCCAACCACTATAACATAATAACATCCCTAACTCTAATTCTTAAAACTGATTAATGGGATGTTTCAGAACTAGAAATTCAAAAAGACGAGACTGGTAGAGTTGGGAATAGCCAGAAGTGCACAATGCCACGCAGAGGATTTATAACCATTAATAACGACACAGTTAACGTAATCAGTCAGTTTAGCAATTACTACGAAGAAGGCAAAATATCAATATAACATAATTTAAAGAATCACCGCATGTAAATGGATCTCATAAAATATTTAACGGAATAATGATTTCCCTCTTTCTCCCTAATGATATTCTTATGCCAAGAATTGAAGAAGGAATGAAAAATAAAAATTTTATTTAGCGTATTCTGTCTATTTTTTTTGCCATTAGAAAGAATTTTAACAGCCGCAAAATACTAATGTCGTCAAAATGATATGTAATTTCTAATGAATAATTACATTTGATCTTCTTCTCGACGTAAAAAACTGTCAATATTTACCATAGCATATTGGCATGAAGTCGAGCCATCCCGGCCTTGAAGTTTCGCTGGTGATGGCATAATTTCTTATTCACGGCAATACTTATTACTCCGACAGCCTCGCGTTCAACAAAAACGATAAAAAGCTATGCAACAATGCAATGGTTTCTAACAAGTAATTAGAAATCATGACGCTTGAGTGTTTCATGACTACTCAGGACGCGTGCATCGCATTCGTATCTTTATTGTCAGCAATTAATCCGTCACCGTATTCGGGTGTATTTGGGTGTTCTAGAACAGCTACACACATATTTTATGATCCCATAAATGTCATAAAATCTGTCTGAGAAATTATTTTTTACATTGCGTCCTAAGCATTAAGATAGTGGGCTTCTACCGGAGCATTTTCGGAAATACACAGCGAATTTAAAGAAAGCATTGAGCATTGTATAGGGATAATATACAGGTCTTTATGAGACTGGAATATAATACAACCTGACAGGAGATGGGAACCCTATCCGCCGACCCATGAAGAACGTCTCGGAGACAACCATTAGAGCGCTCAAATATGGTCTCCCTTATTTTCCAACCAGTGTAATTGAGTAATTGGAACAACCAGTAGCCCGCAGTAACCACGCAACGACATCGCAATAAAAGGGTAACGTGAGAAGAAAGCGGAAAAATTAATTTTCTTTGGATGACTTGTTGGGTACGTAACCAGAGAGAAGGAGAGTGGCTCGCAAGATGTTTCGCCGTCCTCGTCTTAGGTCACTTCCGAATAGCACGCGGCCGGCTGAGATTCTTCCCTCCGCGCTCCGTTGAACGAATAATTGAGTGCGGAGGAGGGGGAGACTGTGAGCCTCTCAAGAAGACCCCAGCAAGGTGGTAACGTGAAGACATTTCCTCCCTCCCACGCTAACTGCCCTCCTGTCTCTCCGCTCGTTCCTTCTTCCAGGGCCCTCGGTGGAGTCTCCTCGCGAGGAAGGCTCCGAGGGAAGCTAGTGGTGGAGGAGAGGAAGGAGTGGAGCAATAACCTCTCCACTCCCGCGGCGGGAAGGAGAGGCCGTCCGTCTCCTCAGACGGCGAACGCCGCAGCATGTACGACAGGGCCCGGGATGGACGAGGACCATCGCGACACACTCGGACTCTCGAAGGTTGTGAGCGAGATGGAAGCGGACGTGCGGAAAAAACTGCGTCGAGAGCAATAATCTTGCGGCAGAGAAAAGGGCCGGCCAGGAAGTCCGACGTATCGAATTACCTCTGGAAATGTATTCATCCTATCGATGATGAAGGCTTTCGTCTACGATATCGAACTACGCTCGAAATAATAATTAGTAGTTTAAACACTCCAGGGTAGGTTTCTGTGTATCATCATCACTTTTTTTAATAACTAAACCTCCGAATATCTACAACTTCAGTAAAGTGTGCCTCCTTCTCTTCATTCCTTCGTAATTACCTACCATATGCCACCGTGGTCCCCGATCACCTATCAATCTTCCTTCCGCTGCAGCCTATGGATCTCCAAAGCTTCACATTACTTGTACCATCCATGAAATCCGCCTCCTCTTGCCATCAACGACGAACTCAACTCCCACACCTTCGATAATCTTCCCTTTTGCCTTTCGAACTTTTTGTATTCTTCTCTGGTTCCACAGAAGTACTTCGCCTAATCTCATACACTTGATGGTTCCGAGCTCTTTATTTCGCGCATTTATCTAAGACGTACACTGTACACATGTCTTAAGTTTAAAACGGCAAAACGGTTCCCTGATCGCGTTTGGTAAAATTATAGACATTCCTAAAAAAAGAAAGTGGAATAATGCATCCAGGGGCAGCTTCCGAGAAGAAGACTGTCCACCACTGAAGAGAAACCGGGTTCCCGGGAATGTAATGCAGTCAGTGGGCGTTCGATGACTTACTCTGACGCGCACATGCTCCTGCGCACTGAATTCTTTCCTTTCATTCCCTCTCCTCTCGAGTAATGTGAAATCCGTTCTATCTCTCGGAGGGCAGCTCAAGAAAGGAGAGACCAAAGAAGAAGCCGAAGTGACCGAAGGAATGAGGAAGGGGTCTCGTCCCGTTTCTGTCTTTCCCCGGACATCCCCACTCCTCGCTCCCCCACTCTCAATGCACGTGACCTCATGGGCGTTGCCCACTCTCTCCTCCTTCCTCTCTCTCTTATCTCTCAGGTGAAGAAGACTAAAAAATGCAGAGTTGAGAAGAAGACGAGGGGGCGGGAGAGAGAGGGGAGGACGGAAGGGAAGGAAAAACGCAATTTTTCCGTGGCAGGCCCCGGTGTTTATGACCCGTGAAACTATCATTTTTGGAATGTTAAAAAAAGGACCCACCCAGCCAAAACTCTCAGCTATCTTCCTTCTCTTTTTATTTTTATGTTCTCTACCAAAGCTGCATCCTAGTGCAGGAGAATAATGTGATTTGGTAATCTTATACATTTGGATGGTAAACAGTTAAGGTTTCACTCGCCAGAAGGGCCCGCGGACAGCACTGGCGGACGGCCATATTTCTATGAAAATATCGTCGCAGACGGCAGTAGGCATAAGATGTTCGTGCGATAAAACACTCACCAGGTAAAATAAATGCTGATTTTCGAAAAACTGAATGCTGAATTGTAGATGATGCCGCCATCATCCACCATGATTACTGAAAATCAGCTAACATGACGCAACGATCGACGGACAACCATTCGAGACTTAGAAAGGGAACCGACTATGTATGTCGCAAAGGATTTCTACACTTTGAGGCGTACAGCAACATTTCTCGTGAGGCATACCATCACACGAAGTCATTCTGAGGAAATTTTAGGGAAATTACTCACGATACGCAGCAACTTTTTGGTATAATTCTTGATGTAAATTAAGATCCACTGCACATAAAGAGGGCGTGCAACGCTGATGAGTAAAAAGGGGGAAAATATCTGTCAACGAGCGATTCACATTAACATTGCGGAATATTGTTGCGCGTAAGAGACTAGCAGGAATGATAAGATGCAGAACTCAGAAAAACATTGATAGACGATGCAGGAAATTGCTATACTCCATTTGACTAAATTTAAAAACCTAAATGTTGAGTACTTGGAAGAAATAATATACAGCAATAGTCTGTGGTTGAGAGGTGAGAACCGATGGTACTGAAAAAAACTCCTAAAACTGAGATTTGACCAAATCTAATTGACTCCAAGAATTATAGCTGACAACAAAGTTGTAATGACTAATTCCCTACACGATATAACTGCCACCGACCTCAATCAGTACTTCATTTATCATTATTTACGCATATTATGTTCATAAATTACCACGATTCACATTTCGTCCCTAATTTCATATGTAATGGAATATAAGGAGAATTTTAAAATTCCAAGAAAGTAAATTTTTTTCGAGTAAAACACAATGCATCGCTATAAAAAAATGCTGCGTGACAGTCCCTGCTAATGTCTCACCAGTCTTCTGATCGGATTGGAAAAGGTTTGGATCGGATTACCTCTTCATAAATAATCCACCATGATTATTCCGAGACTCAAATAAGTAAAGAGAAGAATATACGATAACACTTTCCGTCAATCACAGGACGTTATGCATGTCAATGTCAACGGAAAAATTGTGATATGAACTCAGACTTCCTGGACATATCTACCTTTCATCATAATCATTAGTCATCAATCTAAAGTCACATGCTCCATTCACCTCGTACGAGATCTTCCTCTGCCATTTTTTCCCATTTAGATTTCCCTCGATGACAGTCTTCAGTACACCATCATGTCTACAGATATGTCTGATAAGGTTGCCCTGACTTCCTTTTTTTGAAATTTTCTACACACGTATTCTTTCTATTACATTCGTACAACTTCTTCGTTATTGCAGAGTGAAGAGCTCACCTTCAAATGGTAGATGGCCGCTAAAACCTAGTTCGGGTAAATGAGAAAAGTATGGAATAGTACAATGAATTTCAGTTACGCTGGCACAGATTTTTCCGAAGGTACCCAAACAAAGCTATACGGTATTTGGGCGGAAATAACTTTTTTTTAAATGTCGAGAGCCAGCTCTATTTTGGAGGGAAGATAGTTGAAGCGGATGTATGAAAGAAACTGATAGATCATTTATCTGTCTCCCACCTTTCTGTAGAGACGGCAACCACATGAATGCGGGCAATGGTAGTGGAAGAAGGATTACACAAAAAAATAATCAACAAAACACACCCACATTCAGAAGGACCCTTTCTTCCAGCTTCAGGCTGACGCGTCCATCACGCAAGACCCTCTCCCACTCGCAAGCGGCGAAGGATTCGTTCCCAAGGAGAACAACCCCTTTCGCGATCGACACTTGATAAGGGAAGACTCTGACACCTTCCACCCCCCGCCGACGTCTCGAATTACTCCGTCCGGAGAGGCGTCGCACTTTCCCTCCCCCCCATCTGAACGATCCCGGGGAGAGATTTGACAACATTTTCATTCCGCCACTCCCGAGCCGCACCAGAGAGCGAAGGTGCGCTTGACATTTCATTTCCGTCGGTCGGCGCACGCAGAAGCGCGAGCGCCGAGGACGAAATAAGGAACGTAAGGACTGCGAGACGGACGACACAACCCCATGCGCAAAGCGCGCGCGATCAATCAACTCCCTGGCGCGGAGATGAAAGATTGAGGAAAATACTGGTCGGCTGCCAAGAGAAGACCGTCAATGGAAATGAATACGAGAATTTTTTCTGCGAAATGATTTACATGATAATACCTATAAAAGAAAATGGATAAATGATTTTGATTGAGGTCCAAAATCTCCCTCTTCTCCAGGTTACTGCTTGAAATATTAGCGGCCCGAAAAAATATCAAAACGCACCATTAAATTTTCATCCGGCGATGAAATGAAAGCATCACGTGAGATCGATTTCGATTCATTCACTACTTCACCCATTCCCTTACAACGAAGTAGATCACACTTCATTGCGTAAAACTTGAAACTCGGATGTGAGGGTAGTCAATTTGTTAGGGCAGTGAGGGCGTTAAGTTAGTTAGATATTAAAGGAGAGGACCAACAGCTTAGGCCATTTGAGCCATTTAGGAAGGGTGTGTGGTTAGAGGTACTCAGGTGGGGACTACCGACGGTCAAGCCTGCTAATGAGGGTCATACCTCGACTCCGAGCCTAATCCGACCCTTCGCGAGCGACCCGAGACCCTCACCGAGGCCCGTCTCTCCACGGGTGGTCATAAGGCTGAGCTCGTCCGATTGCAGTTAAATTTTAACTTTATAAACTATAATTGTTATTAACAATGTGTTAGTTTTTTAGTGCTCTCCATTTCAAATAGATCACATTCCTTTTTTGATCGATCCTCTACGATAAAAAATAAGATTTTTTGTAAAATAAACGGAAACCATAGTTCAGGCTTGGCAACGTTGTAGCGGAACACGTGGTTTTCCCGAGAGAGGGGTGATCGAAATGGAACGAAGGAATCTCACGCGCCTAGGTCCCATCTTGCGGTGTCAAGGAGGAGAAGAGAATGAAGGTAAATGAGGAAAACTAAGTACCTACTACGTACAATGCATGTGTTCAAGTGTCTACTAATAAATTCTTTTTCCGAATTAAAAGAATTCGCATTTCTACATCTACATAATACCCTGCAAGCCAACCTAGAGGTGTATGGCTAGGGGTGAATGCACACCAAACATGCATTACATATCATGCATGAAATGGATGCAAACTCATATTTTATTCGTATTTATACTATTGGATATGTCCTATATGGTAAGTCGAAAGCACCGATATAGATATGGTTGAAAGTCACTAAATATTTTGAAAGTCATCGGTTCAAATATTGTCTTGGAGTTCAGTCAAGAGAATAAGTCCAAATTTCAACCCTCGATCTGAAAATGATTCCCAGTTATTTAAGCCTATTTCGTAAGGATCCCATATAGGAGATCACTGTAGGTCTTTTTTAGAATAGAGAGTAGGGCAATGAGTAGGTTAAATAGTGGGCCAATACATAACGTACCATTCACCAGGAAAGTAAGGAATAACGAGTTGATCAGGCAACACAGTAGAGGTTTAGCGGGACGGAAGAAAGCAGAGAAAAAAGAAAAACATATAAATCAAAATAACACCCATGCGTTTCCAAACCGTAACTTTCCCAATAATTTAGAAAACAGTAGCACCACAAATACAATAAGCAGCCATATTAAAATATAGGAATTTCCAGTAGTGGTAGTTAACTGTCGTAGTTTAATAAGCTAGATATCCAAATTCTGACACCTTATAGAGAGTACTAATTCTGCCAGCAATATAGGAACGGAGAGTTTGTTAACAAGCGATATTGCTGATAGTGAAATTTTTCCCGTAAATTTCAGGGTATACAGGAGAGATCAAGAGGGTCGGCCGGGAGGGGGAGTATTTATCGCAGTTAAGAACACAATAGTCAGCAAAATAGAAGAGATTCCAGATAATATAAAAGGAAGTGTATGGTGTGGTGGCTAATGGTGGCTAAATCGAAAGTGTTATACGTTTGTGCCTTCTATAGACCACCCCATTCCGATGTTCACTCAATATTTGAACTCGAGAAACAGATCAGGTCCATTTTTTCCCATGGCAACGAACGACAGATTATTTTATGTGGAGATTTCAATACACCATCGATAGATTGGAAAAAATGTAGTCATTAGTCTGGGAAGAGGGACAAAGAAATCTGCGAGTCATTGCTTAACCTGTTCGCATCGTACGCACTACATCAGATTGTCACCTTGCCTTATAGAGGGGAGGATGTTCTCGATTTACTTGCCACAATTATCCCTTAAAAGTTATTAAAGTTGAAAATGTCGATAAAATAAGTGACCACAAGGTAGTACACGCTAAATTTTCCCTCAATACTGAAAAAAAGTTTTAATTGAAAAGAAAGATTAACCTTTTTAGTAAAGCAGATTTTAACGGATTTAGGCGTGACTTACAGAGTTCTTTTGAAAAATTCGAGAGCATCAGCAAAAATAGTGATGCAAACAATACATGGAAACAGTTCTTCCAAATTATGCGGTCACTTGTCACTTCTTACAGATAAATACCTCATTAGTATAAGAGTGAGAATAGGGAACCAAGGTGGTACAACGCGCAGGTTAGAAAATGTTTAAAACACCGACAAGTTAGCCACGCAAAACTAAGAAAAATGAAGAAAAATGTGGCTAATAGCGATCTGAAAAATACTATCGAACATTTTAAAATGTATAAAGCAGCTGCATGAACAGCCCTTAGAAAAGCGTTTAGTGAATTCAAGAAAAAAGTACTCGGGAGAACAAGCGAAATCCGAAAGCATTTTGGTCATATATGTTAGGGAAGTAAAAGGAACTAAAAGTCAACGGTTAATTCCTTGATAAATGATAGGGGCGAAATAGCAACTTCCAATTTAGATGAAACTAATTTGTTGAATATTTTTTTCAGAACGTTTTTAATCAATCTAAACTTTTGTACAAATTCCTTTTGTACATTAATGATATCCATAAGGTGGTAAAAAGTAAGCTTCGTCTATTTGCCGATGACGCAGTGGTGTACAGGGAAATTCAATGCCCAAATGATAGAGAATATTTAAATATTGACCTACAAGCAATTGAAACTTGGTGTGATACATGGCAGTTAGAATTAAACTTTAAAAAATGTCTTGTAATGAATTTTTGGAAAAAGAATAGCTCTCCCCCTAGCACTTACAAAATAAGTAATAATGAATTAACAAACGTGGAATCCATTAAATATCTTGGAATAAGACCAACACATGATCTTTCCTGGGGTAAACACATACGTGAACTAATGGGTCAAGCGAATCGTAAACTGGGATTCGTCAAAAGAGTATTGGGTAAATGTGACGATCATGTACGAGAAATCAGCTATTTTTCCCTTATAAGACCTCATTTGGAATATACTGCCAGTGTACGGGATCCCTACGAAATCGGTCTGAATAACGAACTTGAACGTGTGCAGCGAAGATCGGCAAGATTTGTAAAGGGACGGTATGATAACCTTATTAGCATAACCAGTCTATTAAATGTATTTAAATTGGGAATCATTGTCAGATCGCAGGTTGGAATTTAGACTTAATCTATTAAACAAATTCCAAGACCACATTTTCAGTGATGATGTTAAAAATATTTGGCGGACCCCAACTTATTATGGTAGACTGGACCATAATCACAAAATTAGAGAAATAGATTGCCGAACTGACAGATTCAAAATGTCCCCTTTTCCTCGTACTATAGGGATATGAATAACGGTAAATGTATCCAGTACGAGTGTAGCAATGGATAACATTGGTAGCTGCATATTGGTATAAGGACTTGAAAGTAACCCAACTAACGTCATGTTTTTGCGTGTATGTTTTGCTATTTTTATCTTTTTTAAAAAGCGTAGTTTTGAACAGTACCTATACAAGTACTTATCCTTTTTTATGCATGATATGAAGTGCATGTTTGGTGAGAGTTCACCCCCTGCCACACACCTTTATAGTGGCTTTCGTGGTATTATGTAGATGTAGATGAACCCCTGCGCATTATGTGAGGTTTCATCACATTAACAAGATTAAGGACATACATTGTCGTACGGATAAATTTTTTAGACTTGTTAGACTGACAGAGGATATTTCCGAAGTATTCCTGAAGTGTTTTACCGTATACAGAAAGGATAGAGTAAGCAGAAACAGAGGAGGAGTATTTTTAGCTGTGAAGGACCCGTATGTCAGTAGAAGAGAACTTATTTCAGAGCGAAATGTAGAAAGTATTTGGTGTTCCGTTAAAGTAAAAGTAGTAACGCAAAAAAGATATATGTAGGTGCATATTACAGGCCACCGGACGCAGACGTCAATTCTATAATGGAGCTAGAGTCAGAGATACATCTACATCTACATAATACCCTGCAAGCCACCACAAGGGTGTGTGGCAGGGGGTGATTGCTCACCATACATGCACTACATATCATGCATAAAAAAGGAATAGTATTAATATAGTAGTCAGAACTACACTATTTAAAAAAGATAGAAATTGCAAGCAAGCATGCAAAAACATTCTGTTAGTAGGGTTAGCTTTAAGTACTCATACCAACATGCAGCTACCAATGCTATTCATTGCTACTCTCCGATAGGACATATTTACCGTTATTCGTATCTCTAATAGTGCGAGGGAAAAAGGACATTTTGAATCGGTCAGTTCGGCAATCAATTTCTCTAACTTTATGATTATGGTCCAGTCTGCCATAGTAAGTTGGGGTTCGTAAAATATTTTTAACATCATCACTGAAAATATTGCCTTGGAATTTGTGGAAGAGATTAAGTCTAAATTTCAACCTGCGATCTGACAATGATTCCCATTTCAATTCATTTAATAGACTGGTTACGCTAATATTATTATCGTATCGTCCCTTTACAAATCTTGCCGATCTTCGCTGCACACGTTCAAGTTCATTACTTAGACCGATTTCGTAGGGATCCCATACACTGGCAGCATATTCCAAATGAGGTCTAACAAGGGAAAAGTAGCTGATTTCTCGTACATGATCGTCACATTTACCCAATACTCTTTTAATGAAACCCAGTTTGCGATTCGCTTGACCCATTATTTCACGAATGTGTTTACCCCAGGAAAGATCATTTGTCAGTCTTATTCCAAGATATTTAATGGATTCCACGTTTGTTAATTCATTATTACTTATTTTGTAAGTGCTAGGGGGAGAGCTATTCTTTTTCCAAAAATTCATTACAAGACATTTCTTAAAGTTTAATTCTAACTGCCATGTATCACACCAAGTTTCAATTGCTTGTAGGTCAATATTTAAATATTCTTTATCATTCGGGCATAGAATTTCCCTGTACACTACTGCGTCATCGGCAAATAGACGAAGCTTACTTTTTACCACCTTTTGGATATCATTAATATACAAAAGGAATAGGAGTGGACCTATCACACTACCTTGTGGGACACCCGAAGTGACTTTAATTGCCGGTGAGGTAACACCGTCCAAAACAACCCTTTGAACCCGATCATGCAGAAAATCATTAATCCATGATATAATGTTACTGTCTAACCCATAAGATTTTAACTTCAAAATTAGTTTGCTGTGAGAAACCTTGTCAAAAGCCTTCTTGAAGTCGAGAAATATAGCATCCACTGGAATATTATTTTCGCCAGAAACTAAAATATCGTGGGAAAAGAGAGCAAGTTGAGTTTCACACGATCTGCTCTTTCGGAAGCCATGCTGGACATTGGACAATAAATTCTGGCTATCTAGGTGTCCCATGACTGAACTGACAATTATATGTTCTAGGACCTTGCATGAAATGGATGTGAGGGATATAGGTCTGTAGTTAGATGGCTGCTCCCTATCGCCACTTTTAAAAATGGGTGTTACATCGGCTGCTTTCCAGTCCATCGGTACGACGTGTTCGGTCAGGGATTTATTAAATACTATTTCAAGGTAGGGGGAAATTTCGGATGCTAACTCTCTATATACGCGGGAGGGAATTTGATCAGGGCCAGGAGATTTGTTGGGGCTTATATCTTTAAGTAATTTTTCAATACCATTACAGGAAATGTCAATTGGTTTCATCAACCGCTGAAAGAGGTCAGGTAACACGATAGTTGAATCCCCGGAAGGTGGGTTAAAAACGGTTTGGAAGAAGGAATTTAGCAAGCTAACTTTGTCGAGTGTGTTTGTGGTCATTTCACCTCTATCATTTTTAAGTGAATGGACGGCAGACTTATGGCCTTGCACTTCCCTTACGTACGACCAGAAGACTTTTGGATTTTCTTTCAATTGTTCCCCAAGTGTTTTTCTTTTGAATTCTGCAAATGCATTACTAAGGGCTGTCTTTGCAGTGGATTTTGAAATTTTATAATTTTCAATAATTACATTACGTTCATCAGTGGGCATATGTTTACTAATTCTTTTCATTTTAGCATGACATATTCGCTGCCGTCTCAGGGATTTTCTCACTTCGGCATTGTACCACCTAGGTTCAGTGCTTTCGTTTTTGAATTTACTAGGGATAAATCTGTTGATCCCAGAGCGCATGATATTAATGAACGACTTCCATGAATCGTTGGTACATACCTTTATGGAAGACTTTTTGAAATCCGATAAGGAATCTCTTAAATAAATTTTAAAGTTAGCAAAGTCTGCTCTTTTAAAAATGTAAATCTTTCTTTTTTGTTTAAAATTTTTATCTAAAGATAGCGAGAGTTTTGCAGTTATAACTCTGTGGTCACTGATTCCATCAACCGTGTCAATCATTGTCACATGTTGTGGGATATTGGTTGCCAGTAAATCAAGAGTGTTGTCCCCTCTATTAGGTGCTGTAGCTAATTGTGTCAGGGAGTTATTGTAGAAAACATCTAATAGAGTCTCACAGATGTCTTTGTCCCTTCCTCCAGCTTTGAAGCAGTATGTTCTCCAGTCTATTGATGGTGCATTGAAATCTCCACCTATTATTATATTACGTTCGCTGTTACGGGACGTTATTGTATTTATCTGGTTTCCCAGTTCTAATAATGACTCAACATCAGTGTTTGGGGGCCTATAGAATGCGCAGACAGATATTGATTTGGATTTAGGGCATGTTAATGAACACCAAACACATTCTAAGGGGTTGTCGGGAAATATAACTGCTTTGCTAATGATTGAGTTCTTGACTGCAATGAAAACACCACCACCTGCTCTGTTATGTCTATCTTTTCTATATATTTTAAAAGATTTTGGGAATATTTCTGAGTCAGGAATGTCATCCGTCAGCCAACTTTCAGTTCCTATAATTACATCTGCATCAGTAGTATGAATAAGGTGATGGAACTCAGGTATCTTGTTTTTAAGACTTCGGCAATTAACTACCGCAACGGAAATATTTTCACCTCGACTATTATTAAGGCTACAAGGGAGAGCTGTAGTCATGTCTGAAGTATTTTGAGGTTCAATTCTGCTTTCATGAAAGTTAGCCGATAAAGCGACTGGCAACGAGAAGTTATTTACCCCACTACATGACCTACTCTCTACCCTACCATCTACCCTAAAAAAGGCCTGCAATGATCTAATATCCTATCCGCCACGCGTTTGGCGGCGTCCGGAGTTTAATGAACTCCAGAGCGGTTTAAAGGGTGTCTACACGACCGAAGCGACGGCTGAAGGTCAACGAAGGAGGCTCCAATGTCCTTACAGAAACGGCGTAGCCTCTGATTTATGTCTACCACTCGACGCCAAATCAGAGGTCCACGATCGATCCTCGGGACCAGACTACAAATCGAAAGCGCCAGTTCAACGCCCGCGACTTCACTTACCCGCTTCACCTCAGAGTTCAATTCCTTAAAGGAATGCAGAATCTCCTCGGGTCTGCGGTCGGTGGCATCGTTGACGCCTACGTGGGCCACGACCTGCAGCCTAGAGCACTTCGTGCCTTCACTTCAGATACGTACATTACTTTCTGGGAATGATACAGGAATAATAGTAGGCGGAGATTTCAATCTCCCTTCGATGGATTGGAATACGTGTAGTTTCATAACAGGAGGTAAGGATAAGGAACATTGCGAATCACTGTTGAACACCTTTACGTCACATTCTTTACAACAGCTAGTATCAGAACCGACCAGGGGAAACAACATTCTAGACTTATTAGTAACAAATATAACCGAGAGAGTTCTAAATACAGTTACAGACACAGGAATTAGTGATCATAAAATATTGCATGCGTAATTTATTGTAGGCGTTGAAAGACATTATAAACCAAGGAGGAGGGTATACCTATTTGGCAAGGCAAATTACGACGGTATGAAAGAGGAATTAAGGGAAGCGTTGACTGTATTTAGCGAACAAAGCAAAGGATTAAATACAGAGGATTCGTGGAGAGAATTTCTTGAGGTCACCCGTAACACAGTTCATAAATACATACCAAGTAAATTCATCAGTGATAATACAGAGCCAAGGTGGTATAACGCGGAGGTTAGGAAATCACTAAAGCGACAAAGGATATGCCACGCTAAGATGAAAAATGCAGGACGGGGTCTATCGGTAGAGGAAAAAAATGAGCAAGTTCAAAACTATAAAAAATCGAGAGCATTAGCAAGGAAATCATGTCGGCAAGCGTTATCACATTTCAAGAGCAAGATGTTAGGAGAATATTTAGATAGCAATCCTAAAGCGTTTTGGTCATATGTGAGAGAGCTTCAGGGAAATAAGTCCACAGTGCACACACTTAAAAATGATAAAGGAATCAGAGTCACCAGCAGTGTAGAAAAAGCCAATACTTTAAACACCTTCTTCCAAAGTGTATTCAACTCATCGTCACAAAACGCAGTGGAACTACCGCCGAACACTTTCAGTGAGCAAATGCCCGAAATAAACATTGCATGTCGCGGAATAGAGCAGCAGTTAAAAAGCATAAGTAAAAACAAATCACCAGGTCCCGATCAAATTCCTTCCAGAGTATATAAAACATTAGCTTCTGAAATAGCCCCCTATCTAGAAAAAATATTCAATAAAACACTAAAGAACCACACAGTACCCAAGGATTGGAAAGTAGCTAACATTACACCTATATTTAAAAGCGGTGATAGGGAAGAACCTAGTAACTACAGACCCATCTCACTCACGTCAATCTCTTGTAAGATATTTGAGCACATTGTAGTCAGTTCGATCATGGGGCATTTGGATAGTCAGGGATTACTCATAAACAGCCAGCATGGGTTCCGGAAAGGTAGATCGTGCGAGACACAATTAGCTTTATTCGTACACGATATTTTAGTCCACGGCGAAAGCAGTACTGAAATTGATGCGATATTTTTAGATTTTAAAAAGGCTTTCGATAAAGTTCCTCATGACAAATTAATCTTGAAGTTAGAGAGTTTTGGTATAAATAAAGACGTTGTATGTTGGGTAAAAGAATTCTTAAGTGGGCGAGAGCAGAGGGTTGTCATAGATGGTATCATGTCGGACACAATCGAAGTCACATCGGGAGTTCCCCAGGGTAGCGTAGTAGGTCCGCTTCTATTTCTTTTATACATAAACGATTTGGGTACCGTAGTTAGTAGTAACCTTAGACTTTTTGCAGACGATGCGGTAGTGTAAAGGGGTATATCTAAAGAAGAAGACAGGGAATAGCTTAGCAAGGATTTAGATGCAATTCAAGAGTGGTGTGACAAATGGCAGTTAGAACTCAACCTTAAAAAGTGTGTAGCTATCAATTTTTGGAGGAGGAATAATTCGATAGAGCGATTCTATAGAATTAATAACACGAAGATCGAAAACGTTGAAACTGTAAGATATTTAGGTGTAACAATCACTAAAGATTTATCGTGGGGTAGACACATCATCTACATCTACATCTACACGATACTCTGCAAGCCACCGCTGGGGTGTGTGGCAGGGGGTGAAGGTCACCAAGCATGCACTACTAACATGCAAGCAGCAACTAAAGGGTCTCATGCCACTAGATTGTTAGTATCTATAGTATTTGAGGGGTTAATACATGGATCATGCACTACAGAATACTCTAAAATATTTCCCCTACCTATCCCTTTCCTATGCTGCCTATTCTGTTCTCTTATAGTACGGGGGAAAAATGCCATTTTAAATCTTTCTGTACGACAATCTATCTCTCTAATCTTATTTATCTGGTCGAATCTAGCATAATACGCAGGTGTTTTTAATATGTGCCTAACATCTTCAGTAAAGCTATCGGATTGAAATTTCTCCAATAGATTTAATCTGGACTTTAACCTACGCTCTGATAATGATTCCCACCCTAATTCTAGTATTAATTCTGATACACTAGTCAACCTATCGTAACACCTTTTGACGAACCTAGCTGCTCTACGCTGCACACTGTGTAGTTCTCTGATCAAACCTAATTCATTAGGATCCCATACACTGGCTGCATACTCAAGGTGGGGCCTAACTAGTGAAAAGTAGCATCGCTCTTTTGTCTTCTCATCACATTTCCCAAGTTCTCTTTTTATAAATCCTAGCTTTCTCTTCGCTCGGCCGCATATTTCCCTTATGTGTCTTCCCCACGATAAATCTTTAGTGATTTTTACACCTAAATATCTTACGGTTTCAACGTTTTCGATCTTCGTGTTATTAATTCTATAGAATCGCTCTATCGAATTATTCCTCCTCCAAAAATTGATAGCTACACACTTTTTAAGGTTGTGTTCTAACTGCCATTTGTCGCACCACTCTTGAATTGCATAAAAAGAGTACTTGGGAAATGTGATGAGAAGACAAAGGAGCGATGCTACTTTTCACTAGTTAGGCCCCTCCTTGAGTATGCAGCCAGTGTATGGGATCCGAATGAATTAGGTTTGATTCGAGAACTAGACAGTGTGCAGCGTAGAGCAGCTAGGTTCGTCAAAAGGTGTTACGATAGGTTGAGTAGTGTATCAGAATTAATACAAGAATTATGGTGGGAGTCATTATCAGAGCGTAGGTTAAAGTTCAGATTAAATCTATTAGAGAAATTTCAATCGGATAGCTTTACTGAAGATGTTAGGCACATATTAAAACCACCAGCGTATTATGCTCGATTCGATCAGATAAATAAGATTAGAGAGATAGATTGTCGTACAGATAGATTCAAAATGGCATTTTTCCCCCGTACTATAAGAGAACAGAATAGGCAGCATAGGAAAGGGATAGGTAGGAGAAATATTTTAGAGTATTCTGTAGTGCATTATGCATGCATCAACCCCTCAAATACTATAGATACTAACAATCTAGTTGCATGAGACCCTTTAGTTGCTTGCTTGCATGTTAGTAGTGCATGCTTGGTGATCTTCACCCTCTGCCATACACCCTCGCGGTGGCTTGCAGGGTATCGTGTAGATGTAGATAGATGTAGTGGGCATATATTTACTAATTCTTTTCATTTTAGCATGACATATTCGCTGCCGTCTCAGGGATTTTCTCACTTTGGCTTTGTACCACCTAGGTTCAGTATTTTCTTTTCTGAATTTACTAGGGATATACCTATTGATCCCAGAGCGCATGATATTAATGAACGACTTCCAGGATCCCTCCGTACATAAGTTGATGGAAGACTTTTTAAAATCCGATAAGGAATCTCTTAAATAAATTTTAAAGCTAGGAAAGTCAGCTCTTTTATTACCACTAAGTATCTATCTAAGTGTACTAAGTATCTTACGCTAGATTCCTCACATAGTACGCTTCTCATTCCCTTCATTATGTTCTCCATTACACCCGTAAGATTCCTCACACCTACCCTCGCTCCCCTCTTTCTTGGAAACCACGTGTTCCCGTACATCGTTGCCAAGTCCGAACTATAATTTCCGTTTATTTTACAAAAAATCTTATTTTTTATCGTAGAGGATCGATCAAAAAAGGAATGTGATCTATTTGAAATGGAGAGCACTAAAAAACTAACGCATTGTAAATAACAATTATAGTTTATAAAGTTAAAATTTAACTGCAATCGGACGAGCTCAGCCTTATGACCACCCGTGGAGAGACGGGCCTCGGTGAGGGTCTCGGGTCGCTCGCGAAGGGTCGGATTAGGCTCGGAGTCGAGGTATGACCCTCATTAGCAGGCTTGACCGTCGGTAGTCCCCACCTGAGTACCTCTAACCGACTGCTCTAAACGAAAGTCGTCAATGGGTTCATGATTTAACGTCCTATCCTTAGGATGGAATACTGAACTCGAAGGGCTCTCTACAAAGCACCCTAGTGGGGAAAAAATCTAGTTCTAAAACCCCGGACTTTCGGTTGGGAGGCTAGTACTCTAACCACCACAAACACCCAATCCTTCCGCGTGAAGTGCGGAAAAAATTGAAGATCACAGCCAACCGAAGTTCATCGTGAACTACAACTAGCGCAGGGTGGCAGGGGAACGGAGTGGAAAGCTTGAGTTACACCGATTATTTAATTGATGACCGCTAATAATGAAAAAGAGGGAATATTCAGGGCTAAAAATGCTACTCACATACAATAATTCCAAACTTTCAACCATAAATATATTAATTACTACCGTACGCTCCGCGTGTACGAGAAAAATTCGCCTAATTTGAGCATCAGCCATAGAGAAAGAAAAATAGTCTTGAATCGATACAAGGCTTTGCGGAAAAAAGAGAGCATCATTAGGGCAGGAAGGAGGAGGTTAGGGAAGAGAAACAAGTTGAGGTTGAGTAATCCGTGTTGGACAACAGCAGTTCATTGGCGGATTAGAACCAGAGGGTAATTACCGCGATCGCGGAAAGATTCCATAAGAATAGACGTTGAAAACCAACAGGGCAATCAAATAGGCGACGACCTCCATCCGGATGTTGAGGAAAGAAAATGATACAGGTAACTAACACGGTGGCTCGGAGCCGGGGCGGCGATGGAGGCGGGGGGCGCGGAAGGGGGAATAGAACGCGAAAGATCGCACGCAATCGTTCTGAGCGAGGGAGCATTGGAAGTGGAGAGGAGTGGGCACTGAAGGAACATCCTCAAACCTCCTCACTCCCTCCTGGAGGATATATAATGTAACGTAATTTGTCGATATCATTATGGTCGTGAATACTCTCCATTAGTGCCAAAGAGAAACCGCCAGGTCAAGCATCACATCTCACGGATTATCTCTGTGACCAATTAATTGCTGATTTCGAAGAAGCTTAAACGTTGAGATCGCGATCAAGGGTTGCCCATTAATGTAATTACCACCCGAGAACAGTATTTCATTTCAAATTAGCAAAAAATAGTGTTGCTACGGAGTTAATTATTTGAACATTCAGTTACTCTTCCTTATCTAAAAAACAGAGATGAAATTGTCTTTGCAGTAGGGTTACAGAATTGTGTACTTAAAATATAACAGCTATTCCAGTTTGCAAAACTGGCATTTCCCAATCTGGAATTATCAAATACCACGGAAATAACTGAATTTTCGGAAATAAATGAATTTTCACTCTGAGATTGCATGGTCCATTTACTATATAAATGTATGTACACGATGGGCTCAACTTTTTATTCTAGGCGATGATAGACGAGAATTTAAATTCACCTCCTCTGGTCTATTTGACTCTAAGTTGGTGGTGGTTTGAATGGATTTGTGATCCTTTAAGAAGAAAAATGATAACTACAACATGGCGCAAAGAGAATATATATTTTTTAATTGTGAGGCCAGCAAAAGTAACGCAAGAGATTTGGAGAGGACGTGGAATAAGCGACTTGATACCCACTGTATACCAAAAGGATATGGATCTTACTTAATTACAGTTTTATTTTAATGACCACGTTGCATCAGTTATCCTTCACAAAGCTCGTTCTGCACTTTGCTGATTTTATAATAGCTGTGAGGACACTTTCCAATGAAGGAAGCGACCAACAACCACTAAGTTGGGAATGATTACATCGAAATTAAAAAGCTTGAAAAGCAAGGCCGATGTGTCTCATAATTTGGAAAGAGATACTAATATTTGAAGGTTTTAAGCGTGTTCTAAGGTGAAGAAGACACATAAAAACAACCGATTAAGGTTTCACTTTAAATCAAATGGCTAATTCTGCAATGATATTATCATATGGTAGCTCATTAAAAAAGTTCATATGCTAACAGCTTTATGAAATTACCTACTTATAAGATGTCAGGATGATATTTTCCACGGTTATTTGTCATTAAAAACCCAAATCCATTATTTTAAGATCGACATGTAACGAAGCAAATCAAGGCCAAAAAAAAGCCTTAAATAGCAAAATAAGGATAGAAGATCGCCTATAGCTGTAAAGAGAGGACTTCGAGATCAGCAGTCCATCCGTCGGAGGGGATGTTCACGTTATTCAGGTGAGAGGGAAAACTAGTGGGATGATTAAAATTATAAGATTCATTTACATCTCAAAGTGCAAGGAAAGTCTAAAAACTCCATTGAATATTAACCATTTGTGCTCATTAATCATGCTTACTTATACAGGATATAAATGGTAACTTAAAATTGGAACATTTGGCTGCTGAAGCTTAACTAGATACAAGAACTTATTCACGTGGAATAGGCTGGCTAATGTGAAAAAGAGCGAAGGGTATATGTGTAGATCCCGTTTCATACTTCCTAGATAAACTGTGAACGATATATAGAGGCACCTATATTCAACAGCTGGCTATAGCTCTGATTTTGCCCCCTTATAATAACTAACTTTTCTGAGAGAACAGCAGAGTTTAAAAACCATACATGTGGCCAATACATTCACTATGAATACCATCCATTACCGCCAAAATACATATGCAAAACGTCATAGTGAGATTTAAATATAGGTAGAGAATAAGTGTACGCTTCGCTCTTCTCTTACGCAAGGCATTGGGGTCCTACACAACACTACTACGGCGATTATGCTCCTAAGACCACCTTTTCTCGGGGAAATCAATTTACTTTCAATTGCCCACCTTCCCCTTCCACATAGCCCCTACGACAGGGCAGGAATGAAACGGCCCTGAATGATAGCCGGGCCGGCCGAGATAGGGATCGAAAGGTTGGCGGATGCCCTTTCTTTCACGAATGACAGAGCCAATTACGCCCTCATTGACTAGACATGACACCCCCGCCCCCACACCACAATATCCCACTTCCTCTGCTCCAGGGGTAAGAAACAGAAGGATGGGCCATCACGTGCGATTGGGACGAATGACGTGTACATCCTGTTATTCACATTTTTCCTATTTTTCTCTCCGCCGGTAGCGTTAACCGTCGTGAGTTGACAGCGTTCAGAATCAGAAGTTAATAATAGTTCGTTAAGACCGCAATAAGAAGTAGTTGTTCGGGAGAGGCGATCGAGAGCTTCATTTTCGCCTTTCAGGATAGGTGGGCATATATGTAAAGGTTAGGAATATGTTATGGCGCAGGGGAAGGGGGGGAGATAATCCCGGAGTCAGCATTAGTTAACTCTTCAAAAAATACGACCAAGGGTTAACGATTTAACGTTCCATCCGTCGGACGAGGAATCGAACTAGAAGAGCTCCCGACACAGCGTTCAAGTGAGGACCGTTACACCAATGAAAAATGTCCGCCACGGCTGTGAGTCAACGCTAGACCCTCCGAGTGATGCGCTAGTAATCTAGCCACCACACCAACCCGATCCCCACATTGCAATAAATTGCATAGCTTGTGGAAAGGTCAACTGTGGGATATTAACATGGGATATTTTCCACAGTTTCCTTCATTAATTTGGTAATTTTTCCAAGCGATTCGTTGCTAGACACGATTTTAATTTTTCCCAGCGCATCTCTTCGACCAATAGACTGTGCAATGACGAGTGTTTAAAACGGCCTTTTTACAGAGCTCCCACTGCTGTTCACGCTTACGTTGGCATGCTTACGATGAGCCAAACGTAAGTAGTGGAAACTGGGCGCAAGATGACGAACGCACGACGAGTCGTGGGCGGGAGGGAGGGACCCGTTGGGTCCCTCTGCGATGCTTGCGGCGGGCGGAGGGGAGGGGGGTGCGAGAGTAAAATGGATATTTCATGGCGGGATTGATGGATCGCAGACGGCTTGCTGATTACCCGGATGTTCCCTCGTTAAGTCGAGAGGGGACAGGAGGCCGTGGGGTAAGTGGGGTCGCGTGCGAGAGGGCACGCGCCACTCCTCGTCGACTTGATCGTCAATATTGATTGCGATCGCCGAAACTGAATAGGCGACAGTCACTGTTGATGTGCGATGGGGGAAGAGAGTCGACTACAACCCAGGGGTAACGCGGCGATCGTCCTCACATCCAGCGATGGCCCACGGTCCGCATTCCAAACGGCATTTCAATTTCTTCGCGTACATTTTTGAAAATACTGCATCAAGCATGTGTGCCATATCAGTTTTGACCAGAAAAGAAGGGGAATAGCGGAGGAATCAATACCTGCATGCGTTTTCATTGTGCAGTAAATTTAGCACCAACATTACACCGCTTTTAACTGCAGTAAAAGGATGCAAGTAGAATGCTTTCATGTACCTAGAACGGTTCTCATATCTTTCTTTGGGGAGCATGCAATTGCCGACCGCGGTAGCCCATGGTAGCGCGCTGGCTTGGCAACCCATAGGTTTGAATCTAAGACACACATTATATCTCATGGATATTATGCTTGTCTTTGGATTAAGATCTTATGTTAAACGTTATAATTTAATATTAGTCGTTGGAGCACCAAACAGAACACGTACAATGCTATGAGAACGAAATTAATTATTTTCACGTAAATATCCTGAACTCAAACTGAGATCAATCCCTACTTTCTCCGTTCCCTAACATGACCTCATTGAGGAAAAAAACTGCAATTTTCACAATGTTTTGTAAATAAACTCCAACGATGACAAACCCTTCGCATTATTACTGAGAGGATTCCTTCGCTTGTTATTAAATCTCTATTGTTATGCAAAGATATTATAATAAGTACATATTCCCCGTGAATCAGTGTTGAAATCCAAATATTGCTTACGATAATGTTGAAATTCCAAAGTCAATTGGAATACAATCAAATATACCTATATACCGCTTAGTGACAGCAAAAGTTAAAAAGCTGCCGACTTCCTGGTTATACCTACACAATGCGCAGCATGGAAACACGTAAAACTTCATGAACATAGTTCCCGCTTCTAACATCTTCTTATCAGTTTATATGCGTCTAAAGGTTTCCCTGAAATTATTACTAATGGATTTCAGTTATGAGAGGCATTTCCTCCTTACGTAGTTGGGGTCAGTCTGCTTACAGAATAATTTTCCACAAAAGCTAATTACGGCAAATGAATGATAATTTTTATAAATATGCCGTCAGCACTCAATTTCCAATTACAAATCTGGTTGAAGAAATAAGATATCTCTGAAGTAAATAAAATTAGTAACTTACTTTCATATGAGGAAAATGTAAGTATCTATTGATTATCATGAGCACTTTTTCTCCAAGAGCCCGATTTTCTCATCAGAATTACAAATTAACAGTCTTAATACATCACACATTGTTTCCCCATTCATTAAAGTCTCCTCTGGATATCACACGCTCCGTAACATCGAAATTCACTGAAACTATAAATGTGACTAATCCTGAGGGTTAAAGGACTACTCATAGTGCGACTGCATATTTGAATCTATAGCTTTAATTACCCCTGGTGCATACTTGCGAGCAAAAGGATTTCTCATGCATCCCCCTTGGAGCCAAATGTGGCCCCGAACGTTCCCTAACTCCTTTTCGCAACTCCCGTTTGTCGAAGGAGCTGAAGAAAGAAAAAGCTTTCCTTGGGATCAAATCCCTTCCGCCCTTTACCCATCGATTGCTGCCTCCAGTGTCAGTACCCTTTTCTTCGCCGGGGTCCCAGGCCATCATTCCCAGATTGTTCATGGTCTTGGGTCTGTTTTCCTCGACCCCATAACCTCCATCCCTCCCGTCAACCTCGTTAAAGGGACCCCTCCCGAAAATCCCTCCTAACACCCCGTGGATCCGAAAGGGTGAGAATACGATTCTGGCGTGAATCGCATGCGTTTTGTGTTCCTCCTCACACATGCGCATCCTAACGGTTGGCTTCACCTCCCGGGACGCGCTTCCGAGGGCTCCCAAGAGGACGGAGAGATGGAAGTGGGCGGAAGTGAGATATACGATTCCTCTCTCGCCCTCTTCCTTCCTCTCCCACACATCACATTCGATGGTCGGAACGATTCAATATTCAGTCCCCTTCGCATTTTTTCCGAGAGAGGAATCACGGGTGAAGAAACGGGTGCGAGACCTCCCTGAGGTCGGAGGGCAAAATGAAAGTCTAAATAGCCGGAAAAGATTGATATCTGCCCCGCGGGCAGGAGCAGAGGATTTATACTGTGGGAAAATGCCACCGACAGCTATCTATCGGTCGTAATTCTAGGCTCGAAAAAGAATCATTTCCTTTTTTAGTCCGATCGCAGCCACCCTGCAAAGAATATTTTCTTGTGAGCAACTTGGTGGGCGGTATAACTTTGATGTCTCGAGCTAATTCCCTCTTTTTCAATGGTAATTGCACGTTTAAGCATCAAGTCCAAGTTCACCACGCAACGAATGAACGATGAAATAGATAAGAACGATTTTCCCCATCCCTAGACCTGTAAAAAGTTTTAAATAGCAACAAAGTGGACAGAAATTATATAGCATTACGACAATTAGTATTTGAAGCGTATCACGATTAGTATTTGAAGCCCATTTTGAGCTGTTTTAAGTTTACAAAATTTCTTGCTGTAAACTACGTAGTTTTTACAAAAGCACATCTAATGCACATGAGCAAGAAATGTTTTCGTAACCGTAAAATATTTTAATCGAGCTATTTGGTATTTACACCGTAACGGCGTATCATTAAAAATTAGGGAAGAGGAAACATTGCAATTAAAGTATAATAATATAACACAACATACACAATAATATATTTATGTATATGTTGGGCCAACATTAAGCACAATTAATAACAATAATAATACAAGTAAAAAGGCAAAAACGGCCAAGGCAACCGATCAAGACAACCTTTGTTCTCGTGACCATAAGTAATATATCAGTGATATTAGTTGACGGAGTATTGCACAACATTTATCTATGGCAAGTAGATTGCTCATTTCCCTATTCTCCAAATAGTAACGATCACCAGTAAGTGGAAGCACTATATTAAATGCGAATTTCAGAGCAAGTCCAACAAGAGAAAAATTCAACATCATCTTCACTTTTCTTCTGCTTTCGAAATTTTTCTACCAATTTAGAATAATAACTCTCCGTGAAATTAGCAGTGTGTTTGGCTCATTAAATGAACACGTGTCATTGAATACCAAGGATATTTTCTCTCAATATGCACAAGATAAACTCCTTTTCACCAGAAACATTTCACAGGCAATGCAGAAAATCTCTCAGTGCTCATAGGCATTAAGCCGACATTAATAGGAATGTTCTCACGCTGATGGTTGGCAAAAACCATTTAACTTTAGACCCTTAGGTATCGAGATGGCTCTTCCTTGCTCCTAAAGAGTAGTTCTCTTGAGAATCGTACCCATTTCTCGCGCTGCCCTCATTTCCCATTCAAATACTTTTTTTGCGCATCTGAACCACGCCTGCCTCATTTCAGAGGCAAGGACTTGGCGAATTTCCTCATCCTCCTCAACCCCCTTCGTCTTCTGTCTCCTTCTAAACAACCAAGCCGCCGGATCCTTTCCTTTCTCTCGATTCGCTCCAGTTGCCGCCCCGCAAACACCCAAACGCTCTGTGGCCTCCCCATCGGATCCACCCGGACGGGAAGACGCGCTATCCCCCGCGACCCACCCCGGCACATCCTACCCTTTCATCCCCCGTCTTGATCGGAAAAGAGATCCCCCCGTCCACGCCCCACCCACTTCTCCTCTTTCCTTTCTCCAACTCCCAAGACAGTGGGCTCCATTGTACCTCATCCCTCATCTCCGAGAGAAAAAATTCCTCTTCAACATTCCCCGTCTCAATCCCTCCCGCTCCGCTCCTCATTCCACGGAACGTAAAGGGGGAACCGATCGTCCATGCTCCACTAGTCCCTTCCACTTCCTCCTTCCTCGGATCCGCGCCCCGGTAAAAAACAGAACTGGGAGCCCAGCAACTTCGGTAATCCCATCGCCGTGAAGGGAAACACGCCGTCCCGAATATTCTCTCCACCGACACGGCCGCACAACCTCTCCACACGTCGGAAGAAAAGGCTCTCCCGCCCAAAGTTCACCCGAAGTTTTAACCCGCGTTTCGACGTCGACGAGGACCAACTTGGGACGTCCTGATCCCCCTCACCTATCCAAGAGCATCCCAGTGCTGGAGAGGAGCCCGCGGGGCATTTTTTTTCGTTCTCGGAGAGAAGAGGTAAAGACGCCTGGGGCGAGCTTAATCTGCGATAACTTCCAACAGTCGGCTTCGACGACAAGAAAGACGTCCGTTCTAACGCTCGGTCCTTTTTTGAGTAACCCCCCTGCGCCTTATCTGCGGCCATGTGTCGCGCACGTCAACCACCCTTCACCTCCTTGGAACCTCGGTCCCCCTCCCACTCCCTCCCTATTTCACGACCACCTCACTCCTCCGCATTCTTCCACCAGCTTCCCGAGATTATGACGGACGCGTCGCATCCATAAGAAGTGGGGGCTTAGAAAGGTGGCAGGATAGAGGGCACTTGTCTGCGGCCACGGATGGAAACCATTGCTCCTTAAAGAAGAAGGAATGGAAAATATCTTGTGGATGCTCATGTCTCAGCGTGAGATGTTCCAGAGTTCTACGCCGTTATAGTTAGTCGCGACTAGTGTTAACTTGGCCACCGGAGAAATGGAGGTTTATGACTAACAGAAGGATTTCCATACCCATAGATTCAAGTGATATGGTTCGTCTTTCAATACTTATGCTCGCAGAATAGACGTGAGTGAGCAATACATATTCCTAAGTATAAAATGATAATGTATATTCGAGGCATAGAACAGAACATCAGGCACTAATATATCAGTTACTATCATACTACAGGAATGCGAATTATATATGGTGGTTCTATAGTAATGAAATAGCATAACATTTCGAAATTAAATAAATAGTAAAATTGGAACACGTAATTCCAGGCAATGACCGCTTCTTTCCACCGTAAGATTTATCCTAAAATAGACCTTACCAAAAAATAATACCCCCTGAATGTTCCAGACCCACTAAAGTATTTTAAATACGACCTCGAAAAATATTAAGTCAGAGTTTTCGCCATGGCGACATGAATAAAAATTATGCAGGCCTAATCAAATACGTCACCTGCATTCAAACGATTCTCAGCACCCTGTAGGGAGAACGAAGCCGTGCGCTGTTGAAAGCAGTTCTGTAAACAGGAAAACGCCGATGCAAATGAATGAAAGACATGGCGTGATTTCTTCACACTCCATGATTCAATAATTCACATTTCATATCACATTCTACCACGATATGTGATGGTCGCCAGCCGTCGTACTACCTCCATATTCCTCACGGCGTGTCAAATCCCACCAATTAAAGGCACACGTCCAACCAGCCTTCTCCGAACGACGCTAAGCAATCAGATTTCCATCTGGGGGAGTGCGAGGTGATTGCCACTGCATTCACCGATCATGTCATTTGCATACGACGCCCGATCAAGATACATGAAAGGTCATGGGTCAACGAGGCATCCCCAGCAGATGCAATAAAATCCCCATCGCTTCCCAAGCCTCCCCCACGGGTCTTCGCAGGGCCAGATTTAACGTTAATTGAGCCAGCATATCGCCCATATCTCTCCTCCCCCCCAATAAAGGCCCTCCATGGCCTAGACTGAAGTGACAAATCTCCCGTGGTCCGTCCACTCGTTGGGGTCTTTCATACGGTTGAGGGCCCCGTCGCGGCAGCTGAGGGAGTTACCCCTGGGGGCCCGTCGGGAACAATGAAACGTCCGCGCTGATCGGAGGGCGCGCGCGCGCGCGGGAAATGTCTCCCGTCTCGTGTCGCTGTCCACGGGGATGGAGTTTGTCGCAAGGGCGACGTCCAGCAACCCCTACCCTCCCCCACACAGACGCACAAAAAAGGCCCGCATCGCGCGACCCGTATGTCGTGAAATTCCGGCACCTGAAAGGCTTAATTTCGCTCGGTCCGAAATCCGCTCGGGTTGGGTAGGCGGCTGCAGTTGGTCTCGAATTCGGTGAGCAGGGAGTCTTCAAGCAGCGCGGTATATAGGCAGACGGGCCTGAAAATATCACCACCTGAGTCTCGCAACTAAGCCTACAGCTACAGATTACCGTTGTGTGTGAGTGGTAGGGGGCGGTTTATTGGCAAATATGCACAATGTATGTAACAACGTAAAAGAGATAACTAACCACAGTCAAATATGCACCAGAATTGTCAATTTCATGATCAAAACTATGAATGCTACTTTTATAATGATTATTTTTGTTAAGCATTCCTTAGAATACACTTCGACGTTTATTGCGTACCTACGTTAGCGTGGTGAGCAAGCGATAGTAGATTTGAGAAATTTTTCCAATTATGCTACAAACTAAGCTATCCATATTCTACTCAGCTAGCCATTTATTGCAACGCTTATTGTGGTACCAGCACAACCTACCTAAATGTTCTACTAACTGGGAGGTTCTAGACATTACTTTTGGAAACCTCTGTTTTCGATATTTCCTTTAGTAATTTTTTTAAGACAACCCTAAAAAATAAATGACTGTATGAATACGCTGCATACAATTAGGATGGAAATTATGAAAATCCTAAATCTCTTCACTGAAATCGACAATATCTCTCGTGAAAATTTTGTAAATTAGAGTAAAAAAGATTTTTGACCCTAATGACGATGACCGAGTCGGTATCGTAATTGGGGTTTTTGAGTAAGCCCTCAGAAAATGTGGCGCATGAAGTACAACATTCTGTGTTTGAGCACTATAATAGTGATTGACTCTGAGCAACTTAAACATAACACATATTTAACAAGGAAGAGTTCAGGAACTACTCACGCAAAGCAAAAAGAGACCAGCCAGTTGCAGGAAAACAATCTTACCTGAAACGGACACAAGATAATTAAATTAGTTCACTAGCGTTTGGATAAAAGTGGTGCATGTAGAAATACTATGGTAATGAGGAGGCTAAAGAATCAACGTAATGTATTACTGGTAGATAAAAGAAAAAAATACGGTGGCAACATTCACAAAGCTAGCCAAATTCGTATTAATATATTTGTCAAGTCGCCCACAGAAATAGATAACTCTATCATAACAAGGATAAGAATAAGGTTGGAACATTCAAAGGTAGAAAGGTTAGCGCAAGAAAGCCACTTACATAGCCACCTGAAATAGTTATTGAAATAGCTATTTATTCCTTCGATTATTAATTTCATACGAATTATACTCCCTCTCATGAAATGAGGCTCATTGCTGATGTTACAAAATAAATGCTTGACTGCCCTAAGGGAGGTTGAGATGTATAAAGATGAAAATTCGAAACCAAACTTTCATTTCTCCCAGACAGCATACTTGGTATAATTCTGAGGTTGCTCAGCGTTTTAATTTTTCAAACAATACAATGAACCGGGTAATTGAAAAACAGTAATACTACTGAAATGATTACCACCAATCTGGCAAAACCGGTCCCGTTACTCCCCGCATTTTCAGTGAACCCGAAACGGACTGCATACGAATCTCACCGTGGGAATCGGCTTGGCGTTACCATATCATGGATTTATTTCGAGTTCACGAAGCGTTACGACCTCAACTGTTGGAACACAAGTAAAAAATAACTATAACTTCAGTTCTGACTAGAATCGGCAGTCATTATACATTCACCCAAGACAAAAAAATCTTGAACCTATGATGATTCAATTAACCGGCATGAAATTAAGAAAAGACCGAAACCAAATGCCGACAAAAAAAACGCCCACGGTTTCCCGAGGGAATTTCTCGAGGCGACATTTTTTTCCTCCTCGCCGGCGCAGCCCATTTGGAGAGGGCGTCCCCTTCTTCATTTATTTCAAGACCAATATATCAACCCTCTTTCACGCCCTCGCACTCATTCTCCTTGTCAAACCCACATCCCTCCCCCCACTCATCTCCAGCTCCTCCTCCCCACTCCCCCGAAAACCCCACTTCATCTCAGAGCAGCCTCTCCGTCAGTACCCTTTTCCCCCTCATCCACCTCCAAGAGTCCCTTGCGTCCCACACCCGCCTCCACCATCTGCCATTCTCCAAACTCGTTCCGGTGTTATCCTCTCTTCTCGAAATCCTTCGACTCCTGCAGGATACCGTTCACGAAAAATTTTTTTAAGTAAACGCTCTCGAAGATGATTCAACGCCACCTATGACGAGGCTGGGGTCCGATCGATGGACGACTCGCTGGCTTTAAAATTCTACCTTCCGCCCGATTCCTGTGGTTTTGAACCGTCAACCACAGATTCAGTTTTCGCGGAGAGAAAACGCCATAGCTTATGGCAGGTCGCCAGAGAGCATCAAACCGCGTGAATCCAGTCTCCCATCGCCAAGAACGAGATTGATGTCGAAGGCTCCAGCGACGTACCCTCGCACGCTGTATCTTATAAAGATCGAGTCTCGAAGACGGGATTTCGAGCTTCTTCCAAACCCCGTACTCATTCAAGTGAAGCCAAATTTACATTAATCTGGATGACAAAAAAGACCCTAGCCACAACGCGCATTCTATAATAAATGCTTCGAACCTTTCACTAAACATCAGCAAGAGAAGATAAAGGTTTAGTCATGTCTACATCTAAATCTACGAAATACCCTGCGAGCTACCGCGATGGTGTGTGGCAGGGGGTGAAGATCACCAAATATGCACCATGCATATCAACAGCCAAGAAAGTAAAAAGATGATTGCTTTTATTACTTACCTAATTCAAATTAGCTTATTTTCATTCATTTACGGCAATATTTCGAAACAGTCAAAATAAAACGGGAAAAGAACAGCGTGCATTCTTTTTACCCTCTCCATTCAACAGTTTTCGAGGCTTTCTTTTACGAACAAATCAATACTTACAAAAAAAATGCATCCGAACGGCAGCCATGAAGGATTCAACTATGAATCGCGGCCTACGACTGATTTAAATGATGTACTAATGCTTTGAACAGGGACGAGTTAGTATTTTTAGCGTCCTATTTTATACAATTCATGTTGCTAAAAATAATCTCCTCCAAAGCTACTCTAGATACTTCCCATACATTTAAGTGTAAATATAATATATGATCTACGAGACGCAAAGTTTTCCCTTCTTTTAGTCATCTTTTCTCAATAATCTTCAGCGCTATAGGCATATTGTCACCATTATTCACAAGAAGAGTTTCTTTCGATCTACCCCAGCGTGAAGACTAAATAGGTCAATCATATAAACGTTTTTCCTTCTGCAAAAATGTTTTACTTCTTCTGCATGTTTTTCATACCGATGAATTATAAAGGATGAATTCAATCAAATCACCTATGTCTGAACAACTTTGGCTAATTTAGGATAATATTTACGACAATCAAGACCGGCGAATCCACGAAATGTCTTACAGAATTGATTTCACTATCAGGGACCACAGAAAAAGTCAATAAGGTATGAAAATGGTGAAATAAGAGTAAAGACCATTATGATAAATATCACGGAGAGTTTTACTTTTCAATTTCGACCGTATAGCTTTTTTTATGTTTTACCATGCGGAAAAAGAGCAAGCAATTTCCCAAACTTTCAAATGCTTGAAGCCTAAAGTTGTCTTTTTCAGATACTCATCTCTAATATGCCTAAATGCTCACAAAGTATTTTGGCTCTTTTAAGGATCCACACCACCTCGTCCCTCATTTGCGTCCACCGCCATCCCTGCGCAACCTCTCCCACGGCCTGCATCCCAGCCCTCCAACCCCCTCCCACGGATGGCCCAACGACTCCACCTCAACCCAAGCCTCGAACTCGCCCCCTCTCCCACAACTTCTCAGAAATCGCCCCTTTTCCCACAGTGCACGCAACACATCCCCTTAAAGGACCCCGCCCCGCCCCCTCTTCCTCGGCTGAGGACTCATGTTTCCCCCTCGCAAGAACTTCCCTTCCTCCTGGTACCCTCCATCGCTCGCCCGTCTCCTCCTTTACGGCTCCTCCTCGCCTTGCACCAGAGCGACAGACGGTCGGTTCTCCGCTCTTTTCCCTCGCTTCTCCTTGAGCTCCTTGAGAAAAAAGGATTCCGCTGAGCTTCTCGAATCCCCTGGAAAGGGGATCCGAATCTCCTACCAACCAACGCTGCCACCCCAGGTAGACTGTCTCGGTGGGATGGAAGAAAATCATAACAGAAATATACATATGTAGTAATGTTATCGACTCCGTGTACATATAGCACACTATATTTTGATTGCAGACCGCTTAGCTGCAGTTCTGTTAATATGCTACTGCTTCAATCATATCAAATCGCCGGGTCATATCTTAAATTGAAGGAACCACAACACCCAATCAGAGGCGGGATTCGAACTCGCGACACTTTGGTTGTCAGACTAAGCCTCATAAAACAGAATTCTACAAATGTGGCCCGATGCTGTGGCCGATGTGGCACCATTTGTTCCACATGATATTCAATGATATCTTGCGAATGTAAATTCTCTCATGTTTTACCGTAAGTTTCTTCCAAATTAATTCATTTTTCAAATCCTTCAGGTCGAAAATACAAAGTCAGAGTAATGCTCATTTAATCTCCACACTGAGTGTAGCCATAAATGAACGAAATTAAGATTTTATGTTTTTTTTTAACATCAAAACATCATGCCTACAGGATATTGCGTGCAACTTCCCCGAATGTCCATGGGATGATTAAAAAAATGAATACACTTAGTTCTCAAAGGCCACACATATAATTGGCATATTTAATGACATTTCAATTTTGCAGTGGAAGGTGGAGATCATAATCCCAGATCCCAGGGAAACAAATCTGCCCCGAAATCAACACCTTATTCCTTCCTCGACGGCTGTTATCCGTACCTATTTTCTTCCCTTAAGACCTCCCCATCCATTGTGTGCTAGCCTTCAGCTCCCGTGTTTCACCTCCTCCTCGGCATCTCTGGTTTCTCTTCACTAAGAGAGAACTCCCGCTGGTACTAAAGTCGCCGTACCAGCATCCCTACGATTACGAGATCCGCCCTCCTGCACCCCACACCGCCCAAAGCTGACCGGAGCCTTCACAACCACCCCCACATCTCCTCTCCCTCCTCCTCGCCACTCAAGACTCCTCCGCCGCCTCCACCGCGACAAGTAAAGCTCAGAACCGCGCCCCCTACACCACCAAACTCCTCCCGCAACTATCTCCCCCGCGGCGCGCAATGGACAATTGAAACCGAGGAATGTGAGGGCGGAGGAGGGCGAGACGGACAGGCAGGGAGATCTAGGAGTTTGAGTTGAGTAGTGTGTGGAGGAGGAGAAGAGAAGAGACGCTCTCACCACCCTGGGAGGGGCGCAAGTGGGTTTTCTGGGCAGGAGCAGGGGGAGATTAAGTGAGAGGAGGGGTTATGGAAGGGGGGACGGCGTTAAGGGCGGGACTCACTGTTGGAGACGGTTGGGAGCGCGGTGCGACTCATGCGGGGGTCAAAGCGAGCTCGAGAAGGGGCAGCAAAGGTTGGGGAGTGACACACGGGCAGAAGAGGGGCAGCGGACGGAATGAGAGAGAAGGTCGGGGTGAAACTCTCTCTCTTTCTCTCTCCCTCTCTCTCCTTTTCCCCGTACTCCTAGCGCTGCACATCATACGCACGCAAGGGGCGAGAGGGGTCGTGATTAAGTGAGAGCGTGTGTGAGTCGTAGGGCGGGAGAGAGAGGCCTCGGGGCTGCATGCGGTGACAATCTGTGGAGAGGGGCCACCGACCACATCTCTCGCATCGCCGACGGTGGAGTTCATTTGCGCTGCGGCACTCTAACGGGGCAGTCCATGCTGGGGTGCCGTTCCACGAATCCGAGTCGTCCACAGCGGTTCGGACGTGACGAGAGAGAATCACGTCATGTTTACGGGATAAATTACGTATGAGGGGGTTGTTGAATGACTAGGATGGGATGCCACAAAAAGGGTTAGCCAGACTAAGACATCAAGAAAGCAAAGATTAAAGGTTCCCTAATGACTCGCAGGATACCGAATCTTTGGCTGAAGGAGGGAAATGTGTTCAGGACATTAATGGAACGGAAAATGTCAGGAAACGGAGTGGGAGAGAAAAAGATAGGATTTTCAAAATTGATGAGAATAGACTGGAACTGTACCCAGATAATGAGCGAAAAAAAAATAAATGCAAGTAATTTTATTTCGTGAAATACGTTTAACATTATTTTGAAATCCATCCAAAGTTACCTTCGACCGATGAAATATTAAAAATTATAAAAAAGACTCAACTCTTGGTACCTTGTAAATCATTCTTCCCAACATGACGAAGAAAGATAAACCTCCAATACAAAATAAAAAGAGAGACATTAGCACTGCCACTTTAAGTAGCCGTCCTCCCGTAGCGAAAACACAGCCAAAATTATTCCACGGGTAAGCGCTACCGGAATTCCATAAATGATTCTGATTGATTCACTCTATTCCGTCAGCGATTATTTGGCATTAAACCAACATTTATTTATTAAAGTACTGAGACAAGTCCTCCCTCTCTGAGGTAGTCACTTCTGGCTACTCGTCAGAGATATCTGTCAATAATGTTAAAAGATAGGGATCGAACAAATGTGTACATAGATGAAGATGAAACATACGAATTCTCCACAAACTAACGAATTCGCAGAAGACACATTCGCGGCACAACCTAAACTTTCCTGGAATGCTTCACGCTGGAAAAATAAAAGACTTAACTTGATAAATAGGGTCAAATAAACTGGTTAAACCATCGCGTCAGCTTTCATTTATCCTTTCATAGTTTTCTAGACTCCTCTGACTAGATGAAAATACCTACATGGCAGAGTACAGGAAAATAAATAAAAAAGGTATGGAAATAGAATGCATTGGATACTATTTGCCTGTAAAAGGAAGACTTCCAACATTACAAATGAAACAAACTTACAATTAGTAATATTTCAGTATAAAGACTGGATAATAGTGTGAAAACTTTGAAATGGTACTGTAAAACATTAGTGAGTTTCTTTCATTTACAACAATGAAATTTGATTAACAGGTCAAACCGACAAACAGTTCCTCAGTCAAGTACCCTTCAGTTCAACGGGCGACTGAAATATAATGATGTCCGGCATTTAATTTTTTCTGCGGCCACCATAGCATACCTAGATCAGAAGTTGCAGGGGGTGGATGAGTCCCCCTGTTCACATCTCTTCCAGTTCACACGGGCGATGGTTTTCTCCCTTTGCCCCCACTGCAGTAACTTCCGCCAGGGCCAATTCACGCATCGTATGCGCAAACCATAGTCCCCCATACCCACTGTGTCACGCCCTCCCCTCCCTCGACCAACCCACGTGCACGAGATTACGCGACACGCTGTGAGAGAAGAAAGATTTTCAATACTCAAAAGAGGGTAGCGTTCCCTCCCCCAAACTTCGCTCACCCTCCACTCACCAAAGGGACAAACAAAGCGATAAATAATGTCGTCTCTTCACTAGCGGGGAGCATTTTCTATCTCCATCCAGCCTCCCAACTCCCACGTTGCCTCGAATGAAAAATTATGTTTGTGCCCCTCAGTGTAAGATGATATTCCGTTTTCGATAAGGTGCGTACGGAGAAGTGTCCATCTGATTTATGCACGCACCACCGTCACTAGTTCATGAACTTTTCGCAACATACAAAGCCGGACACCTCCGCACGCTCGGTGAGGAGGCATACATCGCTATATGTATCCAGTGTACTGGGGCTGAATAGATGCTAATTTCAAGAGAACGCTTAGAGGACGACAATGCTTACATCATGAGACACATGTCGTTTGAAATTAAAAAAGATGACAAAAAGATAGAAATTTCGACAATTACGTGATGCGCAGCCAAAAAAGAGACAGAACGAGTTGAAGATTATGAGATGGGACGCGGAAGGTAGCTCAGCGAGGGTCTGCCAAAATAATAGAAAGGAGGTTAAAATTAGCGATTACAACACCTTAAAAACATCCAGTGTTATCAATATCCCCTCAAGGAAGCAGTTAAATCAATAATTTTATCATAAATGTTTAAAATTTTACACACATATTATCAAGCCGACGCCATGCAATGGATATGCCACCCCACATGGACAATCGTGTTTGCTTGTTCACACACCGGCATGATGCCAGAGCGCTGTCATACCGCACAACTCTGGAAGTCAATTCATTTTACTTTACTGTGCGCTCACTCAAATCAGAGCAAAGATCGCACACTTGCGCTGGCGCAACGGACAACGAAATCTTATTCTCGTCGTTCGCATTATGTCGGGAGCTTTCGATATGATGGGGACCCCTGGATTCTTGAGATCGAGCGAGAGGGTTTGTCGGTTGATCGATTCACCTCTCTCTTCCCTGCACTCGCTCTATTCATTCACCGTGAGATGCTTGATATGGGACGGGGACCATACAGGGAGCTGACATGTAAGTGACTTACTTCGTGGGACCTGAAAGGACGGCACAATCGGGTTGGTGATTGGAGCTTCCATTATCAGAAAGCCGACAATAAAATAATCCTATGAAGAGCACGCACGGGGAGGGTAAAGGCGATCAGGGTACAATAAGGGCACACATCTCAACGTGATTGAGTATGAACCGAGTCGCTGGGTGAGTACCAAGCAAACATGAGTCACGCGAAAGTACAGCCAATTGTTTTTCACCCATGGTCCGTTTTCACGCAGAACACATCAGTATGCATCGGGCGATTCAGTATGGATCGCAAAGCCTCAACGGTGACTGCCATAAAAGGCATCGCTGCTATTAAAAATGTGAAACCGGCTTTCCGACTAACATTCTTCATTTCAAAGCATCGTGAGAGAACAGATCGAGAGATGAAACTACATTCTCAAAAGAATAAAACTTTAAACATCGACACACCTTTTCCTCTGACTGAACCTTCACCCAACAACCTCATCTGAGTAAGGCGAAATCACGGAGGAAATAATGATGCAGTCAATTTTTTTCACCCCAATAACAATGTGAGTAAATTTAAGGATATAGAAATTCTAAGATTTCAGATCTGTCTGCAGGAAGATTATCACTAATCGACGGTGAAAAAATTAATAAAGCACTGAATATTTCATAAAATGCAAATATGGCTAGAGCACTTATTTTTCTGTGATACTACTCATTCTTAACTAAAGCAGTTATAATATAGTGTTAAATGAATGTTCATGAAAGCCACACTGCGATGGCAGCGAGTTTAAGATTACTTACAAGATAAAACGCTAGAATAGAAAAATAAAGGTGTCTTCTTCTTAAGGAACGAATATGAAACCTTTCCATCCGGTGACTACAGAGAATTATGCAGCGGAATAAATTGCGATGTCTTTAGAATAGAGGCAAAAAGGTGAAAGTATACTGACCCGGTAAATGTCCATTGGCGTGGGCGATCAGACCTTTGCGTTTGATAATGACACTGGATCCCTTTCAAAGCTACCGATTGGAGAACAGCCAGCTCAAGATGAAAGAGAGTATCACGAAGCAAATTAAACCCGTCACACGTTAATATTCAATAACGGAGGGCAGAGAGTTAGGATATTCAGTTTCCAGCTAAATGGGACAACTTTATTAGGCTGAAAACAATTGCTTTTCATTTGTTTCTCTCAGCTAACACCCGTGAGAACATTGTATTTCATGAATGAATATTGAATTAGCCTCACTCATGGATGCAACTTCATTTGACCCCTGAACAGGAGGAGGTATACCAAACAGATAAATAAATGACTTCTAACCTTTGAAGGACAGCGATATCGTCTTATCGCCAAAATAAAAAAGGCGACGCAACGAATAGAAAAATATGACGAGGGTTCCATGTCAAGATCCCCTTAATAAAAGAGGTCCTGACACAAACAATGACGCACGGGGGCTCCGCGAAACTTCCGATTAAAACGAAAAATATTTTTTCAAGTGGGAATTCATTTGACACGCGCGACGCGGCGGTTTCACTGATGTCGCCGCAACAATAGGCAAATCGAGACGGGGAAACAACATTTCCGTGATCAGCACACCCACAAATTGGACAAGAGCATCCGAGGCACGGATATACATGTGGGAAAGAGAGGGTGGCGGGGGTTTTCAAGGGTGGTATCCCCTCGTGCCGCTGAGCGTGGGAAGCCTTGACGCGAAAACACGGCGCGGGCAGAACTTATATTCGCGGAGCAAGGGAACGGAGGAAAGGGGGTCGTGGGAAAGAGAGGGTCAGCCAGCGAGCGCTGGATGGGACGCGGGTCCGTGGCCGACGACGCTGCCCTCGCCTCCCTCCCTCGAATGATGAGCAGCCAATACGCATTAACCCTTCGGAACGGCCGGTCGAGAGAGCAGGCGTGGGGGGAGGGAGAGGTCGCCGAGAGGCGCCGTCTGAGGGACGCCTCGGATTGAGGGAAGCGCCGCCGGGGCAGATTAAAAGAGAAAACATGCTTACGCATTCCGGCAGCGCGCTCCATTGCCGAGGATCCACTCCGCGCATGCGCCACATGCATCGCATAACTCTCGATTTATTAGAACATTTTTTTTCCCCTCATTGGAACGATACGCCCCTATCGTACGGTTTTGTGACCGTAGAACAACGGTCGGACACAAACAAAGAAGCAAGTTGTACGCATTAGTAAAAAAAGCATATGGGTAAATTGCAAAATACTTTATGCGGCGCGGTACCGTAAGGGGTAGGGCATTGAGCTATTAATCGAGGACCCTCGGTCCCAAAAATAAAATTTTAATGCTTCTCTCACTGCCACCATGTAAATACTCATCTAGCCCGAACTACTACATATATTTTTTTTGCGTGAAGTAAATTCGTACATTCTGGGGGCGTTTGCCTGGAACCGAAATCATTATTTCACACCAGAAATCTTTAGAAATGAAAAATGAACTTAAGAGAAAAAATAATCTTCCAACCATTAACTCATACATTAAAAATTAGAATGCGTAAAAGGTGACACCAACAGAACGAGCTGCACTAAATACTTCTACATCATCCACCTCCCCTCCCTGACTGTTTTGCGGAAGAGCGGGAGGGGAATGGAGGTGGGGAGGAGAGGATGGGGTCGTTTACCATATTTTTTTTATTGCCGAATCTGATAGAGTTAGTAAAATAAAAGGACGCGTATTTTTCCGTTTTCTGATCCGACAATTATTTCCCGAGTTATAAGCGGTGAAAAACTGATGTTTTAAACCCTTTCGGAAAAGTGGGTGTGGTGCAACCTCTGACGTATATCTACTTCGTCCAATCAAAACAGAGCCCGCGAAGCTACTTCGCCTTATCGCAAAGGGGGGGACATAGCTGACTCGGCCAATGGGAGCGATTTCGACAGCATCTGTGCGAGCAACCTTCCGAGAACCCCCCTCCACTCCCTTCCCCGTCCCCTGAAAGCAGTCAAGGACGGGAGGAAAATGACGTCAATGTTATCACAGCAGCATTTTCGATGGGCGTCACCTTTTGCTTATTTTAATTTTTGATTTATGAGTGAATGGTTGTGGTTAGAAGATTAATTTTTTCACTAAAATTCGTTTTTCGTTTCCATCTAACGATTTCGTGTACAAAATTGTGATTTCGGTTCCGAGTGAACGCCCCCATTGCCTGCACAGATCCTCTCGTATCCTGTAAATACCCTAAAACAACTGAACAGCGAAGTATTTTTGTAAAAATTTTTGCATGACTAAATGTGTGCTTAAGTTTATTGACTTATTCACAAATCACATGCAATGCCTTCCGAAATACCCCGCACGGAGTCTAACCACCATTTCCTTCGGCAGAATTCAGCTGTGTACCCTCCGTTGTGAATAGTCGAAGGAGCTGAGTGGTCTCAGTTGCGAATAGACGAAAGAATGAAGCACGAGTCTTTCGCGCGCTCACTTTTCCGAAAGGGTATAAAACATCAGTATTTCGTCGCTTACAACTCATGAACTACGTGACGGATCGAAGAACGGAAGAAACGGGTCTTTTTATTTTACAAACTCTATCAAATTCGGCGATAAAGAAGATTGTAAACGACTCCTTTATTATGCGATTATAAACGTTTGCCACGAGAGAAAGAACGGTGGACGGTACTTGATAATATGATTTGGCCATTGAAAAATTAGAGTTATCAATTCGCAAATGCTTATCTTTCTCATTTCAGTGGAGTGAATCTCTTAAAGATCCCTCGTCGAATCTCATGGTTCAGATTCCTTATGGCATCATAGTTTTGTGATGGAATACGAGGTTGCTCAACTGGTAGAACTTACAGATACTGTCAGGAAGTACCGGGTTCAAATCCGGGTGACGCCTATTCCGGCAAGCCCAGCTAAATCCATACTGAGCGTTATATTCTGGGGACCAAATCATTATGGGAACCCAAAGGCGGCCCTGGGCATGGATGTGACCCCACTGCCCTAACGCCTGAACTATACTGATGACACGCCGACAGGATTAATACTTGGTTGGCTCTATCCTTACTATTCAGTGAGCATTCAGATTGAGAATCGAGGTTTTTCTGATTACTTGTCATACAGCTGCACATTGCCCTGGGGTTTTTCTTTGTCACAGGAGTCAGGAGTCACATGCGGGTGGTCTACGTGAAATTTTACCCTTTGAGTGCCCCTAAATATTGCTATGCCCTTAGGACTCACCGTGTCGACCCTTTCAGTAATTTCAGCATAAAATCATATTAATACTGTGGTGGAGACTTTAATTCTCGTACGGACATCTTATTTAATTTTTTTTTGCTCTTTTCATCGTCAGGGCGGTTCATGACTCATCCCAATGAGACTTGATTTATTTATGAATTTCATTTCCTGCACTCCTTTGGAATCATAAGTCTTCCCATCTAATAATAATGCAAGCTACATGATCGAAATCTTGGAAAAAGTTGATGACATACAAAGAATCATCCGTTACTGCCATGATAGACGCGACGTGGGGCACTGGGAATGACTGTACAAAGCCTAAAAAGGAAATATACCTTAACTTTTTTCCATTATCTCCCAGTCCGACGATACGTATCACAGTACATTTAGTACCAAAACCAAATTTGACTTGGTATTATTTTTAATTTGCCCTTTTAATGTAAATGTATTCAGTGAGGTTATTTAGGTTTTTCACAAAGTCTAAGGCAGATAATAACAACGGAGTCAAATGTTGATATTACCGCTAGAATTATGGATAAATAGCTTACGTAAGTTTGAAATTGCAGGAACACTCATATATGACTTCAATTTTGATAAGACGTTAACGCCAAATTAGGCGTCTGAGGCATGAAAAGAACTCAATTGTTGCATTATTACGGATGAATTCTTAGTCGACTTTACATACTGTCCTGTGCTCAAGAATGTAAGCATAGTCTGTGAGAGACTAACTAAGCCAAATGTGGCCGGAATGCGAAACATGTAGCTACAAATATTGAGAAGCGGGAAAGCCTCTCACGACTGGGGCAAAAAAATTCCGGTTCGCAGCAACTGTGCATCGAGAGTTTAAATTCAGTATTTTGGCGTGAATGGATCAACCGTTGAATCGACAAAGAAAAACTTCCAACAGTCACTAGACACCCTGGGAATGTTTCGGGATGAGGAAGGAAAAAACATTAATATACCCTTCTCGGGAAGCTTGAAGATGCTTATAAGGTGGTCGTAGCTGGGGGAGAACGGCAGAAAGGGGACTGGGCAAAGGATAGGGTAAGTGATTGGCGGAATCAGATAACAAGAACGGAAGGAGGACACAATGACGAGCAGCACGGTTGGGTGCAACGAAAAACTGATGGGAACTCCAGAGGAGGAAGTTACGGCAAGAAGGGACTAGGCGACAGGGATCTTAGCATTCTACAGGCGGCAAGGAAAAGGATGTTCGACACCGGTGGCTCCGAGAGCGGTGGTATAGGGACCTTTTTAAGAAAGTTTAAGTCCACGAAGAAGAAAACACAGGGCTCAAAAATTACGCAAGAGAAAAGGCAGTTAAGGAGACGGTTTCTTGACCATTCCCATGGGACTAGAAATGACATCATGAAGATAGATTTAACGTGCAGAAACTCAGGGATTTGGGTCTTCCTAAAGCCTCAAAGATAGCACAGTTTCAGGAGGGCTTTGACGATAAACCAAACCGGACTTGAAGCCGAAGGGTCATTTCAATGCGCGAGGGTAGAGCTCATCAGTGGTGTTAATAAGCTCTACCGCGGGTGGCATTCACACATCGAAGTGGGGGGATCATTCCTTTCTGGGTGACGCAAATTTTAAAAAAATGGCATCGTAGGCTTAACTGGACAGGTCGAAAAAAGCGTTGGACTCATTGAAATTGCAGCTACTCAACTGCTCAGGAGCTACAAATCATCAAGGCTACCATAACATCCACTTACTAGAGAAAAAAAAGAGAAATATGGGTACACTAAATTAGTCCAGTAACGACAAAATGGATGTGATGAGGAATAATACATGGCGACCGAATAATTACTTGCTAAGCTGAATAATTATTTTCTGAAGCCTTTTGAACAACAACTCTAGACTGGCGAGAACATTGAATGCACCATTCCTCATATGATGGCTGATCGACTTCAGCCACACATTATATGGTGTCCAATGAAGTAGTCAAATATCCATCTCTACCCCGAAATAAAAGTTTTTTCTTTCGGTGATTCATTTTCTACGATAGCAATCACTAGCATTATGAAGGTAGGTATTAAAAGCGCAAAAGGTTATACAGTGCAAATGATTTAGGACAGTGTAATTTAACCTAGGAGATAAAACAATAATGAGTAATACGAGCACATTCTTCTCATCTAAGCATTAGGAGTTCCATAGGCTCATGCTACTATAGCTATTCTGCCGGCTACAAATAGTTCAAGGCCCGCTGTGGTAGCCAGGTCGGTCACGTTTTGACCCGGCAACCTAAAGGTTGAGGGTTCAAATCCCCCTCAGGGCATTGTGTTAGCCTTAACCTTTGCGATTGCAGAACCTGAAAACCAAGACTACTACTACATACTACAAAAGATAGTTCAAAAGGCACTTAAATATATTCGAAACTCTTAAGGTACACAAGTAAAGAACCTTTCCTTCAAGTTACACGTATTTTTACTCGCTCCATAAATTTACGTTTCATCTAATTACAATGAATTCTTTTCCTCCTTCCTCCACTCTCTATCCAAGCACACTATCTTCTATCACAGTCATTACCATATGCCATTGCCCCCAGTTATCATCTCATTACACCTATTTTGCCTCATAGAAATTTCCTCCGAATAAGCACGAATGAAATCAGTCGCACTACTTGCGTCTCCAAATGCTGCCATTGTTACCGAAAGTATGTTGGTTGTTTCCATGGGGAGATCAGGTTCAGTGGGACGTCGGATGGTTTGGTTAGAAGGAAGGAAGAAAGAATAGGGAGGCAAACTAACCCATTATTTGCCGACCATTGTGGTCTACTCGATCGAGCAGGTAAGTGCTCCGAACGCCAAGATATGAGATCCCCGTGATGTGTGGCTGGACACAATACGTGCCCCGAAATGAAAGGAGCCTTCAAAGTAATCCCGTGAGTGATTGCGTCCTCCGAGTCGGACTTGGTTGGCTTCAGATGGTTATGGTCGATAGACAGATGTCCTCACTTGAGTGACGTTCATTGGGGAGCGGTGGGAAGGCATAAATCGTATATGCACCGTACGAGAAGAGAAAGTGCATGTGGAACGCCCAGAACCACGAAGAGTGCAGTAATAATAGCTGGATTTTGTTTGGAAGCAATGATTTAATCAGAATAAGCACTATATAGAAAAATTTCAGTTGAAGCAGACTTTAACTTTCGCAACAAGTCGCCGGACCTGAACCATACAAAATATTTCTCCAAAAATGAAATAATTTTACATTTTCCTCACTTTTTTTGTTATCCATAAAAATAATGTACGCATATGTTGCTATCATATTAGTATGTTAAATCACCTGGTTCATTCCACGTAATTATTTTGAAAATGTTAATAAAATACATATCCTGAGAGGCGTTCACGTTTAGCCTGTAGATAGGGGTTTATCAAGACTATAGATTGAAATATTTAAACGCAATGTAGCCATCAAATAGCATGAAAACAGAAATGACAAAGTTAAACATTTTTTTCTACCTTCACGAGCGATTTTGGCCACATAAACTTGAGCGAACTCTAACAAAGAATTAAACGCTCACTAAAAGATGAGCGAATGCAATATGAGAGACTAAGCGCGTAAATCCAAGCACATTAAGGATACAAGATAATATACCCTCTGAAATCGCACTCACCGAGATGGCGTATTTTGAAATGTAGCGGGCATGAAAAAATTCAGCTCGGAGACCGCCATCTATTTTTCGACGACGTCTGTTGTTTTCGCTGCTTGTTTTGGTGTCACCTCACGCGGGTCAGTCAATAGGAAATCTCACATAGAGATACGAGTAGAGACAATGAGTAATATGTTTCCACTGAAGCCAGAGGATTAAAAGAAGGTAAAAGAATGGAGAACAATGGAATATTCCATCAAATTCAGGCCACTTGTGATGGAGAGATACGAAAGAACTTGAGTGGATGTGAGAAATAGGTGCACATAGGTACCTGAAACTGTGGAAGTGAGAGAAGAATGGGAAAAACTCTCTTTCATATCGTCGATGAAATGGCTTCGTGTCATTGTACGGCCATATAGAAACCAGTATATCAGTAGCAGGTCGATAGAATAAAATATATTTTATCGGTTATCAGGAAGAGAAACATTGCCACACATAACACTTCTTTGAATAAAAAAAGGAATGCGATGGTAACGACATGGCAATGGCATGAATGGAAGATCACGAAAGGCGAAGGGAGGGCAATATGTTGCTAGATAATGTAAATGACAACCGGAAGAGCGAGAAAAATCACTTTCCAAAACTTGCTCTTAATATAGGTACCTGCCGCCTTAAATCGATGCGATGGGTCAGTTTTGTTAGTCAAAAGCGTCTAAAGGGAATGATCACGCTCACTCAATAATCCTTCGATAAGTATAATGTGAACATGACGTATCAGAACATCACATTTTTCATCCTTGAGTTTTGACACAATCCATTTTGCGAGCGCAACAGACGGAAATTCAGGCACCCCAAATCCTTTTGACCTGTGCTTGTTTTCTTGTAGCTCTTTGAAAAAGATAGTCTACTGACTTGTACAACATGTTTTAGATTTAGTGGAAGATTACACGAGGAGTGTGACGGAATACGGATTGATTTGACAGGCAACGCGGCCAAAAAAATTGGTTTCGAATTAAAATAATCCAAGTTTGAATGGTAATATGACCAGATATTTGCCAACTGCAACGTTGGTCGAAATGATAAACCAAAGATAGGGAGTTCAAATACCGCCTCGGGTATGAGCGTCGCGTTTGTCTTTTTATTTCCATTTCATTTCTGTTCCTTTAATATGTCGTACTCTTATTAATTTATGAGTCACCGACGTACCATTGTAACGTACCCAAGCATTCCATGTCGTTGCAAGTGCCAGGGCGCTACTTTGTCAATAATTAGTTATATTGCTCAGCCACGGGTACATTTAATCGGTAAAAAACCTTAACAATACTTGTGATGGCATAACCCCTGTCACACATCATTGAGCTTGCTTGCTGATTTCTCTACAAATGTATGCTATAAATCTTTTTTTCGCCGCCTTCGCAGGAAAATGTGAGAACAAGATGCCATAAACACGAGTACAATTTTTGTCAAATTGTATTTTAGGATGCACGCTAAGCAGAGATCTCTCCTACGGTGGTGTAAGCGAATAAAAAGAGAGAGAAGTCGGGAGGAAACAAAGATGGGAAGAGACTAGCTGCTGCAAAAAATAAATGGAAGGAGAGCAAATCTAATATGAGACGGAGAGGAGATGCAGGCGAAGGGGAAGACGGAGGGGAAGAGAGAGAGGGAGACGGAAGGAGAAGGAGGAACCAAGGGAAAGGGAAGCTGGGAGGGATGGAATTATACATGTATTTTGAGGGGACAGGTGGTGGGGAGGGGTCGACAGTGGGAGGGGAAGTGCCTTTTCGAGAGTGGTCGAGAGGGGTGGAGCCCAAGATGGAGAGGGGAGAGCAAGACATTTTTTTCTGCGCGAAAGAGGAGGCCGAAAAGAGTTTTCAAGCAAGCCGTTGTGTGTGTTATGGGGAGATGGGGGGAAAATGAACCCGGCCAACCCCAGCTGTCTCAACAAGTGTTCCCCGAGAGTGAGGAAGAGCGCTAAGGGGAGGAGAGAGAGAGGGGGGATATTCAGCGGCTGGTGGGAGAAGCTGAGGGGAAGGAACGGGGAGGAGATTTTGGGAGGACGAGGCGAGGAGGAGATTCGTATGGAAAAGACGGAAAGGGCGCGAAGAGGAATGATATAAGCAGCGACGAGGTATCAACGCCAGTAATTCAAGGGGATCAGGTTAGTACGGTGATTAAAATAATGGCTTCCCATCACGAAAACATGGGTTCAAACCCCGACAGTGGCAGAATTTTCAGTTGAAAATCAGTTTCTACTTGGTGACTTACGAATGGAGAGTACTTCGAGTTCAGTATTGCGTCCGTCGGATGGGACGTTAAATCGTTGGCCCCTTAGCGCCTTTTGTTACGAGCAGTCTAATGCCGACTTTCCCTCCATCCATCCTATACTTCCCAAAAAATCCTACCTCCCTCCAATAACCAACTTATTCTTAATGGAGCAAATGAGCTTAGTTTTTGGTTGTATCCTCCGATATCAATATGTAAGCAACCAAAGGCCTCCTCCTTGATTCATTATGAAAGGCAGATTCGGTCCCCGATTTACGAGTATGAAGTACGTAAATTTCGCAATGAATACATCAAGGATGCAATATGTGAAAGCCTGGAAAATACGGTGTAATTGCGCAGAGGGAAAATGGCTTCACCATGAGTAAACAACTGCCTACCCTACGTTGGCAAATTAAGGAGTCAACAGGCAGGAAAAATGAGGTATTTTTGGAAGAATTTAAGGCAATATATTCACAATTTCTCTTATTACATGCAATGATAAAGGCGATACAAATTGTGATTTGAAAAAATATAATTTTAACGAGCAATGTTCACGCAGTCCTAACAATCAGTTAGACACCCGAGAAACAGGTTTCACTATCGTTCGCGAGAAATCTGCATTTCCCCTTTCATTTAACCTCTGACTACGCCACTCTTGGCTCATCAGTAAAGCTACGAGGGAAAGTGAAAGTGAATAACTGAGATTTGTTTTCCACCAGGAGGAGCCAACAGATTATTTAAAAAAAACTCCCTTCGAAAATATATTTCCCATAAAATGTCCAAATTTGTCACATCTGTGTCATAAAAACACCACAGTTAAATCACTAGAAAAACATTGAGGAAAACACAGAGGTACTTATGTTAAATTCATGCAACATTCAACCGCAATCAAATATCTGATGTTTCCAAAACTGAAATCATAGACCAAACAACGAATTTTACCTCCTAATATCCTAGCATTAAGCTTAATTCGAATTTGTAGAATTATGACAATATACGTGCTCTCGACATCGTAGTTGCTGGGTTGGCATTTCCCTTACTTTCAGTTCAAATGCATGATAGATTTTTATTCCGCAAATGTGCTTCCAAATGATGCAGGCGGATTCTCTCTAATCGATCTTTGACATCAGAATTCGACCGCCGCTTTGAAGCCTTCATTTTTCAGGAAAAAGACGTGCGCCGCAACACAATGTCCTGAAGCCAGAGAATGGCGACAGCACCCTCTTGCAGAATGACATCAGAGGAAGCCCATGCCTTTGGTAGTTTGCATTGCCCAAGAATGAGCTAATGAGGAAAATCAAATGGCATTTCTGGAGAAACGCATGGGAAATAACGACTGTCAAAGGCACTTTCTTTATGGCAGATAGAGCAGTTTCATGTACCATGCTGGTATTCCAATAATACATTTGTTCCAAAACTGTGAGCGGAAATTGCATAGTATATGTATGTACTTTTAGAACATAATCTCACAACTAAAGATTCATGAAGAAGGGAAAATGAAAAAGTACACGTCACAACTTTAAGACACTGAATACTCTTCGAACCGCTAAATTCCGCACCTCTATGTACCGCAAAATGCACCAAGAAATACTTCACAGGTATATGCAATTCCGTTTTATTCTATATTTTAAACTAAATCGCATAATAACAACAAAGAATTATTACTTATGTCATCCCAACGTATCAGAAGAAAACGAAAGTAATCGGATTTTCAAGAACAAAAAAGGCTAGTATAACTATAAAAGTAGGAGGTCAGAAGCTAGAGCAGGTAGAGCAATTTAGCTATCTACTAGTAGTAGGTAGGTAGTGTGTAGGAAGAAAAAGGGTATTGAAGTGAGAAGGAGAATCGCACTGGCAAAAGAGACTTTTACTCGTAGGCGTGAACTAATGACAGGGGCGTGGAATAGGGAATTGAAGAAAAGACTAGTGAAAAGGTTAATATGGAGCGTTGCACTCTAAGGGGCGGAAGCGAGGGCTTTGCGAAAAGTAGATAAAAATACACTTAGGGCTTTTGAGATGTGGGTGAGGAGAAGGATGGAGAAAGTAAAGTGGGTCGAAAGGAAGACAAACGATGAAGTGCTGGAATTGGTGGGAGAGGAAAGAAATTTGATAGATGAAATGAGGAGAAGGCAGAAGATGTGGATGGAAAAGGTAATAAAAGGGGATGGCGTTCTGAAAGAAGTGATTGAGGGAAGAACGTTGGCGGGGAAGAGGGAGGAGAAGAACGGGTAGCTTGGATAGAATGATGGGAGGGAGAAGGTATGAGGGGCTGAAGAGGGACATCATTTGATATTTAGGGGGTGGGAAGAATCACATGTCCATTTAGACCTACCTTCACCGGTAGGAAACTACTACAACTAATAATAATAATAATCCCAACGTATGAGTCTCTTAAAGTATTGAGGGATTGAGTTGGTACGGAGACTGGAGTAGACTTCCCATCCAGAAGGGCTGCGTTTGAATCCCCTGCCGCGGATAGGGATTGGCCATTGGTATCCCAGTTCCTGACTTGATCGTTTCATGGAAAGCGTTGAAAATTCTGTTGGCTGTATGGGACATTAAACCGTTGATACCTTGGCCGTTTGTGAGAGAAGGGTAGCACCGACGCGTCGCGACGCCGAGATTCTCTCCATCCTTCCTCTGTACCTCGAAGCATTGATCCATCATTTAATAACCCATCCATTCCAAAAAATGCAGTCTCCTTTGCTCAGTCGTCTTCCCGAAACCATCCATACAAAAATACCCATCATTTTTCCATATACGTTCTGACATCACTTCCGCATTTTACCGACGGCAGGATCGATCCAATAAAAACAAAACATTTCCATTCTATTCCGCCTCTCACGTCACAGAGAGCAACTCAATCCATGACGTGCTAATACCGTTTAGATTATTACGATGCCAAAGCCGTTGAAATGGCAACACTGTCCTCACACATTCACGAAGGGAGGAAGGATGGAGCAGCTCGAACGTAGAGGACGGGGATGGGTTCAGAGGAACCGAAGAATACTAATGCGAAATGCGGAGGAGAAATGCTTCTAAAGTACTTTCGCGGAGCGGTGAAAGGTGTCCGCGAGCACGATAGCGGAGTCACATCGAAAACACCTCGTTATGTATTCCGTGAGGCTCGCCTACGTATACATAGATTTCCTTCTCCCTGATAATCCCAGGGTTTTCCATATCTCGGGGAAAGCGGGTTCCTTGGTAACCACTCGCTGAGAGATACTTAACAGCTTCTAAAACTGCCGGGCGTACAGCAGCCCATGTGATCAAGCACCAATTCCCAAGAATTCATTTCGCAATGTTTCGGTTATTTTTCGCTTCGCTTAATTTCATGCAACATGAATGAATTTTAAATAAATGAACTTTAAGTAAATGAGTTTTAGGACAAATAGTGCGGCCATACATCAATTTTCATTCATTTCTCTCCTATTTCCAGTCGGAGTAGCTTCCTCAAACAAAATTCTTAAAAAAAGTAAACACAAAACAGGAATCAGGTGAGGCTTGTAGTGTATATAACTGTAAATATATTAACATTCGGTATGTTGCATCTTATTGAAATGAGCACTACAATTGTCTGAAATTTCAAGGAAAAAATTAACAAGCCTGTCAACATATCTCGTATGCATTTGCTAGCAAGGAGAGTAGAATGGAAAGGAGAGAAAATAATAGGAATTACTATGAATAACAATAGCTATTTCTTAGTAAATATCGACTTTGAATTTAGAAACCCATTTGAGTACCTTGACAGTATTAGTCAGTGTCAACCAACTCACTAATTTATTACCATAATATTCACCTTTATTAATGAAGGTGTAAAAATAACGCCAAACAAATCAATCGCCAACCACCGACGATATTTTCACATCCCAGGAGAACATGTTGAAACACTAAAAAAAATAATAGTACTTCGTCATCATTAAGTACCTAACGGTCGAAAAGCGTTGTAGGCTTTATTAAACACATATTTATGTGGAAAAGTGCTATTATTTTTTAGTATTTGAACATGGTATTCTTCAACTACATATCGCTGGACACAGTTTTCATCATCCAGAAGAACTTGATTACAATCTTATTTCCATCACACTTATGTGGAAAAACAACGTATTAGCATCACATTTTTTCATTGAGTTCATTTAAGCAATATGATTGAAGTTCATTACGGAAGCTATTTAGTCACCTACTTCAATTTAGTTCAAATATTTCCAACGTACGAAGCTATTTTTATGGAGAAGCATTGTTCGGTCTTTAAGCAATACGTATTATTATTGTAAAATCGCGAAGTACTGCAAGAAAAAAAAAACGATGTGAATTGCATTGAATAACCCCTTCCATGAGCAGAATACTCTACCTTTGACAATTCAGCATTCGATTGAGTAAATGCAATGCAATTATTCGACGTACGGAATCCCAACGCCGCTCATACCACTCGTCCTCTACGGGGCGCACGAGAAACAATCACCGACGAGAAACTCGAAGGAATGTCGAGACGTGCGCCCTCCTCACGAGTGTAATTAACGGCGGCAGTGGCGGGCTTAAACTCACTGTTGGCTGGTGATTCTCTCCTCCACCAAGCCAGCCTTCGACAAGGACCTGCCCCACCCCCACAACGAAACGCTCTCGGGAGTCCTCGTGGTATTTCGTACGGCCGCGCTGCAAGACGCGGAAAACACGCCAATAATGAATCACCTCCCCTTGCGCTGCCATTCTCTTAGCCAATGGCGAGGCTGCGGCATCTCACGCATGTGCGCCGACTTCCCTCTCCACACAGCCACAAGCAGGAGCCGTCCCCTCCCCTCCAACGAACACCCACGCACGCACCCTCAACAGAACAATCCCCGTCTCCCCCTCAGGACGTCCTTCGATTGTTCCTCCGCAATCCCCTTTTTTACGCTACAAGTGTCTCATTATTCCACTCTTTCCTACCTTCCCTCGTTCTCTTCTTCCCTCCGTACCATCCCGATAATCCCCCTTTTCTCTCTCTCTCTGCCCTCCACTGCTTCACTAACGTCAACCGCACACACACAAATACGAAGTACTGTGGATAATACATTTATCTTGGCGCAATGGTTAGGAGTATTCTTGCAAGAGAGGAATGGCGTCAAAGCGTCAATGTTTCATGCTTCGTTTCAGTTCCGAAAATTATTTTAAAATATCGTGACATCGTAATTTCACGATTGTACGCAAGTTTCGAGGGAAATTAGGTAGGGAAGAATGCCAAAGGAAGGCCTCATATAAAGTTAATGGAGTAAGTGGTGAAGAATGTGATAGAGAAGAATAACTTGCATGACGCATGACGTGTAACATGATGCATGTAATAACAACCAATCCCTTTACTAAGTAGACACTAACCATCTAGTTGCATGTGATCCTATTATGTAGCATGTTTCCATGTAGTAGCTTGTTTGCATGTCAATAGTGCACGTTTGGTTTTCTTCACCCTCTGCCACACACCCACGCAGTGGCTTGCAGGGTATCGCGTAGATGTAGATGAACGTTAATATGAAGAGATCGGCTGATAAGAGAATCGAGTGGAGGGGTGCCTGTGTCAAACCAATCTTAGGATTGTACACTGATGATACTCGTTTCCCTTGATGATGATAAACGAGCCTCTGACGGTGAGTCTTCACTCAATTACATATTCTACACCTGTGTGCAAGAATGAAGAGCGATTCATTTGGGAGGACAACTGAATGGGTGAACGAGTTATCTACTACGGCTCTCCGATGCATATAGATTCGGTACTACCTTCCGACAAACCAGAAGAGAGAAATCTGGAAATCTTAATGAATAAAATTAAAATATCCGAAACTTTCATAACTATCGGAATAAACGTATAAATTTTCAAATTAATCACTCACTCCCCCACTTCAAAAGAGTTCCCTTTAAGAGTTATTTTGCAGAGTACTGCACAGTGCAAGCTAAACAATGAACCCGCTCTCGCTTAACCCTTTCCCACGTTGATCACGTTCGAGGTTCCAGCGAGATAATGGTCACATGTGGAAGATTTCTCCCTCACCGCTCACCCCTCCGTCCGCAATCTCAAATCTATTCGACGCGGTCACGTGTTCGCCACACCCCGAGCGCACTTATTAACCGCTTGCCTTTTCCACACGGGATGTTGGCGATTATTTCTTCCTCTCCTCCTTTTCTCCGATGCTCCTTTCTTACGTACTCTCCACTCCCGCCTTCCCTCCCCATGAACAGCTCCAACTGCAGCCCCTATTGGAAGGGAGTGTGGAGAGAGGAGAACGAAGGAATTCAGCTGCGAATTGGCCATCTACCTTTTCCGCTCCTAACTATGCCTACTGCAATCGCTCTCAATGCCCTAATCACCGCAATACTAGATTTAATCCGCCTCATCTACGCGAAAAATTGCGCACTTCGTTAATGTTTATGTTTTAAACTCAAGTCCGGCCATTCGCTCGTTTACACAGTAATATTTGCATACATTAGGATAGCTTTAAAAAAAAGTAGGGTGAAAAAGACGCTCCAGTGGCAGAGACATGGTGGCAATAAAAGGGTGGATCTCGGTATACCTCTTCAAATTTGGATAGGGTGGAAATTTTTGTCCTTCGATATTTTACTCGGGTAAAAATATAGCGTTTGAGGAAGCTTGTGCCCATACCACACAAATACGTGGTGAACAACACAGGAAGGGCATCATATGAAAATCTTAGCCTCAAGTAGTTGATCTGGAACTTTTCAAGACAAACGTATGTACTTTCGAAGGACAGTCAAAGAAATATCAGATGCGAATAAAAGCGCGAATAAAATAGCGCGAAGCGTAAAAAATATTCGTTTGAAATTAAAAAAAGGAAGGGCTCTCACAGGACAAGTTGGATGCTTGGACTACTCGGCGCAAGAACTTGTTCGCTGAGAGTTTTCCTCTTTGAGAGTAGGTACACACTTCCAACGCCAGAAATGGAACCGGGGTCCAAGACGACATCCCGGAGTCGACGGGGACGAGTTCATCGAACTTGGGAACTGGAATTTTTTTCCTCCGTAAAACGGACGCGGGAGCCTTGCTCTTAAATTCGAAGAGGAAGCAAAGCAAAAGAATTCGATGATGAGATTCAAAGTCAAAAAATTGCATAGCGATGAGAGGCATTCTAAGGCATTAGAAATGGCTCGCGCTGGAGCATAAAAATCCCGCACCCAACGACGATAATAAAAGTCGACTGGTCGATAACTTTTCTACCCCGATCGCCCAGATGCATTCTTTCAAACGAACCCCTACGGGAGGGAGGGGGCGGGGAAAACTGGACTCGATACCCGCAACTGTTATCACGCGTCGCATACTTCAATGTTAGTTGCTCAGCCTCCTCCACACCACCTCTCTCCAACCATCAACGAACGCTTAACGATTACGACTTCCGCTCATTTTAATAAGTGCTCCCTCTCCTCCCTCGGGCTAGACCAGCTAGAGGACCATTTCAAAAATTATGCACGTGAGGAGAAAATAGACGCGCGTGGATGGAATCCAACGGTTATTGATGCAAAAACCCCCGAGGCTAGACGGAGCATGCAGTTTGGATCCGAGTGGAGAGCGGTGACCAGGCGCATCGGATCATCACCAAGCCCCCATTCGCTCCCCGTCCTCACCAGTTCAGCAACTGGTTGAAGAAGTGGACTCGCTCAGCTTCCCCGATAGGTTATGGCACCTAATATCACGATGCTTACATCTCAAACTCGATGCGCTGGTGCCGAAGGAGCCAATCACCATTCTGAATCCCTAATCAGGCACAGTGTTTCGCATTAGTAACGAAGGAGATAATATATTGACGTGCCGACGTGGAAGGAAACCCTAGTGCTTGAACAAAAATTAGAGAGTCGACCACATGCTCCCATCCTGTCTCATTAATCTTTAATTCCGAAGACTGGTTAACTGCAGCTATCAATTTTTCCCACTCCAGATCTAATTTTTTTTACGCATTGATCAATCCTCTATCGACTATATCTCCGCATTCACGTACTTTCTTCCGGAGCTTACATTCCCTACACACAGTTTTAAAGAAATACATATTTAAACAAATCATCTCAAGGTCTATTCAGACCATCTACCTCTAACTTTGAGTTCCTGTAATAATTTCTCACTTATGTTATTTATCTGTTTACGCAACTTAATTTGTAAAAAAGACTTTTTAGCAGATAATTTGAAATCACGTCATTCTTGTTGAAATAATTTTCTCAGTATCGGTTTTCAGTAATCTTCCATTAGGAATCATACCCTCCCATTTCTTACCAAAATAATAAGGAGATATCACACGACGAGAAGAGGGCATTTCCCTTTAAAGTAATCCGAAGGTAACTTTAATTCGAGGAAAGCGGACTGCGCTCGGTTGAATAAAATAGCACGAAATTAGACGAGGAATCAAAAGCAAAGTATGCCTTTCAAACTCTACCAAGATACCATAATGGTTCTATGATGACAAGTATGGCTTGCCTCTCGCTCTAAAAACGATTACGCTACACTATTCATCGAAACGAATAAAAAATAAAAACTTTTAGTCTATTCCACACAGCTTTTTAAAAACCGACCCAGGTTTCGACAATTTTTTGTCACTCTCAAGGTACCTTGTATCTGAACAGCAGCCTTAAATATCCACCAGGTCGTGGGGGGAGGAAAAGGAAGGGGGAGCGGGATGAGTCGGGATTGGGGAAATGACGGTTACGAAGGGAAAGGGGAGGAGGTTAGGTGAATGAGAAGGGGAGAGGGGAGGAGGGGGTGGGGGAAAGAAAGTGGCCTTAGTTGAAAGTGAGTATGGGAATGAATCAGCTAGGAAGGGGGATTTTAAGGAGTGAGTGGGCAGGAAAATTTAGTCATTACATAATCGTTCTTTATCCGGGCTATTCGCAATCTCAAATTGTTCCAAAAAGTTCAATTTCAGCCCTTTGTTACACACATGTAAAATCTTGGGTTTAAAATCACAAAAATGGCCCATTCCACATAAATGTTTTGACAACCCAGATTTGTCGTCATGATTAATAAAACACTGTTTATGTTCCTTAATGCGAATAGAAAACTTTCTACAAGTTTGACCGATGTACATACATCTTGTCACAGTCTAACCACTTTAGCATATACACACCACTCCTGTTCAACTCATCAGTTCGATCTTTGGAGGTAAACAAGAGTTCACCGATGGTCGTTGGATTGTAAACAGATAATCTCATAGTGTCTTTAGGAATTATACTACATATCTTGTATGTTATTTTATCCACAAACGGGAGCACGCACCATCTCTTAGGTCTATTAACGGTAGCAGAAAGGTTTGTTAAAGTATTGATAGCGGTCTTTTTCTGTGCTCTGCCAAGGATTTTTAAAATTAAAGAATCGTCGAAACCATTTCGGTTAGCTAAAAGTTTGATGATGCCAAGCCCTTTATTAAATTTATCTTTTGTCATGGGGATGTTGAGAATTCAATAAATCCACGACCTAAAAGCTGAGATTTTGTGCGTAAAGTGATGGCATGAGTCCCTAGGAATAGTGACGTCTGTGGAAGATGGTTTCCGATAAATTGCAAAGTCATATTTACCATCTTTTATTTGGATGGCCAAGTCCAAGAAATTTATTTTGTCTTCCCCAATTTCTAAGGTGAAATTAATGGCATCATGAAGGCAATTAAGGAATAGATCGAAACTATCGAGCTGCCGATAGGTATCGATCCACGCACACAAAATATCGTCAACGTAACTATACCAATAAACAACATTACTCAAAAGTGGATTAGATTTAAAAAGGCTACATTCTAAATCGTCCATAAACATGTCCGCTAAAATAGAGGATAAAGGTGATCCCATTGCGAGGCCTGTCGTCTGTTTATATAAAATACGATTAAAAATAAAATAATTTTGGTTTGGACACAACTCCATTAAATTAATCATATCATTTCTTATATCTACCCTGGTATCTCTATTATTCAGTAACGCCGTCGCAATGTTAAAAGCTTCTAGGGCAGGAACAGAGGTGAACAAGTTACGGACATCAAATGAGATCAGTTTCGCGTTGGGTGGAAGATTCACGTTCGATAGTTTCTTAACTAATTCAACCGAGTTCTTGATACCATGTTTGGGAGTAAAACCGGTAAATTGTCTAAGAAAGATATTTAACTTCACTGCCAGATTGTGGAAAGGCGAGGACACGTGGGAAACCACTGGTCTGATGGGAACTTCAGGCTTATGTGTTTTCGGTACGATTACGCTAGATGACTCGACTAAGAAACTTGGCACAGTTAACGTCAAAAATAATCAAATACGGTGTAGCAAAATAATGTTATTATTTACCTGCCTTTCCCAGTATAAGTCGTGTGGCCGCATCGCGTCTCGTGCTGAAAATCTACCCACTCTGGGAAAAGAATGAAGACTAGAATTGGAGGCTAGAAACAGTGAGCGAGTGAAATGTTCACTGAACCGAAAATACCCTCGAGCCTTATGGGATAAATCGGTGGGTGATTTCTTCCAAGGATTCCACCAGCACTGATGCTGTCGGTGCAAGACCCTTAAATCACCTTCTGGACTTCAGGGTTCTTGACGCCATGAATATGACGCACAAGTCGCACAATGAAACGTCTGCCCTGATCGAATCCCTGACCCAGCTGGAATTCCGACAAGAATTCTTCTTCGCCTATTTGATAATTATGGTGGTCTCCCCAAATGCGCCCACAGCACTGGAATATCATATTCCACGAGCGAAATTCCAAGTTTCAGGCCATTTGACGCACACCCATCTGAAAAGCTGGTTGCGGAATTTCACAGTTAATTTCACACGGAAGTCCTTGTGACCAATCACCGCGTCCTCCGGTGCATTTGCAAGGGATTTAATCCCCCACCACGACACGCATTATCTACCACTTCGAGAAGACCTTGGCGAAACCCCCAGTCCTCGATGCTTTTATACGCTGATAACACACGCTGGGACGGAGCGCAATTAGCACGAGACAAAGAGCGCGGATAACCTCAAGAGTTTCTCCACCCTCCCAACGCGGACCGATTTCCTTGCGAGGGTGCCGGCAATGCATTTCGACACGAGACCCCTTGATTCCTACTCCCCCCTTTGTTCGAATCAAGGACGAAGCGAAGGAAAATAAAACCAAAGGAAACAGCGGCAATTTCTCACAGCGCGCCTCATGGAGAAGTGGACGTGATAAGATAATTACACTCCGTGCACCCGTTGTTCTGTAGGCACAATCTTATAAAATGTAAATTGCGATCTCCAAAGGATGAGGGAAAGTTTAAAAATCAGAGGTGTATCGTCCCTTGGAAACAAGCAATAAGATGCGAATCTTCTAAGGGAGTACGGCGTTCGTGACTCCATTTCTTCGGATTTATCTCACAGACACTGGGCACTTGAATGAAGTGCAAAGGATGATAGGGAACGCGTAGAGAATAACATGTGGTAATTGCTAAAGCTAGAGGCAATCCATAAAAAGAGAAGGAAACGTTGAAGGTGAAATATTATCCGGTAAGACTCCAATTAAAACTCGAGGTCTTTGCGTGTTTCCGATACCGGTTAAAGTGCTATCGCTCAATACCTGCGACTATCGGCACGCGAAATATTCTCGTACTTTATCCGGAAGACGTAAAGCTCACTTTCAGCGAATCCCATCCTGGTTATATTACCAAACTACTTTCGCTGAGAAGAAATCCGGCTTCTTATTGAGCAGAAAGTGCGCTGATTTAATCCCTGCCCCTCGACTGACATACATCCCGTCTCTCTTTCTAAGCTTTGAGTTTCCAACCCTCATTTGCATAAGAAGCCTATCATTATAACTGACTGACACGCCCCTTACAAAGGATATCGGTGCTCGCGGAGCTCATTTATTTCTCATACTCCACAGGACCGCAGCCGATGATCTCAGGGTTAAAAAATGTTCCATGATCAATGCTTGAGAGGAGGGATCTAAGAGAAACTCATCTCAGTCTACTCAAAAACCCATTACGTACAAAATTTCTGATGGTATGTTTGGCGTAAAAAGAATAACTAACAGCACTTTTTTTTATTGAAACGATGACCTAACATCCAGCTTTAAACTTCTTTCAAAAACTATTTGGGTGAAACGCTTTGAAATCGCTCATGCAAGCACTGAAGCCTATAAATCAATGAAGTACAAATTTCTGACCGCACCAGAAAAAAATGACCCAAGATATGCTAAAATAAAATGTTTGACTTTATAGTTCAGAGCGAAGTTAGAATCTTTGATAAGCCATCCTGCACGAGAATGGTTGATGATAATCCACGAAGGTTTTGCGGTTTATGTCATCCACACAACGGTCTCGGCATATAAATTACAGTCAGCACTCACTGAAAGGATCCAGGAGTCACGGAGTGTGAAATATTCTTAATTTAATTTTCTCCTTTATGTGGGTCGCTTCGCAACAGCTAATAAATTATCGAATCGTCCCGGCATTGGAATGAATACTTCAGAGAAAGGACGGCGAGCAAGCTCATTCAGTTTACCTTCCTGACAGAGCCGAGGCGCAATGCGCAGAGATATATCACTCACCCTACCGCCATCGAACCGAATGTTTGAATTTCAAATGCTCGGAGGTGAGCCAGTTTATTTATTAGCTTGAGCCAACAGACGCATTGACTGCTCGAGCGAATCTGGAAAAAACTTTAACTTGGATGAATAGTACACGAACAAGGATCTCAGTCTCAAAGAACAGCGCCATTTCTATCAACTGGATTCTTTCCGCAACAATACTAACGCATTTTTACGAATGATTTCGATGAAAGAAGTGGTAATCAGCACACATTAAGATCTTTGATATCACCTCCGATTGGTACCCTTATGCTTCACATTTCTCTCTTGCACTGACTAGGCCAAAAAGATTTCGGAGATGGAACGCATTTACGATCACATGCGTGCCACCTCAGTGATGCAAGCTCCGATTCCAACTCGAGGGCGTTTTTGTCCGAGATGTCACTTGGATTGCCCAATGCGGCTGCGGTATATTTGTAACGAGTGGATGAGATTGCTCGAAATGAAGGACTCGAGCGGTTACTCACGATGCTAATCGAAAACAGTAGAGAAAAAAATGACGCATCATGACGATGGCTGCAATGGAAATTACCACATGCATTTGCGGTTGCGATTCATGCAAAAAAGGGCTTCTAAACACACTTCTCTTCTATAGCAAGCTGGGCATCTTGCATTTACTCGTGACCTTCTTTTAATTATAAAAATGCTTGCAAATGTGCGCACATATGCCATGGCTCACACTGATCGACTAAACTAATAGTTGCTATTCATGGAAGTCAATTATCGCTAATTTCTGGATTACACATCTCATGATTCCAGCCCTAGATATCGAAACTTTTAATGCTTCACATCTAGGAAAAATAATCCAGGGACATACTTTTCGATGAACCCTCGAAAGTGATGACTCAGAAGGCTAAATAATCATTAGCAAACTTGAATCCACAAGGTCTCAAACTTGATCCTAAGTACATCAGAATGGGACGAATAATCCTCACAAAAAAGATGAGGAATAAAGAGGACATCATTATAATTAGCAGAAAAAAGAATTCATAAAATGAAGACGTGTACGTGACGGCTGTAAAAATCTCCACCTTTCGGGTACCATGAGGGGAACTGCTAAACGTGGCTGAATGAAGGTATAGAGTAATACTTATAGTTTATACAAGTAGTCTCGTTATGTAGGAAGCGAAATACGCATATTTGAATTAGGTATGGAAACGGTGGGGATGGACAACGGGCGGAATCAATTTACGCCAAGATATATAAAAATAAGAGTTACTATTAGAGACGCGGAGGTTTTAAGAAATTTCAAGATATAAACGCAGAGGATGACATCAGCGGAAGATTGGAGAGCTACGTTCATGAACTTTGGGAAAAATCCCTAAGACATTTGAAGCTAATTGTATAATCCACTACAGCAGCCGATAACCAATTAATGAGAGACATTTCACTCTCCATAATTGGTAAATATGTCACATAATTCTATTCATCCTAGCCTCTCATGTCCTGGTCGTTGTTCTTAAGATTTTTCTCATGGCTTTAGCGATCTTCACGACGGTATCCATACTTTTCAGCCAAAACAATAGCCTACGCGGGTGACGCCCGGAAAACTCTTGGTTTCCTTACAACTGCTAACCAACTTTAACATGATAGCGATTACTTTACGTGCTTTATAACTTCCCTTAAGCCAAATTTTTTAATACAAATCCACCAATCCTTAGTGGCATTAGCTGTCTGTTGCCTTCCCAAATATAAATAAAAATAAATGTTGAAAAAACGGTTGCACAGTTTCTCTTTTTCCGATAGCTCAACACAAATGTTCTTCTACAAATATTATTTAAATAACTAAACATTAAGTTCTTCTAAGTTTATTTTTGTATTTAAAATCACACCAAAATTTCAATAAGTAATACTCTTTTTCAGATCATGCATGTATTTTACTGTTATTTTTGTAATAACATTCTTATTGCCTTTTCCTATTATTGTAGATAATTTGACCACAGTTTAACGTTTGAGGCTTAAAACCATGGTAGATACTAATAAAGTGATTGAGTTCAATGTACAACGCTACGTTTCATTTCTTAGATAATTTGAATATAAAATATTGTATCCATTCGATGGTATTTCTAATGCCTGCTCTGTCTTTATGAAGAGCAATGTTTTTTGTAAAACTATGTTAGCATGTCAAAAATATATTTTGAAGCAAAGTACCAAGTAATTACAAAAGTATGTGAAGTCAAAGTATCCTAGTCGAAATTCCAGTTGATGGTAATCCCAAAAATGTTCGATACTTATATTCCCTCATACTAATAAAACTCACCATGCATGTACATTGGGCGATGTTAAATATGTTAGGAGGAATAAATCTTAATGTTATTTTATAATTTTTAATTCAGTTTCAAACGAGGGCCTGCTTGAGAAAGCTGTGACGAATGCCACCACCCCTAGCATTCGTCGAGAGAAATCGAGCACCGAGCAAATTCGCCGACCAACTCCTTACACGTTTTGTTTGGTCCACCGGGTCGATGTATGCGTCTTCCCGGCCACCTCGACACGTACACGCCCCCGCCCAATCCTTGAACTTTATCCCTGCCTTGGGGACAAGGCGAATGGGAAGATGGGGAACAACGAATCCAGCCGTGGAGAACACTGACCATTGAAATGGACGCAATACACGCCGCGCCGGTGAATTTCGGATAAGACCCCCATCCTCCTTATATTTCTCCAGAAGACAAGCCGAATGTGGTTGGGGAGCAAGGGAGGAAGAATGGGGAAAGGACAAGGAGCTTTAGTCGGGGGAGATTCGTCTTTGGGCGGAGTGGACTTAGTCCGAAGACAAGAAAGTAAGAAGAAGGTCCTGTGGTTTGCGGCAATAGTAAGGCAAACCGGAATGACTTCAACGTGAACCCACAAATTCACTGCCAGCAGTAGTAGGCATAGCAAATCGCTCCTCTTCTCACCAAGAGCTGCTTTGATCCCTCCCCGGTTTGGAACCGCGGAAAAAAAACAACTAAATAACAGCTAAAATTCCTTAGTGATATTCCGGAGAAAATCAGAAAACCGCGAAAAGCAGTCAAAAACCTAGATATCTACAATGACCTTTCAAATACCACCACCAAAAGGTTAACATTACATGCGTAAATACGCGTGCAACAACTAGGAGAAAGCACCATGATTGATATCGAATGGCATACGGTTTCGTGTTCAATGCGAGATATGTGAATTCCTTGAGTAATTCTCGCACGGCTCACCGTCCTGTGAGTCAACTGAGGCACATCATTTGCGGTCTCTTTGGTTTGTTAAACTAAGCGAAAATGCACGAGATTTCAGAAAAGATATTTTATTCCTGTACGACGAGAAATTCTCACCTAAAGAGATAACAGCAGTCCTCCGTCATGTTTCCAAAAATGGTTCAAGAAATAATACTCTGAGAGGTATCCTTCATTGTGTATAAATAGCAAACAAATTGTAAATAAAACTACGCGCTTCTCATGTTATCCACATCATGTATTCTCGCACATTCTCAAATCTTTGATCTCATAAGTTCCATTTTAAGATAATTTTCCTACGTAAAGATCGCAGAACTTACAAATGAGAATGTTGGTAACTCCCATGCAGCGTTTCTTCTGAGTGAACCAAGACGATTTGACACAGCATTAGCTTCCGCGATGAATCTAAATGGCGTCACTTGCTATTTCACTCAAAATCTTCATATCCTTCCCTTCACTTATTCCTCCTCCGTACTCATACTTGCTCTCCGTACATCCAACTCAACAAACTAAAGTTCCGTACACACTTGCCTTCCCTCGGACACTTTCAACCCCGTCCTCTTTACCATGTTAACACCTTCCCATTTCCTCACATTTCTCATTTAATTCCATTACATCGTGCACCTTTATCTTCCTCAGCACCTTCTCTTTCCAATGGCCTCGCGACATTCCCTCCACTGGATTCTCTCGCAAGCACAACCGCATCAACGATGACTCCCTTTCCGCTATAAATCTTCTCTTACATCGAGTCTTGGAATCCCACAGCTTCTCTCTCTATTTCTTCCTCTCTCACTTTCTCTCGATGGAGAGGCTTTTGAGTCATGGGGAGAGGAGATCGCAGTGTGGAAACGGCCGACGTCTTCGGCGACAGAATCAGAGGGGAGGGTTAGAAGGGGCCGAAGGAGGCGAGGAGCTCTGGTGTAATGGCCGGGACGGCAAACTCGACACATCCTAACAATCACCGCATTCTGCTAACACCGAAAGAAATTGATACCTCCAAGAATAGTTTGCTTATTTATGGACGACCATCTACACCAACGGATAGCGGCACCTTCCATGCCCTAACAATAAATCCGGTCTTTTGTATCTGTATGAAGAGACATTTTTTCCGATTTCAATGGAGACTAACCAATCCATTCAAAATATGGGTACTTCATTGCATACAGAAAACAAAATTCACAGTCGTAAACGTATAGGAACTCTTTCCACTGAAAGACGTTACCATCGTCTAATTTTAAGGCACTCACATATAAATCGTAGTAGATATTAACTTGCATGCCGATTCTGTCGGCAACAACCTGATTATTTGAGACAATCGGTCATTTATTCAGTCAGTATTTTCATAGTTAGGTATGAAAAATGAAAATATACCAACACATTTCTTTTCCTATTGAAATCAATGCAGTAATACAGAATCGGCAGCTTAAAGAAATTAAGGTTCGTTTCAGTGAGAGATATCATCAGTTAAAAACAACACAACTAATTCAAATAATTCTAAGGATATGTTTTAACTTCAGACTGAGAGGATACAAGAAAGCCATTTTTATGCAACACTCTCCATTAGTCCATCAATCTACACCTAATTGGAATTCACACGGTAAAGCTTTAAACGTATGTACAATAAAACTTGAAGGGAACATGGCTGAAAACCGGCGATACTAAATGGTTCCCTTTCTAAATTTTGAGAGTATAAATTGGAGTCCCTTACGCATTGTTCAAAATCAGATAATGACTGCTTTAAGAGACACAAAAGTTGGCTCACAAACGTCGTGTCGTCTTACTCTCTAGTTTTCTGTACAGTGACGCTCAATGATGCCATTAAGGCAAGTAAATTCGTTACCTTGATTCATACATTCATACACATTGCAAGAATAGTCAGATACTCAATTATATCCCCATGTCAAGAGCCACAGAAGGCAACCTCAGCTAGGGAGAGGGTTGGGGAAAGAGAGAGATAAACCTGGCAAAGGGAGTTCAATCTCTCTGAATGAAGGGCGAAATTTAGGAACACACGGACATTTAAGGGGACCTTATAGATTACTTCGGGGGAGCATGCGCCTATCTCAACCCTCCCAGTCCACTCCATGGGATGACAGTAAGCAAAGGGAGAAAGGAAGGCAAGCAAAGGCCAAGAAGATTTAGGCGAAATGGCCAACTGCCAGTTCTGGGCGTGGGTGGACAAGGCGGACGCTCACGGTCGGCGGAAACAAAGCAAACGAGTCGGGACACTACGAAGGAGGAGGCGGAGGGCGGTACTGCCCCAGAGGGAGGAGCATTCTGACAGCAGGGGGGGGATGAGGGTAGCCTGGGGGGATGGGGGCAGGAAAAGGATGAGAATGGTGGATGAACGGAGGTGATCCGAAAGGGAATCGCGAGTTCTCGACCTTGAGCTCAATTTGTTTCGCGTGTTACAATAATGTTCCGTAAACATAACCGGACCGGATCCATCTAATGGAGTCCCCACGACTGGATGATCCGAGATGAAGAAAGGAAGAGAGGGATGCGTCACGCCCTCCGGAGTCAGGGGAGCGAGGCAGAAATTAACCGAAACACTCGGAACGAGCATTTTCCCGGGTAAAGCCGAATACGAAAATGTTGGTACAATCAAACTTAATGTTTTTTTGTCAACTGAAAGCAATCTTAAGAGTGTTTCTAATGTCTACTCTTGGCGTCAATGATTCTCGTGATTCAATTTGATCGTTAAACCCCATGAGGATCCATTTGTCAGCAAAGCATATTTCCATATGAATAAAAGAGCACGGTGTAATTTAATAACTGAAGAGATATCCGGACTCACCGCATGGATTCATCATCAACAAGGACTCTCGTATTGCCACTCACCTGAAAATAAGAAAAAGTCATTAGAACATGGGTGATAGACTCAGGTGGAAGAAAACGATCAACAACATGCAGTAATAAGCAGAATGCATGTCTTAACATCTTTTAGAAATCCATTTACTTTCGGACTCTACTTAAGCTCCATCGTCTGGCTAATGGCGTACTAATTTAAATACAATAAGTAATAATATTGCCAAACTAATAACCAAAGCCAATAATTGGCATTGGTGACATTTCTTCGATAAATCGTTACTTGCTTTCAGATCACACTCCGTTTGCCTTTGTTTCATTTCAGATGCAACGGAGTGGCCTGAATTCCTAATATTCGTAAAATATCCATTACTAATGCCTAAATATTGACACGCTAAATTGTTTCACAAATATATACGTAAGCTCATAATGGTGTAAATAGATTTTTGCTCACCATCTTCTAGGGCTGTATCGTAAAATATAACCAAAGATCAACCTAGAGCTCAGCTAGGGTTAACACAAAATCTATGCTCAAGGCAGGAACTGTACCTACAAATACTGTTTTGCCAGGTTTCGTCACATAACAAATCCACGATGAGCGAAATAAGTCACAAACCGATACATACGGAAATTTTTCCACTCAAACCGAAAAATAGACTGATATAGCCAGAGAAATTCAATGGTGAGAGGAGTAAAGACGTAATGCTTAGGTTATGGGTGAAAATTAAGCCAAAAAAAGCAAGAAAGCATTAATTAGAGATGCACCTATTTTCATGCAAACATAACTACGTCTATAGATTAAGCTAGAAATAAGTAGATAAGAGACACAGAGTAAAGCCGCAGCGATGCCTTTGTGAGCAACTGTCCGGCAAGGCAACCAAGTCAGGACCATATATTGTCCAGAGTCACACCTGCATTCCTGAGATCTACGATTCCAGACTGGATTACTGTGAGCGGTTCAGTAATCCACGGACAGATCATCGATGCTTTAACTACATCAATCGAGTAAATTACCGTCCCGCAAAAAAAGATAAATCCTCCTGTCCCCACCAATGGGATATCATTCTCCTTGCGCAGCGTGCGACACCTTTGTCTACGAATGGGGCGAGAGAGGGCAAAGGGGGAGAGGTACGGTAACTGAACCAATAGTGAAGGAGGCTGTAATAAATCACAGTAAGTCGTTCTCCCATTCCCCTCCCTCGCGCACTTCGATGGCCCCCCTCTCGGGCATACCTCTCCACGATCGCTGTGCCGACTGCACCGCGTTCCGACTGCTCGTTCGCAGGTATTCCACGCCATTATTGTCACGAGCGAGGGAAAGGAAGAGTAGAGGAGAGGGAGGGAATACCTATGAATGGGCGAAAGGTCGAGCCACCTTGGAGGACGGGGGATGGAGAATGAGTGTGAGGAGGGATGGAACGAGAAGGTTCCCCGAAAAGGTACGTGCGGTTGGCAGGTGGGAGGGCGAGAGAGGTGTTGGCGGAGTCAAGTGTGGTTGTGGATTCGAATCGACTTTACCGCTTTCCACACGCGGTCTGTCCGCCGAACCGCCGCCGCCGCCTCCTCCCTCCCTTCTCGAGCTGGTTCAGTTCGTAATTTTCAAAGTTTCACATTTGGCCCCGAACTTCTGTTCATTTTGAATGCAAAAAAGTGTTTCAAAAGTGAAATAAAATGCATTCCGATCAAGTAAATAGCAGGGATGTTAACTAGCAACAGCATTTTTAGGGGTTTAGTGACTCAACTTTCGTCCCAGCCCCGTACTCTCAAGTTGGCTTGCAAGGTACACCATACAAAGTGTATGTATATAATACATACACTTGTATTTGTAATAATATAATAATTTGTAAGTGTAGACGTGAAGGGTTATTAGTCGAGATTGACAGATGCCCGTCACGGTAAACAGATGGGTAACATACCAGCCAGTCAACTAGAAGGTCGCGGGATTCAGTACCGCCTTAGCTATGGATTTTGTATTTGTCTCAGGATCAAGGGTACGATTAAATTACTGGTACATACATACAATATAGACTCCAAAGTATCATATTCAACCCCTTAAAAGGTTAAAGTAAGTCATAACACTTAAATCACTCTATTTCCCACCCATTTGACCTCTCTTCCTCCTGAATTTATTTCCGGTTTCCTCAATGCGTTCTAAGTAGGAGAAATTACCTCTCATGACACTGCAGAGTACCAAAATATAGACATACGTGGCCTACTTCTAGTTCAGTATATAGAATCGTGGAACCGATCCAAACTAAACCAGAAAGACCTTTCGTATGCATCTAACTATTTTACAACGCCCTTTCACTATCATAATATTATCGAATCTTAAATGGGATAGAAGAAAGTGAATCTTAGAAAAAAATTAATTTCGTCCTGCCGATAGGCAATGATGAGCGCATACCAGGAATACCTGTAATGACCCTCTACCCCTCCAGTCAAATTCTGATATACCTCTACAGCCCTCGACGACAATGGAGGCATCACAACAATGCGCTGAAACCCATACCTGTGCCAAGTATTTCCCATTTATTTTTCCCTCTCCCCTCCCACTCTCACTAAAGATCTCCGCCCACTCAAACCGAGTTCTTTTCCCGTCCATTTACAACCCACCCCTCAACCCAAACTCCCAACACACTATAGGCAGCGGGGTCAGACGGGGCCCTCCCCACCTTCAACTCTCTTTATTCGGCGTCGGGTAGAGAAGGGAGGTACCATAAGGTGCCTACCTTGGTCCTCTCTCTTTTCTTCCCGGTCCTACCTTTCCGACCGGCTACACAAGGGCACAATTGGCCGCGCTAAAGAGCATTCATCACTGCGTCAAGGGGCGGTGCGTTCTGCAGTGAGATTCACTTGGAGGTGGAGAATTGAGTAAGGTTCGAAGACCGGCCAACAGAGGGGAGGAGGGTTCGAATAGGCTGCTTGAAATTGCACGAGGTCACTAACTTCGCATGCGGTGGATAGCGTAACGGGGGAGGAAAAACAACAAAAATCAAGCACGTATATGCTAGGATCTTTGGGTTGGTAGTGAACAATTCAATGTGGCCTCGCACAGGCTTCGCAGATTCATATATTGGCAATACTAACATTCACGCAACGTGCGATCACATCAATTCAGATCTTATTGGGTTACGTGATTAGCTACCTCCTTCACTTCCTTTCCTATCCTTATATCTTTCCTACGGGTCTAAAGTGCCCTTAAGTACGGTTACAGACATGAAAACAGCGGAAAAGGAAAGGTTACTCGACGTAATCCTGCGACGGTGGGGAGGAGTTGTAGCAAAAGAGCTGGCCATCCATCCTTCCAGATCTGGTTTGATTCCCGGTAGAACTGTATGTCTTGTGGAGGACATTACAAGGTCAGTACTCCATCCGTCCGATTGTTGTTTTAATTGCTGATCTCTTGGCATCTTTCGTTAAGAGCAGGCCAGTTCCAACGCCGGGTTTCCTATCACTCTTTTACCATGCCCTTTAATACTCATTCTTACTCCTTTCCTCCCTATCTAAGACTCTTTTAATTGCGGAGCAGACTTGAAACCGCTGCTGGTGATAAATTAATCCTACATTTCACCCCTATCACTTGAACAGGAAACATAGCACAACCAACTCCAAATACGTTGTTGTCTCAGAGGCTGACGATGAAAAAGCGACTTTGAAGGGTTGTAAAAGATTATAGGATGGAATCTCCCAAGCAACAATTATTGGATTTTATTTAGATACTAAATCATCGAGGTATAACAAAATCAAATAGCATAATATCTTAGGATATTATAAGGGGATCATTCTGTGCTACTTGAAGCTTTCCTTGACACAAGTTCGACAGTGCCATCATCTTCTTCATGCATCCGCATTTTACCACGGAATACTGATCGTCCTTCGCCGTTTTTCTCCCAATGACCATCTCGTATTCCCAGATGTGTCTAATTGACCTTCTTTCATTGGGGCTAATTCATATAGAATATTTTTTCTATGATTCAGGCGCAGGATGCATACCCGGCAGATGATTTCATCATAAGGGCATTAACTACGTCAGTGGATTATCAGAAACGAAAAATATGATCACATGTTTCCTCTTTGATATATTAAATCGCAGCAACTGAGAACGGGAAAATACCTAAATATTACAATTTCATGCTGCATTTCATCACAATAAAATAACAATGAAACGACTGAGATAACTTACCAGAGACCTGAGGAATGTTCAGTTTACCCAATTTCTTTACACGTGAGCGGCAAAATTCAAGTTTAATGTAAGCACTACAGCTAATGAAAACATTAATGGCTGAGTACCATTCATTTCATGGAGATGCAAGGCGATCGAATGCACGATTATCCATTGACTTCTGTATCACCCAATATGTATATGGTTAAAATTTTTATGGCCCTATTTTCCAGAAATACCTTTTTTAAATCCTAAAAATTATAATAGAAGCGTGTTAATTTCACCGATATGCTGTAATACTCCTGGCCTATGATGGTGAACATGTCTTCAAAATTTCCATATTTTAGCCTTAGGATTATATTACAACAGAGGATATAATATCGGAAAGGGTTGGGATAGATATGAAAGCAAAATGGAAATTCCACCAAAAATAGATTCATGTCAAGTTTTGAGAGAGATTGGAGGAATCTTTTGCTCAAATATCCCATGAAAAAAATTCGTAGTCGGCAGGATTCGAACTTACAGCGAACCTAAGCCTTAGCCACTCGACCACAAATAAATTAGCTGTAACAAACTGAGCACTCTTACACACTTTTTTTCCTGTGTATAGGGGAATAACATACAAAATACAAAATAAAATGGATTCGTTACGTCCCCAACAGTTCCATAAAGATCTTGCTCCAAGAAAGGCAACTTTATTCCGTAGAAACGAGCGCCTATGATGTATTTTTCATATAGAGTAGATGTGCATTTAATGTCGTAATTGTTTAAACGATTCCTTTTTTGTTCGCTATTTCGACACGACATCTCTGCAAGGGATCTGCTATGTATTTCTTAATTAATCGACTCCCGACTCTCCATTGAAACCACTTCCATACAATTCACCTTCTTAGAATGAAATCAGAAACGAGATTACGTCATAATCATATTCGAAATGACGATGGCTAACAAATCGTTATAAAACGCAAAACGTAGGTGAGGATAAATGCTTATTTAGCAGTAGTATTGACTTCATTTATTCCACTCCCCTAAGGGAATAAGCAAGAATTCCTTACGACTATGACATGCACTTTTGACCAGAGGCAGTCGTGGCCGAGTGGTTAAGGCGTCTGACTAGAAATCAGATTCCCTCTGGGAGCGTAAGTTCGAATCCTACCGACTGTGAATTTTTTTAAATAACGCAATCTTGGTTTCAACGCTTATATCATTAACCTGGCTATTTGCCACCGTTGCAAATTTTATTGTCCGCTGAAGAGACATTCAACGGTTTGGCTGGTGTAGTTTTCATCATGCTTTCGCTAAACTGCCGCAGACTTGCGCATTGTATTTTTAAAACATGATACTTAGCACCCGAGGAAAAATAATATTGAATATTGTTTTCATTGAGAAATACTCCTGCCGAGGAAAACAAAGTCGTCGAAATACGACCCGTTGAAGAACCATAAAAGAGAATGCAAGCATGATGCAAAGATATTGTCGATTATTCCGGTCTCGTATTACTAAATGTGCGGCACAATTTCATAGTTTCGCAAGCATACAGAATGATTAATGTGCCATATTCTCCAGAGTGCGCTGCAGAAGAAAAATGAGAGCGAGATGGTGGGATAAGTGTACACACTATGACTCCTGCGACACGGTTCTTTCAACCAACTATTATCTGAGCCGCAAAAACACCGAGTAACATTAAAATTCTAGATACTACCACCTATGCCTACCACTTTGCATCCTAGCAAGGAGTATCATCTCCTAAGTGAAAGTCGAATTTTTCCTCATTTCTCAAGAAACGAGCCGCATTTACAGCCATGGCAAGTGGCTTAAGCCCAAGGAGAAAGAAGAGGATTTTTAAGAGGGGTTAGTCGGTACGGTGTCAACCCTTGATGGTGTGCAGCATCCTCAAAGTCCATAAAAACCTCGTTGAGTAAAGGCCGCCATTGACACCACAAACTGAGGGCAGTAAAATCATTAGAGCTTTTGAGCAGCAAACAGAATTGAGTTTAGCTGTCATTTTCGGTGCTCCTCTTCAGGAGGACGGAGTGGTGAGAAAATCGCAGAGGTGTGTCATTTGGCTAGTGCGGAGATGATATCCCAACAATGGAATTCAACCGTTCAATTAATGTGGACTTCTCCGTCCTAAAGCAAAGAACTGGGGGAGAACGATACACATAAAGCTACTTTTTTTAACCCTACCGACATAACTGGCCAATTCTTGCTTCAAGAGATTTCCTATAACTACGGAACCCTTATAGTTTATATCTAATTTACTTTGAAATTCAAGAACACGATATTTTGAAAGTGTAGTTCGCACACGTTCTGCTTGTTACGATAGATTATCAGAATGCCATTTTCCCCGTACTATAAGAGAACATAATAGGCAGCATAGCAAAGGGATAGGTAGGGGAAATATTTAAGAGTAGTCTGTAGTGCATGATGTATGTATTAACAACCAATCCCTTTATTACTATGTAGATACTAACCATATACTTGCATGAGACCCTATTATGTACCATGTTTCCATTTAGTAGCTTGTTTGCATGTGTATGCTTGGTGATCTTCACCCCCTGCCACACACCCTCGCGGTGGCTTGCAGGGTATCGCGTAGATCTAAATTTCGAAAGGGGGGCGTACAACAAAATATTTTGAAAGCCATTTTCTGTTGCACAAGAGACCAATGCGACATACACCACCGTAAAAATGCTTATAGAAATCACAGGGGAAAATAAAAAAGTATCAGAAGAGGCTTATGGGAGGTGTAAGGTGGAAGTTAGGATGATGAAGGCCTTGGCACGAGTGAGAATGCTAGGCTGACGGAGAATGGGAGGGACATGAATACAGAACTTTCATAGATTATAGTGAAAGAGTATGGTAGTATAAAATGGTCGGATACAGCTAAAACCCAATTTATACATAAAGTTAGAGCCAATAAAGAAACCAACGTCTAATCAACGGCATACCCATGGCATTTCCTCGCATGCAAGACCGTCTGTCTAGGTCACCCCTTACAATAGTGCTTCAGCAATAAGCCTCTCTCTCATGATTTACGGCGGAAGTGAGAGACGTCATCACACGGTAGTCATCATACCGAATGTTATGGTGGAAAGTATAAACTGCGAATAGATCGCTAGAGAACTAGCTTTAGCACAAAAAAGGCCCAAAGAATACAATCGACAAGTGTACACAAAGAAAGTGCGATGGACAAATCTACTACGTTAATAACCATAGCTACGTTTCTCATGAAACAATTCAAAATTATTTGAAGAAATCGAATCAAAATTTTTATTTTCACGAAAATAATATTGGATGGATTGATGTTAAAAATGGAACGTTTTCTTTCTTCTCTAATCATAACAGCTAAAAGAGGCGTCAGTGGGGATCGGGTTGCTGTGGTGGCTAGAGTAATGGCCTCCCATCCCAAGGGCCCGGGTTCGATTCCCGTCAGTGGTGGATTCTTCAGTGGAAAAAAGGTCCCCACTTGAGTGCCTAGTGGAGGGCAATTCAAGTTCAGTACTCTGTCCGTCGGATGGGACGTTAAGCCGTAGTCCCTTTGGCGCCTTTCGTTGAGTGTAGGCTAATATCGACGCCGGGTTTCTCTCCACCCTTCCTCCGTTCCCTGAAAACTCCTACAATTACCCAATTACCCACCTATCCTAAATGGCGCAAATGACCTCAGCTGTCGTTCGCCTCCCCTGAATAACCAACCTAACAAGAGGCGTCAGACATTATATCCCGATATGTATCATGAAGGCAGCCTAGCTCGTAGTGTAACAGAAAAAAAATCAATAAATGAAAGATGTGATCGTGATTTCTGCTGACATCCAAAAGTATACTTATCAACGCATGCTAACTACATCCACTCATACGTAAGGCTGTAAATATCGTAGAGAATTTAAGGCTCAAAAAATGTATTCGGTCATTAATGAAAACCAGCCATACGTAGAGTGACAATTGCTATTCCTTCGGGCTTGCCTAACTAACACTTGCAGTTTAATTCGGAATAGCATACCACGTTGTTGTACGTATCCAGGTGATATTTGGTGATGATTCACCCCCTGCCACACACCCTCATGATGGCCTCCGGGGTAACTCTTGTAGATGCATATGTATGTGTACGAGGATTCACGGTTTATGCAAGCCAAGTGCAGTGGCGCATGAGAGCGATTATTGATGATGAATGGGGAGGCAGTGCACTGCAGAGGAGAGAGCTCGTCTCATACGGCAACCTGCTGCTGCAGGCCGCCTGGCTCTTCGACAGACGCGTACGGTGAGGTAGCCGCCTCAATCCACCGAGAGGGAGGGCGGGAGCGGGCTACAAGGGAGGTGGGGCGAGGAACGAAGGTGCGGGCACGGCAGGCACTGGAAGATGGTGGGAGAGCGATGGGAAGGAAGAAGGGGGAGACAGCCGCAGACGTGAGCGAGCGAAGCAACAACAGCTGCCTCCCGGCGGGCGGCGGAGAGACCCTTCGGCTTTCCCGCGCGAGACGCCCACGCAATGCCGAGACTCTCAGCACACACCCCCCTTCCCCCACTACTCACGCACGGAGCATCGCAAGTATATCAACGTGAGCGGAAAACGCCGTGGGAACGCACGAACGATGCATCGTTAACTTGTATTTCCAACCACTAACAACTTACTGTAAGCGAGCACTGGCTGCGGGATGGAAAGTGGGAATAAATGAATCATGATGGTCAACAGATAACAAACAAAGGGAGCTAATGCTGGGTTATTACTGCCGAAGAAGTGGGATACATCAATTAATTAACCCCCTGCCTCCTTGCGGCTGCTTACAGGGTATTATTTAGATGTAGATGAATTAGTGAATCAAGAAATTAAGGGTGCTGAGACTGATGAATGAGTGGGATGCGTCAATCAATTAGAAAATCAACAACTGAAAGATGTAAACGTGATTTTTGTATATCCGCGAGCTTTTCACTCGTTCGGTACAACTTCCCAGAGGGAGCAGCACTGAGTGACGACGGTAAGCATACATAGTAGTGGGAACACCTGCTTACATGATACGTTGGTGCGTAAGATAGTAGTGAAAACGAGACAACAGCAAGCCACCCCTGGCGACGGAGAACTGTACCTTCCCATAACGCACCACGCGGGCAGCCACCTACACCCCACCCCGCGGAACGGAAAACCAACGATTGGTGCTCAATCTGTGCTCTGGAGAAGATGCGGGTACTGCGTCGCGATACGCCCGTCTCCTCACAGGCGACGGAATGCGAGGTTTATCATGAGCCGTGGAAACCAGTTTACGGGTGCAAGACTGAATCGCACGGTCTGTCGGAGGGAAAGCATGCAACAAGGGGCGGGAAGGGAGGAAGGAGGAGGGGGGGACTTCCTCCTTCATCTTTGCCCCGGTGCCGAAGCATGCGTCGTTCCTTTCAACGGAAACTAATTATCGGCATAGTTCTTTAACGACGATGATTCTTCCCATTCGATGAATTAATTTTGTTCACTTGTTGAATATGGTTACCAAACCATAAGCAACCAACAATGCATTGACTGAGAAAAGGGTCTTACTATGCCACACACCACTGTGGTGGCTTGAAGGGTTGTATCCTGATATACCTGCAATGAAGGAGAAGTGAATCGAATGTAATGTCCCGAGTTAACTCCACACTTCATGACACCCATCAGGTCAATTTTTCCTGATTTTTAATTAAAAAAGCGAAAAACCTTTGTAGTTTCAAAATCGCTTTGCATGTAGAGTTGTTCGCACTCAATAATTTGAGAGTGCAGTATTTTGTTAACAAGAAATAATAATATTTTTTTGAAATCAAAACGACACGTGCGTCATAAAAAGAATGAATACAAGGAATAATACACGCAGTTTAATAATTTGGTGGTATTTCATGAATATCCATTTATAATATCTTTTACAAAATGTAATAAATTTTCTGTTTAGTAAACATTATACTAAATGCATGTAGGGGTGGAATTTCTTCCATAATTCCAAGAAGGCGATATTTTTGAACGCGATAGCCGTGTGCAATGATTGTGATATTGGAGCCCTTTTAAAAGATGTATATATCACGGATATGAAGCCACAATTTTACTTAGAAATATTAAGAGTAAAATTTCGTCACATGAAATGAATATGAGCGCTTCAAGTTTAAGTAAAAATTATTGCATCGTAGTAAACTGAGTCTAAAGTTTTCGAGGAAATCCAATTAGTCGATTCATTAACACATGAAAAAACTGTAGAACCCTCATTACCAACGATTAACTTCGGCTCGCATTATGTTTCTCTCAGGATCCATAAGAAATATGAGAGGGAAGGGAGAGGGGTTGAATGCTTCCTGGAAGAATGAGTTATCAGCAGGTGAAGATGCGAAGACCGCAATCACAGATTCCGAGGGCCTCAGCCAAGTGTCCTTGGTCGCCTCCGAGCGCGCAAGACGGTGTTGCCAGTCGGGGCCCGACGCCGCGGATCAAAACCGACCCCCAACCCCGCCTGGCAATCCAGCTTGAGACAGGCTCGCCTCAGTCGACGCAGAAGTTAGCTCTTGCAGACGACGAGAGTGATGGGAGAAAAGGTCGATTATGAACTCGCCCATGCTGCGACTCATTTGATCATTGGCATGAGGAAAATATGACGAGATGAAGTCGGTGCTCTGGGTAATGTACGAGCCTCCGGTTCCGAAGAATTGGGTTCGAATTCTGAAACTCCGTGGAATAACGGCCCAAGGTAAGTGCCGTTTGGAGAGCACAAGTTCCAAAAACCACCCCTATTTAACAACCAATATGCTAATTCTGAGACTGAGCATCTCCCCACTTTTACTCCACTTTAAAAATACGCATCCCACCTACACCAACCTACCTACTCAATGTAATTTGAGGATGTAAAATATCTCTTAATGGTTCAATTGACCATTGTTCGCCTCCCTTTATACCAACGCAACATAAACAATTGAATTGAAAACGGAGAGGTATAACATGCATTTCTCTTCGCGTTGTATTATGGATAACAATAGCAGTTAATTAATATGTAAGGATGAATGTTTCGACAGATAATCTTACCAGTAACACCCCAACATAAAGCTGCACATTGGACAGGCTAATATTGACAGCAAGTCTCGCACTCCTATACTAATGAAAAATACAATGAAGTATCTTTATTTATATCGGTATAAATAAAGAGACTTCGCGAATATTTTTATCGATATTGTTTGCATCGATGCATACAGAATGCACGGAAAACATCCACTGCTGTATTTCCAATCAGTCATCAAATAAACACGTTCAGCAAAAAGGTGATTGAAACTTATTCACGTAAAATATCGAGCGCTTACCCATAGTTCTATCGTACTAAGAAATTGCATTAGGGTAAACTAACAAGATATGAATCGTATTTCATGTGCAATGTTTGCCTAATATCGTGGTTACCCCAGTTAATATGAGTTATCATGGATGAAATGTGGGGCGGCAATTAGGGAACAAGCGACCGGAGGGGAGCGTTGTGAATACATAAACGTGACAACGTGGTTCCGACACTAGGCCACCAGCGTCGACGAAGAAAGGGGGGTTGTGAGTCAAGGCGGGAAGGCCTGAGGGCCAAGGAAAGGGAGGGTGGGAAGGTAGGAAGGGATTATAACGCGAGGGAGGGAGTTGAATGCTCGGAAGGGTTGGATGACTTGGCCGAGGAAGGGGAGGAGGAAGGTCGATTGTTCTTCCGGCGTTAGAGGATCGACGTGCTTATGTTACAGGATTTTACGGCCGACGAAGTAATATGTAGTAGTAAAATAAGGCTCTCAGGTGCTTCTAAAGCAAATAAATCCAACGACTAAACGTCAGACGCCATCTATCGCAACTCCAAATAACGAGCTAAGAAGGACGAGATAAGAAAAAGCAACAACGATGAAATAAACGAGGCAATGCAATGGCAAACGAGATAAGGCGAGGCAAAAAGGATTGGAATCGCGACAGCCAGGTCTGCTGATTGTTACGAGTACAGGTGCAAGTTCAGGGGAAAGAAGGAATTACTCCGCCATCCAGACAGGCGCAGGAGCCGCCTTCTTATTCCCATACCGACGGAAATTCCTAAATAATACAACTTTGCCCGATACTGCACGTGGCAGAAGCAACTCTCGATGATTTGAAAGATCAGGGAGAAAAACTGCTCCTCGCAAAGACGCCTGGCTCTGTTAGTCCCTCCCCTCTCCGGTATCCAAGCACTCATGAGATTCGAGTCGCGGGTAGATTGATTGGATGCGCAAAATTCCCACGTTCCGGCTGCTGTTTCTCATCTCCCACGACCCCACCCTATCCGCGGCCCAACAGGCAAGTCTTGGCCGCCCACGGACAGCGTGTCTATGCAATTGCGGAACCACCGCCTTAGAACGAAACTGCCACCTGTTGTCATTCGACAGGGGCAGCGCTTGCCAAGCACACGTTCGCCACCAAAATCATGCCCCTCACTTGCACTCTCAAAAAAGGCTTCGGAATCTCGGCCTCCGCTTCCGAAATCTGAGTGGATAGACGGCCAATTGCACAGCTGGAGATTTGAAAATGTACATAAAAATGCTACACAAAATCTCAAAGACAAAATGAGTCGAGTATTTACGCGAAAATTGGATAGGGCCTAAATCATTGGACCGCGCTCCGACAGCTCTTGCTTTATTTGTTTAAGTCTGCACGATAGGATTGTTTTAGGAAAATTAACGTCAATTTCCTCCTCGGCGAAGTTAAATATATTTTATTAACTTCATCACACCACATTCGATTTGATCACAAACAAGAGAGAGATGGACTCCGTACGGATCCTCACAATATCTCTTTCCTCAAGAACTACGAGGCAAGTTTTTACACCGTAATGCCAGTAAAGTTGGGAGTATATCATGGTATCTTAACCAAACCTAACCATTATAACCAATAATCCTTTATTACTAAGTAGATACTAACCATCTAGCTGCGTATGTCTAACATGTTTCCATGTAGTAGCCTAGTTGCATATCAATAGTTTGTTTGGTGATCTTCACCCTCGCGGTGGCTTGCAGGGTATTGCGTACATGTATAAATAGATGAACTTCATCAAATTCCGTAGCGAATGCAAAACACTGGGCAACCTATTAATAACAGTGTACCCTTTCCTCGTTTCCGAACATTTTGTAACACATAAAACGTATGCAGGGTGTCTCTGTAGAAGCATATCTTAGGGCTAAGCTTGACTAGAGCATGCTCGTGTTGTATGTTTCACCTCCGGCAACACGCCCTTAGTAGCTTGCAAGGTGTAGATGCAAATGAAGAATTCACCGAGCACGAAAAGGCAATCCGAACATGATTTTTCTCAGTCCCTTTAATTTCTGGCCGCCTCTGGCCCTTGCGAGTGAGGTTCTATGGACGGCACACCACCGAGTTCACCTGCTCGAGGACTACCGCGGGAATTTTCGGGAGGGAAGGAGGAAAGGCGGAAGAATGAATACGGCGAGGGCTCACTGAGGGAAGGAAAGGTGGAGAGAAGGCGAACAGGCGGCCGCCCCTCCCCCTCTTCCTCACACTCTCTATGGCCGCCGTTGTTGCCCGGGGAACGGAAGACACCTTTCCCCCACTCGCACCCCTTGTGTTCACGAAAGCAAGCAGTGCAGCAGCCCTCAGAGGGAGAGAATGTGCGTGTGTGGTGTGGCGATGTAGAGGGAAGGGAAGGCAAGCTTGGCTGGGTATGAAACGCGATCCTCTCGTTGAGGAGACGGGCGGAGGAGATGAGGCGGACACAAGAGGGGAGGGGGAATAAGGCGGGTGGACAGTGTTACCAACGCAACGGGTTTTCATCAGCCGGAGTTATGCACCCCTAATGTAGGATATTTGCATAGCTTTTATGGCATTTTAATTGCAAACTCATTAATCCTTTTACACTTCATCTAGGGCATTACTGGGCAAGCGACGTGAAATTTATGAGCCCCAGTGAAATATAATGTCTCCGGGGCAGGAAGCAGTAATTTACAGAAGCCTATATTATTATAATCTTTCTCAATCGTATTTTGAACTAAATTATTATCAAATAAATGGAAATCAGCATAGTCCATTGCATTAACTGAATGATATAAATGTGCATGATGAAGGAATCCCCTAACTGACAGGAAATTTGCAATTGCAGTTAATCAAAAGAATATTAATTATGAAGGATCGAGAGATTAATATAAAATATGTTTTACTTTCCTTTTCAATGGGGACTATCATGTTAATTAGTTGCATGTAATGAGTTAGGGAGTGCTGGAAATAGCATAGTTATTCGGGGGTTAAAGGGCTCGTTAGGATTTGATGGAATTGAATGAATCCAGAGAATTAATTAAATATATTCAGACTATAGATACAGATCGTTGAATAAATCATAAATAAGAAAGCATGCGATTGAAGATCCAAACAATTATATTGTGGCTCACGCAGTTATTCTAAATGTTATGAATGCGACGTAAGGCTTAATTTTACTGGACTGTGACCGTCCGTCTTCCTCGCAATCCATTGCTTACGATGATTACTGCTGATAAGTCAAAGAGCTTCTTTACAATACTTTCTTAACACCACAAGCTTGTTTCACGATCGAGAGAAGGGCTCAATGGAGGAGTCACAAATCAATGAAAGCAGCAGGCAAGCCGGTATATGTCCTTCGAGCTGTTCGAATGTATTGAAAGTCCATGAACACAAAGCATCGAAATATCAATATTCATAATGTAACGCGAAGAAAATTAAGATTAACATTAAAGAGTAAAATTTTGTATGCAAATATTATTCCAGTAATGACCTACGCCTGTTATTTTATACACAACATTAAATAATTTATTTCCGTTCCAAGAACGATTTACCATTGTAATATTAACCATAAAGTTTCCAATTACGCATCCCCTTTCAAAGCCTAGCAAGGGCATCACCAGCTCTGATTAAGTTCATCAATAAAATTACGTACTAATGACACGTTAAAGAAACAAGAATTTTTTACTCCAATTAGTTCTGCAAAAATTAGATAAAAATACAATCATAGAAGTTGATAATTAATAGTCACCTTCTCTCAAGAAACCTCGGAAATAGCGAGTGCATCCCGTAATAATCACCGCAGAAGCTATGAAAGATTTCATTGATATAGAATTAATGCAGCGCAATACGATGCGAACCATTAAAGCCAATCTAAGACAACGAGATTAAAATTACCACGACGAATTTTAAAAATTTAACGTAAAAAATTAGCTTTCTAAGACAATGTCAAATCATAGTCAAACTATCTAAAAACAGGAGAAAATATGACACGTATCTTCTCAATCTGGCTTCCGGCAATTATCTCCTCTATCTAATGAGATCAAGCACGCCTTGAGTCACGACGTTGCCACGGATTCACACAGCATATCCATCCAGGAGGAGGGACAGAAACACAGTGCGAGGAATGGGAACTCTTTGGGTGCAAGCTGAAGAATGCAGATGACGCCAACCATCAACGCGAGGAGAAGGTTACCAACGATCACTGCCCCGGACAAAGACGCAACAAAAGTTTTACGCAGGAGCGAATAACAACAAAAACGATATGAATGGCTACACAGAATAAATCGACAACAAAAAGAATATGACGAGGGTTGGTGATTAATCAACTACGTAAGATTTTCCTCCTCACGACTGGCGAGCGAACATGAAAATGGATGAACTTTTGGAAAAAGGAATAAAAGAACAAGATATTTTAAATACAGTGTACCTAAACATGGATATGTACACATGTATACTTTCCTTTCTAGTCAAAGAAAATAGCATGACTGAAGTGAACTAGAATAAGTTCCCATGATTCTGTAAATTATAATTTTTAAAACAATAAGAGAATTACTCATTACTCACTTCTTTAAATTGTGTGCTTTATCACAGCAACTTACTGTGGTTATTAAGTTATTATCCACATCTACGCGATACCCTGCAAGTCACTGCGAGGGTGTGTGGCAGGGGGTGAAGATCACCAAACATGCACCATTGACATGCAACTAGGGTACTGCAATGAAACATGCAAATAATTCGGCCACATGCAGCTACATGGTTAGTATCTACATAGTAATAAAGGGATTGGCTTTTAATACATGCATCATGCACTAAAGACATATCAAGAGAATCAAGAGGTATTGATTATTTTTCTAAGCACTCATGTATTGGCTCTGATTGAACCTATTTAATTTTAAATGAAAATGCATAGCTGATCAGCAGGGTCCATTTTTACGTTATTCCACAAACGTAGAGAGTGCTCGGAAAGAACCAAATTACAATGCATGCATAAAACCTTCCAAAATTTGGATAGGTTTTCATGCATTTAGTTTACCAGAATATTACGAGTAGACAAAATTTAATAGCTAGAATCGTGACAAGCATCTAAGTATAATTTACTGCAATGGATAGCGTCTTGATTAATAACGCAAAACACGTGAGGTGTCCCTAGCCTAATAGTCCACTTTCATCCATAGAGTCAGCGGCAGTAAATTTCGGTGCGGATCAACTTGAAATCCGAGGAGTCACCACCGAATACCGAATTCCCCGCGGTGCAGGAGCCGAAATTTCTAACATATCTCCCCATTTCGTCGGTGACAGCGGAGGCGGCGGCCAATTTAATCCATTTTACGAGCAGAACAGGACAAAAAAAATCTTTCCCTTCCCGCATCAGCAACTCTCTCCAATGACCCACCCGCATGCCCCGCTGCTTAAATCCTCCTTTTCTCTGGAAATACAGATTCACGCGTCGTGCGTAATTCATGCAAGTTATGGACGCACGAGAAGAAAAACGGGCCACCAAATCAGATTCTGGGAAGATCTCGCTACCAGGAAATGTACATTGCCCTTCAAGCACACAGATTTTAGCCACGTGCGTAGGGGAGCCTTCCGTAGCGCGTGGTCACGCTTTTCTGATTAGTCGAGATGCCAGGGTAGGCCGCGTGCCGGGGATCATTGGAATTGCGATGAAGGGCTTCGTAGTTTGGGAAAGATACTTACAGTTACGGCCTACATTTATCCTTTTCATAAGAGTTAAAAAAAAACCATGCCGGTCGTGGTAGCAGGTCAGTAACGTGCTGCCCTGGCAAACCTAAGTCACAGGTACGAATGCCACCCAGGGAATATATATTGTGTGCGTCTTAGGATTAAGGTCTTAAGCAACGGCGAATCCAGGATTTTTTTCTGGGAGGGGCACAAGGGTCAGGCGGGCAAAAAGTCTTCTCAAATTTGGGATTAACAAACAACATACAACAATTGCTGTACAAAATATACTATTTATTTTTATATAAAGGTTATCGATATGAAAATATTATTAAATTACTTATATTATAATATTTTCTTTTATGTTTCCTGCTGAAGATGTCCAGTACTTCTTTAACGTTCATTTTTGACACAATGTCTAGATAGGTATGCATTAAAGCCAGTCCATTCAAACGATCTTCTGTCATTCTGCTGCGAAGATATGTTTTTAATCGGCGTAAGGTGGAGAAAGATCGCTCGATTGTCCAAGTAGTCACAGGGAACGTGCACAAGAATTGACACAGTGTTATAATATATGGCAGCGCCGTTGCTGTTTTGTAGGCATCTGCTGGAAAATTTGGCATAATATTTTCCCTCATCTCTTGCCAAATTTTTAGCTCTCCCTTCAAAGCTAAAAAACAAGGAAGGTCCTCTTTATATACTTCAGCACCTTTCAAAACATCCTCAATATCTTCGTTACTGAAGTTATGGGGCAGCAGCTTTTGCAACTGTCCGATTTTTTACAGCTGAGCGTTAGGGAACCTGGACGATATTCTCTTTAACAAATAATCTAGAAAAGGAATATATACTGTAAGTCGGTAATACTCTTCAATAAGCTCAGTCAGAATATTCGACCTATTTGTTTGACGGCCGGTAATTCTGCGGACCGTGATTTCTGTACCCATTTCATTTGCAAGGGCCTCAGCCATATTGAAATATTTTTTGAATGTATCGGTTTAAGAAATACAACCTTACGATACTACAATGAGGAGTTCCAAATAGATTAGCGGCTTACAAAGTCAGCTCCAAAGACCAATTAAATTCTGTCAGTGAATGTACGAAAATTTTTTTTAATGGGTCAACAGCGATTAGAAGCACTTAGAATTACATATATTATTTTTTCCAGCACTTTCACTTACACCAAATCATCGTGATTCACTAAAATGGAATCGGCTGATCCATGCATTTCACTGGTAAGCAATTATTTTTACAAACACATATCATCTTCAGGGTGATACTGACCATAATATTGCAAAAGAAAAGTCAGTAGAAACGAAAACCCATAAGAATCTCACAGCCAGAGCCAGTTCATTGCGCAAGCCTTCACTCTCTTCCGCAGGCCAAGTTCACAGGGGTCTGAACGGCGGATGTGTTTATCGCCTTCGGGTTCCTTTAAGAAATCCAATCGATTGCCAAATAAAAGAATCGTTCATCATCAGTGAACACGAATTAAGCAGGCGGCAAGAAATGGAGGGCCGAAACGAAGTTAACTCGGGCGGAGGAGAAGATGTTTTGACGCCGCGCCGTGGGAAAGGGTGAAACGTCTGCCAGGTGGATCCAACGGGGCAATGCAGACTACTTTTGGTATCTAATCCCCGAAAGACATACAAACAATATAAAAATTGAAGTGATTTCATTTTATTAACTTTTACAGACTACTATAAATCAAGCTATGCTTGGAAAATCAAACTGTTATCACCCAATGACCCCAATTGTCATGTCTGTGTTCCGTATTTTGTTGCGTGACACCTAAAAAATGCAATTGAAAACAAATATTCACGACCTTCTTTGGAAAATATTTCCGCCAGTTGGTTTAAAGAATTAAGTTTTTATCGGGAAGTGGGAAAAGCGACCAGGGTGTTGTGGATACTGTGATACGAATCCCAAAGGCTGCGAAGAAAAAATGTGAGGTTCAGAAAGGATATTTGAAATCTAGATTCACTCTAAATTCCAGACGACAGTCAGGATCCACACCAGGGTAGTAACAGGATTTCACTCTCCCATTACTCAGGACAATTTGAATCACAATCAATCATTTCTCACCCTAACTGAGCCCACCGCATAGAAAATTGAGAAGCAGGATAAAACATTTATGTACGGCGCCATCGAAACCTTCGACAGGCCATATCAATTGCGGCAACAAATATTCTTATTACGGAAAAATAGCTCGTGAAAACGAAATAAATGCGCGTTTGATCAACACCAAGAGCAAGAGTATATTCATTTATGCCGCTGTCAAAGCAATGCCAAAATATTTGCGCTGAGGTAATTTGATCCCACCAAATTACAGACGAAAAATACGTTTCTCATCGGTACATAACAGGTAATGGAGGCCGCAATTTCAACTGGGAACTCCACTTCATAATCAAATCCGAATACGCATAATTTGAGAGCTGTCCGTGGATCAGATTACTGAAAAGATAGTGAGAGCCGAACCATCACCAACGGTTAATTTCGAAATCTTCATTCTCCCAACCGGGCATCACGAGTCCATTATTTCAACCCACTTAATGTTAGGGCGCCCGTTTGTTCAGCACACGCAGGTAGCTAATTATTAAGTGCGAGCAGCAGAACTCAGTAATCATGGTCCTGAATCTCAACTTTAAATAAGAAGATCAAATTTGAATGCCTAGGAAGCATAGCAGCTGCATGAATAACAATTTAAAAAGGGACCCCCGATTTTTCCTGGAGGCCATTGACTCCAAACAACTTATACAGGTAACTTTAATCTGAAGCAACATTTGATTGACACATTAAAATGATATGTAAACCATTTCCTTATGATATTATCACGAATTTGTTGGAGGATTACACACGGAGGCATGTTCCCACAGACCGAAACACAAAAATCGTATTTTGTGGCTTGAGTGAGATGCTACGGGGAAAAAATCCTATCGACATTCGACAAAAGAATTGAGTGGGACAAAGAAACAGCCCCTCTGAAGATTAAGGACGGAACGATATTACCATCAACTGCTGATTCGATCTCATCCCCATATCCAATCGCCCTGATTGCACAACAGAAATGGACGTGACTGGGAAAGAAATAAGACCAAGGCGCCAAAGTTAAGCGACCAAATGTGGAACAATGGGATCGTTAAAACGCTCGTTCAAATACAAGATAGTGTTTAGAATTTACCGATGAGGGGAAAGAGACTTTTAAGGAATGACGGGAGTAACGATTCGATTATCCTTCCGGATGGCAGTGGGAATAATGCACACGAAAAGACTGGTAGGTTATAATGCAAATACTCGAGATTTTCTGCTAAAAGAAGAAAAGACGATGGATTTCTTATCACGGTTGACTAATTTAAAAAAAGACATGGTTGGCATGAGTGGAGAAATGAAAAAATGATCGAGGAAATTAGGAAGAGAAAATAGATGCAACAATCGGGATATTTGAAGGTGATGCCGTCGTGGAGGGTAAATGTTTGGGTAAAGGTGAAGTAGAAGGAAAGAGAAAAGGCATACTGGATGGGCAAAAGGACGCAGGACATGTACTTAACTAAATTGGGGAATCTGTTAAAAAAATGCAAAAGAGAATTGTTCATGAAAATTACCCTGACCCCCCTGACCGGAAGAGCGCGCTCGATGGTAACTTATCTTATTTTGCATGAAAACTACCCCACTTGGTGGTCTGATCACATTGATAAGAATAATATAATATCTTTTATATTTTTTCCCCAGGAAGGGATATGCATTTTCATCAAAAAGCTCATGTCACTGCAGATTACTTCCACCAGCGTTACTTTCAACTTGATATTCATTCCCTCTTCATATATATATTTTTCCGTATGCACCCTCATCTCGCCCATTTCAACCCACATTGAGAGCAAAATAATAAAAAGAATGCCTGATTATTGTGCTCACTGGTTTCTGTATAGAGCCACGGGTATTTGAACGTATATACACCGTCATTAGGCCATACTATATTTTCTTATTTACCCTATAATCTCATTTAATATTTTATCTCGCGAATTTCCACAAAATAAAGCATAATGGAGTGAAATATTTCTCTTGGTGAGCCCCAATATACATCCTACACCCACCTTCGCCATCGCAAACTCCCATTTCGTGATCCTGATTCGGATACGCCCAAGACGAAGAGCACTTTTTTTTGCGCACAATCGCCTCCTCCCACATGGTCGTCTTTGCGTCGCTCCGAGGAAAGGAGCAGACTTACAAAACTGCATCCACGAACGCCCTCGGATATCCCATTTGCGCCTTTTTGTTTCCCTCCCATCCACAATCAATCCCGCCCTAGCCTCCCATTTTCCACTTCGACACGCCTTTTTACGCTCGAACCCTATCGACGAAAGCGATCCTTTTTTCCATTCTCCGCCTTCCTTACCCGCAATTCAGCTACCCCTCACGCAGAGAGATCGCCGCTTTCTGACTTTGGCTGTGGGAAATGACCGGGGCTTAATTCAGAATCCTTTGCTATGCTACCCAGGTTACGAGAAGAAAAACTACCACTGTTCAAACCGACGTCACTGATGAAAGCCAAATCTGCTGAGGACGCTTGTGTCATTTATGGGAGGTGGCCAAAAGCTTGGTTCTACAGTAAATTGAATTATGGTTACTGGTAGAATTTAACTGAATCGTGGAGAGTTCGGAGGAAAACATGTCGATGTTGTCAGCCAAACTTTAAACGAGAGGAAATAGAAGGTCTACGCGTAAATGTTCCATCCACAGGAATATTAATTATCACCTACAAATTACCCTGCAAGCCACCGAAACGGCGTGGCAGGGGTTAGATGATCATCACAAGAAACCACAGTAATCACCACAAGAAACCACAGTAATCACCACAAGAAACAGTTATGGAATAACATTTCATAGAGAACTCCCCAACACTTCCGAGATGGGTAGCCCGCAATCTAATCGCATAATCGCCTAAATTCCCTTGAGTTAGGTATAGGTTTCCCTTGCATAGGTTCCCTGATGTCACATGCTAGAAGATTTGGAGGGAGTATTTTGTGAACACAACACAGACTAATACTTGAGAGATCGAGAAATTGTGTATGCACACTGAAAAACTAGTTTTAAGTTTAAATTAGTATAAAATGGTCAAGTATTTGGAGTTACACAATAAATTTAAAATGCCATTCTTTTAGAGAGAAAAAATTAATTAACGGTCATTTTCGATCGCTTTGAAAAACATGGGTTTCCACACCATTAGTGACCAATATGGTTTAAAATGAATCCACGTGATATTCACTGGAACGTAGAGGCAAAGAAAGGGATGGAAATATAGACAACCCTAAGTGCCTCTTTTACGAGAATCAGGACCGAGAGAATGAAAAATATGAATTTAGGACAAAACCGAAGCTACACTTAACTGCACTTGAATATTGAGCAACTCCGCAGAGATAACGTTTATTGCTTTTTTTCGCTATTTACAGCACCTTCAGGGTCGTCAGCATCTTCGTCCTACCACCCCTCCTTCTACCTCCCTATTTAAGCTCATACGCACTGATATATGTTACCTTAAGATGCTGTAAAAAGCGAAACCCGGTCGTAATAAATGCTATCTCTGTGGAATTTGCTCATTATTCAAGCGCAGTTATGTTCCGTTTCCACTCAATCAAGTCTGAAACCTCAGAATTTGTGCACTCCCCTTCGTTACTCGCATAAAAAAGCCACCAATAGTGACACAAATATGATTCGTTAGGAAATAAGGGACGATGCTAATAAGAGAATTAATAAATATATGAGAGAAGGCATAATTTACAATTTGGGATCGACAAAAACGTACCGACTTAACCATAGCCATAGAGTACAAAAGTTGGATTTACACGGCTGCTGACAAATGCGAAGCGAAAACACGAGCTAAAGTAAAATAAAAATCGGTCCACACGCCCTGAAATACAATCTAAAATATCAGCTCGGGAAGTAACAAACCCCTTAAAAATGAACCAACGTACAAGAAGCATGAAGTATATGCTTACTTACATGCCGGTCATCATCATCGGTCAACAATCCTAGGATTGGTTTGACGCAGCCCTCCACTCGATTCTTCTATCGGCCACTTTTTCATATTGACGTAGCTTCTCTCTTTTACATCCTTCACAACTTTCTCCATATACCTCATACGAGGCCTGCCCTTTTCATTCTTCCCGTTCACTTTTCCCTCGATGATTGTCTTCATCGGGATTTCGTGTCTCAAGATGTGGCCCAAGAAGTTGTCCCGTCTTCTTTTTAATGTTTTCAGTAGACACCTCTTCTCTCCCACTCTTCTTAAGACTTCTCCGTTTGTCACTCGATCGATCCATTTTATCTTCATCATTCTTCCGTAGCACCACATTTCAAATACTTCCAGCCTGGACTTCTCTGCTGCTGTTGTTGTGCATGCGTCGCTGCCTTATAGTAGAATACTCCAGATGTATGTCTTAATGAAATGTTTCCTCACTTCCACGCTTGTATTCGCAGCTGTAAGCAGAATCTTCTTCTGATAAAATGCCCTTTTTGCTTGGGCAATTCTACTGGCAATTTCTCTTTTTCTTCGTCCATCGCTGGTTACTCGGCTTCCCAGGTAGTAGAACTCTTCCACCTCCTCGATTTTTTGTTTTCCTAGCTTAACATTGGTCCATGCCTCCTTTCTCCTACTGCATACCAATACCTTAGTTTTCTTTTTATTGATCTTCAGATGATATATGGTCATTGTTTTTTCCATATTCCCTAGTGTCTTCTTTAAATATCCTTCCGTTTCTGCCATTACTGCTATGTCATCGGCGAATCGTAGCATGCTGATTCACTCCGGGAGTGAATATCCCCGTGGATATTCACTCCCGGAGACTTCGGTACTAAATTGAAAGAAACTGATAACAATCCACAGCGAAGTAAAACTTAGGTCACGAAGCCGCACAGTTTATCGTTCTTGATAAAAAAAACCCGAACCTCGCCCTAACTCAAGAAATAAAAAGCAAGCTCTCATTTTACACCATATTTGGAACATATTGCACTGGAACGGAATTCTGATTTTTGCGATCCAATGATAAAGCCCCTGCGTACATTACGGAGTAAAGCTTGATTCTCGGCACTCCACTCCGTACAGTAAAAAAACAACCAAGCGAGTCAATACGGAGAGAAATATCCCGCGATAATTATTCAATGCTTCATTCAAGGCATGAAACATGACTTTTCTACCCACTGAAGAGTCTCGTCTCCGTAGCCCGGCGAGGGAGTATGGCTCCGCTGAGAAATACGACGCGGATTTATGAAACAAGAGGGAGGTCGAAGAAAAACCATGAGACGGTGTTGCTGCGAAAAAATGGACGGGAATCGCTCCCTTTATGAGAGAGGATGGACTGGATGGAAGAGAGGCGGTCTATATAAGGGGTTTGAGATGGGAAGGGAATCACTTCTCCGGCCATCTTCCCGCAGACGTGGCCGGGCTGTACTCTGAGACGTTCCAGACTCCCCGATGGCTTGAGACATGCGTCGACGAGCAACCACTCAACTACTGCGACCTCCCACGATCCTGAGGCCGACCTCATTGTCCCCACGGACGTCGATCAGGGAACACAAAAAAATGAAGCAATCCGAGAACAATAGGGGATGAGGAATTTACCGAAGTATTCAATCCAATGAAGTGGGATGAAAGAGAGATGATTCTACCCTCGCGATGAGACAATTTCTCCTCACTGTTGGATTCAATCACGACTGGCAAAGGTTCAACAGGGGATACCTACATGAGGACGAATTCTTGCTACATGTCCGGATTCAGTACAAATATCAAATAACAATGAGAGCCAAGAGACAGATACTGAGTAGGAGATTAATGCAATTAGGTTTCCGGGCTGGGACAGTGATACATAATACACGACTAAATTTGTTGACATGTCCGTCGATAAACAAAAATAAAAATCACAGGTCGTAGGCTTCTGCAGCAATGGTCATGTGCTTGGATGAATACCTGGCGTGGATGTTTGAGTCGGATCTTTTCGCTCTTTTCTTAAACGTTTCTCTTGCGTCGCAGAAGTAAGTGTATGCTGAATTGATGGTGTCTAATATATTAAATCACTTTCACCTCCTTGGCCATTGGCGTTATCGGTCATTGTCGCCTATCGTCGAATGCTTCGCACGTAACCACATCCAGAAATGCGTGCACGGGCTAGTGTTTTTGAACGCCTTCTTGAAACTGCGTTTGTGTAAATTTAATTCTCTTTTGATTTAAAACGCATGTCTGGTTATGGTTCACTCCCCTCACACATCCTTGCGGTGGCTTGCGGGTATTATGTAAATATAGCAAACAAACTAACGTAAGACTGATTGTGGTTTACATTATGGAAAGCTTGTTTAAAAAACCGGCTTGGTTATGAGGGATTTTACGTGAAACACCTTTAAAAGATAAGTCCTTCCTTCCACTGCGGTAAAAAATCATGTTTTTCACGGAGAAAGTCGTATAGGATATTAAGAACGAAAGGTAACCAGTGGTCAATAATTACTTCTGTATTTTGAGGAGTACGTACGCGGGCATGCCTGAAGGTAGTCGTTTCCAATGCATTCCGTTGACAACATTCTGCGCAGTATGATTCATGGATTGCAAATGTCCAGTGACAATTGTACCGCCTAAAGCCACGGACTGCATTGAAAAATTCTCTGATGCTTAAACAACTGTGCGTAAAATTCCGAACATTCATCCACACTACTTTCACGATTTTACCCGAGCTGAGCAAATACTGTCCCCGTGTAACTCAGCCTTCACAGCGGTGGGAAGGACTTACATTTGTGTTGGGATCTGGTTCACGGTAAATGTTGATGAGAAAAATAGTTATAATCAAGCGAAAGAAATTTAATCAGGGCCTAATAGACACATACATAATTTCCAGAAGTTGAGGGCAGATTTTCGATATGAAATTGCACGTCTTAAAAAGCCACAATCAGGCATCATTTAAATTTCACAATAGACCACATGTATTAAATGCAAAAATTCTAAAATAATTTGGCGAGAGGAATTGAACTGCATCACCGGATAATGAACGTCCAGTGTGCTTGATAACATATAACAGCAGTGTGCTTGAACAGAATAGGCAGTATAGCAAAGGGATAGGCAGGGGAAATATTTTAGAGTAATCTGCAGTGCAAGATGCATGTATTAACAACCTATCCCTTAATTACTATGTAGATACTAACAATCTAGTTGTCTGAGACCCTATAGTAGCATATTTACACGTCTATAGTTCAAGCTTGGTGATCCTGAACCCCTGCCTGAAACCCTCGCGGTGTCTTGCAGGGTATCGCGTAGATGTAGATGATGACGACGAGGCATGAGAATCGGTTGTCACTCGCAAGAAAAGTGAGAGACAATCATCTTGCCACCAGGAATTATACGTGATTCACCAATTTGCTTTTTTTATTGCTTGATGTATCGATATCGATTCGGAGAAAATCTCTCCGCAAGGCGATGAGTAATCCAAAGCACTCGTGGACGGGAGCGCATTTTCCGAATCGTCGCAGTCCTCCGCCCCCAATCGGTAAGGGAATGCAGAGTCCATATCCTCCCCCGACTCATTTCAATCGTGGACACTGAGCTACCAAGCCAGCATCTTCCCCGTTTTTTCTCCCCCGCTTCCATCCTCAGCATATACACTCTCTCGGCCACAGGCAGGATTTCTCACGCCTACTCCGGCCCCCGCCTGCCTCCGACCCCTCCCCCCACCTCTCAAGACCCTTGCCGCCATTCCGGCATCTTCCCTACATGGCCTCCCCCCCCCCATCCCCCAAACCCCCAGTATCCTCGCTTTTCCCCTCCTAGTCCCTCGACAGCATCCGAGACGGAGAAAGAGTCTTCTCCTGTTCCCACACTGGACCTCCTCCTACTCTTCCTCCCATCCCAACCTCCACAGTCCTCTTCGCCCATGGTCTACGGAGGCGGCACATCTGGAAGTAGTCTTTTCCACAAACACAACCTCCCATACGCACACATACACACACGGACAAAAAGAGGTAGCAGACGATCACACAAACAGACCGACCGATTGACCGCCCTGTGAGCGTCAATAAAGCACTCGGCGTCTCCCCCTGCTCCTGCGGTGAACTCCCTCCCCCTAGCGTCGATAAAATTTCCTCTCACCCTTCGCCACATTAACTGCTCATACCCCCATTAACGTCCTCACACTTAACCCCCCCCCATTACATCAAGCACATTTAGTCGGCCATTTGAATGCCTATGTATGTACGTACTTCCTAGTATCATCGAGGAACTGGCCGAGATAATGCCACCAAAAAATCATAGAATTCCGAGAACACGAAGAAATATGTTTGATTTCAAGCAATCGGATTGAAAACATCAAATCAATGATAAATGCATTCTCGAATAGCACTGTAGACAATATCCAACCCAAAAGTATAAGTTACGCAGAGGAATTAGACTTTTTCCAGATGCATTGCTAACACCATACCTTCAAAAAAATTCGACTAATTTACCACAAATACATAGCTTTCCCATTCTTCAATTTGCAAAAAGAAATTTACTGGGCTTAGGAAAACTGCAATCGTTCATTATACATGTTTTACTAATCATCAGGCTAATCCCTTTTATGAGAGGCGAAGTAATTAAATGCCAAATGATTGGTTGATGTCCTAGATCGTTTTTACTAATAGATCGACCGCAACCTAAATCATGCACAGGTGTGTAAATTCTACCACACACGTGCGAAAGGAAACAGGAGGGTTCCACTCAACCAGTTGGCCTCAGATGAAATATAGGTACCTCACATCAATCTCCGTAAAAAAAAATCCATAGAGCTCCCATCGGAGTCAGGTTTACGGAAGTCGTTACTTGAAATCAATTTATTCCGTGCGAGAAAAGTCTCGAGTACTCGAGAACGCGAACAGCTAGAAGGGCATTTCATTCCCTGGCACGGCCCAGCAATTCTCGGGAACCCATACCATGTTGTCTTCATTTCCGACCACTTCAGAGACGACATAAAGTGCATTACGCTATGTCAACTACGCGTGAGAGGCGATGTGGAAGAGAGGCTGGAGGAGTGGATGAGGACTGAAAATAGAGGGAGGGAAAGGCGGATGGAGAGGTCCAATCAACTCTACAAACAAGACCGTGTCATTCCTCCCTTCTTCGCCTTAGAGACATGAACACCTTAACGGGATAGAGGGCAGAGAGGAACGGAAAAGGGGAGAGGCTGTGCCGACAGAGAAGGGATAAGAGGAGTTTTGGCCGGACGAGGAATGAGTCAATAGCAAAGAATGGACTCCCTCGGATTTGTACGTCCGTAACGGCTCAGAATGCCGTAACCGGGACCGAAGTCTCCCACCTTTAAGTCAATATTCCGGAGTGTACATGTTTTGCAAAGCTCTCGCGCCGTTATTGTACTGAAGACACATAACATGTCACGACTGGAATTTTTTTCAGTTAACTTAAAAATCTCTCTTTAGGATGGATTCTATGCCCCGAATACATGGAGGCATGAAGGACCGAACGGGAGGAATGTGTTGCAGTGCCAGAAACAGAGGATTCTCCCAGAAATTCTTGAACGAATGGCCTAACAAACTACAAGAAGACACAAGAGCAAAAAGTTAATGAATCATTCAACTTTGAAGACATTCATTTTAAAAAATCAGTTCCTTTAGCCACCTCACTACTCATTCAATACAGGTGCCGCCAAAGTAATGCTTGTAGATGACAAAGTTTTGTATCTCATCTCTGAAGTTTTCAATGCTGGGAAGCAGCACGAAAACGGAGTAAATCAATATTTAAGAGACTAAACTGAGCCTTAATCATACTCAGGTATCAAGCATATGGGAGGCATTTCTTTCTGAGCATCATTCACTTCCGCAAGTGGAAAAATGTCTCAGCAGCGAAGTGTGCAGCGGAGTGGTTAAAAGAACTAAGAATACTTGGCTATAATGAATAATATAAGTTTCTTTGCAATGAGCAAAACGCATGATGCGTTGCAAAAGATGATACTTTGAAAAAAACGCAAATAAATTATTTAACATAAAGGAAAACACGATATTATTGTGCGAAAAAAAAATACATCCCAAAATCCACGACACTAGGGTAGCTGCGCCATCAGTTACCGAATTTGCTGGCACGGCCGAGATAGATTATAGCTACTTCATCACTCTACTTCGTTTCATCTACTTCATCTCCAGGCAAATTTACACGTTAAGTGCATCTCAAAGATGATATTTAATCACCTTTGCGATGATAAGCTTTCTCCCACTGGAAGCATATTCTTTTGCGTGCGTGACTTCAGAATTTAAAATGTGATTTACGGAAGAAATGGCGAGGAGTGGCGGAATTCTGTTGAGATAATTAGACACAGAGGAATTCGTTCCGGAAGTAAGGGTATCGGACACGCAAAAATTCAGGACATTTGATGGAAAATCTGGGCGGAGTCGAACAAGAGCAGTACCTCACTGCTTTTCCAAACGTTCGCGAAGGAAACCTGTGTGGTCGCCTGCGTGCGCATATGCCGAAACGTGAGCATTGTGATTGATGGGAGACGCAAGAGGAGAAGGAAAAGAAGAGGGGCAGATCGGAGGGTGAGTGAGACGGAGAACTGGGCGTGGGGGGCGATTCGGGGCCCATTAAAACGTCATTTGGAGACGAGTGGCTCCACCCCCGCAAACAGGTTCCACGCCTCCGCCGTCGGGTCGGGGGACGTCTGGAGAGAGGGGGGGGGAGGGTCAAGGTGCTCCCTCAGACAGTCCCCCGCTCCACAATAAGGGAGGGGACCCTCTTTTCCGACCGCCCTTTCCCTCCCACACCTCCTCGGCCTGTTCTCTCACCATACCCTGCCTGTTCCCTGGGAAGTTCCCTCCCAGCATCCTGATCCTCGTCAAAGGGCATTCGACTGTGCAAGTCCCTGGAGCGTAGGACACACTCGAAGATATTCCATTCACGGATGAATCTGGGCAGCCCCGCACAACTGGATGTAATGAGATTTCGTAAAAATAATCGGATCGGCGGCAATTATTTCGATTTCAACCTCGTGGCTGACACCGCGTTTGTTTTAAGATTCTAAGATTTCCTTTGAGAGGGTCACGATACGTCAACTAAACATCAAAATGCAAAATAGCCAACACTTACTTATATAACTGAACTATAATACAAAACTATATAGACAGTTAACATAAAATTTTGTAGAGGAGAAAGGCAATTATTTTTGTAGCAACAGGTTCATAAAAATCCACAACCCCTGGTTCGTGGATTTTCACGAACTCGGTACTAACTGCCGTTCTCTTCTAGTTACTCTACAGAAAAGCTGGATACTGTATGCTTCACACATCACTTACCCCGACTTTGTTCTTTCTTATGACGCACTAATAAATATTTTTAAGATTCAAATACGCATATCAGCTGCTTGCACCACCAACGTCTACAGTGATACGAACTATTTATACTAACAGGAGTTTCTAGTGTTAAAATGCTACCGATCTATTTCTATAGTTAATTTCATAATTTAAAGCACCTTAAACATAATTTCACGACAATCTTTGCTGTATTACAAAAAATATTCTCTACTTTGAAAATATTTTGAGATCTTCGATATTGATATTTTGTTCGATTTGATTACGAATATGGTGGGCATAAGCTACAGAAGCAGTAGATTTTAAATGCCTTGCCGCAGGCACATGTGGATCAAGATAGGGGTCGTGATGACCTAGTAGGAAGGGGTGTATGCAGGTCGAAAATGTAGGGCCAAAGCAGATCGCACGTATGGATATTAGGTAATTTCTACATAACTTGACTCAATCAAAATGCATTGCCAGCGCTCTTAATGTGTATTGTGATGAACACGGCGGTGAATGCAAACAGATGCGCAGCCCAATAAAAATATCTTTGTCCGTATTTTTGTGGTTGTATCTAGAGTGATTCTGACAGGAGCATTCAATTAAGTTTATTGCTATGTACTTGGATCTGAGGTTTTCGCGGCGTTTATCCACATTGGTAACGGCTTTCGGGCTTTCCTCCGCGTCAGGGAGTCTCATGGTGACCACAGTTTCTCCAGCCATCCAGCTGGCGTCTCCTGACCTGAAGAAGCAGGATGGCTGGTGAAACTGTCGTGAGCATGCGACACCCTTACGCAGAGGAAATCCCGAAAACCGATACCATATTTTATTACTGTTTTACTTGGGGCTGCATGTACCCGGTTCGTTTTTGGTATTGACATACCTCTAGCCACAAAACCCTCAATGTGGCCTGCAGTATTATTCATCGTTAATTATATTCCAAAATAAAAATAAAACATAAACCAGAGGTTGTAAGCGACAAAAGGAATTTCTCGGCGCGTCTCATCTCTCATCCCACCCATTCGCGCACCACAATCCGTTCGCCAGAGCATCATCGCCGTGCGCCAAGACACGATATATATTACCCGCAGTGAGGCAAGCAAAAACAACTGAAATAGTAAAGGCACGACTCGTCTCACAGCACGGCGAATGGTGCGCAAGGTTCCTTCCTTACTTCCCGTCTCCTTTCCTTTCTCGATAGTGAGATCGCAGAAACCTCCGCAGGCCGTTTGGAAACGGACGAGAAAACACAAGTACCTCGACTCTCGCATCGCAAAAAAATCACACACAAGGGAGAGACAGGTGGACTGGCGAAGAGAAAGGGAGGAAGAACGGGCGAGTTGATGCTTTGTGTGGTGCGAGCATACGTGCGCGCGTACGAGGAGGATAAGACGGTTTCTTCGGCCGAGCGCCTCGATCGAACCAGCGAAGGTTGGAGACCTCTCTCCTGAGTTGCCTTTGAAAAATCTCACGCCCCTTCTGCGCCAATGGGAAGGAGGATGGAAACGCGGTCTGGGGGAGGGGAAGCAATTGCTGTCGAACAATGGGGAGTCTATATGAACCGTGGAGAAAGGAATTGGGGATAAAGAGGGGCGAGGAGAAGACGGGGCAGGGAGGAAGGAATGAAATGACGGACAAGGGGGAGGAGAGCAAAGAGGGCGAGAGGTGAAGGAGACAAACACGCTGAGAGAAGAGAGAGCATAGATGTACATCGTTAACTGAGAGAAATTTGGGCTCGGGAATTTAAACATGGCAAGAAATGAAGGGACGGGTGCGATAACTGAGAAAATAAGACAATTGGAACGAAAATGTGCAAGAAATAGTGAGATATTCCTATAAAACGTACATAAACTGAAATACAATCATTGCCAAAGTATTTTTACAATATTGTTAGGCTTCTTTCTGGACAACCCCTAACTCCTTAAACATGAATCCTTACTAGCCAACGTACATTTCCAGCATTGCAATTATTTTCCTAAATTTTTATTTCTTATCCCGGCCTTCATACTACACGAAACATCAATTCTTTCCGGTTCACTTTCGCGGTTATTTAAGATTATTCCCTTTCAACTGCCCTCTTTCACATTCCGTCACTCCTCAAACCGTCCTACATTCACTTCTGAATCGTTTATCTAAGGGTAGAATAACGAAAGTAACACTCATCCCATTGAATGTATATGCGTTGAACCCTGTTTATTCACAATGAAGGCAAAATCGCCTATCACGAAAAAATCAGCCACTGGATCACGAATATAACAAATGTGCAAAGAAAATTGCGCACATAGATCAAGAAGGTAATTTCTCGCGCACACGCTCACAAACGCTATGAATCACGGAAGTTAATATCGATCATGGTACGACGGGATGCTGCATAAAAAAATTCAACAAAAAATCCGAAGGACTACAAAAACATCCAAAAAGCAAGGCGCAAAAAAAATAGTCCCGGAGTGGTGGATGAGAGAGTGCAAGTCGAGCGCTTTGTTCTTTTATCACAGTGAAAAAAATATCTCCCGCGTGACTATTTTATCCGCCACAGTGTCAGTTTCGAACTTCGTTCACAGATACCGCGACGTCATCGATCGTTAAGGATTCGTTCCCCTCGTGGGTTCCCGCAAATCGACGACCGCTCCGCGCGCGATGGAATAAAAAATGAACGGGGAGATCAAAAGGTCTCTGAGCGCGGACAAACACATAAGTACATGTCGACAGTACATATACCTAAACGTAGGTACACGCGCCCCTCCCAAAGTGCACATTGCCGTCGGAGTCGAGCATTCTCGCATGAAAAGTCGTGACGAGAGCGGCGGGGGTGGAGTCTTCCGAGTCGAGAGTTGCAGGGGTGGCGGGGCAGAGGTATATCCTCCCCCCCAGGGCAGGGAATAAACACCGTTCAGGGAGGGAGGAGCTGGGGACAGAGGGAAACAAAGGGATATGGGCGGTTGCATTGGCAGCAGGCAGAAGGGCTGAGGAGAAAGCTGGCAATCCGAGCGCAAGTTTGCGTCAGGAATGCTTTCAGTTTGACTTTTCCTGCATCTAGAGAAAAAAAATGGGAACTGAGTCAACACATTCGACGACGGAAAAAAACACGAGTTTCCGCTCCTCGCCAACTCCACCCAACACCACCATCTACTTTCCTGACGGCCACGAAAAAAAATAAAGCGACTTGGTAGAGTAAGGTGAACGGGGGAGAAATGTCTCGATGAACTTACCAACCTCATCGCCGATTTCCTAATTTCAGGTCGCACCGTTATTCGTCCAAAAGTGCCGTAGCGGCCGGAATATAAAATATCAACATTCCCAGGAATAAGGACACCCTCAACAGAAAGGAGGAATAAATAAAAGTATCTTTATTTCCACGATCCATGCATAAGGATATGAGAAAATCCTGGCACAGAGTATGGTACTCGGAAAAACAGCCAAAGGGCTAAGCGTTCTGATTTTCTATCAATATGATATTTTTTATCAATTGAATTCTACCTTTTGTTTTCCCTCATCCTTCGTCTCATGAACTTTTATTACGACTATTGGAGTTTTTCTCGTCCTAACAAATGAGAGGAATGAAGTGAGAAAAACGAATTAGAGGCGAGTAAAGTGTACCTATCCTTCGGTTGGTGAAATAGCGAAACCGGTAGGTACGCCTGCAGACAATGACGCGAAAATTATACGCGGGCAGCAATATATGCAATGAGGTCTAAAATATGGAGGGCAAAAAATAACAATAACACAGAAATTATCATTACCCCTATTGATCATGGTTCCTTAAACACAGAAAACTCTTCCATCCACAATCTCAACATTTTATCCCTTTTTTTAGTAAATCTATTCTGCAAAGCACGGAGACAATCATTTTCGGTAAAAATCCCCTAAGTGAGCGATTTATGAAAGCTATTTAATTTTTACGAGTCAAAACACTGGAACGACTTGTAGTAGCATGAATGGGAATAAATGAAAGACTAATAACATCAACTACGCAGGTCGCAGCCAATTAAACGTGAAAAGTAACGTCGTTAAAATAACATGGGAGGAATAATACGGCAAAAACAGTCTCCTCAGAAGTAGAGCTGTTTGTTTATGCGCATCTAACGTAAAAGGGAGTAAGCCCTACTTTACTCTAGAATATAATCCGTAAATGCTGTTGCTACAGTTTGCTCATTACCGGAATTTTGACGCATCTGATTCCTAGAACTTACGTTCACACCCATTCACAAGAAAATAAAAACTTTGTGACACCAAACACGATTACTTTTTCTTTTTCTAAGAGCATTTCCTCTCACCTTAAGGAAAACTGGTCATTCTCCAACTTCCACTCGATGCATTTAAATATTGGTTTAGGCGGTTGTTATCATTCGCCGCAGAAATATACGGAGCGGTCACGACTGACTGTTTACAATCAACTGGCTCTCTCAAAGCCTCTCTGAAAGAAGGGCACACGATTGCGACACGCGAGATTTTCACCTGTTGTTCCTGCCATTGTCACACACTTCGGCTTCCCATTAAGGGGCAATTCAATTTGAGCGTCGTTCTGGAGAGTAATTTTCCAGCCGCTGGCTTGATCATTTGCTTTTTTTCCCCATTTCATTCTCTCCTGACGTAGGGTGGCGCTAAATTAGCGGAGACACTCAGAAATGCGCAATTTTCGCCGCCATCACCCGAATCGCGGCTTCCAAAGTGTTTCGCCTAGCGTCGAGAAGAGCGCTGGAGCGGAGGAGAACAAGGGCCGAACGAAAGAGAAAACAGCGGCGAGCAATTTCTCCTCCGGAATCAAGAAGCAGCGAAAGCATTTAATTCACGGTTACGTCTATTTTATGTCCAAGGTCCGACGTTAGGGTAGGGACTGTTGTCATTTTCGTTGAGTAATATTCATACTTATTATTATTAGTTTTCTATCGGTGCAAGTAGGTCTAAACAGATATTCTGTGCATGCAACATCCCTCTTTAGCCCTGCATAATTCCTATCTCCCATTAATCTAAATATTCATACCATTCATTCTCCTCCTCCCACTACTCCCGCCTACCCATTCTTCCTTCTATTCTTCCCCTTACTCTGTCCTATATAATATCCTCACCCTTTATTGTAAGCTTCAGTTAGAAATTCTGCCTTCTCCTAATTTTCTCAAACACTTTTTTCTTTTCCTACCTATGTTTATCTCCTTTTCTCACAGTCAATATTTAGGCGCCATACACTGCCATGCTTCATATTTGACGTTTTGCTAGTCCTTTCTTTACGCCCTCACTCAACGATTCAGTCATTAGTTGCCTTCTACGAGTACGGAAGAAAATAATTTAATTTCGGCAGGGGATGTTCCAAGAGCATTAATTCTGGATACTTTTCAGGCGAGACCATCCGTTGTGGCTACCGTTGACTTAATATTCCATACTGAGCTATCTATTTCACTTTAGTTATCCACTATCAATACCAACATGTACTTATCTAAACACACTGACAATTTGAAACCCCTGACACAAGCATCGTTTTATTCATGATTTCATTCTTAAACTCGGACGGAACTATAAAAATAACTTCTGCATTAGTATTACTAGTAATAAGTATTGGGCTGAAAACATTTGTTTCTAGAAATCCTTCCACGTACAACATTGAAAAAAAGGAAACAATCTAGAAGCATGCGTTGGTACAGTGGACTGTAAAATTATTTCTCCCTTCAGTTCCGAGTGTGCAGCCTTCCGAAAAGAGATATGCCCACGATCCGAGAAAGAAAAAAAAGACAACTCGATGGCTTCAAGCGTTTTTTTTAATTATCTATGGAGCTATCTCGATGGCGTTCATGAATCACGGAGAGTGAGGGGGTGGCGAAAATAATCCATAGGTGGCCTCCGGTCTGCTACCTTCCCATTAAGCCGGAGCGGCGGGCTCCCGGATTGAATTGGGCCCACAGGAAGTAGGCTAGACGCGAAGTGATTTGTACCTCCAAACCTTCCCCCCACCTCGAATCACCCTAAGTCCTCCGTCCCGTTCGTAAATCCTCCGGAAACAATTTGATAGCACGCGGGTGCCTCCAGCCGCGTACACATCGCTCACATCTCCCTTCCCGCGACGCAACGGTGGAAAGGTCGACAGAGCCGAGGGGGTGGAGCACGGTACGTGAAGATGCTGCGTGAAAGGCACAGGTAGGGTGACCAAGAGGGGTCGGACTTCGTCACCATACTCACTGTAGGATCTCGAAAGCATATAATGTTTTACAGAGGAAACATTCCGCAAAGGTTGAAAATTGCTGAATTTATCAAGTATTTATAAGAAATTATTTAGCACATTTCGCTATCATAATGGGAGATAACCACATCATACCTCTTCCTATCTCTATCAAAGCCTCACAATTCCAGGATTTCCAGATATTAAAGATGATAACGACTGTTATCAGGTTGTTTAATAACCCTTCCTAATATGCACTTTCCAACGGATTATCCAGCCGCGCGATACGAGACGAGGTTTAAATTTACGAGAATCAGGGATGCAATCATACGCATTTAAAGAGAAAGGAAAAATTTTTCATTCCTGGAATTCGCCCCATAGGGAATCAAGAGATTGGGTGGCGTCAACCACGACACCTTCCGAGAAACCCCATGGCGTCGCTATTTGCCGAAACCGAAGATCGGATCGGAGACGAAAAGGAGGCGGACGCCTTGGCACGATACGCTCGAACCCGGAGGAGGAAATATCCCTTCCGTCTCTCTCGTCCAAGTCCTCTCAGGGCGTGGAAAACACGCGTGCGGAGGCAAGGACATGGAAGGGAGGAGGAGGGAGAGAGTGGATGGCGATCGACGGGATTCAGCGCACGTCGCGGCGGCGATCGCCCGGGACGAGACAGCGCGATACGTTGTCGGCGGCATTCCTCCGATGCTAACTTCGCGGGCTCTCTCTTTAGGGGAGCGCGGGGAGAGGATTCGGCGGAGGAGGACGGAACTGCCGAGGGCGAAAATGAGAAGGACCACACAGGGCGGAAGATTTGCATCTGAGGAGGAGGTCCACCCAAGCCAAAGCAGAGTGTGGGCCAAAGCAGAGTGAGGAATATCGCATTTTTCTTCGACCGGTTCGGAAAACACCCTTTCATCTGCGGCACATACTGGGAAGAAAAAGTAAACATATAAAGGCGTACAGGAGCTTTCAGTTTGAAGCTTCTGAATAATCTAAACTTTTATATAATATCTTTACTAGAAGAGGATACCTCATTTATATCTACTGATTATTCTACGAGCCTCCCCGAGGTTATGTATCAGGGGAAGCACTTGGTACACTATAAAAATATGTACTACATGTATAGCGGTTCCCAACCCTCTTTCCACTTTCGTACCCCACGTACGATCTATTCTTCAAATCTTCACCCATGCGCCCATGCTTGTAACTTAGTAACTACTCTTCATTTGCAATTCGATCGGTAGTGCACTCACTAAAAATGATTGTTAAATCATCGACGATGAAATGCAAGTCTTTATCCCACAACTGGATGTCAATATTGAGAAAAATGAATGTGCATGCTGTTAATTCTGCCATTAATATAATTTCTTCACAGACGAGTAAATCAACAAGCTCGTACCCCTAAGGGGTGCGCGTTCCACAGGTTGGGAACAGCTAGTCTAAACTTAGGACAAGAACAGACTTAATGAGAGGATTGAAGGACAACTACAAGCAGATAATAACGCCGAGTGGCGTTTGATTGTAGGAAGGTAATGCCACCTTAGAGGATCACAGGACAAGAGTGAATATATAGTAAGCATACATTATTTCACGTATTTCACGTATGTTACTAAGGAACCCTTTAATTCCCAAATCTATACTATTTTAACGGTGGCAGAGACAGAAGGGGGAGAAAAACAGAGAATCGAGGTTCACTAATGAAAATAATCGACTCAGCCCTTGGCGTCACCGCATCAAGAAGAACGAAGGCACGTGGGCAGAGTGGAGCAGAGATTTCTGGTCGAGAGACGAGGGCTAGTTGACCCGATACCCCTTATATCGCGAAGGGTTCGCGGTCCATGGCATCATACATCGTTTATCCAGACAAGAGGTGGCGCTGACCTCAATCGAGGGTCCGAACAAAAGCAATTTGACGAAGAGAATGCATGAAGCAAGAAGTGCCACCGTGGATTTCGATGCACTCGAGTGAGTTCTACCCTATCCCTGTCAAGCCTAACAGCTGATTGACGGCACGGGTTTTGTTTGATCTGCCGATATTTTTTTTTCAGATTCACGATGACGAAACAGAAAACACAGAATTTTTACAGGAGTTACTCAAGCACACAGACTGTGCATTAGACCACAAGATAAACTTTGCTAGCAACGCTGAAAGTAGGGGAAGGGAAGTACCTCTAACTCAACAGTCTGCCTCCGAGATATTTTAATTAGGCGCTGGTTAAAAAAAATACCAATCATAGGATTATAATGGATAAATTGGCTTATCTGAAGGACGGCGATACCACTGATTGGTAATTTGAGTGATGAGCAGGAGGATCATCGGAAGAAATCAAGAAAGAGATGCCGTAGAGAGCATAGATCACAGCAAATACTATGCAACGGAGAGTATTGTCCACAATAAAGCTATCAAACATAATCAAAGAACTACATATTTATTTGCACGATAAATAACCACTTAAAATAAACTGAAAATGCGCATTACTATTAATATCATTCAACAAAATGACAATTTTATTATTATTAGTTTTCTACCGGTGAAGGTAGGTCTAAATGGACATGTGATTCTTCCCACCCCCTAAAATTCACACGATGTCCCTCTTCAGACCCTCATACCTTCTGCCTCCCATCATTCTATCCAAGCTCCCCGTTCTTCTCCTCCCTTTTCCCCGCTTACCCAACGTTCTTTCCTCAATCTCCTCCTTCAAAACACCATCCCCTTTTATTACCTTTTCCATCCACACCTTCTGCCTTCTCCTAATTTCATCTATCATATTTCTTTCCTCTCCTACCAATTCTAGCACGTCATCGTTCGTCTTCCTATCAACCAACATTACTTTCTCCATCCATCTCCACACCCACATCTCAATAGCCCCAAGTCTAGTTTCATCTTCTTTTCGCAAAGCCCACGTTTCCGCCCCATGCCGTAATAATTTATCTCAACATGAACAAACGGCACTAAAAAAATATTGTTATATTACGCATTGCACACTATATATGAGGCGACGATGCACCTTTTCCTTAGAGCTATTTTGCTTCCTCAAATAAGAACAACAACCTATCGGTCAATGTATGTCAGATCATACCGCAGGCCATAAGTAGGATTAAGAGACGCGTTATGACCACCGTACGTACAGAGTCACATAGCTACTTCAAATCAAAGAGAGCTCTTTCCACACAAACACAGACGAGTAAACGTAAACTTTAACAGAGGAGTACCCTATCCTTGGGGCTAGGGCCTAGCCACGTTGATACACCGATTCCCGTCAGATCACCCGGACGGAGGTTGGATGGGTAGCCCCCCTCCATACCTCAACCATGGTGCTCCTGTCCCCTATCTGCAAGTGGCGGGCAGGTTAAATGTATGTTGGCAAAATGGATCTAAAGAGGTCTAAGTGCCAGGGGGGCTCCACAAAGCCCCCTCCCTCCCCTCCAATTTACTTTTTACCCTATCTTTGACGTGAAATGAAGAAGAACCTCGTTTCGAGAGTGGACACCACGAGAGGAGTTGAAGTGAACTTACAAGGGAAAGAGCGGCGGAGATCACTCCAGTTCGATTTTTCGGTCGTCAAAACGGGAGAGCTGCGTGACGAGCAGAGGAGGAATTGGAGGGCAGCGAGCACGGCGGGACCTTTACAAAGGCGGCAAAGACGTCAGCGCGTGTGGAAAAGGAGAGACTGTAGAGACACCGTCGCTTAATATTCTGAGGGAGTACTCGCCCTCTCTCTCCTTCTTCTCCAACTCGCCACGTTATTTTTTCCTTTCCCAGTTCGATGGATCTGGTTTGGAAAAATATACGGACGTGGTCTCTGGGTGCCCGACTGAAAGGCGACTCAAAGTCCTTGGGACAAACGGGAAGGGGCTAAATCATACCTACGTACTCGCATACAATCGGATGTACGATGGAAGGGGGATTTATTCCCGAATCAAAGCGGGCAAGTCGGCGACGAGCTAATCCTTCCTCCACGACTGTCGAGGTCACGGACCGAAGCAATGAGGATGCTCATTACAGGATCTAGGAAGGTCCTGTGGTAGTGCCACTAGATTTTCAGATCGTGTGATTAGACTTGGCCGCCTTCTTAGAGGCGCGTATTGCCGTCCTATCAATCCGCCCCTTCACACTGCGATCTATCCGCGCATATGAAAATCAATAGATGACTCCGTCTCGATATAAATGTCAATATCAAAGTCTCGACTTCAATGTGAGATATATGTAAGCAGTATGACAAGTCACAGCAATGCATAGATAGTCCTCATGCAACCGATGGAGATCAAATAAGCAAGTTTACTCACAACCATCAAGCTGGCATCTTATCTTTCAAGGTTAGACAACATTTAGCCAAAAGAAAACTATGGGGATATGGCAGAAAGCAACATTAGTCGATTAAATAGTTGATTAACAGTTAAAACTATTCCAAACTACTCAAAGATATTCAATTCCGCGTTGTAAGAGAGTCGGGTGACTCTCAAGAGTATGGTGGCGTAGCAAGCGGGTCAGGATACGTTATAATTATTGATCAGTGAGTAAGTCACTCGCTGAAACACGGCACGTATCGTAATAAATCATGCCACAGAGATCCAACCGCATCCAAATCCATTAAATTAGTTTTCTAGCTATAAACGGTCATTAAAACAAAATCATACGCTTCCTAGAATGTGAAACCACAGTAAACGTTAAACGAGGTAAATTTGTTTCGCACTAGCGAGTCCCGCGACAGAGAATAGATTGAAAAAATGCACCATGCAAGCGAATGTCTTTATTTTTATTGGATGCATTGATGTTAAGCCTTCCTCGGGAATTAATAAATGAAGGATGAATATTGAAGACATAATTTAAATCAACTGAATACTAGCAACAGCATGACCAAGTAGGAGGGCTTTAAGCTCTCTCTCTCTCTCTCTCTCTCTCTTTCGTGAGACTAATGACTGAATCGTCCTCGATTTGTTTGCAGAGGATATACGCCATCTGAATCTCTGAGCGGAAAGATATTTAGAACCTGTCGAATGCGATGGAGGAGATTGACGGAGAATAGATTGCAAAAATAATTAGCGGAGGTCGTGCCTTTTCACCGGAAAGAGCTCCGTTACGAAGGGCGGGAGACTTGGAGGGGAGGCTCAGGCAAGCTGGGATTGAGTCAGATGCGAGGTGAATGAAAGTCTCTCCGTTTGTAAAACACACCAGGAACGTATATGATATTGGATTCAAATGGCTGGTCATATTACTTGATTGAATATAGCGTAGTTGTAGACATTTTCGGATAATTGAGGAGCTATAGGTCAAACGAAGGTATCAAAAACGGTAATAAATTCAATAAAAGGATGAGCAGTGTTTATAACAATACACCAGTCATTACTCAGACAAGAGAGATTAAATCGAGTCTTTTAGTATATCATGGCTATTTTAGCATCAGCAGTTTGCATCACTAAGTCATAGCATAGATTTTAATCGGAAAAAAACACATATTCTCGAAAGTCGACATCACGCATATTGTAGCGGCACACCGCCGGCAAACCAGAAGTTTACATCACTGCTATGAAGAACAAGCAGTCTTTGTTGATGCTCGACTATGTCGATTCTTTCCTGAATAATGCCCCAGTGAGATTAATCTATATCGTCACCATATCTAAAGGACTAACAAGAATATTACCTCCACTTGAAACGAGGACAAATTTGCAGACGTTGCAAATTCAATCGACCAGGCAGCGCAAGAGTGAACATGCTTAGGAGAGCAGCAGCCATTTCTAGCGAGGGGAAACTTCATTCCTGACTTGCTCAGCACATCCGCGGGGCGAAACACGTTATCCTTCCGCCCCCCACTGCCCTCTGGGAGTCAACCTATCCAACAGAGTGGCCGACCAAATAAAACACGGCGAAGATAAGAGGCACGTTTTCGCGCTGGAAATGGAAGAATATAACGAGGGGACAATGCATTTTGAGGATTGTCGTGACAATCCAACGGCAGGGAAAATGAAGATGGACGAGGTTGCGTGGGAACAGAAACAAAGCTAAAAGAACACAAGCCGAAACGTGAATTTTCTTCATTTTAAACACTTCATTTCCAAACACTATGCTGCAGTCAGCAAGTTGACGGCCATTACGTCCTTAAAACGTCGTGAAAGAGTGAAAAAATCGTCGTACTGTACGATCCATGGGTATTCAGAGTTTTCCTGAAACATTCGAACACGATTCGACCATTCAAGCAGAATATACGCGGATGATAGAAAAACGCTGCAAGAATGTAGGCAGAAATATGATGAGCGATAAATAATCAGTCTAATGGAAAGCGCTGAGGAGAGACAAGGAATTAAGAAAACGTTTAAAGAAAATGCTCTATAGGATCGAGGGGTAATATTAATAAATATTTTGTCCACGCACTGAGTCTCGTTTTCAGCCATACCAATAAGGAACAAGCTGTATGACACTATTCCTTTAAAATCGGGATGGAAATTGAATATTTCGAAGTAGAAAAAGATTATTCTTTAAATTGGAAAAATTCAAAGTGAATCCCAGAAGTAATTTCAAGTTGAATCAGAATCATACCCTACGTTGGCCTCACAATTATTCTCCACTGAATTATTTCATAATAGAAGAAAATTAAAAAAAATCCGAAATGGAATTAACATTACAGACTACTCAAAATGTCATCATCATAATCCAACAATTTTAAGATTGGTTTGACGCACTCTCGTTTCGATTCTGCTACACGCTGACTAAACAGCTGTAATGGCTAACGATAAAAACGTTATGATGTGATGCATAAATCCAACATTTTAATTTACATTCTTATTTTTCAATAACTTCAATACTTACTTCAAAAATTACTTCAATAACACGCTCTAATCTATTCTTATAACTCTGTTTCTTCTTACGATTCTTATATTCTTATAATAACACGATCTAATATGTGTACTCAAGGACTAGAAAGCTACAATGTTAGTCTTTCGACTAACAATCCAAGTATTACCAAAAGAACTCACATTACACGAGGAGGAGAAAGCATCAAGGAGAGAAAGACCATCATCATCACCGGCCAAAAAACCTAGGATTGGTTTGACGCAGCCCTCCACTCGATTCTTCTATCGGCCAACCTCTTCATATTGACGTAGCTCCTCTCTTTTACATCCTTAACAACTTGCTCCATATACCTCATACGAGGCCTGCCTTTTTCATTCTTCCCGTTCACTTTTCCCTCGACAATTGTCTTCATCAGGCCATCGTGTCTTTTGCCTATGGCCTATTAAGTTGTCCCGTCTTCTTTTTAAGGTTAGAAAGACCATAGGGCTAGGAAATATGTTTGATATGGTGGCCGGATGACCGACAGCCCTGGTTCGAATCTCGCCGGTGGGAGATATTTCATTGGTATACAAGTCCCTAATTTAGAGAAGTGTGGGGACCACTTATAATTCAATACTCCATTCGTGGCAAGGAACGGTAAACCGTGGCCACCTTGGTGCTTTCGTTAAGAGTATCGTTAAGAGTTGGTGTATGGCCGACACCGAGTTTCGCTCCACGCTTCATACCCTCAAAATATATAACAGCACTCATGTCACCTAGCAACCTATGTACTTCTCTAGTAGGTAACGATCAGGCTGGAGAGTGTAAAGAAAACTGAGATTGCCGCACATGATAAATAAAACTGATCCTTGGTGGTAGTCTGAGAAAGAGTGTGCATGGTACAAGGAGCACATTATTAGTTACCTTGGATTTTAGGTGCCTAATGTAACGGAGAAGGTCATATCGCACCATCTATACTTATACCTTTAAGGCCGTTAACCAAAGACAAGAAGGAGACTGAATCTGGAATTTGTTGATTAGAGTGCTGGTTAAACGTGGACCCCTTGGCGCCTTTCGCCAACAGCAGGTAAACACCGATGCCGGGTTTCTCTCCACCACTCTCTGTTCCCTTATTTCCCAACTCTACGTGAATACTTACTGATTGCAATTGGCCAAAATGATCTTCCTCGACAACAAACATCAACCGAAGGCAAGCATGCACGAGGAGGGATTCGAACCCGCGACTCTCGGGTTACCATACCGGCGACTAACCGATCTACCTAGCGCAGTCGTCGCATGAGGCGGGGAAAGCGGTTATACCGCTCCAACGCGCGACACAGGGAGCGTGGGAGGAATAATGACCGACTGGTTTCAAGGTGGAGGGAAAGGGGTCCACGCAACAAACATGGGGCGTGAAAATACAACGATGATGTCACTAATCCGGATCTCGGGGACAAAACGTCTCCGTGATATCCCCCGCTCGCCCCCTCTCTCTGCCCCTCCCTCGCCCCGGGGGCGACTCGAATGGGACACACAGACGCCGCCTCCTCCGTGTGAGGGTCATTCCCGGAGAGAGGGGCCGGTTGGAAGAAGGATGGGATTAAAGAAAGGGTTAGAAAGGGGGGAAGCAGCGATGGTGGAAGGGAGCGAGGACCTATGAACGCCGATACATAAGGGGAGCTGGCTGAATACGTGAGGGTATCCCTTGATGCTGCTCGACCTCCAAGTATCATTGAATCGTGTGGATGCAAGCGAGACGGACGTTTTGGGGCTTGCAATGGAGGAATCGGGGTTGAGGGAGCGGTCATCACAGCATCACGACCATTTATGTAAGCTCGGCGCACGTGGTTTGCAATGCCCGGTCTAGGGCATTCCGTGAGATCAGTAACCTAACCACGACGGAGCAGACCTTTCAGTGCAGTGAACTGCTATGGGGGTTTGCCGCAGTCACTAAAGAATCTGTTGCATTCCACCGTGCCAAAAGTGGTTTTCAAAGCGCTCGATAACCAAATAAGAACTAACATCAACACACCAATCAAATCCATTTGATCAGGCGAATATCACGTACATTCACCCCAACGAGCAAATGTTCTCACACGCTTATAATACTTCCAGCAATGGACATAATTTATTTATGTAAAGCTCACGTACACAGTGAAACAAATAAATAGCGAATTTTAGAGTACATTACCTTATCAGGCATTCACTTTTATAGTGTACTGCCATCAACACCGCACACTACTCTGTTTCAATCTCACCCAGAACCACATAATACCCTGAGTAAAATTCCTATTTGCTAACAACAAAAATACCTGACCATCAGTATTGTCAACAAAAACGTACGCACAGATTTGTACTTATACGTACAAATCTGCAAGTTAGATTTTATAACCTAAAATCTGAAATGTACGACAAACTCAACATCAATGCCCTGGACAAGATTCAAGCCCACCACCATGGTCACCATGCCAGTCCGTAATCGACCTGGCTATCACGGCGGGCATCGTCCCGCTAGGGTTTAAGTCGTGGTATCTAAAGTCACCGCCCGAATTTAAACGATAATGTCTTCCCGGCCACCAACTGAACACCTCACCGTATTCGACTAGCATCAATATTGAGCTAGACTAGTTAAATCATTCTTTGTTCGGACTAGCGGTTGCCTTGCCTGGGAAAAAGTCACAACTAAGAGCATCTGCGTGAGTCATTAGGAGTGGCGTCTCATTGAGTAAAATAATTATTGCACCCCTCTGATTGCAAAAGCATATGGATACTGCGAGTGTCGTTGAATGTGTTTCTTGTCTCAGAAGTGACAGGGAAAAACAATACGAATAAAGCAGACAGTTGAGCCAGCGGAACAGATCTACTTGGATAATAAGAGTCATTAGCAATAGATCACCCGCTGGTCTTTCCCGGAGGAGGGAGCTTCGGGGCCACTCCTCGATCGTCCCCTTCCGCAAAATGTCAAAGAGGCGATGAAAAACCTCTTTGAAACGAGCCGAAATTAATCGCTCGCTTGTGTGTCTCACGAGAGAAACGTCGAGTCGAGACGGGATGGAGAGAGGGAGGGAGGAAGGGCGAGAGCCACATCCCTACAAAGAAAACGATACCTTACCATAAAAAAAAGACAACGCTTAGGATCCGCGATCCGAATATTAACGAGGGACAAAAAATAATCGGGCACGCCTCGCGAAAAGATGAACGATCAGCTGTACGTAGGAGAACGTTAAACATATATAATAAAATGCAATCGTCGGAGATTAACAGGCATTAGGAGATGAAGAATCACGAAAAATCCGCAAAAGGAAAGGGAGGTTGATTGATGCACGCTGGGAGAAACACGAGGAAGAATGATATCGCTAAATTATTTCTCTCCCAACGTAAGATACCGTATTCACAATGGCACCACAGTTAGGCACACTGGCAATGAGAAATAAGTGTATGCACTAACGTGTTCATATTCAAAAAGATAAACGATTAGCCGAAGAAATTTTAAGTATGATAGGTAAGGAAAAGAAGTTGATTATGATGATCAAAATGAATTATAACAGTTGGAGGCCGCAAGTATTACGCGTATTTTGAAGACCGGGACAGAAGAAAGAATGTTAGATAGCAATTGAAGAGAGAGGAAAGGAATTGGTACTTCCAGTCGGATGTACAGCTATAGCAGCTTGTAAAAATACCTTTATGTCCTTCAATAATTAGCGCACCCAAGAATGAAATTGAGTTTACATGCCAATGCAATTCCATTTAAAATACACCCGGACACTTACTTCTTTACAGAGGATATGTACTCCCGGCTTCACGGCGTAATCAATAGATTTTGTTTCTGACGCGTTTCGCATCGTTAACTGATACGGCTAAACCCGTCAAATGCTATGTCTACGTCAAATGCTATGTCAAACCCGTCAATGCTAAATTTAGAGCAAAATCGCGGCGCAAACAAACATATTAAAATTAATTTATTAATAGTTGGTATATCACCGCACAACCAACCTCTCGGGGAAAGAGTCAGATGTGGATGACGAAACGAAATAACGCAGAAGAAAAAAATTAAGATCAGTTTGGGATGGCGAAAGAACGCGAGAGGCGAGATCGTTTGGAAGGCGGAGACAAGGCTAGCAGCAGACGCAAATGATCGTCTGGTGCGAAGGACTTGCTGCAATTTAAGAGATGGTCGAAAGCGAATACTAAGAGCGCAGGAATGAGAGAACGAGGGAAGGAGAAACGAAAATAAAACTCGACACTCAAGGGAGACGGGGAAAGAAGCGTGGAGAAGAGGTCAGCGTGATGTCAGCGTGGGCAGAGAGAAAGAGAATAATGCCCCATCGCCGTGATGTTGAAGAAGGGGAGTCCGGATTACTCGAGCGGAGCAAAAAACACGCTGACAGTGGGGACGGAGGAAGCAATGACAAGAATTTTGGGGGTATTGAGCGGGACAGGGGGGGGCGGAGAATGATAGGGGAAACATGCTCCAAGGAGGAGGGGGGGCAATAATGGACCTTTAAGAGGAAGTTGAAGGGGGACTTTGAGGAGAGAGATTTCAAGAGGATCGCATTGTCCTTTTTTTCTGTTTGTTCTGAAACAGAGAAACCCAAGTAGAGGGGATGTAGCAGCCTTGTTTGCCCATAAGGATTTGACTCGGCATCGCCGGGCACAGATTATGGGGGAAAAATATTTATTTTAGGCAGATGAACCAAGCTCTGCGGGGCAGAGTGTAGGCGAGAATAAGCTAGACATTTTTCGCTGAAGCGTGAAAAACAGTTGGGCCCAAGAGAAAGCAAGCTAAAAACGCAGGATTGGTTCTGCGGAGGGAAGAAAATAACTGGGAGAAACAAAAAGGATTCGATTCCGGTAGTGAGGTATCAAAGAATTATTTCACTACCAATCGCAGAATAATGATACACATCGGAATCGATAGAAAAAACCCACAGACTGTAGGTGACAGAAATGTTTAAATCCATTAAAGTGGAAGCACAGAGAGGTTCACAGTATATGTTGCAGACATGAAATTTAAGATACATATAAAGGAGATACCTATATTGTAAAAATGGCCGTAATTCCCTTGAAAGGTCGGAAATTGGGGCATTTAATTTATGGAAGAATGGTATATTTTCAATTCCGGAACTTAGAATTCCGGTCACTTGAAATTAAATTAAATTACCCTACGAAACTAAGGATTATAGCCAAAATATATGTATATCATCAGGTACTCGTGTTCTTTGATCCTCCTAATTTTTTATTTGCAGAAACGTCTCTTCACTAGAAACTAATAAGGTTAGAAAAACTAGTGAAAAACAGTACGTTTATAACAGGATAAGCATGAAATCTTGCAACCATCCGTCATCAATTTCAACATCCGCGTGATAAGGCATATCATCACAAGCGCTCGATTAACTGAGCCAATACGAGAACTCTTTTATCAGTCGTCCCTTGAAATTATCGGAACATTTTTTTCTCACTACTAAGAGTGTCTCTAGTCTCGGTGTTAACTTGCAGGTGAGATAAAGATGACATCATGACTTCAATTAAAAGATAAGAATACGATCGAGAAATCTCTTCCACGCACAGCATCTAGTTGCGAAATAAATGAGGCGCTCGGGGCTAGATAATGGTAAGCCACATTTAGGAAATTTTACAGGAGTGACATTTGAAGGTTCGAAAAATTCCCTAAATTAGGTGTTGTGTCTTGGTGCAATACATAACAACAAAGTGTGTGCTGCCATCTCTTGGTTTCTTTAGATTATACTCTGCCAGTGGCTTCCCATCGTCTAGCAGATAAGAATGGCGTACAGATCTCAATACTTTTCAGTGTGTGGCTTACCATTATCTAGCCCCGAGCGCCTCAAATTTAAAATTAGTAGGGTTAAGATCTATGCGACGACAAATAATTCACCTACTTCGATCATGAAGGAAAAGGGAGTGCCCAGGGAATAAGACGGTCATTCCAACGCAAGATCAAGAAAGTATAAGCTAACGGTAATCATGTGAAAATCAGCATGTGAAGCTCATCAATGAAAACCTGATAAAATGATGACGAATCTGGCAATGGAAAGCCTCGAAAAAACTTTATCCAGAACCTTGTCGTCCATATTTAGAATTACTCTATCAGTTACCATAAAAAATAATTAATGGTTGATTTGGAGAAAAATATAATTAGAATAAATACTTCTGGCGTTGGAATGTCACACTGTATTGTTGGCGTGAGTAATATGATAGACGGTTCCTTTCACATCCCAACATTTCTTTGTTTCTATTTAATATTTCCAAAGTACTTCACCAGATGCTTGTCTATATAGTAGCATACGGTACCATTACAAATTTGCAATCCCAAGCACGAACATAAAACACTGGAAAGGAGGAGTTTCGACGACAAACGAGAATAAAACCCATTGAAAAACGTCGTGGTGAGAGGACGAAAGATCCTATAAGGGCTTGAGATTAACCTTTCACTTCTCCTGTGAATATTTTCAACGCTGACGATTGCAAAAAAAGACACGGCCAAGCCCACTCGCCAGCTCATTAAATATGCAACCTCGGATCGACGGGCGAATCTAGATCCTCGCACTGCCCCCGACAAGAGACCATCTCCCGCCAGGGGCCGAGGACCCTCGTCTCTTCCGCCCCCATGGGCCGACAGACCGGTGCCCGCCCGCCCCTTCCACCCCCTTCGCGTGTGTGCAAGCATTCCCCGGCCAATCCCTCCCCATTGACGATGAAATTACCACCACCCTCCTCCTCCTCCTCCCCTCACCCCTTACCTCTCCCCCTTCCCGGCCGCCTCCACTACCGACCATCATTCTTCCATTCACATCTCCTCTCCCTCAACGCAGGCCAGCACATGACCTCCTTACCATTCAATTCATAGCCACTCCCCGCATCCAAATGCGCCACTGACTGCACTGCCTCCACCCTCCACGGTGCTCACAACTGTAGCCGTCCACCGGCGGGCAACAGCTTCGTTAAGAACGTGCGGGGAAAAGTCGACCGTCCTCCCACCCGCCGATCGATCGACCGGAACACAGTACGTACGCTTAACGAATCCACCCGCGACAGTGACGTCCACACCTCATGGGGACGATCCTCATTTCCTCCAGAGTGAAAAAGTCCACCTACTTCGTGCAACCGTGGAAACTATCTTCAGTTATGGCTCTCCGGCGTGGACCATTTCACTAATTCATCGGTCAACCAAATAACGACGTTCTACTAATAGTCTCGAGGCATACGGAGAATATTCGAAACGCCTTGGTTTGAGAGCAATTCCATATCTATCTTCACCGTACTTTCATCTTATAACCCTTTCTCTTCTCCGAACTGTTAGAAAATATTGTGCAAAACCTTCTCGTCTTTGAATGATTTGTTGTTTTTCCGTTGAATGATGCCGATCAAGTCTTCTCGAGCCTCCCACCGGGTCAAGAAAACGGCTGCTGCCTACGCTTTGAAAGCTGACTAATCCATCAGGGCATTAAAGAGCTGATCTTCTTCTTAAAGCATACGATATGACCTTTATATATACCAACCACCCTACCTTTCCACATTATCTCTTCCAAAATCTTTTCTGTCCTCCTCCAACCAAATCCCTCTGAGCACCGCGGCAGAGTCATAGAATCCTTCCATTTACTGCACAGGCTCTATCTAAGACTTTAGCTGGTTAAGACTAGGTGGCACCCGACAGATAGAAGCATAGTCCTCCAGCCGAACTACCGAGATGGATCGAACGCACGCTGTCGCCGCTGGAAAGAGCGTCGACCGGCCGGAAGGGAGGCCGACGACTTCCGACGTGGACGTGCTTATAGGGGCCTGGGCGACAAGTCAGCACGTCCATATCGAGGTCGACGATCAGCAAACGTCAGAGCTATCATGTTACGCTAATTATGACACTATCGATGAGCTGATGATCATCGGCTATTATTTTAGCATTATCGGTAATTATTCGCTCGCTAGCGAAGGTTTATGCCTGGTGAAGTGGTGGATTTTTATATTGAAATATAGGCGAGCTCCCAGTGGGGGAGCTCTAATGTAGATATTTCGGGTGGGTAGGCTTTGATTACCTTTACTTTGAAGCAGTCATTGAAGGGAAGGTTATGGGAATTGGCGTGCTCTGCTACTGGCAACCTTAAATTTAGGGTGACACTTCTCCTGTGGTTATTCATACGCATATTAAATGCAATGGTCGTCAGTCCTATATAGATCCCTATTCCCTTCCAATCCCCTTTTCACACACCAACCGAAACCCTTGACTCCAGTATGACACCCCAGTAGTGAGCTCCTCTAGTTGAAGAATTCAGCTTTTCACGCTTCCCACGCTCCATTCATTCTAAAATCACATTTTTCTTCTTATTATGCATTATCAAGAATTCTCCGTTTTTTACCTATCAGCATTCAAAGTTTTTTGAGTACAGAGGAATTCGTATAAAGAAATATAGAATATATAAGGGTTTAATAGTGTAGCACATGTGCCTATATACCTCAACATTCACCCCAACGCTGATACTGCAGATATTATTTCTTAGTAGTAGTAGAGTTAGGTTTTTGAGGTGCGTCGACGGCCGTGGTCATTCGCACCGTACACAAACTAATATAAACACAGTCGAGTTATAAAAAAAACACTAATCGTTAGCGTATTTACGAATTTTTAACAAATATGTATGTAGTAACTGTAGAAGAACTAGTAGAATCATATTTTGGTTAAAAGGCCTATTTCTTTGAAAAATAAAATAACGCGGCTTAGGTGATCAGGATCGTCACCGAGAACGTATTCTAGGCCTCCCCTTATGCCTAACTTATTACGTACATCCCGATGCTTGACGCACTCCGTCAGGAGGTGCCGAACAGTGAGCGGTGAGTTGCAATCTTCACAGCGCGGTGGAATTTTCTCTTCCGTGAAGAGAAAGGAGTGGGTCAGGGCGCAGTGCCCTATCCGCAAGCGTGTGATGTTATTTCTTTCCCCACACTACATCATGAAAACAGAAGTAACAAATTGAGAGAGGTATCTCTCTCAATCATGAGATCAACTATCGAATCGAAAGGTTTAAGGAAGGTTTATATTTCTCATATCTACGACCACAGTAAAAACATAGCTTAATATTTCACAAAAATATACGTCTTTCTTTCCTTAAGTAATTCCCTCTCGCTGATGTTAACCTAACCGCTGGTGATCCATATTAAATAACAAAATAAAACAGAGACTGCTTCTCTGAGAGTTCCTCTGAATTATTAATTAAGATTTTAGTTTCCGGACAGCAAGCAATTTAGTTGATTTGAATAAATGACCCTTGGGACTCATAAAGAAGCAGTCTCTGTTTTATTTTTTCATGAAAATATTCCACAAATTAAGCACCAAGTCACTGAGTTTTATCCACATTACAAGCTTCCAAACGCCTTTTCGACGGTTTGCACGGTCACATATAAAGGTAGATGAAAATTAAAAGTTAACGACAAGCATGGAGGACCCCTAGCCTCCAAAAGAAAGCCAATGCGTTATACAATGAGTGTTTCCTCAATCGTCCACTGCAAGACATTGGGATAATATCGCGGAGTGGTCGAAATGTATTTTTAATTTTTCCGTGTTCCAGAGATCGACTAGGATCTAAAGCAGCACTTGCCTTTTATCCACAAAAGAGTCTCGCGTTAAAGGAGCAATTAGACAGGAAGATACTCACCGAGAAAGTAATGACGACCGAAAGCACCCATTAGTATGCTAACTGTGCTCCGGACCCTTCCTTGTAAGCTTGTAAGCGATTGTCGGGAGGGCGTTGATGATCATTCCTAGTCACCTCAAATCAGAGGGTGGATAAATCGTACAAGGTGAGCCAAGAATACGCACACCTGAGTGACCTCACTGCATGAATGAAATGTGCTTCATGACGCGGCACCAAACAAGGAGTGTTCCGAAATTGAATAGCTAACAGATAAAAACAAAAGAAGAAATCTTAAAATCGTTTCATTACTTTATGCTCCTACACCCTCCAATAAACTTTCATTAACATAAATATCAATGCAATGATTCCACATAAACTTTTTTGGAAAACTGGGAATTTCACCTAAAATATCGAGAAGATTTTCCTTTAAAAGGAACATTAGCGAAACCATAGCAGATGCCACAACTTATTATAAACTAACGCAAATATGATTTCACCATTACCATGCTGGAGCGAATACAGGACACTAGTGAAAGAGAAGCTGATGCGAGAGGAGAGGATTTATATCAATTTATAGGACAATGGATTCTTCGTAAATAATAGGAAACAATACTCAGTTCTCCACAGATCTAATTCGTCCTCATGAGACACGGTATTTACGGAGCTTCCCATTTTACTGTAAGGTATTTTTAATTGTAATGATTAGGTAGCTTGTTCAGGTTTACCCCACTCATAAATCGTATAATAAAGAAAATTTTTATTATTATTTATTTATTAAAAAAGTTTATTATAATAAATATGGCATGAAAAAAATCCTATTTTTAAGGTAAAATAGAAGTAGGCAAAATGAGATGGCTACTGATAACCAGGAAAACCAAATAACCAAAAATTTTAATTCGCTAACCATATGCAGCACGATACCAAACGATCTAATCAGGTAGGAGCAAAACCGTTGATTAGAATTTAATTAAGACTTGCGAAAGGATGATGTTGATAGAATTTCCAAAGATCGGATTCGGATGAAGCTCGACGAATTGCGCCTAATCAATCCAAGTAGCACAAAAAAGACGTTACTGACGGCAAAAGTGAGGGAAAAGTTTCCGCAGCGGGTACCGTAAATTGAAATTCCTCCTCGATTGCTCTGCAGATATCGTGACTAAAAAACGAATAGATTGATAACTACAAAAAAGCACTACTAAAATGTCCTCGGGGTTTGTATAATATCCAAGGGTAATTATAGTAAAATTTCGATTACCCAGTCCACTAATAATGGCTTCGACTGGGAAATTGCCTACGATTACTTTTCCATGAACCTAGTAGCCCCTTACAGTCATGCCTTTCCTAAAACCTGAGCTTTTTTAACTTTTACAACGGTATAATCGAGTTTTTTGTCCTCTCCGCGGACTCTTTGCCTTAAGCAAGCCAGTTTAAAGTCATTCTTTTTCAAAATTTTCATACTGTAACATGGTAAAGCATTATGGAGTGTCGAGTGACAGTCAAATAGTAGCAGAGTTAATTTATCCTCACTTGCTCTTAAAAGACTGCAAACATGTGAAAACATTAAAAGTTCTTTATTTAATGTCATCCTCATCGGACCAAGAGTAAAAGAAATGAGCCATAGGTATCCCCGAGAATAAATGCACTAAAAAAAATTCGAGTAGTTTGGATGAATAACAAACCAATACATTTTAAATTTAGATAGTACATCTGAAAACAAGTGAACCCCTACGAATAAATAAGGTTTTCGGAGTAAACAGGCATCACTAAAATTAAAAACAAAACTATCCATTTTTTGGCAATATAATATTCCATTTGATTTAAACTATAATGTGATGTACAACTATTACAGAGAACAAACAGTAAATGTAAGAAAAGTGAATAATGAGTACACACACATAGAAGATAGCTTGTAATTGCCGTAAATATCAAGATATTTACCATCCGCGCCAAAATAAGTAAAAATGAAAGTCTGGTTTAAGAGGCGTTTTTTACAAGAAATTATTGATCACTCAATAAAATAGGAGGGACAGCGAGACGCTGAGACAAGGTAAGTAGAAACTTATTTGACCCTTTAACCACGGGGGCAAGGGCATTCCTCTGAGCATTCCTTTTTTGCTAACGGAGAGAAAGCAATCCCTCCCAAGGACTCCATCCGTTCCTCACTCGCCCTACCTCCTTCGCTGCGGAGAATAAGGCGATGCCGCCTCCACCTTCGGGAGACCCCCACGCAAGTTCGCCTCTGGCCCACCCTCTCGGCGCGACTGTCGCCTGCCACACACACCCTCTGACCCCTGAGACAGCCGCCCACTCGCACCCCCCGAAACGAGGCATCCACTCGGCCTTACTTCCTTGGCAGGTAAAGCTCGGCCTTTTTCCTCTCTCCTCCTACGCTCGGCCACGACATTCACCTGAACCATCCCGTTAACACTAGCACGCGCGATAGCGCCTGCACGATTATAATATTAATGCTTCACACAAGGTCGCCCGCGACACACACATACGCCTTTAGACGGGGAAGGCATGGAAAAAAATTGCCACGAAAAAGTCTTCACGTAACTCCACAACTGTGCGTGGGAAATAGTGTATTTTCATAAGTGAAAAATATTTACGGTTACGGCAGCGGGGCAAGCAGGACGGAGTTGGACTGCATGTATCGGAAATTTCAAGAAGCCTTCCGTCACTTTCAACGGTACTTATGTTGTGACTTTCTGTGCATGTGATCTTCAAAATACGAGGTATAATTGACTTTCAAGTTTCAAAATATCATCTTTCGCCTCGCACCTCGCATATAATATGGTCCTAGGTGTTTATAATAGTTTTCTTTTGATATTAAATACTATTATCCAATAGTACCCCTTGACATTAACAGCCATTCATTCATTTTCGTTAAGAAATAAAAGTTCATATCATGTTCGAGATGATTCTTGGCACTTCGATCGAAAATAAAGTCTTTCACTGTTTTCTCCTCTCACTTGGAACACGAATTCTAAGACTTTTAAGTTACTCAATGCATTTATAAACCAGGTAGACTATATTACCCATTTATGTCATACTGAAGTGTGGAAGTGAATTATCCAACTGAAAATGATAAAGGTTAGGGTAGAGCTGAGAGCAGCGAGTTCAGTATAAACATCACGGCTTACCAAGAGTATTCAAATGCATATGGAAGACCTCTACCTACTTTCGGTCAACAATGCTTGGATTATTATTTCAATACTAATGCCTTCAACGTCAATGATGGCGCATAAATATAAGTAATGATGTAAAGCACTCATCTGTACGCACAGTTCAACGTTTTGGTCCTATTTCAAGATTGACGGATATACGATCAATGTCTCACATCCCTGAGGCACAACAACAAAAGGAAGATCTAAATTGCAAATCTCGCAAAAGAATATTGATACCAATGCCAAACGAACCAACTAACACATCAACTTAACCAAGCTAGCGTGTGTCTGTGAACAGGAGGGAGAAACCGCAAGAGGAAATACTTCCATATAAAAGAGAAACGGGACAAGTAGAGGGATATAGCGGCTTTCATTTTAAACTAGTGACAATATTAAGAATTTTTTCCTTTCAAAAGTTAAAATAAGTGGGCCATTAAGTAGGTACGTAGTGTACTCGCTCTTACGCATTTGCAAATAAATTAGAAATTTATTCTGGATCAACTCGTTCGTGAGTAGGCTTGAGCCTCCAAGCACAGTAATTTATCATTGGTGTGCGCAACAGGCGAAGCTCGATAAAATTTCAAAGGAATACGATTAGCAGCAGCCAGCTATTACCACCCTTACCTTGGAAGAGAACACCCATTCGTCTGACCTGGGACATAAAAGGCGTGAGCGCGCCAAGGGAATTATGAAGACTTGTCCTTGAAGCTGAAGGAGCACTCTTACCTGAAAGAGGAAGAAAAAACATTTTAGATTCCCGAGAGAAAAGACGTTCCATCGACGAATAGTTAATGGTCACAGTTAAAAAAAGATGAGAGCCACATGAAAAAAACCTTCACCTTTGTTCCAAATTTTGGAAACGTAGTTTAGCATGATATAAAAACCGCAAGGAAAGGGTAACATCATTCCGAGCATATGAACGAATAGATACCGAAAACATTAAATATTAGCGTTTCTAAAATTTATACGAAATAACGTGTTGAATGGGATATTTAAATAAAACGATATAATGGATATTTTTTATAGTAAACAGTAAATATTTACAACAAAGAATTAAGCAAGCACTATACCTGCGAGATTTCTGGCGGCAAGTAGCCGCTCACATATAAATTTTAATGCCATCGAGCAAGAAAGATGCACGAGCGTTGTAACTGGGCGAGGTTCCATTTAAAAGCGGGGATCGTGACAGAATAGTTTTTCATTTTGAACGTCGCCATTACATTCAGCTGCGCGCCTGATTGCCTTCCTCTTGGCCAAATGAGGCCTTACCCTTACTTTACTCACCGAAAACGACATTTTGGCAAAGGATACAACCGAACAACCAAATATTAATGTGTAGTGTAATTTGAAATGATGATGAGGATCAATTGAACAATAACTGCATGAGCTACAATGTTTTTGTCTTATTGCAATTATATTTCTTATTTTACGAAATTCTTATTAGCGGAAAGACTCTAGTATTGCATGAAATAAAAAACTGTTATTCTTCATAAGCGCATCTAACCCTGGAGTCTTTCTTTCAGGACAATGGACAAATCATACGATCGAGGATTACCACGAGATGAGGGTTCGTAATTATATACCAAATACTGTGAATAACAATTATTTCATGAACTTAGAGTTCATGTTACGCTAAACCTTAAGACGGTGAAAATAAAGGATTAAAAAAAATTCCGTAGCGCTAGAGGAAATAACAACTATTTGATACATGTATTTCAATTAGAAGCTTTGTACAAGACCATTGCGTATCTGCAAGATCTATACTACAACTGGACACCGGTGCTGCTGGTATTTAAATCCTGAAAGACATATTTTTAAGAACGTGAAGTACATACATCGAGAAATACATTATCCGATTCGTATTACCGAGTTTAAATAAGCTTGAGAAGATCGAAAATGAGCCATATACCCAAACTAAGCAAACGGTGGAAAGTGACGAGAATGATACGTAGTGCGTTATATTTAAAATATGAAGAACATCACGAGAATTTTGCTCACGAAAATTTTGAGCAAGAAAGCAAAGAAAAATAGCCTAGTGATAAATTAGAAATGATAAGTTATGTATTAAGTATAATGTATTGATTGTATCTATCAGTTAAAGCTACAATTAGGCTTTTCCATCAAATGAAATGAATTGCTTATTTTAGCTTGGGAAAGAAATGAAGAGCCGATACAGTTGGCACATCTGTTTTAGAGACAATCGCGCAGACATCTTCAACTTTTCCACATATATTCCAATGAAACATTGAATGAGCCTCATAAACAAATCTAATTCACCAAAATAAAGACTAAGCTCAGTACTCCTCCACGATAGGCGTCCTAAGTCACGAGGATTTAATGCAATGGGGCCAAACCATTAAGGAGGTGAGAATAGTTAAAGGGATCCCCATTAAGTCTCTTCTGTAGACGCACCAAGTTTTGGTAATGCTTCCTGATTAATGATGTGGGCTGATAATTAAGAGTTCCCATCATAAGTGCAGCAGAAAAAATATAAAATACCAAAGGCTATCTAATAAGGGCTACCCATTTTTTTAAAAACACAATTCAATAGCAATTTCCTGGTCATCATGTGAAACGGCAAAGTGAAAATGTCCCGGGGTTTTCACATTCTCTTCAGTCAGTCAGCCTTCGACTTCTGCAAGTCATAAGTGGAAACGATTCGTTTAATATTGTTCTATATAAGAATGAAGTTTCTTGATAAAAAACGAAGTACGATATCTGAGATACACAAGCACAGATTTTGCGATAATGGACGCGAGAAAACCAGATGATTCAACATCGCGACGCGGTGGAAACGCACGTAATCGCATCTATACCTCCAAGGAAAGGTCAAAACCGAAGACTGCAGACTCATCAATTACGAGGGGATAATAAATTTTTTAGTAACAACCTGCGCGGAGGAAAAGAGAGGACATAGAGGAATAGGCAATCTGCCCGTGTTCGGAAGCGATCGCACCACGAAGAGTTCCCAATCGCGCCCGATCCAATAAAGACTGAAGCACGCAGGCATCTTCCCACCGCGCAGGAAGGTGGCCGGCCAATGTCGTCCGCCTACCTCCCACCCCATTCATCTTCCGCACGGCAACTTCGCCCCTCTGCGCCCGATTGTGAATGAGCCTCCTCTATCGCGCCTTTCCATCAGCCCGAACCTCTCCACCACTGCGAGGCTCTATGAGTGCACAGGAGAAAGAGAGAAATCTCCGCTCGCGAGAGAGCGCGGAGGAAGGAAGATGAGGAGGCGGCAAGGAACTGACGTCCTATACCCTCTTCTCGGGCCCACCCTCCCAGCTAGCCTCTCCTCCCGTCCTCACTCATCTCTCTCCCTCTCCCCGCCAACGCTTCCATCCCCTCCCCAGCGAAGAGCCTCTAGGGGAGGTTGGGATGCGGATCCAAGGAAGCGTAACGCCTTGCGTCATAATGGAAAGACTGTACACCTACATCCATCCTCACAACACTGGGCGAATGCTTGGTTAGACCTCTCTACGTACACCACCCGCGCGAATGAAGGGTGAGAGTTCTGCAAAGTGAAGGAATAGGTAGCAGGGAAAGGTGTTTTCAGCTTGAGAGGACTTCACCTCATTCCCTTCGAGCGAATCAAGCAAGGAGTAAGCGATCACTTCAATCTTATGGTTCCGACCAGACCATCTGATGGTGCAAAATTGCTCAATGGCGCGCACCTTGACCTAATGTTTTCGAGAGGGTGAGCGATGAATGAGGAGATACGGAAGAAAGAAGCGTAAATGCATGTAGAGAGGTAGTAACTGAACTTCCATCCTTTTGAGTGAATCGCTAGGGAACATTTAAGTACACATTATTTTCCGCCAACTAGAATGGTTACGTTTCTTCTCAAATGAAATGGCGTTAATTTTTCGGTGGTGGGACTTGGTGGGATTCACAGAGATCGGAGTAAGGGTGAAATAACGCCCGGGGTAGTTATTACGCTAATCATAACGAAATAATAGTTCAATGAATAGTGTATCTAAAACAAGGTCACCGCATGTACCCAAATAGGAGGAAATGGGATCACATTAAAAAAATCTCCGCTGCTGCCTGATATTTATTCCGGGTCTTAGGGGTTGAAAACCAGTCTCAACCTAGAAATTTGACGCCTCACCTGGCCTCACCACACCAGTCCCTCTACGATATCAAACGATGCATATTAATCCAAAGAAACTAAAATCGCAGTACATTACAAGAGCACTTGTAAAACTGAGGGAAACAATTATGGACGCTGATTTATGGTGCGACAGGAATGACTTGAAATACCTGAAAAAGGCGAAGACCTCGAGAAGAGTTCGCGGTTACAACGGGAGGTATAAGATGAAAAATGAAAGAGACAAAGAGGAATTGTGACCTGGAGTTCCACCAATGGATGCGTGAATGGGCGTCAAAGAGGCCCACTTCCCTTAATCGGTTACGTATAGGGATTGGATACGATTCCTAGTATAAATCCTACGCCTGATATGAGGTAATGGTGCAAAGAGGATTAAACCGAGAAAGTTGCCGGTCACGTTAGCCTGCCTGGCAATCCAAAGGACGTAGGTACAAACCTGGTTACCGCCATTGGTTTACATTTTGATTAGACGGAGCGATATATTCTTGGGAGTGGGTAGACAAAAACTGAGCTCTACACCTTCTTAAAGAAAATCGTGGGTGAAAATCAACGTCACACTCTACCACGAAGATGTTTATGCAGAGTGAATGGGCACTTCTTAGCAACAGTTCATCCCTCGAGAATCGACGCAGTCATTCTTCCGCATCTGCTTCCAGAGATACCCTAGTAGTTCTCTCTAGTTCCCTCCCCCTTTCAAACATAAGAGCGAAGTCATTCAACACAGGCAACCATTTGTTTCCCTGGTTAGTCTTTTGAGTCTAAGCGTGTTTGGGGTCGGGAATTGACACGGGAGTCTCGGAAGGCAGCGCTCTCTCCCCTCCTGCCTTCCCCACCCACTCCAGACAGGGGTGAACCAAGTCCGTTGTCGCGCTTCTTCTGGCGGAGGAAAATAATATTTAGCGAACAGGTAGAGAGGTAAGAGGTGGACACGAGCTGGTGCTAAATAAACAGCGAGGGAAAGAGGGAGAGGAGGAGTTGGGGAGACGAGGATAATTCTTTGGAGGGGGAGCGGAGCCAGGTGAACGCGTGGGGGAAAAGTTCTGGCTCATTTAAATCCATTCAGGGTGAGGAGACGAGATGAAGAGGAGGAGGAGGTAAGTGCTAAAGAGTTGAAAGGAGTGTGCATTCCTTTACCCCTTCCCACACCACTGCACTCCCCTTTCCACACTCCCATGGAAACCACGCTCCCGGGCGGAGAGGAATGCCATTAAAAGGAGTGAAGAAGACAAAAAAAAGAAAGACCTCAGGTCTCCCTCCTCCGCATCCTCGTCTGCGAGAGGGGGGGGGAGAGAGGAGGATGAGGGAGAAGAGAGAGGAGAGAGGACCGGGAGGAGAAAGGATTACCTCTGGATGCTGAGAGGGGGAGGTTGGAGCAAGGGGGATGGGGCGAGGAGGGCGGCATCTCTCCCATTCTCACCCCCGACTGGAGAGGAGAGAGCAGAGGGAGGCAAAGAGAGAGGGAGGGGTAACTTGGGCTCCGAGGCGAGCGAGACATTTATAGGAGTTCCATTCAAGGAATCACGGAGGCATTCATTCAGGAAAAGGAGCGAGGAAGATGGGAAGGGGCGGGAGACGTGAGAAATGGTCGAGGGGAGGGCATGCCCACTTTCCTCCCTCCCGCTCCGCGGGCCCCATTCATTAAAATCCCCTTCGACTTCGCGGTCGCCCGGGGCTCGCTTGGTTCGAGGTAAGCAGAGGACGATGGCCGGTCAGTCCGACTCACGAGAGACAGAGAGGTGGAAAGAGTGAAGGGGAGAGAGTCGCCTCATGCACTCAACGCTTCCTCCACTCCTTCAATACTTTTGCGACCGGCACTCAATCTCGTTTCCATAAATCGATGGAAACTAGCCACCATCAGTTAGTTACGCGCATATTTTCCGAGCTGTTCCGTGGGCATAAAAAGCCAAAGCCAGAGCAAGGCTTTCAGCGCACTTTAGAATTACGCGTCGAGCGATAAACTTGCAGATTTCGTTTTTCTAAACCTGTTGATAGACTCAGAGACATGAATAAGGATTCCATTTCAATCAAGTATGCGCTTCCACTCATCTTACTTCCACACCCCCGGGTATCTTTCTCGTCTCTCGAGAACTGTCAACGCCCGCTGTTTTTCTAGGTGCAGCTCCATTGGTCTCTTCCCCGCCCGTCGCATTCCGAAGACATCATTTTCTTACGCCAGTATTTGATACGCGTTCTTGGCACCGCTCTCCTTGGTGTCACACATTACGCATTAGGCTTGTGCGATGACTGATTTTGGTCATCGATTTTCGATGAAAAAATTTCATCGAAATGCTTCGATGACGATGGCTGTCATCGATCATCGAATAGAGTTTACACGATGATCGATGACTATCGACGATCGATGAATTTCGATGATCGATGAATGTCGATGATCGATGAATGCCGATGATCAATGAATTACGATGATCGATGACTATCTATGATCGGTGCAGATGTCTCAGTTGGCAGTTTGGTGTGGCTATTAAGTAAAGACTGAATTGGGTCAAACTTAATTGAGAAGGACAAGGCCTATTTATTAAAGAGCGAAACAAGCACCAATTTGAAAATTAAGTATACACGTGGTAAAATACAGTTCTTATATCCGCATTTTCATCGGTGAGTACAAGTCGGTCGTCCAACACAACGTTTCCTGCATCGCTGAAGAACCGCTCTGATGACGTTGAAGTGGCAGGAATACAGAGGTATTTCCTTGCGTACTTCTGAGGGTGGGGATACACTTCCTTCCTGTCCCTATACCAATGCTGGACGTTGGAAGATTTGGATAAAGTTGGGACCTCTTCGTACTTGTGGAGCTCCACCAGGACGGGGTCGTCAGCAGTGGTAGCGTTTCTCGTGTCAGCAGCACATCACGACTCATCGACATCAATGATTCTCATCGTCGATGACTTCGATTAATCGACTCATCGCACAAGTCTATTACGCAGTGTAAGAAGTGAATATATACATCATCATTGATAGCATCTCCAAATGAGAGGGAACGATAACGACCGCCCTCATAGCACGCCTGCTTTTAAAAATATTCGGCATTCCGACAATAAGCACGATTTACTTAACCACCGACAACTGAAGCCTAACTCAAGAGGAAAAGAACGGATCCAAAGAGTAAAAAGTAAGCAAAGAAGGAAATGTACGATTCAGCATTAATCCTCAAAAGAAGCGTACAATGATCTCCTTAAGAACGCTCTCGCCATGTTTATTTTGCGTAGAAAACTAATCCTCATATTAACTCTACAATAATATAACTCTTACTGTATCAGGAGCAGCGTTGAATAAAGAGTAGAAAAAAAAAATTCTTTTAATACGGGATCGGGTTGGTGTGGTGGCTGGAGTACTGGTCTCCCATCCCGAGGGCCAGGGTTCGATTCCCGGTGGCGGATTTTTCAGTGGAAACCCTGAGTGCCTAGTGGAGGGCATTTCAAGTCCAGTACTCCGCCCGTCGGATGGGACGTAAAGCCGTGGTCCCCTTGGCGCCTTTCGTTAAGAGTAGGCTAATGCCGACGCCAGGTTTCTCTCCACCCTTCCTCCGTTCCCTGATAACTCCTACCATTACCCAATTATCCACCTATCCTAAATGGCGAAAATGACCACATCTGTCGGTCGCCACCCCTGAAAAACTAACTTCTTTCAATACCTATCCATTTAAATCCTGAAATTTTTGTGCATCTCTTATTATTAGATGGCCACTCAAAACCTTACATTCCTATTCTATATCAATATTATCAGTCAACACTCATACATCTGCGTATACCATGCGAGACACCGAGAGAGTGTGTGGCAGAGAGTGAAGATCACAAACCAAACTACTTACATTCAACTAAGAGCTACAATGCTAATTTTACATGGAACATGCTAAAGGTAAGAGTCACGTTCACGTGCAATCCTAAAATAGGTTTGACGCAGCTTTCCATTTTTCCATTGGATTCTCCTATCTGCTAACCTCTTCATTTTTTCAAGTTTTTTTCTCTTTCACAGCAATCAGTATTTTCTCTGAATACCTATATCATGTTAGTTATTACATTTCAGCTATTCAAAAAAAAGTCTGAAACCAGATGCCGAAACAGTTAGTGCTAAAAAGGCACTCCCCATCTAAAATAAAAGTTGACGTATCAAAAATCCATCCCGATGGCAGGTGTGATGAATTCAATAGATTAGCGGATTTCAATCAGAAGAAGTTCACGGCAAAAATTGCAACCTCGACAGTGAGAGAATTTGAAAAGTTGAATCAAAACACGAGCAGTAATTTCAGTTGTCTTTGATCTTCAAATGGAACCGGTAGAACTTAGCAGAGTAAATAATTAAGTATTTTTCAAATTTCGTAACCAGCAGATGTTTCCATCTCAATTCACTCTGATAGAATAAAAGATCGATCCGATGCGTCATAACGTTGCCACAGGGAACTGGAAAGGTTTCAAGAAAGACTTCTGCTGGAGCTATAAATCTACTATTGATGAGAGCCCCTTTTTCCCGAAGACATGTCATTCACATTTCCGAAGATGGACCCTCGAGCATAATCTTTCTTCTTTCATCTTCATCCAACGCATCACCTTGCGGGTATTGAAATGTGCTAAGAAACGACGTCCTCCTCCGAAAAGTTTGTTTAAGGGACTTGTGATATGACCACGTGACATGAAGGGAAGGATGGAGTTTTTCTGAAAAGAGGCGCATTCAACCTGATAGCTTCGACATACCTGCCTCTTGTCCAACGAGATCGAATTAATCAGTTCATTTGAATAAGATCAAAGGTAAAGCATGTAAGCGGCTTGCTCCCAAAGAAGGACGGATGAATTAATGAAGATGCTTTCCTTACTTTTCCAAGTCAATGGACTGGAAAGGACGATGCATTGGCCTTTTGATCAAACCCAAAGCGTTCGCCTTCCATGAAAATAAATCCATCTCTCCGTAACTTCACGTAACCATACCAGTCCAATAATAAATTAAACTATCTAAGTACGCTTTACTGACAACTGAACAGACAAATCATGGCTTTCGAATAATACCCGAAACCGATTCCGAAGTTGCTTCCTCTCAGGAAAAAAATTACAAAGGAAGCTGACGGCGTTCAGACATAAATGCAGGATAACCTTAGTGTGAATATTACGCTTAATGGAGAATCCAAATTTGCTGCAGTTGCAGCTGCAGAAAGTAAGTGACGCCTTAACTTGCAGTCCAAAGATAGTGGTTTTGAATTCCACCTCGAGCCTGAGTCCTGAGTCACTCCTAGGATTACGTCAAATATTAGGTGTATCAGATATTTGATTATAAATGAAATTACTTTATAAACCTTGGAGAATCTTAAGAAACTACTTCTGCTTCTACTTGAGAACGCTCAGGGACCTTTTGCTCCAATAACTCACGTTAATTTTGGGCCAATTAACCCGCATACTTTGGACTGTGATTTTCCGATTAATGAGAGCTAAAATAGTTTAGCGAAAATTCTAACACAAACGAGGTTACAGAGAATGGGAACATATTCCCTTAGAGCTTATTCACCTCTCTACAAAAACGTCGACGGCGTGTCTACGCTAATCAAATGGCATACTAATGCACTGACTTCAAGAAAATTATTTTAAGACAAACTAACTAAGAACGCTCGTTGTAGTGTAACTATTTAAGTAAATTTACCAAGGCATTGGCTCTCCAAACATTAGCAAAACGAGCAGAAAGTCACTATCCAGCGGAAATGACTTTTCTTGAAAAAATAAAGCTGTTTATGTGCTAAAATAAAAGGACACTAAAATAGGGCGTGTGAGACATAAAATATGGCACAAGAAAAGCAAATCATCACGTCCTAAAAGAAGATGGTTACGAAAATAATTTGAATAGATTTCAAGTCGAATAATTGGAGGCTTGTTGGTGATAATACTTGCATTGAAACCAATTATAAAAGCCGTTTAAAAAATTCATTAGCTCAAAGGGAACACCTCCGACAATGAGTTAAGTCCAAAATGGAGAACTTTAATGCGTCACCCATTGGTAAATTTGAGAAATCTATGAAGAAAAAAGCGCTGTAAAGAATAAGTATCAATAATTTTGTGCAATAAAAATTATATTTAGCGCTCGAAAGTGTCCATGAACAGACCGTAATAAACATACTTTTATTACGGTCTGAGCTTTCTTACTGCTGCTGAGGGGCTGGAAAGGGTACGGGATATTCGCAGCACGAATCAGAAAAGAGAATGCCATTAACATAAACGATTAAAAAATATTCAGTCTCGTAAATATTTAGGATGGCCGATTCCCATTGCTCACCATTCTGAACATTCCCAACATTTAAACGTAAAATTAATGGTACAGAGGGCCTGATTTCCAGCCTAATGTAATTAAGACTACTTTTTCAAAAAGAGAACACCCATATACGAAAACAAAATACAATCACAAACACGATTTAAAAATAGGCAATTATATAATTTTAAATACGCAAAGGCTTCTAATCTCATCATTCTGCTGATTAGAATGGTCGAATGTTCAAAGAGATTACAGCATGCACTTGATTACCGTCCACTGCTCAAACAATTGGTTCGTCCAAATCCATCGGCCGAAAAATAATTTAAAGTTTTGATCGGCTTCAAGAGGGAACGGAATCAGGAATTTACTTCATGTACGCTTATTCGACATACGTTATGGCTCTGGTTCTCTTAAAAAAAAACTCCCTAATGCACTGTTGCTAGGCTCTATGTATTCCAGGAGTCAATGCACCTGAGTACACAAAAAACACCCATAGATTTACTCGAGTACGCGACATTTGGACAACAGGTGAACGCTTGAAGATTCCTGTCCGATCTATTCACTCGTTGGCAGGACGATCGCGTAAATAATCCACCCAACTTAAGAGTTACTCTTGGTGGGGAAACAACATCATGAGGTGCCTTACTGTGAAAGGGATTGACCCCGGTCTGAGACCATCATGATGGTGCCATTATTAAACTCGCTCGGACAACGTCGACTCGGGTGTACTTACTCTCCATGGACAAATCCCTTGGCGAGAGCGGAGCGCGAAAGGAAGACAGGATGATAAAGGGGGCCATTTGTCTACGAGAAAGCGATCACAATATTTATGCGTCCCTCCATTCCGAGTGACCGTAGTGATTAAGTAACCCCGAAGAGGAACTCCGAGAGGTCAATTCCGGCAGAAATGGCATGAATAAATTATGGAGTAGGGCAACCGACCAGTCGTGGGGATGGATACCGAGAGGGCGAAAAGAATAATATGGTGACCATGGGAAATATATGGGGGAAAGATAAGTCTTGGGAGGAGTAGGCGAAAAAATGTTCTCTCAAAGACAAGTGCAGAATGTTCTTTCACAGGCGGATACCACCGCGCCAACTCGCCTTGCCCATCAAGGAATAGAAACGTCTTTTCTCTCGAAAGGCTATGTATTAGAGCCATGAAATTCAACAGTTAGGTATTTGAACTTTTCGACGCTGAGATGTACTAACGACGAGAACAGAAGGGAATATAAAGAAAACGTACAGGTCAATAAGTAATGAACTAGTTCATTGTTCTTAGAAAAACCTCAGCTCCAGACTACGAGATGTTCAAAGAGATCCAACGAGAAAATCAATGAGGACAGGATGGCTGAGGAGAAAGCAAGAGACTAACAAGAAGTGACTATCCTGAGTTCGAAGAGTGAAATACGAGACAAGAAGGAATATAGTGATTTGTGGTTGTGAAATTACTTAAATTATGCATAAAAATAAATGATGGTTTTCTTGCAAGAGCGACTAGTACGGGAACAAGGTGCTAATTACTACGTACAGTGGCGAATTTTCAGGATTTTTCCATCTTTGTAAAATTCGGAAGAATCAATTCAGAAACACGTTAAAAGGATACAATCAGATAATGAGAGGAGAAGTAAAAACGTTACGCATGCCTTCCACGTTAAGCTGGCAAAGGAATATTGATAGTAGTTATGGACTGAACTTTCAGAGCGAACGAGCAACTTTTTGAATGGAAGCTGGCCTTAATGAGGAAACTGAAGTAACTTGAACAATGCTTCTGAAATATTTAACACATGCGACCATTAATATAATAGAATATTTATTTTTTTATTCCTAGATGACCGATTCATATCCCAGCAATTATTGGGCCCGAAACGGCAATTAGGGGAAAGACATAGTTTGGGCCCGGATGAGAGAAAGACCGAGCAAAGGCGGTCGACACAAACACACACAAGTCACTCTCGAGAGAAGAGGGAATGAGGAAGGAAAAAGACGAAGCCGAACGCACAGGAGTCGTGCGAGGAACATGACGAGGCACGCTGGTGAAAAAAGAAGACACAGGGAAAAGAAGGGAGAAAGAGAAAAGAAAAGGGAGGACAGCGACAAAGAACGAGAGGGGGGGAGAGAGAGAGAGAGACAAGAAATGATGGCAAGGAAGGAGGATGGATGAGAACCGGTTCGCGTATTCCATTTGCTGCGAGATGTATATAATCCTTTCGTCGCAGCAGCAAGAGCATGCGGCGATTTCCTGCGATATCCCCATACTCCCCTCCTCCTCAAGAATCCTCCCAACACCTCCCCCTTCCCCCAAGAGGGCAATCTTCCTCCTCTTTCTCAAGCCTCCCCATCCCACGTTCACACACACACACGTACACCCCCTGCCAACCCCCCAACTCACCCCATCACACCACGCGCAGGTTCATTCACTCGGAAATGAGAACGAGCGAAAGCGAACGAGAGATTCGAAGGAAAGAAGGTCCTCCTCCTCCTCGGGGGATGACGGACGGACCTCCGGCCAAGGGCGGCGGCTCTCTCCCCTTCTGTTTCCCGCTCAACTGCCCAAATTTCGCGGTTTTTGGGACGATCCGTGTTTGGGAGAAGCCGTGACTACTAGTAGTCCCAAGTGTCCCTTCTCCTAAGCTAAATCTCAAAGAGGAAAAATCCACCATCTTGACCGAGAGTCAAACACGGATCCGTCGGTTTTGTGACCTTGTGCTCTAGCTCCTTTTACGTCCCTAGAAATTCACGAAAAAAGATGGACTTGGTAGTCAAACTGGTCAATTTGGAAATGTGAAATTTGCTCTTGTGGATATCTGCGGGTGATTCCGTAGTTCTAGGAGGTTATTTTGCAACCTTGAATTTGTCATTCCTTCTCCAAGAACTTTGTAAATTTATAAATACATTACCTGAGAGACCACTGACTCGTTAAGTTTTCGAGGTTTTCGATTTAATTTTCTGATACTTATCTTAAAATTTTCCCGCGGTAGACGTTAAAGGAAGTCAACATACGATCGAAATTCCCATAAGGCTCGATAAAAAGATTGGACTGCACAGAGTCCTTGACCTGAGGAAAAGGTTGGAAAGAAAGATGATATTTAATGCTTAGGGTTGATCAGTTGTTTGTATTATGTTCGTGGATGGAGCGTGGGAAAGGAGGATTCTTGAATAATTTTTTCGGAAATATCTCTCTCTCTCTCTCTCTCTCTCTAATTTGGTCACTTCTGTCTACCCTGGTGATGTAAATTGAAGATAAAAATATGCCTGTCGGGTCAGCTAGTGCGACGTATAATCTGGCAAGTAACCAGAGTAATGGATGGTAAACACTTCCCCCTTCAAACAACGAGCGTATCAATTACGAGGAGTCACAATTAAACATTTATATTTATTTCAAATGTGGGCAGAACAAAGTAAATAATTATTTTACAAGAACCCATTCTTCAAAGTGATGTCTGTCACGGTTGAAATTATTCGCTCCCACCGTTGGGATGGGGAAAGAATCGGATTCCCGTTCGTCTGGCGTCACGACCGAAGAGTTCCGAACCGAGAGAGCACGCACGGGAGCAACGATGGCGACGGACACGAAGAAAGCCAGGAAAAATAAGAAGAACGGGAGTATGTGCGCGCGATCGACCCCTCGGTCTTGGTGAGTACGTATACACAATCCTTCGCTGGACGCTCGAAGAAGTCTATTTCAAACAAAGGTGAAGCGGTTCTGAAGCAAAAACGAGGTGCTGCTTCCGCCATTGACTCGGAGGTTCAATCATCATGCTGCGATAGCTCTCGCCTTAGGTACTAGCAGTAGTCATTCGGGGGAGGTGATCGACAGCTGAGATCATTTGCATCATTTTGTGTTTGCATTTAATGTCGGATTACAATTAATGGTCGATAGATATCGACGCACCGACTAAGCTGCAATGAGAACGTAGTTCGAGAAAAGGAGTAAATTATCGAGCGAAGAACCTACACGTGATGATGATGAAACTTACTTATTTTTATCACAACTAACTCTTCAATATCTCTGTCCAAGAAATTAAAATTGCGATCCTCTGAATAATAGGTCGGTATAATGAGAGTCCATTCTCAAAGGTCATTAAGCCTCTTGACTCCACATCATGCTTTTCTCCAGCTGTAATCACATTTACCGCACCACCAGCTTAACGAAACCGATCTCGATGTAGCAAAAACCAAAATTTGAGCAACAAAAAGGCATTACTTTAAAAAATGTGCGTTGTTTTGCTTGTTATAATGTTCGTACTAATATCAGTAAATAATTTTCTTAATTCCTTATAGGTAGATATATGATGTATCTTGAGGTATAAAGCACAAAGAAAGACCTTTAGATGGTACCCTTAATACAGGTTCTCCTTCAAGGCTACTTAATTTACTCACACATTGTTAGCAACTTTTCTGTTGAGTAGTAAACATTATGCCAAATATTATGTTAATTTACGAACAGGTACTCGGAAATATATAAATATCCACTCAAAGGCAAAGACCGATTCTCAGGCGCATATAAAATGAAATCTGTTTTTATTTTACTGTTCTCCACATAAAGTAGGATAATTGTGCCTTTCACTAGGTGCCTTTCACTATTGTGCCCTTCTGGTGAGAAAAGGGAGTATGTGCTGCTCAAGAACGAAGCAAAAACTCAAAACCCTGGGGAGACGTCGGTTTTCTCTTTGAAGGGAACTCTAAGCTTCCATTAAAATTTCAGAATAATAATAGACTCCACTAAAAAGAAAATAAGAAAGAAGAGTTCGACCTTGAGGTCAGTTACATCAGCCCCATTCGAGGTTGGGCAGTAAAACTCGTTACGAGGGAAAAATAATCAATAAAAGTGATAATCAGCGATAATGGAAGACATTTAAAAAGCTGCCTAAGCGTTAAAGGACCTATGATCGCGCTATTCCAAGAAGAATTCTCTTGATTAGGAGAGGCCTCATTTTTACCAGCGAAGTGACGCGATAAGGAATCTTATGTACCAATACGCCGATGCGTAACAGAAGTAAAAAATCCTCTTTTTGATTCTTGGATGCCAGTAAAATGCATTTTGAATATTACAATGGAAACAGCTGCATGGGAAATAAAAAAAAATATGGTGCATCTATTGGATCAAAGAAATTACTGCAATTACTTAACTTAATTAAATAACATTAACTAACTAGAAAAAGGGAGCCTGTGATATAATAGCTCCGTAGACTTTGAATTTCATACGTGAAGCCCCAACAACATTTGATTCAAGTTCTTGTACTTGAAGTACTTCCGGGACCATCAATGGAAACGAAGAGAGCAGGAGGAATGCAACAATCTTGTTAGCATGAAGGTGAATGCAATTATATTGAAGGAGTACTGACGAAACGAACCCAATAGTTAAAGAAGAGCAATAACCGGTGGAATTCGATGACCGAAATATTTGTCCTGATGCCTTAGTTCTCTGCCTAGATGTAGGTATGTACTATTTCTTCAACAAATTATTCCACTAAAACTCCCCTTATCCAATAAGCATGTCAGTCTATACCCACAATATTGTTTTTGTAGATTTTCTGCAGAACCTACGCTTTTTATGGTTGAGGCGCGGTAGTGCAAATGCATGTAAAATGATAACGGAAAGTAAAACCAGGGAGATATTTTGGATTCAAAAGAACATGCGAAAAGAGACAATGCTTCCAATTGTTACACTGCCTTCTGAACGCACGGACATCGATAATTCGACAGCAGGAACGATTAAGTACACAATTATGCAGTGCTCTGGAGAACATAATTGATGACTCATCATTTAATCGTAAAAATTTGGTTGGTTCTTAAAATTGCAAGCGGTTTTTAGCTATAAAGAGACTCTCAAGGTCGTCCAATATATATTATGGAGGGTCATTTGCAAGCGAAGGTTATAGCTAATAACGGATGGATGAATTGAGGACGACAACACCACAAAACATTTTAACTTCCCTCAAGGAAAGGAGTCACCATCGCCAGGATAATAGCAGGCCTCTGGAGATTGTTTAAGGATGGAAATTCACTAATTGTCGCATTAAACGGGACACTAATTGGATAAAACATTCGAGAGCGGCATACATTTAAGAGCGAGATTTTCGGAAAAAGCGTGACCGATTTATAAAAGATGAATATCAACTTGATCGTAGCCTTCATTGAATTGTGACCGACATCCTACATCTCATTAGTGGATATAAAGAGTAAAGTAATACGTGCAGGGGCGAGAAATAATCATTACCTACAACCCAAAATGGCCGCGTACTCAGATCATATATGCGATAAATTGACCACTGAACTCTAAGCCAATTATGTTTTGTGAAGTCATTTATCTCATTAAGCTCCTTCGTTTCGCGGAACAAACGATATTCGGCTAGGCTGTTTGGAATTCCTCCACTACGAAGGTACTCTATTTTTTTACCAGGTGTTACAATTTGTCAAGACTAGGGTCGTGAAAATAAAATGGTTCCAGAGAAATTCATTTTTTCTTAATTTTTCCTTAGAATAATATATCGATGGTGATTGGAATATCATTAGCTAACAATTGATGAAGCCGGTAACTTTCCCAATTCACTGTCTCCATAACTTAGCGTCCCAATTTGCAATTGATATGACCACGGGGACAAAATAAGAGTAATGGTAATTAATACGTAACTCAAGCCGCCTCTATGATCCACGTCTTATAAAATAACATCAAAGGACTCAAAGGTCATTAAGTAATGATTCCAGAATTCAGTTTTTTTCTGCGGCGATTCCTCATAGTAAAACGCATTCAGCTTCCAGAAAAGCTTATCTCCATTCATCTTCCCACTTTTCCAAGATAGAGGCTCTTTTGTGAGTATCTTCCCGAGAGGCATCTACACCGGGAGAGCTAGGAACGCATCGGGAAATCTTAGGTAAAATATCCGAATCGACTTCACCTGGTGAGACTCTTATTCACCACGGGATTCAAAGCATTCTCTCTTCCATTCCACCCACCCGGCCTTTTGCTCACATTCCTCTCACACCCACTATTTCCCACCCTGCGAGAAATATCAACCGAGCACCACTCAAAAGGGAACACGTGAGCACAAGAGCCGACCCGAGCTTCCCTTCAACCCCCGTCTCCTTTCATCCTCTCCCCAAATTCGTCCACTTTCCCTTCATCCTCTTCGCCTTCTCCTCTCCTCCACCTTCTCCCATTCTCCATCCGCACAGGGCAGTTCCTCTCGCGTGACAAAAGGCGCCCACACCTGGCAGATTGGCTCTCGCAGGTATTTCGAACATGGGCAGCGAAGAGTGGAGGGGGAGGATGAGTGAAGGACTCGGGGGAGTGAATAAAATGAGGGGAGGCAAAGAAGGCTCTGAGCTACGCTGGGAAACGAATATCCCGTACGTACACATCTACATCTACATAATACCCTGCAAGCCACCATAAGGGTTGTGGGCAGGGGGTGAATTATCGCCAAACATGCACTACATATTAATTGCATAAAAAGGATCAGTAATAATATAATAGTCTAAACTTCCCTATTTAAAAAAAGATAAAAATAGCAGAGCAAGCATGCAAAAACATACTGTTAGTTGGGTTAGCTTAAATTCCTTATACCAACATGCAACTACCTATGCTATCCATTGATACACTCGTATTGGATATATTTACCACTATTCACATATCGCATTCACGCCGGTGCATCGATAATGTGATAAAATTGAACCACCTTTCGAATCAAGGCGCAACAAAGAGCCATACTTATTCGCACTCAACTGGACCACGGAATATGCATCTCCTTTTGAATTCATATGGTGCACAGCAATCAACTTCGCGTAGGTATACACATAACTCAGACAAATTAGCAGATTACCAAGCACATGAAAATTTGAGTGGAAAGATTTTCGAAGAATAAGAAATCTAAGCAGATTATTATTATGTGAGGTGGCCGAAGGAGAGAACAAATTGAAGAAACATGTAATGAGGCCACATCTCGGATGACAGTGGGAATGGCAAGAAATATATTAAGGGACTCAGGCCGACTGAAAAGTCGTAAATCAAACGGAGAGGAAATATGACCATAAGAAAAGGACAGTATAGAGTTTGAAATAATCTATGTGGAGCGAGTTGCTACATGCCTCCGTAACCTGAACCCTGTAAGACTTGATGAAATCAGGAGTTTGGAACAGGTTTAAGAAACACGTCACAGGGAGCGTGGAACCATAAGGACCATTGCAAAAAAACGATTTTAAAGCAATCATGGAAGTAAAACGACAATCGGCATTTTGCAAGGGATGCGGAGGTGTGCTGCGTAGATAGAAGGAGCTGGCGATATTCAAATACGTAAAGCTGAGTGGAACCATCCCATCAAAACCAATACACCCTCTTAAGGATTAAAACAGTTTATAAAACAGCACGTAATATCGAGCGTATAACGCATATTGGATACACAACGCAGGACATTTCATATGCTGCATCATCGTATATGATAACCAAGAGGGAGTATTCCATTAAAATCCACCTGAACCCTAGAGTACAAAAGATAGTAATTTCGAATGTATTAGAACCACCATCCACATTTCACGCCATCGCCTAATCCATCATGCTGCATAACATCGCAAAAGAATGGATTGTATACCCTAGCCAATCGAAATCCCACGGAAAAATTGCATCGACATCGCTTCATACTGCACAGGTCTGCAAGGTGGCGATTGGCAGTCATCACGGGGAAGGGATGGAGGGAGAAGGAGTTCGAGGACGGGGAGGCAAAAAAGAGTCTGGCGTCAAGGAGAATCCAACACATCTCCTCCACCTCTCCTTCGTGCGTCCCATCTCGTGTTCCTCCTGCTCACCGCCGGGAAAGAACCCTCCCTCCCTGCCTGTATCGGAGCAAGGAACTCCTCGTCCTCTTCTCCCACCAGCACCCTCCTCTCGCAACCCTCGGGCGATCAACTGACTTCTCGACGGCGTTATTGCCCCAATTTTTTCCCCTTCCGTCCCTTCTAACAGACGACCTCCCGGCCACCGCACGCAACCCTTTCTCCACTTACGTGATGGGTACGCGAGTATGACTTCGAGTGTCGCCCAAAACCCCTATCCAACCCCTGCCGCAACCCTCTCCTCAATGCCCTCGGGTATCCCTCCTCCCGTAAAAAAATACATGTACGCCCTCAACGAAATATGGTCATTATTTTTAAGACAACAGTTGGCCAACAGCTGACATCTGATTTTGATTGCGTGCATTTTCTGTCGCAAAAATATAACCTTCATGCGCACCTTTTCGTGGATACGAGCGTGAGTGATAATCAATTAAAATATAAATTGAGAACAAAAATCGAATGCGAGTAGGCACGGTAAACGCTAAAAGAGCTGATTAGCGTCGGATTTCCAACGCCGACCAGCAAATGCACCTGCCCTCAAGTTCCTCAAGACTTCTCTCAGTTTCTTGCCCCGACTGCCTTCTCTTCGCCACAAATGGCATGTCCCAACGCGGCTATCTTCGCTCTCCTTACTAGTTAACGGTCGCTAGGTGCATTAGCGAGTTCAATAAGGAAACGGGGGGAGGTAAAGAAAGGAGCAGAGAGACCTGTCCGAGGCACTTTTTTCATCTCGCTCGTTTCAAAAGAGGCCATGGCATCCGCCGCCTGAATCCTTCTTCTCCAGCACTCGAAAGGGATGAAGGAAAAAACTGGAAAAGTAAACTCGAAATGGCCTGGAGCCATCCTGCTTTTTTTTCTTTCCAGTGACCTCTGAGAAAAGGGCAAAAACCCCTGACTTTTGAAATCCTAAATGAGGGAGACACTGCTCACTGGCACTATTCATTCTTTTTTAGATCCCAGGGGGTGGATTTTCCTCCGCCTGCAATCCGAAATTACTTACGGCCTCGATGCGCCGAACAAAAAGGGTGAGAGCGGAATTTCTGAAACATATTCGACGCCGGAAATGCATAGCTAAAACGACATCTTAAAGAAATCCGAGATATCTGACGACAGCAAAGTTCAGTCTGGCAGTCGAGCCATCATTTATGTGGTTTAAAGTCCCCAGTAGAAATTTCAGATAACCGATTGAAGACCTCGATTCTGAATATGGTAAATACGGTAATATGTGCACATACTGCGGGTGCAAGTAAATAATGTCCATATTAAAGCCACTCGGTTATGCAATGACGAATCCCATGAGATTTCATCTCTTTTGGAGAGCATAGCAGATCAGTCGTCAGTAGATATTTTTGGGGTACCTATCAAGGTGAGAAAATGTAGCCTCGAGAATTTTCTAAAATTTTCCCTTTCAGAATTTTCCCGCGCTCTGCCAACTGCATTTACATAATACCTAGCAAGCCACCATAAAGGTGTGTGGCAGGGGGTGAATTCACCCCAAACGCATTACATATCAAGCAAGAAAAGGATTAGTAATCATATTCTAGCCTATACTTCACAATTTAAAAAAAGATAAAAAAGGTAAAGTATGCAGCAAAACATGCTACTAGTTAGGTTAGCTTAAAGTCGTCATATCAACATGCAACTACCTATGCTATCCACTGATACACTTGTATTTATACTATTGGATATATTTACACCTATTCATATCCCTAATTGTACGAGGAGAGAAGGACATTTGAATTTGTCATAAAAAGTTAGTGGTTCACGAGCTTACTTAGCGGAAGTTTGGAAATCAATTTCTCAAATGTTATGATTGGTCCAGTCTACCATAGTAAGTTGGAGTTCGCAAAATATTTAATATTATCTTAGGATTTAGTTACGAGATTAAGTCTAAATTTCAACCTACGGTCTGATAATGATTCCAATTTTAGTTCATCTAATAGACTGGTCATGCGAATATAGTTATCGTACCGTCCCTTTACAAATCTTGCCATCGACATATTACAAATATATATATGAAAGATGATGAAATTTCAGTATGAAAACACAGGAGACTGTTCGACCGCCTATTTGTAAACCAAGCAAAGTAACACGTAACGAAGGTATTCAAAAATGTAATTGCTACGACAAATGGATGCTAACTTCATGAGTAAGCCTCCCTAGCAGTGAAGACAAGAGGACGATAAATGATGCACCCACGTGAAAAGGAAAGTGCGCGTTATTTACACAATTCAAGCTATCTGTGACCCGGCGACCCAAGAAAAAAAATACTACGTTTACCGAGGAATCCCAACCCGATGACCGATAACACGTAGCTAGACAAACGGAATTAATAGAATGATAGCTGGTAACAGTCCTTCTCATAAGAGTTTATCATTTATTTCTGGAAGTAGTAAAAGCATCCATGAAACGGCCACGAACGAAACGACCCGGCGATAGGAATCCCGCGCAAATGACATACGCTATTCTATTCGGAGAGAGTTCACGCTTCCTTCTTCCGCCTGTTATTATTCGGCGTCGCACAAGACAGACGAATAACGACGCGCAATGTCTCGGAAATCACTCGAGCGTCGCGGTTCTCCCTCCCGCCCCGCTGTTCAAGACAGCCCTCCCTCGCCCTCCTCCTCATTCCGCCTCACCCGCCACCGTTCTTTCAAACTCCCACCCCCACAAACCCCCACCTTCCCGTCTCCAAGACGACTTCGCCCCTTCCGTTCCACTTTCCCTAGACTCTGGTGCTGCCCCCTATGTAGTTCTCCGTTCGGCCGAGGAAGGGCGCGGAGAAATAACAACGCCCGCCATCTTTCCTATGCGGAGTCGTCGTTCCGGCCTCCAGGCAACCTACAAGCAGTCAGAGCCTTAATAACATTTCTCGGAAGAGTCTGCTGAACTGCGCGACAACACCAGGCATGAACGCTCAATAGAGCACATACTGGGAAAACAGAGAGGAACAATGATTCCGAGACACCACGGATGCGTCCTGGGATAGCAAAAGCAAACTGTTCACTGACTTTTTCCTCTTGTTTGAAAACAAATCTCTTTTAGAAAGATTCAACGCAAACAGATAATCAGCAAATGAGCATAGATTAGCGACAATATTTTTTAATGTTTGATATGATAGCCAACTCGATCTTAATAATCAGGAATTATAATCGAAGGCTCTCAAAGATGAGAAATAATTGAGGCGAAAAAGGGTTGAAATTATCGAGCTGGCAGACGAAATTTCAGAAACACAATTAATTCTAGTTCATTCGAACAATAATCAGGCAAATGATGGCATTAAAGGGATAGGCGAGGTTTTGATGGATATGCATTAAATACAATAACGCGCCAAGGTTATATTCAAAATTTTAGGTTATTCTTATTCAACAAATTTTGTACAAAACAATGCTGCATTAGCTACGCAAAAGCAAAGCAAATTTTCATAAGGTTGTGTTATGTGCATACAGGGCATTCTTAAATCTGTTACAAACATTATTTCAAATCCGCTTCGATCTCAAGTCGTTTAAAGGCCGCAACAAATAAAGCTAAGATAGATTGATATCATGTCCCTTCTTTGAAAAGCATCAACTATAAATGTTACATTCACGAGGCAAATCGATGGCATAACATCCAAACAGTACTGATAGGAGAGCAAACTATTCAATAGACTATTCGACAGATACGATCTCGTTTGACCAGCAAGTATATCAATATTTCTTCACCAATCCACATTATATTCGTGGATATGAATCATTAGGTCGCCCGAAGCAACAAAACATTTTTGGCCACGTCACAATTTTGGACACCTATTTCATTGCTTCTCGACCTAAAGACTTCCAAACTTCCAACACTTCAAAAAATCATTACAAAAGATAACACTCAACACACGTCCCCCTGTCCTTTCTCGTAAGTTTCCACCTTGGAGGCTAAATAGGCCAATTAAGAAAAAAAAAGAAACTACCAAATCTGGGGAAAAAATCTCGGATTCCATCCACAGACCGACTCCCGCCCAATCCACAACCTCCTTTTCACATTCATTTCCGTTGCGTTGGCCACCCTGTCCCCCACCCACTTTATCCCCTCCATCCACTTCTATATATCCCCCTATCCTCAAACTTCTCTATCCTCCCTCCCACAACCCCTCCCTTCTACTCGTAAGATCCGACCATCCTCCCACCCCCACTCATTCTCCTCACATACACATACCCTCTTCCCTTTTCGTCCCACACCACCCCCGATTGTGAACCACAACTTTCGCAGCGCGGGGGAGTGTGTGTGGTTGCCTGGTGAGTGCGGGTGGAACTCCTTCGAGGAGAGACACGGAGACGGCTGCAGCTGCGGCCTTCGAGGGGGTGCGCCCTGGAGCGGAACCAAGGGGAAGGGCGGGAAGAGAATGGGAGGAGAATGGGAGGAGGGGGAGGTTGCGTGGAGGAGAAGAATGGCTCCCGATATCGTCGGGGGGAAGGGGGCGAAGGGATGGTGGCTTGGACGGGGAGGAAAATCACAGGCGGGAGACGGTAAGCACTGGAGAAATTCCACCCAGAATTTGAAACGATAAAAAATCAAATATTCCCGCGATGCACGAAAAACCGAGGGTGGGGGGAGACCATAGTCTTGGTGGTCCTTCTACTTCATGAGAATGGGCACGTTTCAGTTCGCCAGAGAGGACCCAGTTCTCCACCAGCAGTAAACATACAAGCTTCAACAGAGTACTCAGCTCAACAGCGCTCGGCGTAGAGCTATAAAATGAGCTGGAATTTCATTTATTTAACACCAGAATCCTGCCAATCAAAAGTAGGTTATGGTGGAACGTTCCCACGCTACTTCTCCTATTACCTTCCCCTCGTTTCTCAGCAATATTTTATTCTCAACCTCGGCGTGTTTCTAACCCATCTCCATCCCATTCAAAACGCCTTTCTTTCCCTTACATTGGTCCTCTTATTAAACATTCTATATCTGTCTCAGCGGACTACCCTACAAGGCAACTAGACTGGTGCGTTCCTGGGAGTGAATCATCACCAACCGTGCATATCAAGATGTAGCATATTGGATAAGGATTTTAACAGAAGAAACACAAAAGAGAGAATACAAATCCAATAAGCCAATTGACTCTTTGGATTCTCTTCCAAGCAAAAACATCACCAAAGATGCACTACGTACGTTCTCGCAAATGTTTTGCTATTACTACGTGGGAAAAACTCAGAGTTATTTTGCTACAAGATGCTTAGAAAATACGGAACTACTGACTAAAATTAGTTAATAGGTACAGGAATTCAATTATGAATGTATATGTGTTAATTACTACAGGTATGCAAGAGGACAGTAGGCATGAATCTCTCTCCTCCCTCCGATATGAGACACATTCTCTCATCACACACTTCCGCACCGTTGTACCTCCATTCTCGCAATACCAACTTCGGATTTTCTCCAGCTACTGCGTTCCTCCTGATGACTAGCATACTTTTTCTATCGTACTTCGATTATCTATCTCCCAACATGCATTTTAAACGCATCCAATCAATATGAACAAGGATAGATGCTTTGATTGCCCCAATCATCCAGACGGGAAGACATTGCTCGCTCGCATAAAACTCGGTCCATTTCTTCCCATCTCGAATTTTCTATCATGATTGCGAGGAAAATGGCAATAAAATAAATGACTTCACCATAGAAGGACTTATTACAGCTTAACAAATCTGGAATCAAGGGGATCAGTCCTTGTCGAGTTGCAACATGTTTTCTCAATTTATGGGGGCCAATTACATTAGCGTTGAATGGGAGAACTTGAGAAGAAAAATAAAGTATTCCAGAGAATAATCCTTGTCCAGTTATTACATGCGTGTCGGAAGGCTACTGCAGATAAATTACGATGTCGCACTGGAGCCAGTAGTAATCTATGAGCGAAGGAAGATCGCCGTTGTTAGTAGGCTAATTTCAACCGGATGTGCTCCCATCTTCAATATTGGCCACAACGTGTTGATAATTTTTCTTAATGAACAAGTAGTATAAAAGGAGATCATAGACGGGCATTTTATTCACTAACTCCTCGATATTTCCATCGCGTAAAATGAATAATGACTTACATCTACTAGCACCCAGTGAGACACGTCGAGAGTGGGTTGCAGCAACCACATGTTGCAAAACGTACGTTAATGCAATCAATATATTGATAAACTCAGATTTAAAATACTAAACACTCATTCACTTCCGTCCGCTTCAGTTCCTGCTCAAACTTTACCAACTTCGAGCAACGCTGGACGGGGACGATGTATCGTGTCCTGAAAAAATTCTTTCAACAAACAGCCTGCTCTGTCTCACATAGTCAACCTTAGGTCTACCTAAACAGGAAGTGGTCGCATATGCATGCGTGCGAGAGACAGAGCGTGGAAAGACTTATAACGGCGCTTCATATACTCGCTGTTAATTCAGAGACATATCGTCACCCAGCCAAAATTTTACGGAAAGCACAATATAAATTTTCGAACAAATTTGAGACCTGATATTTAAAGTCGATCCCAAGGAAATTAGGAAGCAACTCAACATTTGATTTACAGGCCCGCAAGGAGCAAATATATATTGGGACGAAATTTCCTACACCATGAGAGGAACTAGATTGCCTTATAGCCTTAATAATATGTCCAGAGTTTCTGAGAATACATCAATGTAAATGGGAATCAAACAAACTATTTATTATTCACCCTTGCAGTAAACAGTTTGGTACATAGTTACATAGACAAGCCATTAAATCGAGTCAACCATGTAGGAGAACAAAAGAGTGATTGATACAATAAAGCACGAAAAGGAATAACTTACAATACAAGAAATAATAGGCTTGCATGTGCTTCCTCTTTATTTGCCTCAACCAACCATCGTTTCATCTACTCCTCGGATTATTTTAAAAGGGAATAGTCATTATAAAATCTAATTACACATAGAAAAACTCCTCTTACGTATGAAACACAACGTACGGAAACTGCAAAATGTCGCCACTTACTGAATATGTATATTTTTATAGCTGAATTTAAACTTAATGATTCACATGAACAGGAAAGTAACAGTCTCTTTCAGAAGCAACTAGTAGCCTCGGACATATATGTTCCCTTATCTCACCTAAAAAGGATTCGAATACCATTCTCATCAAAGGTAAACTCGACTATTCCCTCCCAACAGAACAATCAAAAGAATATAATAAATATTCAAAGCCTTTGGAAGAGAGTTGGGGCTATCATATGCGGGACCACGGATATTCCCTGCGCGTTGTCACCATCCCTTTCCGCGAGGCCTTCATAACGAGCTTCTTCATTGCGCTTGTCGATTTTTTGTCTCACTGTAAAAGTTGTAACAACCGACTTCAAGTATCGGATAAACTTCAAAGAACAGCGGCGCGGCCACTTTCGATGGCTTTCATACTTCTCATCTTCCGCTCCTTCCTTCCGTGCCCTGTCCACTGACATTGGCGAACAAAATTGGTGATCATTCCTTTAAAGATAGCCGCTCACGTAAGTTCAAAGGATAATAGTCTGTCAGATTTTTTTAAATATCCTTTCTAAATTAACCTACAGTCAGAACCAGGCCTGTCTTTGATCATGCCTTGTGAGGCGATGATAAATATGTAGTACTTCTCTGAGTATCGCATAATGTGAGCAAATATTCTAGTTTGCATTTTTCGTGAGTTCCACTATTTCTTTTGACTTTCTCGAGCACTACAACACATGAGAATTCTACACTCTATTGATACTTCTCCTACTATTGCAAAATTTCGAACACACAAATTGGCAACCAAATATTTGCAAATCACAACTTAAAATCATGTGTTACAGTAATTGAAGAGTGCTTCAGGGTTTTCCTCCGCGTTGGCTAGTCCTTATGTGACGACAGTTTCTCCAGCCATCCTGCTGGAGTCTTCAGGTCAGTCCACTTTTGACCTGAAGACGCCAGCAGGATGGTTGGAGAAACTGTCGTCACATAGTGATGAGCCAACGCGGAGGAACACCAGGAAGTCCTCTTCAATTATGATAAACCCCGCGGAAACCTCAGATCCATCTTGCGTTACTGGTTCAAGTGAATTGCATAAACAGGGAATTGGTGGCACAAACAAAAATTGGATACAAGTGGGTGTATGACAGATTAGTGTAGGAAAGATATGATACAAGTTCATTGATTCTGATGAATACTTAAAGGTATGGATGGTGTAATTTAAAAAAAAACCTGAGGGGGGCCATTATAGCCCAGGAGCCCGAGTTCAAAGCCTAAGAATCTTCGGAGAGCTCATCTTTGGTGTCTTGCCAGGGCAAAGAAGAATAATACTTCTTGTAAAACCCTGGACGACTTCCAAGAACCATATCCCATTCACATAGAGCAGAGCTTAGAGGTGCAAGGGTGCGTCCCGTGCCTACCAAACTGAATCTTGAAACTGAGATTGCGGTTGAAAGCAAAAGGTTCTGAGGAGGTGGTAGAGACGACAATAAATACGGATGGGGTGAAAGAAACGGAGGGGCAGTGGAGAAATATTCCAAGAAAATAAAGAAGCCATCGCTTTCATCGCACCACGGGATGGTTTACGATTCGAGTCAAGGCAAACGCCAACTTCAACGCCGTGTTTAACATACGCATGCATAATGAGGCGTTTACGATCGTCAACCAAAAACCTCAGCGACTCTCCCAAGTTAAACCGGTTCCAAATCTCACGTCTCATGTCCACGGTTGGCGCTATCCTACGCGCTTCTCGATCCCCGTTCGTCAATCATGGATCTTCTTTGTTGTGTGCCATGCGGTGCTTTCTTCTGAACAGTACTTTCTTCTGTTTGACGCTGCCACTAGAATGTAAGCAATTCAAATAGCCAAAGTCGGTTCCACTTGGGTGTTCACGCAATGCTGCTTAATTGTCAAACATCGAAGAAAGTCCGTCATTGCCGACGCAGCTTCCATTTGAAAACTGATTGTAAAATAATTTAACATACCAGCGCATGCAAGGTGTCTCAATGATCAATTTTTCAGTTCTCCAACAAATTACTGCTTCCATTGAGGTAGACAGGGTTAATAATTGCCCTACTCTGATGTTGTTCCCGTAATGTGAAGTCACCACACGAATGTATACGAGTTGTTGGCTAGCTGAGATTCAACAAAGAGAGCCGAAGGTTGCCGAAGAGGATACCATTCGTGACTTGGTTCGTTCGTCTGTGGCTATAATTGCGGACTTAGGCTAAGACTTATTCAAATACAATAGTCATTAGGAATCACCCATGCTTTAATCCCAATTGGAAGAGCCTAAAATCCTTTATGGCTAAAAACCACACCAATAGCGAAAAATGGCGATAAAAGTTATCCTTAATTAGACAAACAAATAACCCGCATTTAATGAACGCATGAAGTTATCGAATTCAAGTTTCCTTTTTCTTTCTTTTCTGTTATATTTCAAGCTTTAAACAGTGATATGAATTTTATTTCTCAAAACAGAGGAGTAAGAAGGTTGTCATCAATATCTACTGCAGATCCCAACGTGGCACCTCTAAAAGATCCATTAATTGCAATATTCGCTGAAGGCAACATAGAAGAATAAACTCACTGGCATAAACTGCTGCATGACGAATTCGTACACCCTTACAGGAAAATCGGGTTGGTATAGTAGCTAGGGTATATACTTATCACACTTCGAGGGTCCGGATTTGAATTCTAGAATGTCAGAGATTATTTATAGTTAACCAACCCCTACTTCGGTACTTTGTCGAGAGCACTTATTCAGACCTCCATCCATCGGATGAGACGTAAAATTGTTGATCAATTTACGCCCTTTATTTAGAGTAAGTAATGCCGACGCCTGGGCCTTGATCATGGATCTTCATAACGCGTTGCGCTAGCGTTATCGTTATTTTTTTATTTAAATTATGTCAGAGAGAATATGATCTCCATTCTTCATTTTTCGCACAGCACTTCAAATCGCTTATTATAATCAGTGGAGCAAATTTTGTATACGGTTATTGCGCTGCGCTACTCTAAGGGTAAGCGTTAACGATAAAGATTGCAATAACGCGAAAGATAGATCCGTGATTCCACACCTGTTTACTCTCCACCCTTTCTCACCTTTTCATTCCATTTCCACCTTCCCTACCGGTCTGCAGCGATTTTAAGCACGGAAACGACTTGAGAGAGAACAGATGATTGACAACAAACTCTATGATGGTCTCCTATCTGTGAAGGCAGCGCCACGGCACGTAATTGTCGAATGTAGACAATGAACGGCTCAAGTGAACGAGCGCGTGAATGATCGGATTCGGACCTCGAGGAGACAGCATCGTCGCGCCGGAAAGACCCGAAAAAGTAAGAGAATTCGAAGCGAGCGGCTTCTGTCTGGCTTCTTCCCTCCGCGCAGGGAAGGACAACAACGTTGAGTCGCGCGACCGAGAGCGACGCACGGGCTCTCTCCGCACGCACGCATGGGAGGAGAGAACGACCTCGACGAGACCTGCGTCCTTCCTCCGCCGCCCCCGAACCAACTCTCTCCCCCTCACCCCTAGGCGATTCGCCCCTCCTCACTCCACCCCCAAACGACTCATTATCTCCACCAACAGTCGCTCGCTCTCCCACGCAGGGGATTTCCCTGCGCGGATCCAAAACAAACGCCCGCGATTCGAACGGATTTTATTTTCCTTTGAGGCCGCGGCGGAGAGTCCAGCGGAACTCGGGAAAGGAAAATTGGTGGAGGAAGGTCGGTCGGCGCGAAACAAAGCCGACAACGCGGGGGATATTTCATGGAGCTGGTCATCCAAGGCGTCATAACAAGGAGTAAAATAATAGTTGAATACAGCTCCGAGCACGATTCGAAGCTGTATGGAAATGCAAGCCGGGGTAGTTGTTTAAGACTAAGTTAAAAGGTGCGATATTAAGTTTAGAAGCGTGCCGCCGGCTGCGAGAGTTTGTATCCACCGCACAGTAAAAGTGTGAAGCAAGAATATATCTGAACCTATAAAAAATACATGATACCTTTTAATGCTGTTCATTTGACGCATTAACGGTTTCGATGCTATTTATATCACCTTACAATGGTGATATTCGGCAACTGCACGGACGCAAACCTGATCTCCTATATTGTTTCAAGTCTGCCAGGCACTTCAGACCGGAAGGAAAGGTACAAGGATGGGAATGGAAGGGTAAGAAAGAAGGGTGAAGAGAAACACGGCGTGGGCTTTAGCCTGCTCTTAACAAAAGTCGTCAATGGGACCATGGTTAAAAATCCCATCCATTGGCCGTAGTATTGAACTCGAATTGCTCGCCGTACAACACGCAATTAGGTGCCGGTTTACCAGAGGAAAATTTCTTACACTCTGGATATTCGAACCCAGGCCCTTGGAAAGTAAGGCAATTATTACAACCACCACACCAACGCGACACCCCCGGGATGCAAACCGGGGCAATCTAAGTCCTGGGGGTGTGCTTGAAACCCTCGGGATTTTCTCAAATAGGTTACCAAGCTACAAACACAAACTACTGCACAAGCTCGTTCCCCAACGAATTCCTTTCGGCAGGGAGTTACTTCCATTTCACCTCTGCTGCTGATGAATCGACCCCTGCCTCACACACGCTAGCGGTGGCAATTAGGGCACACGTAGATTGGAAGGGAATGGGAGATTTGAGCGACTATATCACGAAAGTTCTTTGCTCTTCCAAAAACGAACCCGCCTAGTGCCTCGTTCATTATTTCGGGAGGAGCCATGTGCTCAGGAGAAGCTCCATTGTCGCCGTCGCACATGCTCAGCGTACACGCCGTTTAGGCAATAAATTTCCGGTCATAATGAAGACGCGAGCCCATAAGTTGGCGGCGGCGCGGCGTGCTCCAAGTCCATCACGCTCTACGAAGGGAGCCCCAACAATAGAAAGCAAGCGAGCTCCTTTTTTTAAAATGCCGCGCCACGCCTACTGCACGAGGGCTCGTATTTACACGCGTTATTTCACTCCTGCCGGATAAAAAGGGGGCGTTCGTCGTTTCCATAGCAGGGACGCCCGGACAATGGCGGAGGACACGGGAGCTATTAAATGCTGAAAGACGATAACACGACGGGGTATATGTAGCCGCGTTAAATGATCCACGTAAGAGACCAATTAGCAGCGAAGTCTCATAAGGATCCCGAAAGGATGGAACGAAGGCTCTCCCATAATGGTGAGCTGTTTGGAGGGGCACTTTAGATGCCGTTCATTCCATTTTTTTGCCTCGTAATCTAGAGCGGTTCGCAACGAATTTCATGCTCGGATTAATTAAAAAGGATCCTCGTCTCCCCACGTCATTCCCAAGGGCGAAACAGTAAGAACGGTATAAACCGAGCCCCACTCACTTAGAAGAACAAGGGTGAAAGACTGAGACAGAGAGAACGGGGAGAGATAACGCTTTAAGCTTCCGCCCGTGGTCACTCAATTTAGGAGGACGAATTAAGGAGAGGAGAGAACGAGAGAGAGAGAGAGAGGGAGATGATGGTGGGGAACACCTGCAGCCCTCCTCGGCAATCGTACTCAATGACGCCGTAGCGCTTCCCTACGCCGCTGTCACGTCCATTAAAACCAACAGCGCGGAGAAAGATGAAAAGGCCGGCGGCCAGGATTAAAAAAATGAACATCGACGTAGATGACGCTAACGCGATAATAAAGATTCATCCCCTTCCGAGCAGAGAAGACTGCGATTTTGACTGGACAGAAGAATGGCGTTACAAAATGAACGCCTGTTCCATTCCGATCAGATCAACAAAGCTCAACGAAGAAACAAACTGAACAAGAAATTGAGCGTTTAAACTCCTGAACCTAAACTGGAATCTTCAAAAACTTTTTGGCTACCCAACATACAATTTCGATCACGAATTTACGATGCTTAAAACTTATAATTATTCCCACCCAATAAGAAATGCATGTAGTAGTAAGGCCCATGTAGTATAGGTATAAGTAATCTTGGAACGATGAATTGTAGCAAATAATGATGCCAAATAATTACGTTTTTGGGAACCGCATTACAGGTGAGCATTAACATTGACCTATCCCAGTGGACAAAAGTCAGACGGAAGCTGAAGAATGCTATGAAAAGTAAGCCGAATTGGTGATTGGGCAGGAAAAATCCCATCTTGTGCATAGCTTCTTATAGTAAATATTTGTTATGGCATGCCATATAGAAACAGCCTACACAATTCCTTATGGAAAAAGCATGTAAGACATACGTTTCCCACATATAATCTCACAGTTTTCCGTTTCACCATTGCAGAATAGGACTTATTCAAATTATTATAAGCAGGTATGTTCCTATTCAATGGTGATTCAAGCATCTTCCTACGCAAATCAGTATTTTGGCACCAAACTGCCAGTAAAGGCACTCCACACACTCGTAACATGCGTATCCTCTTTCTATTCCTAGAGTTACGTGTGTCTCTTCATGCTAATATTATCTAGCTTCCTACCTTCCCAAAATTCCCACATTAAAAGTTTTTTCATCTGCATACCTCACCCCCAAACGATATTTTTTATGCCTTTTCTAACTTATTTTCCAATAATCCCATCTTTTACCGTTTTCACGCTTCCGCCATCCTACACTTTACATTCTACGGAACCTTCTTTTACTTCCATTGCCGCACTTTCATATCTATCCTCTTGGCTTTGCTCTATTTAAAATAAGCTTATGTCCGTTTCACAGGAGGATTTTCATTCCAAATTGTACACATGAGCATATTGAAATATATGATCAGTGAAAATTCCATCTCGTGTTCAGCAACGATCGAACGGAAAACTTCCCGAATGCATGAACGACTGTGTGGAAAATAGACTATTTCCCATTTCCTCCATCCATGCTATTTCAACAATTTGACGCTGCTTCGAACCGTTTGGTTTATTTTTTATTTCGTTAATTGACCTTAAGAGTGCTTATATTAAATTCTCACACTTCCTAATCTCCTACACCTTCTTCTTTCTTACATGTGATATCTTCTTACATTTCCTAACTGCCACTGTCGCACGCTCCTACGTATCTTCCGGGCCTGAGGATAAGATTGAAACCTCTCTTCTCGGTTGAACAGCCTTTGAGTGCAAGGGGTGGGTAGGAAAGTGGAGAAGACGTCCCATGTCCACAACGGACTGGAGGCCTGATTTCAATCATCACGACTGCTCACAAAAATGGCGCCATTCGTTACAGGGGAGGATCGAAGCCGGGGCAGCGGAGACAGAAAGAAGAGGACGAGAAAGAAATCCTTCACCCCTTTCTGCTCCCCCAGGTCACCTCCCCTCTCACACGACATCTCACGCAGCGCCGACTTCCTTTGCTGGAGCAATCGTCATGTCCAGCCGCAACCTCGGCCGCGTCGGCAGACGGAGATTGACCGGGGCTCTCTCATTGCAGAAAGGGGACGACATCACGCAGGACCACCACCTCCCTCCTCCTCCTCCCTCGCCACTGCCTCCACCCCCTCCCTTCCTCACCGCGTCAGAGAACCCAGCTCCCGTGTGCCCCACATGTTACATCCACGGCCCTCAACTGCCGACATCCTGCTGGCTCATCTGAAGAGCAAGAGTACGAGTATGGAGACGGAAGAGGTGTGCGTGCGTGCGTGGGCGAGTGTGCGTGCGTGCCCGCATCTCCTCCTCGCCACGCGAAGAAAGGAGAGAGCGAAGTTTTCGAGGGGTGGCGTTGTTGGCGGAATATATCATAACAAAGGGAAACTAAAGAGGGTAGGAGACACATTTGAAGAAATAGCAGCATGGTGAACCAGGAGCCAAGTATAGGTGGATGGCGTAGTAATAGAATTAGGTGTTGAGGTGCTCCAACAGCCAAGGTTATGTATATCGCAACTTACAGCATTTCTTAGTCCTAACACTAATCTGAACGCGTTCACCAAAGAGTGATGGAGGGAAAGACAATAGAAACCTATGACACAAGAGGGGCTTCATGTTTTCATCCCATTTTCCAACGCATCAAGGTAGTACTAATATTAATAAAAAATATAATTGCACATTTATAAGGTACACACTGCTTGATGTCTTTATGTAGGAGTTTTAAAATTAGCCAAAGACTGAATTAAACGCAAAGCAGCAAATTTTTAGCATAATTAATACAAAAAGGCAAGTCTGGAAGTATTTATTTTATAAGAGTGCATACAGTCATCCAACATTCACGGAAGAAATACTAAAACAGAACGGTAGACTGCACAACTAATGCATAGGTTCTAATTGTAGGAGGTAGAAGGAATACCATGAAAACTCTGAAAATCAGAGCCAAACTTATCGCACACCACTTGAGCCACGACGGCCTCACGAAAACAGTCGTCAAAGTGAGTGGGAAGAAGCGCAAAGGAAGGACAAGAAGAAAATATTTAGAGCACTAAGTAAAAATGCAAAAGAGATAAATGATGTCGTCATGGAGAGGCTATCGGGAGAGCTCGGTCAAATCTTAGAAATTGTGGTAAGGGAATAGTAACTGCTACATCTCAGATGAATCCATACCACAGTCCAAAGTTAAGGAATTCAGGCACGTAGGCTTCAAGCGTTTGTAAGTCTGCCGTTATATAATTTGAACGCTAATAATTGAGAAAAGTGGACGCGATAAAAATCAGTGGGTACATTCAAGGCATCATATAGCCCTATAAAAGCGAGCTTGAAGCATAGAAAACTGAATGTTGACTTTAATACATTTTCCAGGAGGAGATGGGACACGTTAAAATAACAGTTATTCAGGGTGTAATTTGTGGACTAGTGTTCCATCCGCGGTGACTATGGTGTCCCGATAGTTTTCTACAAACAAAATTTCATACTAAGCAGGCGTCAAAATGCTTCAGAAGAATTAAGAAAAATGATTCTTCCTTCCCATTTACAACTTTAGGGGATAAAAGGTGGCAACACTATCCAAAACACAATTCTTAAGTTGGGTAATTAGTCGATATTTCCAATGAAACTTTAAATCAAGCTTTCCCCTACAAGGTAGATAACTTTCCCGCTAGGCTAAAAAGTCTAGACGACGCAAGAGCTGATTACATAGGTTGTCTTCACTAAAACATTTATGAATTGCCGAGGGGTCGCAAGACGTTTGATGCAGTCGACACATCGTTGCGACGGAGACACAAAAACAATTCCTCCAAACAATCAACTACATTACGCACCAAACGGAAGGCCGTGTTTTTGTTGAGCGGCCCGTCTATTTACTGCCGCAGACAACGTGGGAATTTCAGCAGAGAGAAAGAAACTACGTGGAAGGAGAAAATAAAACAGGCATGCGAAACAAAAGAAATGGAAGGAATTTCTTTCCGTTGTAACCGGCCGCTGTTTCTCCCACTACCTTGGCGCTCATCTCCTTCATTTCACAGTAATTTTTATTGCTTCCCCGACCGACTCACTGAGATTCCGCTGCACAACCTGATGCTTGCGGATTTTCATATTCTTCTTTTTCGGAAAACCGTTTCCAGATACAGACCCGCGGGGAGGTTCACCTTGAGTGCCTCAGCATGCATACAATCAATTATTTCAACGATGAAATGGCTCGTAGTTTGTTTCTGTCATTCTCTCAACTCATATGTCCTCACTATCAAGTATTAACTCACCAGAAAACGTTTTATACAGGATGGTTAACAAATTTGCTGACAGTGGTAGAATACATACATACCCACGTGATACATTTCCTTAATAGCAATTTTACCAATGCTCCTACCTGTAGTTATATATATTCACTCTGCTCTCAGAAGGAAATTATATTGTGATGATTCATTTTATCTTAATCATGACAATTAATAGTTTATAATACCCAATCTACCTCTCAAAAATTCATTTAATACCTCAATACGAGTTGTTTCACCAGAAATTCTCTCGTGAATGCAGTGCAAGAAATGATAGAAAAATTTCATAAAAGATAATTAAAAGAATAAAAGGGATTCCATCCATTGTTATCCACACATACGAGGCCGATCACGAAAGAAAAACAAATAACTCATATCAAGGGGTGGAGTCAAAGTCGGTCAGATGCGGAGGGCGAGGTAAGAGCACATCGTTGGGGGGAAAGGAAATCTCGGCGGGGAAGGAAGACATGAAGGGAACATGAGAGACGGATACAAGGAAAGGGCCCGACGAACCGGGCGTCTCATCACGCAACGTTCGTCCGATGACTCAGCATCTGCTCTGTCACCCAGTGATTCGGGTTTTGGCCCTAAAAACTGAACAACCACCAGGGCCAGCGTCGTAACCGAACTCGAGAGCCACGGGAGGTCCAATGTGATTAAATTCACTCCAAAAACAGGACAGAGTGGATGAACATGAGACTTGGCTCATGAATACTCGTGCACTGACTCACCGGACATCCTATCGTTCCTCAGCAAGAGGCAATGTAGCCGCCTTATTTTATACCTTAATTCATTGTCCTCACGTAGAGGACGCACGCATGCCAAGTACACTGCCCAACGAATGAGAAATCAAGCAGTAGATCCCTCGACGACTAAACAGTCGCTCCTGGACTTCATTCAACCCTTCCGGGCCTCCTCATCCCTTGGACCAGCTAATTACACACGTGCGGCTCACACGAGTTACCTCTGGAGGTATCACGTCCCTGCCGACTACCGCCACACTGTGTCTCTGGACTCGACCGCTTACTGCGCCTAGACGGCGCACAGCGAGGAGGCCGCGGGCAATAAATCAGAGGAGGGGGATCGCCGCCGTGCTCTCCGGGGAGAGGAAGGAAGGGGACATTAGCGGTGATGGGAAGAACAAGGAGGTTGGGGCGTCAGAGCCCAGATGGCCGCGCTCCCGCAAGGAGGCCGCCGCTAAGGTGCCCACGGGGAGGGAACCCTCTTCGGGAATAATTGAGAGCGTGGGCGGGCGCCTGGAGACTTAAAAACACAGGAGGCGATCGGAGGAGGCTCACGCGATGCGGGAGATGGGATTAACGGCCGCAGTGGCCCCTCTGAGATGCTGTGGAGAGACGTGACTGGAGGACTGGGAGATTCTCAACTTGCAGCGCCAATTATCGTCATAGGTGTCCTACTAAGTGGTGCGGTAAGTATCACACAGTTCATTGTACCTGGTTAAAGATTTTCATGATTTTTAAGGACCTTTCGAGGATGCACCGTTGTTGTCGCTATAACTGGAAGGCGACCGATTACGTAATTCGACGTTAGACTATTCTCAACTAAAGGCCCAAAGGGTCCACTGCTTCATGTTCCATCCGACAGAAGGGAGACTGAACATAAAAGTTCTCTCCACAGAGCACCCAGGAAGGGGCCGGTATATGACAAAAAAGTATGCCACTTAAAGGATTCGAACCATCGCCTTCGGGAAGCCAGTATTCCAGCCACCACATTCTTCCGTCGTAAACGATTAAGCAACCTAACTGATAGTCTGATGAGCTTCGCCACACACTTATCGCATCAAATGCTTACATCAATTGGTTATTAGACAACAGAGCATTATGAAACCATGAATACGTACATCCCTAATCACCTCTGGTACAGTCTTACTCATAAATATTCTCCTCCTTTCACGCTATTCAACAAAATAGTAAAACTGCAAAATGGAACCCAAATATTACCTACTATAGATATTCCAACGATTAATATAGGTTTAGAGAAAGATACAAAAATCACTCAAAGACCCGCACCCAGATATATCAATGTTTTCCTCATCTTTCTTTAGCTTCGGATTTTTTTCTTCTCTTCCGTCCAAAAGCAATATTTCTATCCCCACCTATACCTTTCTATTACCAAAAAAATGAAAATTATAATGCTTATCAAATAAAGGAATAGAAATGACGGCCGAAGAAGAACACTAGAATAAACGAACGCCACCATTCCTTGATTTGTCCTAAAATGATCATTCGTTCCCTGCCACAAGTTTTACTGCACGTTTATCGGGATTCCAGAGAATGAGAGACAATCGGAACGAAAATATTAACCTTCAGGGGACCCTTCGAGACTAAATTTTGTTCGGGGTTCGAACTTAAAACACAATCATTCACCTTGAATCTTTACGCCACCCATAAACAATTCGAGGGAGGGAAAGGAGAACGACAAAACTGGAAGCATACCAAAAACCAGACTCCGAAGTAAAGATATGTGTCTCCCGTCTCTTCTCTCCTGGAACGACGCCCCATTTCTCCCAAAAAAAGAAGAAAGAGTTTTGACGATTCCGCGGGCTTTCCAAGTTTTGAGCTCGTAAAGAAAGGCGCGGGGCGACCACAAAGGACTAGGGGATGAAAATAAAGGAAACGGGAAGGGCACAATGAAGAGTTTTTTGTGCAGTCCATCCCGCTCGTGTATTCCGCACCACTGACTTATCGTCGGGACGTGATCGGCTCCCGGTCACTCCCCCAACGTCCTCTCGAACGTACGTAGGTAGTAAGCAGGTAGACGTCTCCGAGCGTCGACGCCAGCCAAGATCATGTCTCTCCGTCGCCACGCAATGCCTCGCGGGTAAACTGGGACCTTTTCTTGACTCTGCTTCTCGAGGGCACACGCGCCCTCGGACTGTGAGAGGAGCACGAGACTCAAGAGGGACAGATATAAGTAATGGAATGGTTGGGTATTGTACTGGTGACGAACGTGCGGAGCAAGGGAAAGAGGGAAGAAGGGGAGGAACGAGGGAGTGGGAGGGAGGTCAGAGGAGGGGAAAGAGGAGGGGACAGTCATAGGGGGTAAGGTGCATTGGCATAAAAATGCGGACAAGCAGCATCCAGAAAAACGGGAGAGATACAAAAACTGTCGAAAGACATGTGAAATCCTGACAAAGACGGTGGACCTTGGAGAATTTGTACAATACCCGTGTGAATAACCTTATTTCTCGTTCTGCAGTGTCATCTTATAATTATTAATTTGGCTGCTACACAACCGATTAATGATGTACGAAAATAGTCTCTTAATTGCCCTTAAAGACTTTATTTCACTTACAAATACTGATTTCAACACACCATTTCCTTTGATTCAGCGTACTCTTTTCCTCGTTTAATAACTTCCTCTCCCCCTATCGTTCAACATTTTCCCACCGAACCCTTTTTCATGCATCCCATTGCCCCTAGTTTAGTGGAATGCCTACCATAGGATAGGATACCCTCCTATACACAATAATCTGCGTCGGTTGATTTCCTCAAAAAGTTGTCTTCCTTTCCTGACAATACACAAAAAATTTTAACTTTCTTTCTGCTCATCTGATTTTTTCAATACTTGCCCAAACAAAAACATTAAAGCTTCAATCCTACTCTCAGCACATCCATTTCGCATTGATTCCATAACGCACCACTTTTAATTTCAGAACCTAAAATATAAATGTCTGATGACATAATGCGGATGAGGATCGGAAGTGAAAGTAAGGATAAACCCACCTCGACATATCAAGTGAGGAGTACAGGGTTGCTTTTGTGAATAAGCCTTTCCGATGCTTGGTGATCTTCACCCCCTGCCACACACCCTCGCGGTGGCTTGCAGGGTATCGTGTAGATGTAAATGTTCCGAAGGCTCCAGTTTTTAATTCCGGCTATGGTATTAATTTTTCAGTGGTAAACCGATTCCAACATGATTGTTGTCTGGAGGGAACTTCGAGTTCAGCACTATTGCCATCGGATGCGAGGGTGAAACCCTTCGCGACATTTTTGAAGAGTAGACTATACCGATGCCGACTTTTACTCCGCTATACGTACGTTTCCTGAAATATTCTGACCTAACTGATCTCTGCACAGTTACCCATCCAAAATTAATATTGCAAATTACCTAAACTATCAATCGCCACTCCCTAATAACTAATAAAATGTTACGTATGCAGGAAAAGGATCGGAGGCCCTGAATTGAACTCAAGGAGAATGACTTCGGAGAATGAGACGATTCGAGGGTCAGCTGACGCAATGGCCCATCTCCGTCATCTCCCGCTTAAAATCGGTGGCGACTGATATTCACCCGCATTCGCTCCGACATGCAACCGCGGAAGGATAGAGATTACGCCTCCCCCGCATGAGGAGAGGGACTTAGAGGAGGCCGGTAGGTCGAGTAGTAGCGGGGACCAATGTAAAGGAAAGCAAAGGAGGAAGGGAAAGGGCTCAAAGGGTTGGGGAGGGCGGGGGAGGAGAGTGCGACAATCCCTCCCGCCCTCCGCTGCATTATTCAACGCACCGCTCGAGACCACGAATGGGATGGAGGAGGGAGAGAGGACGGGTGGGGGGGAAGATCGGTGCTGTGGGACCTCGGCAGGTTTTATTTATTCCTCATTTTTTTCATTTTCGTTTCTTTTACCATACTTCTCCCCGAGGCCGTTCGAACGCCATCCTCTCCGGGGAGGAGAGGACGCAAGACCGCGAGCGGCGGACAAAAAGCCAAGCCCACAAACACAAGAAGGAGTTCGTGATGCGACTCCGAATCCCACCCCACCTCCACCGACCTCCACGCATTACTTCCCCCAACCCTCCTCTCCAATACAAGCACATCTTTTGGGATTCTTCCTCTAACGTCTTCCCTTCCTTACCTGACTTACTCTCTCCTGCTTGCGTTCGAGATTTTACTGCGAAAAAGAGGAATACTTTTCAAGAGGGAGAGGTGGTAGAGAGGTGATTTCGTTTCTCGTTCCTGCCGGCTACTTGGCGTCGCACGGGCGGCACGGACAATTCAAACGGGGGGTTAGAGGGATCGCGCAGGGTAGGCGGGGAATAATTGGACACTGCCAGCTCGCCCCCTCCCGGTCCGACACGATAAAGTTTCGATACGTGGAGAACACGCCGCTCGGGGTGGAGACGTGACTTCACTTCACAAAAACCCTACCCTCAAAAACTAGAATCGGGTAATAAAAATATCGAGTACCATATGCCTATGTATTGAAAGGATAACGCGTAAGCAAGCGAGTTCAGGTGCCGGGTTTTAGGAAGTGGCTAGAGTACTAGGATCCAACTCTATACCCCGGGTTCGAATCTCGGCTATATCAAAGATTTTCCAGAATATTGCATTCCGTACCTTCGGCCGGAGTATGTGACATTTCAATTTCACTATTCCGCTCATCGGATAAGACGTTAAACCGTAGACGTCTCAGCGACTTTCGCTAGTAGATTTCGCTTTATCGTGGGGTAGACACATCCGGGAAATATGCGGCCGAGCGAAGAGAAAGCTAGGATTTATAAAAAGAGTACTTGGGAAATGTGATGAGAAGACAAAAGAGCGATGCTACTTTTCACTAATTAGGCCCCACCTTGAGTATGCAGCCAGTGTATGGGATCCTAATGAATTAGGTTTGATGAGAGAACTAGACAGTGTGCAGCGTAGAGCAGCTAGGTTCGTCAAAAGGTGTTACGATAGGTTGAGTAGTGTATCAGAATTAATACAAGAATTAGGGTGGGAATAATTATCAGAGCGTAGGTTAAAGTTCAGATTAAATCTATTAGAGAAATTTCAATCGGATAGCTTTACTGAAGATGTTAGGCACACATTAAAAACAACAGCGTATTATGTTAGATTCGACCAGATAAATAAGATTAGAGAGATAGATTGTCGTACAGATAGATTCAAAATGGCATTTTTCCCCCGTACTATAAGATAACAGAATAGGCAGCATAGGAAAGGGATAGGTAGGGGAAATATTTTAGAGTATTCTGTAGTGCATGATGCATGTCTTACCCCTTAAATACTGTAGGCACTAACAATCAAGTTGCATGAGACAATATAGTTGCTAGTTTGCATGTTAGTAGTGCATGCCTGGTGATCTTCACCCCCTGCCACACACCCTCGCGGTGGCTTGCAGGGTATCGTATAGATGTAGATGTGTAGAAGTAGTAGTAAGCCAATGCCGAAATCGAGCTATTAAAACTTTGCAAATTCTACCCTACCTCCAACCTCTTGTCGGTCACCTATCCTAAAATCATCAGCTATGAAGCTTGATTTATAGAGAATCCTGAGCCTGAGTGAAAACCAAGTTCACTGCCGAAATATTTCTTGATTTAGAGTACAGCCATGGGAACGGTGGATTTCATTTTCGGAAGATTGGTCCCGACTGGGAAATGTGCTAAAGGAGACCAAAGAGATCTCAAGCTCCGAATATCATTAAATTATATACTTCTATCTGGACGTCTCAGCGCAGCTAATGTTATGCAATCCCAGCCTATTACTACTAACCTGTCCGACGGGAGAAAATACCATTAAAATATTCAATGTGCACCCACGTAACGAAACCGTCATAACTTATGAATTTATGCTTTCCGAGCACGCGACGGATGCATAGGCAAAAGGTTTGCCATCGGTGAACTGTGTTTGTGTGTGGCCTGAATGAGAGTTGAGCATTCTCATCCCATCCCCCGCCATATACAACCCTCCAGCCGTCCTATCGCTCCCCTCACCCTGCCTCGCAATCATGTACACCCAAAAAATGAAGAGACATAAATCACCCTCTCCTCTCACTCGTGAAGCGGGGAACTCCCTGGAACTCAAGGAAAACGCGTCGTCTCGGGGAAAGGGGCTCGGGGATCACGATCACTCTCGTCTTGAGGAGAATCGAGGAGACTCGGAGGAGGTGTATTTGGAAACAGACGAGGAGCCTCCCGGGGGGGAGGAGGGAAGGGTGGCCTTCCATTTGTATGTGCCCCGTGCCGGGAGGAGAGTGGACCGTGGGGAACGAATGAGCATCTTCGTGAATCGGCGAATTCAATTCTAAGGGCGTGCTTTCCCATCGTCGGACTCGTTGGAGCGGGCGGAAAGAACCTCCCGTCGGGTCATAATGCTTTCGGCTTTGAATCGTAACTGCTCCGTAATACCGACTAAGATTCCGCTGGCATGGATCGGGGGTCGTGGAGAGAAGGCTACCTCTGAATGTCAAGCAGTCAACGCAAGACGACCTCGCAGCGGTGACGACCGTCCCCAAGTTTAATCACCCTTTCAACTTCAACACCACCATATGGAAGAAACTCTCGTCTCCCGCCCTTTCTGACAGCGTAAAAGTCCATGGAAAGACCCATGTATAAAAAGAATGCTGAATCGTTTACAGGAAAAGGTTTCTTGGAAAGTCATCGCATTTATGTATGTACTAATCTCACATCCTGAAGCTTTTATCCATTTTTATGGGCTACGTACCCTTCCATTCCCTTCTTCTCACTGACACAAATGATCTTGAATTCCGTCTGAAGCAAAAGTGAATCACATCAATGGCATCTTATGCAGGATACAATCCCATCTGAGGTTAAAATAACCACGTCGATTGCATACTACAAATTTGTTCTTTTCGTATTTTATTTCCACCACTTCCCTGGGCAGTCCTGCTTCATTCTAACACCCCCTATTTATTAATCCATTACACACAATGCATATGAATACGATTGACTTAGAAGAACCTATAACTTATATAACTTCCTCACCTCATTCTCCACTGGCAAAACGAATGTAGTTCAAGTTCCAAGAATATGCCGAAAACTCTCTTCTCACCTCCCAGTTCTTATATCACAACCACTTCACGCGGTGGGTGTAAACTTAGAGGAATTACGGAAAAAAAACATCATTTAATGTTTTCTAATCAATAAGACACCGCTATGAGCTCTGTGGCTGGAAAACGCTGCATAATTTCTCAATTCACTCGGAAAAAAGCAGCATTATAAATTTTTGACCGAGGAGGAAAAACCCGAAATCTGTAAAGTTGCGGACTTCCAATACAAGGCAACCGATCCGAGGCTGCATTTTCAAATCCCACCACGCTGGTGTCAGTCAGAAGCCTCATCCACGCTGTTTATTGAGGATTGCTTTCACTTGGTTCAAAAAGCTTCTCTGAAAGAACAGCAAAAGAGGAATCTAACACAAGGACAATGTTAGAACACTCCAAAGTTGCGATTTGTAACGCCTTGAAACCAATAGCAGTGCTTTCAAATCTAGATACCTCTACCACTTCAAAGCGAGCCGAAGGAGGCAGGTCTGACATTCAAGGGTGGATCTCACTGCTTGAAAATATATTTTCACAATAAATGAATCAAATTTTTGGCGTCGTAATGGTCGAATGAAAACATACTGCATTTTCCATTCGGTAAAGTTACAGAATAGCAACGATTCAATGAGTACACCACCATCGCTCTCGGATACGAAGAGAAACCTTCACCACCATTATCTTCATAGATGAGGGGAGCCTTCTTTTCACATCTTAGAGGAGTAGGTCATCGGGACGCTGGAGTCCTTTAACTTTACTCAGATGGACACCCCAACTTATGTCTCCACGGGAACTGTAAGACGGCTGTGTTGTGGATACCATATCACTTGTCATACATCCTGAGGCACCGAATTTGAATGCGAGTACTGAAAAGATATTACTGGACATCTACTTCCTAATGGGCGCAGTTTGGAGAGTATCTGAAATTATACCTACCTTCCTATGAAATAGACGTAAAACTGCAAGCCCCTTGGCGCATTAGACAAAGGGCTGAATAATACCGAACCTTCTTCCTCCAATCCCTTCCAGTTCCATCCGAATACATCTCTGGTCTGAAGCTAATTTCAGGTCGAAACTGAATTAAAAACTCACCTATCAGCGCAAATGCATTCATGATTCTCCTCCGGGCACTGAGATACGAGGGCCGCACCGCTCGCTTTGTTCCGCGGGGCCTCGACAGAAGAAAGCAAGCTGGAGGGCCAGGGATTCGTGCGAGTCCAGATTTAAGACACAAGCAAGACACAAACGTAATGAAAGGGTTTGGACGAGATCGCGAATCATATCGTGGGACTGAGGAGGGGATCGCAGTTCACTTGAATGAGCAGAGGAGAGGGCGGAGGGACATGAGGGTGGGGGGACGAGGGAGGAGAGAGAGAGAGAGAGAGAGAGAAAGGGGGCGTGGCACCGCCAAATGGGGTGCGTGAGCGGCATACAAGAGGAGAGGGGAGGTAGAAATGGAGGAAGAAACAGCGGTAGGGTGCACCCCGTATGATAGGGTAAAGAGAGCGTGGGAAAATAGAATAAGGGAGGAACTTCAGTGGTACGATGGCGAATATCTAAAACTCTTGACACAACTTTGTGGAAATATCTTGACGAAAATATAGCAAACAAACCAAGTAATTTTCTTTTAGCACCTGCTTTAGCACGTACTGATGATGATTTGGGTTCCTGATGCTGACACCGATGCCACGAAACTAGTGGAAAACTAACTTAAAAATAATGGAATATAAATAGTTTGCTCACTTCATTTTAATCCAAAACGGCAGCTATTTGGGGAATCGTAAGAAATAACAAGAGCACAAAGTCCGATTTTTGACCATGATAATGATATTACAATCACAAAATATTTTCCTTTTCTCATCCTTACGGTCCTCAATAGAACAACTTAGCTTCATCTATTTAGGGTCAAAAGTTCCTTATTTTGGTCTTGATGTCACACTCGTTTCTCCTTCAATATTACAAACTTGAGTGGAAGATTGGTTGTGACTTGGGGAAAATGTAATTTTCTTTTGAACAATACAGCAGGAACTGGGGTCATGCCTCGATAACCTAGTCGGTTACATGTCGACGTAGCAACACACATTCTGCGACGTAGCAACACAAAAGCAAATTACTATGATGATTACGTGCATAGAGCGAAATTTAGGCAAATATGCCTTAAACGCGGTTCCTACTGCTGAGTAAATAGTTCACATAAAATATATACATGTACGCCAATCATCACTTCCCCCCTCCCCCCCCCCCCCCCCCACCGGCAAGGGGAGGGGAAAGTTCGGTGACCTGAAAGTATATATACACCTCCGTTTTCCGATTCCATCATTGTCCTGAAGATGCGCCTTGCAATGGTCGCGAAAGCTAGACCACTAGCGAAGCATCACATGAAGCTGAACCCGAGAGGCATTATAGACTGTACTCACTGCGAAAATTTCCGATCCAAATTTGACGACAGCACTTTCACAACCATCCTTGTACTTACTAATGTTTAACAGCGTTTTAACGGAGTAAGAAAATGAGAATGATTCCTGATTTCTTTTGAGACGTGCAATCGCTAGACGGACGTGGTCAAGCGTGGAATGGGAGGCAATAATGATTCCTGGAATCCAGAGGAGCCATCCACCTGAGAACACAGCCCCAGGCGAAGCAAGCGGAGGAAATGAATCGCCATGAATTTCGGCCCTTTCCGAAACGGCAACAAAGAAAAAAATGGTTTGTTTCGAAGAGTTCTCCACGGAAATCGCCGGCAACGTCTCGACGAGTAACGAGGCTCCAATGGGAAACGGAGCCAAGTTGATGCGAGATTGAGGAGCTTGGTAAACTTGACGATGGGAAAGAGAAAGGTTTTTGATTCCCCGAAAACGATCTCAAAAAAATACAAAGGCAACTGGGCTCTATCGATTTTTGGCGTAATTATTAAATTGAGACAAATACAAATAATTGACTGTGATATCCGAATCATTGTTCGAGTATTGACGACGTGATGTCTGATACGTCTGATAACAATAATGCTTAAATTCAATTAACGTACTTAAATACACGATCGCCTCTAGCAAACAATTCAGAGGACCTAAAGTTTAAACATTTTCTAATAGGATACGAGATCATCAATGGATTATTGAAAGACCTTTATGCTGTTGTCGCTTTATGAGGCAGCTGATGGCTGGAATAACCAAGGGACATGATACGTGAAGAAGGGTAGATATATAAAATGGAGGGAGGGTGGCTGCAAGGCGATGTCTGTGCGGCACTTGGGACACACGGAGAACAGCTCCAATTTAGGGAGCGGAGTCGGAAATGAGAAAATTATTGGGGTGAGGAAGAAACAGTTGACTGATTGATAGCCGTGAGTTTTTTTCGCTCACGCACACGCTTTTTTTCAGCCTCCGGGTAGCAATTTGGACATCTCACGAGCCCTGGAGACTGGGAAAAGTTGTACTCCTTCCGTTTGTTCCATTAGAGGGTAGGAAGGGCTGAACAGGGGAGAAACGATGTAATAAATGTGTCCTCGGAGCGCTGGGTTCTAGCAGCGAGAAAGCCAGTGAGAGATTTCCTCTTCAAAAGGAAAGAGATCCGGGTACGGAGGAGAAAGAAAGGCAGCTTAAGCTGAATAACGCAGTTCATTTCGAAGCAAAAGTTGCCATTTGATTTAGTGAAGAGGTAGACACAGATTAAGGAAGCAAAACGATCAATTTAAGATCACTATCATTAAGTAACAATAAAAAAGGATAGCAGCTCCTGTACTTCCAAACGAAACTCTGTAAAAAGTCTCACTGGAGGTTCATTTTACAAGCCACCATCAATTTTTCCTCATTTACAACTAATTTACATTCATCTGTTTAGAGCCGTTACCATCCATTGAAGTACTACGATGAGAAAATAATAATTAGAAGGGAAAAAATCCGGAAGGACTCGGGCTGGTATGGGAGCTACAGTACTGGCTGCCCACCCCATGAGTCCGGATTCAAATCTCATCAGTTGCAGAGATTTTTTGCAGGATTTCCATTCGCCACTTCAGTGCTATATAGAGACCGCAACAAAGTCGATTCTAGGTCCATCGGAAGGGAATTTGAAATGTGGACCCATTGCCTCTTTCATATTAGTTGTACTTGCGTTTTGGGTGCTCCAACATCTAAGATTATATCGCATTATCTAACCAAAGATCTAAATGGTAGGAAAACACTATATCCATGCCCACGGCGGGATTCAAAACCATTACCTTTGGATTGCCAGGCCAGCGCGTTACAGACCTAGCAACCGCGGCCGCTTGGTACTTTCATGAAAAGTTGGCTAATACCGATTTCATATTTCACTCCACTCTATCACTTCTCCTTATTGATTTAATAATGGAGATGACACCAGCTGTCATTGTCTCACCATAAAATTGCAACAAAAAAGTTGAGATTCGACTGTTACATATTTTGGTGGCAAGGAATACACGGCGCATCAATCCATCTCGCCTGATTTATTTTTTGGAAAATTCATCCCATTTTCCCAACATACGTAAAAAAAATGGTTAACTACTCCCGAGTGATAATTCCTCAACGTGGTTATCAGTTAAAATGAAAGGAGTGCGTCACTTCGATACATCCGGCGCCCGAATCGAGAAGGAACCTGGACAGGGCTTGGGGGCATCATGTTCTAAAGCAAGAGAAAGGCGAGAGAGAGAAAGGCGAGAGAGAGGAAGGCAGAGAGAAAGAAGAGATGAAGATGGTCGGAACGAAGGAGATTTGGAGGAACGGGTCGGGGGACTCCAAGGTGATCTGGACCACATGATAGGAACACGTGTGGATTCGGAAGGGAACGATCCCGCATACCCGCGCTCAGCGTGGAAGAGGAGGAGGTCGCTGGTCTCTCGAGAGTGAAAGGGCTGAAAGAGATGAAGGGATGACGGGCTGGAGCACCTCAGGACCGGAAGCGGAGGATGAGGAGGCATTCGGGAGGGAGATCGAGCCGGGAGACCGGGGAGGAGGAAGGAGAGAGAGAGAGAGGGCGTCGAACGGGTCACCCGGAAGACGGAGGTCACGCGGGAAGGGGGAATTTCTCGGTGGATGAATGGAAGGTCTTCTGTGAGGGACACGCCTTGAGAGTCCGGCAACTGCGTGGGAGCTATCGCTTGCGGGGAGATAAAATTAAATGACCGCTTATACTACCATTAATATTTGGTCCCGTTGTCTGCCCTAAAAAAGTTTAGGTGTCGCCGCTTTCTCGACGATAAATTCACCAATTGGAGTTTGAAGGAAAAGAGTGACCATAAACTGCAAATTGATTGACTTAACTTGAAATATTTTAATGTTTCACGATCGTAACCTATATTGCAGTAGGACGCACACCCAAGAATCTAAGACAGGGACCACTGGAGTAGCTGATCAAAGAAAAAAGATTTTAAATATATGTCTTGGAAGCGCCGTTGAAATCAAATGATGATAATGAAATGACCACATAAAATAGAAAACGGGGTAATATAGATAGTGGCATAAAAAAGAAATGTTCTTATGGTGGCCAATACATCGGAGGTGATTTGTTTCTATCGGTAAAAGCTTGCGAGAATCAAATGATTTTTAAGGAACAAATTGATAATAAAACTTGATGTGAACGACCCAATGAAGAACACCAAGTAATAAACACACCAGGAAAAGGGGAATGCAGGAAGAAAATATTATTACTGCTTTGGATATTAAATATGATCTACCTACAAATTGAAGGATCGCGAACTAACCGCGAGGACCTTAACGGCGTTACCCGCTGAAAATGCACAATAGCAGAAATTCCGCAGAGAAAAAATCATTCGCCGGTCAAGGCGAATGCTTTTTCTCTGTGGAATTTCTGCTATGATCTACCTAGTTAAATTCTTCTCCGGAATCTAATCTCAGATGAATCGTCTAAGAGTATGATGAGCATGCACACCAGCCACGTAGCCAAAAATTTGCTTCGGGGTCTTGCGTAACTTGAAACAAAGCAGCCTTGCCCATTCGACATGTTACAAATCTCTTCCTTTAATTTCAGTGCTTTGTATTTACTTTTACAGAGCCCATACTTATCTCTTCTCGCTGCTAAAGTTCGCTGCTAAAGTTCGCTGCTAAAATCAGAACAACAGAATTATCGGGAAAAATTTCGGGGGGGGGGGGGGGGGCTGAAGCACCAGAAGCCCCCCCCCCCCTTCCCTGGCTACGTGCCTGATGCACACCAAAAATAATGAGATCCAAGTTTCATTTGCTCCTATTCACGCAGGTCCTTCCACATTCCCGAAGTCGCATCCTCCTGCATTAACCTTTGAAGAAATATATAAAAAAGAACGGGGACGCGCAGTTGCGTCCGATCCGGAGATTAGTGCAAGAGACGGGACGAGGGTGGATGGGAGAGGAATGGTGGAGGGAGGGTATTTGTGGGGGAAATCGGACGACGGTCTTTATGTCGTGAGGCGGCCTGGTAAATGTCCGCGTGAACCAGGGTGAGAGGGGGAGGGAAGATAACTCCCAGAACAAATCTTCAAAAAAGAAAAGGAAAGGGAAAGGAAACTAGGCTTGGAGAAAAGGAGACCTTGTCCATGTACGCACGCATACACACACACGTCCCTTCCGATTTCATTCGCCGGACCCCCGCCGCGCTTTTGAGACGGGAGGCGTGGGAGTTCGGAAGATGGGGAGGCATCTCAACGGATAATGACATAACGAGGTCTCCTTCGCCGGCCTCTCGATTCGGGCGCGCGTGAATGAGACGGCTCCGTGACATCCGCCCCACCGGAAGGGCCAGTGCTCGCTCGGATCCTTGGATGCGCTCCGCATCCGGTGGGACGGGATTTGCTCCGAGGCACCCGCTCCGTCTGCCGCACCTCCGCTCCCAAGAGATTAAACGAGCGCGGCGGCCTGCACTCCTACCGTCTGAACCCCTCAATGATGGGATCTCTGCGTGCCCATGAACTTCTTGTGCGACAAAGAGAGTAAATGCCTGAACGGTCGAGAGGATGAAAAAATATGCATCTACAGGAAAACATTAAGGTATATATTATATTGGAGTGAGGATCAAGCGTATTCCTGTAAAAAATATCACCAACATATCCCTGTTTTGCGAAAATAACATCAGGTTTTACTGGGGGATGGCAAAAGGGATCATTCCCCAATGAAAAGACCCAGTTTACAATTACTTAATAAAAAGGTATAGTATAAAGCATTGACACAAAGCAGGATTAAAGTAATTTTCAAAAAGCTCCTTATTCCCTGACAATATCTAAAGGTGTTTCAATGCATCACTGAATATTTCATGACAAAGTAAATCGGGATTTATTCACGAAGGACTCTAAATGGGGATATGTTCTTCAATAATATGTAGTTCTAATATTTTACTAAAAAAACAATTTTTTCGAGTGGAGCTATGTGACCCTTGCTGTTGACGCACTCGAACCTAATATCCACCCAGGGCTCGACAATGCTGAGCCTCTGAAATTCTGAGATTGAGTCGTCATGGCCTCCATTTTAGAGGCGACCACAGGGATTTTTCGAAGGTGTGGTATCAGAATTATATCACTCCCCACACTCGCCAATGTCAAGTTCTGGTTGAACAAACAAATGTGGCAGAGGGAATCGGTCACACGTCCAACACCTCCCCTTTCCCATATCCCAATCCCACTCGCCAATGCCAAGTTCTGGTTGAACAAACAAAGAGAGGTGTTAGAGATAGTTGGCATGGGAGTTGGGATTTGAATAAAAAAATAGAATTGAATTTACTGCGATTTTGAAATGCCGGAGACACTACCGATTGAAAGATTTTCTGATTTTCGGTGCATTGAGATATCAATAGAATTCACCAACCAAACAGAGATAAAGGAATAACGATGCCAATCCGGCACAAAAGAAAATTAAATGCTACCGTCATCGCATATCAAACGGCAGACGATCGCCCTAAATGAATATATATTTTTAACGATATCTTAATTTCAAAGACAAGCATTTAATCATAATAGATGTGTTCATTCAAAAATTATTTCAGCATTTTCACCTCCGTTGAATGAAAATTTAAAAGTCAAACATCTGAAAGAAAAGTTAATATACAAATGCTAGAGATTAGCGACACACATTTCACCCTACTGGTACCGCTGATATTCATATCCTGAGAACTTGATGCTGACGCAGATTCATAGTGGTTGAAAGTACACCCACGGAGAAGTTGTGGGAATCAGACTGTGGTTCTTCTTCACGAAGGTTGTGCAGAATATTCCAGAAATACACACAATTTCCATCAAGGATGGTCATAAGGTGATTGAAAGACCACCCACCGAAGACCTCTTCAACCTCGCCCAGGCTTTCGCATCCATCACGTAGGCGTCAAAAACCTACCGAGCTTCCCACAGGACAGCACAATAGAGAGCATAAGACCGCACACCGCGCACTGGAATTCGAAAGTCACTTTTTTTACGCACATAACCGAATCATAACGTTTAAGGCACAGAAGTGATTTCATATAGTGATCAAAAGCGTTCAGGACTATAACACATATTCAATTTTCAAAAAGAAGAAGTGAAGTACTAGCCAGAATGAAATCAATTGTCTACGAGCTCACAATGTTGAGCAAGTTCACCATGAAATTTGAAAGATTTTGTGGTTTTCCACACTTTTCGTTTTCATTAACCTTAATCGATTTCATCGACTTCGCGTCATTTTTAAGAGTACACTGTACTCTTGATAATGACGCGAAGTCGTTGAAACCGGTCGAGGTTAATAAAAGCAACAAGTGTGGAAAACTACTAATTCTTTCAAATTTAATGTACGAGAAACATTTACGAGGAATCAGCTACTTTTCCCTTGCTAGATCTAATTTGGAATACGCTGCCAGTATATGGGATCCCTACGAAATCGGCCTAAATAATGAACTTGAATGTGTGCAGCGAATATCGGCAATATTTATAAGGGACGGTACGATAGCTATATCAGGGTTTATAGGAGTTTTCATTTTCATTTTCCCTGACTTTTCCAGGATTTCCAGACCATTATTAGTGATTTTCCCTGACTTTTGAGCGCCTGAAAACTCCAAGATTTCGGTCATTTATAGAGATAAAAGTGGCAGTGAGGAAGCAAAGAAGTCTAAACTTATGAAAAACTGTAGGTTTATTATCATATGGAATTCCAGTAATAAGAGATCAACAACTTTAAGTTAACAAAATAAAAATTATCATTCCTTACATTGATATGCCTTTAGAAAGGGTTTTAATTGCAGAAAAATATATGTAAAGAAGGCTAACCTGGCTTTTCCTCCAAACCTGATGTCATGTTAAAGTAGCTCTTTGAATCAATCTTCATTATTTCTTCCTCACATCCTTCTACAAATTTGGCAAAGTGACTTCAAATTTGACTGAGAATAACTTTTTCCTCGCCAGAGGTACAAAGCGAAGCATTCTTGGTGAAATCGCTAGCGAATGAAAATGGAAATATGAATGCGCCAGAATAGGGCCCCTGGGCTGCCTCCACAGCGAAGCCAGCCTGAGGCCAGCCGTCCCCTCCTCCACTCCTATGTGCAGTTTTTGACCTCTTGGCGTTTTCAGGTGATAAATTCAAACATTCTGTGATTTTTCCCTGACCACACGTTAAATTCCCTGACTTTTCCAGGATTTCCATGACCGTTTTCATTTTCCCTGACTTTTCCAGGTTCCTATAAACCCTGTATATTAGCGTAACCAGTCTATTAAATGAATTAAAATGGGAATCATTGTCAGATCGCAGGTTGAAATTTAGACTTAATCTCTTAAATAAATTCCAAGATAATATTTTCAGTGATGAAGTTAAAAATATTTAGCGAACCCCAATTTACTATGGTAGACTTGGACCATGATTACAAAATTAGAGAAATTGATTGCCGAACTGACAGATTCAAAATGTCCTTTCCTCGTATAATAGGGATATGAATAGCGGTAAATCACGATCTTAGAATGCAGGTCCGTGCACTTAGCACTAATTCCCTGTGGAGGGCGCGGTCTCATCTGTTTACTCGAGTTATTCAGCCTAAAGGACTACTACCACCACTAGCGGCCAACCGAGAAACAATAGCCTCAATAAGGGAACGGCCACAACAGCAGAGTTGCCAGACCTGTATTCTAAGATCGTGCGGTAAATATAATTCCAATACGAATGTATCAATTGATAGCATAGGTAGTTGCATGTTGGTACAAGGACTTTCAGCTAACCAAACTAACAGCATTATATTGCATGCTTGCTTTGCTATTTTTCTGTTTTTAATTAAAGTTTAGACTAGTATATTATTACTATTTTTTATGTATGATATGTAGCGCATGTTTGGTGAGAATTCATCCCCTGCCACACACCTTTATGGTGGCTTGCAGGGTATTGCGTAGATGTAATGATACTAGCCAGAAATTAAACCGGCATGAAACCAGGCACAAATCTCAAGTGCAAACTGTTGAAGGGCCATCAGAAATCAGCTGTTTTCGAGTACCATACATGGCCAATTTAAGCTGACAATACGTACAGGAATGCATCTTTTAGGGAGAAAAAATTATCATGAAAAAATACACTCCGGACATTTCGTTCAACTGCGAGTCTTAATCTGAAATTGAAGATTTTAAGCAGTTTATACTCTATAGGTATAGAATCGGTATTGCAGATGGTGGCGTTTCGACTGTTAGGAGAGAGTAGAACGTCGATGCAACACAGGCTAAGCCTGTTGAACACACTACCGCGCCTGTTGACTGTTCAGGCACTGTTGACCGCGACATTTGCAATCGCTCAGGCCGCGATCCTATTGGAATACACATCAATTTAGTTTTTAAACTGGCAATCTCTTTGACGATAAGAAAAACAGGGCAGCCGCTAATGTAGGGAAGAAAGTGAGTCACGACTATCGCGATGACCCAATAATTTCCACGGCGAAGAAGATGAATAGCAACCCTCTTGATCAGGGCACAAGGTCACGAACTGAGTGAATCACTCGACCACCGCTACTGGTTCATGGACCCGACGAGTCATCATCCAATATACTGCACATCCAACTTACGAATTCCGCCCAAGAATCGCTTCCCAGGAATGACGCACAGTACTCTGATGGCGACTATAGCACGCACGCCGCCTCTTCCGAGTGCTAAGGTGTGCGAAGTGGATACGTTACGCATTAAGCTCTATCCTAATGTGATTTGATGGCAACATTTAGGTAACTTGAGGGAATGAACGGTTCGATCGGAAGTTAAAATGGACCATAAAATTAAAATGCTTGACTATCACAAGTCGTGGTACTACAGTAAAATGTTCTGCGCTTGGGATTGAATGATATCGAAGAGCGAAACAATTACAGTCGTGAATAGTTTGAATGAAGGATTGAACTACCACCGATTATCGGGTGAACAATATAGATTACCTACTTAATACTTAAACATGTATTTTTAAGTATTTACAAGATTAAAATGTGTTAAAAATACCTGGAATGTGCATTAATTGTACAGATTGTGGAAGCTTGAAAAACAGGAATGATTACAAACTTCAAATTACAGACTATATTTACGACAAGGGGCTGTCAAAGATATTGCTGTAAACCGACTGATGGTTCTTTTCCAATCATGGGGGAGGAAAAAATCTTCCTTAGCCGATATTCATATCTGAAGCCACCACGATTGATGCACCAAGGGAAAGTCACGCGTGACCGCTATCCCAACGAGCCAACTCACCTGTAACGCCCTCAAACACCGTTTCGTAATTATTTCCTCTCAGATACAACTTCTTTCAAACTTTCGCCAACTCCCCCATCAAGCAGTCGTGGCCGAGTGGTTAAGGCGTCTGACTAGAAATCAGATTCCCTCTGGGAGCGTAGGTTCGAATCCTACCGACTGCGAATTTTTTTCTCGCGTGATATTTGTTAGGTGTACGACTGAATTATGTAATCAATATTAGCTACCCGTATCGTTCTTGTATACAAATTTAAGTGTTACTTTTCATTTTGTTGAGGGGTGGCAATTCAGCTACAAATGTTTTAATGACTGTCCTTCGAGGTAGTGAGCGTCATTAAGAAATGTGCGAACCGTTTACTTCATATCATGCATTCCAAATGCAACACTTTGCATTGTCATTGGCATCGATCTCATATGCTTTTTTGAATACCTCATACTTGAGGATAGTGGTCAAACCATTAGATATATGAAAGGGAAGCAGTAAACATACTACTCAACCTCTCACGCTCAGAGAGTTGTCTCCGGGACCTTAGTTAACATATGTACGTGCATACATTCGTGAGATTTATTTCCAAAAATGCATATTTGTTGTATGAACGTTAATCAAGCATTTTTACTTCCTGAGTTACTGATTTTCGGCTAATATATATAATGAACGACTGAGATTCAACAGATGGAATAGGAATCCTATATTTTATCATTGAAAAAATGTTATTACCTACGGGATGAACGATATGGAGAACCTGAGGAATTTTTCTTCAATAGTTCGAGCTGCAAGTAACACCATCACTCGTTGATGACCATCGGAAAAGAGAAGAGGGGCAAGTTGATGGGGAAATATTGCCTGACCCCACTAACCGGAACAACAATGAAGATAGCCGCCACGTTCGATTCCGTTCCCATCTACATCTACGTAATAACCTACGCGCCACCGAGAGGGTGCATGAGATTGGGTGTTCTCATGTGAGATGCGGTGTGCGACGATCTCACACCTTGAAACCTTCGTTCCAACTTCGGTCGGCTAGGAAGGCAGAGTATTAGGCGAAGGCTTAACTAAGGAGAATGAAAAAAAGGCGAACGCATGGCGGAACGGAACGTTATGAACGCTGATGGAGTGATATGAGGAAATTAGACGAGTGACTGAATCAACGTGGTGCGAGTCGAAGGTGACGAACGATGAGACTTCTCGCCTCTTGATAGGGCATGGTGACTGACGTGTAAAGTGGCGATGTTGATACACGTTCAAAAGTGGCTGGAGCACGTTTTGGACACTTGAAAGTCGACAACAAATAAACTTTGACCTTTGGAAGGAGGCTCGCTTGACAAGGCGAAGCGAGAAACAACAACAAGTGATTCAATCACGACCCACCATCAGCACGTGATAGCGTGAAAAAGGAAAAGCAAATAAGGTATCAATACACACCCGCACATGATGACCAATCCGCAGGATTGTTTAATAAGTGAAGGTGCAGTTCAACTCAAACTAAAGATGATAAAATTAATGAAACACATTCAGGGTGGGGGAACACAGTTCCTTCCGATCTCCTACAAATTAAACAGAAAAGTTCACTGAGATAAAAATATATGGGAGAATATAAATAAAAATATATCCATAAGGTTTAGCACTCAGATTTCGGCTCGGGAATAATCGGCCCGAAGCCGCCAAACGTGCCGATCGCCTAACCCATTGGGCCACAATGACACACTCTCAACAGAACGTAAAACGGATAGGAAATTGGTCATTTTCGATCTATTTAGAGCTGAATAAGGGGAAACCTCGGTCATCTTATGACATTTCTAAAAAAAAAATATTATTCGATGGAAGCAGAAAGGATTTAGATAATTTCCTACAGTCATAAGAAGTAGGATATCGTTTTCCAATTGATGCAGATTATAGGGAAAGAGAGAGAAAACTTGTTTGGTTTTTTGAGTTCATAGTAGTAAGCAATGCCCCATCATCTAACCGAACCTTAATCCCACGATAAGCACAACACTCGTGTCCAGCGGGATTAAAATTTGCGAGTCTTGCGTAGCCAGGCCATCGCGGTATCAATCTATTCCACCTGATTTAATTTTGATGAATGTCACGCACATTGAAAGATAAGTAACGAAAGAATTAAGGACTCAAATTCATACACTTCGCTAGGACAATTACAGTTATTTTTAACATTCATTTGCACGTGAATTAAAATTCATTGCCTTTTGAGCTGTATCAAATGTTTAGTTTTTAAATTAGGAGTTTTTGCGGTGCACGTGAAACATTATGTCTTCAGGGACATGTTTCGCGTTTCGTCTGGCGTATACGGTAATAATTATAATTTGCACAAAATAATTTTTTGATGAAAAGATAGATTCCCAGGACGCGTGGAGCTCTTTCACCTTCGGTAACAGTAAACCTTCACTCCCAAGGCAGTGAGAAACAGTTGATGCGAGCCGCAATGCAACAGGATCTGAGCCTTGATGAATATCTCATACCATGACGTTTTCACCACATTGAGGCATTCCCTCAGACCGAACTCTTTGCCGCCAGAGAAGGCTTCGAAACACGACACATGGGCCTTCCAGAACGTAGATTGTATTAAGCAGGGGCGGCGTGGCCAGGGCGGGAAGGCGGGGATTCCCGCCCGGGCCCTTGTACGTCTAAAATAAGACGTTTATCGCAGCGAAAGTTTTTAATTCGTTTAATATACATTGTTTGCCAACCTTTTGCTCTTAACGACCTGAAACGCGTTTATAACGCACACATTTTTTCACAAGGGGCAGTGGGGGTCACAAAAACCGGGCCCCTCTGGACGTGCAGCGGCCCGGGCCGCTGAGCACCCACGCCGCCCCTGGGTGACGTAGCCCAAGTCGCACCTGGCGTCCAAACGCTGCAATTTTATGAATACTTAATTAGTAACTACCGTATTAACTCACAAGCAATCATGTCGTTACCTTGGAATTTTTGAATGCCACGCGGTGTAACGAGCAGTGGCGGACGGATTCTCCAGGTAACAGTGGTACAGGTAAGTGTTGCTTGCCTCAATTGATGCATTAGAAATAATCATTTGGGCTATGCGAGAATTATATTGCTGCTGGGATTTAGTTAACTTATTTATTTAATAAGGTAACAGCATTTTTACTAATTATTAAGTACGATTACGTTTACACCTTAATTTCTGATAACCAACACAATCCCCATCGACATGCGACGGAGATGGACGTTTCCCGTTGACGTAATAACAAGTTACGCAAGTCCACTTTTTCATTATCGTTTCAAATGAAATCGGCGACGCTGCGGCAATTTTCTGTAGATTCATACTTCAAAACCGTTTAGAGAAATCGTGAATAAACGCGAGATTTCGCGTTGAGGTATCGAAAGAAATCACGCTTTCATTAATGAAATGACTCAATTTCAAGAAAAAGGCAAGAGATGGAGATCAGTCGACGGATATAATTTTCACCGATTATTTTTCTTGGGCCATAATGTGTATTTCAAGGACATTACTCTATCACCTTCACAAACCGAACGGTTTCAGGGGCAATTTTGAGAAACTTTTCCATGATGGAAAGAAAAAACAAACTTTGCGAATGTTACTGAAATAATTTACTCGACAAATGAGTAAATTATTTAAGTGAAATTCGCAAAGTTTGTGCTTTCTTTCCATCTTCCACCTTCACTTTCTAACCGATGTGCACAAAAAAGAAATAACTTGGCAATATTCCGAAAGTATCAGACTTCATTTTTCGAGTGGACTTAAGTTACTCTCGGCGGAAGTAAAGTGTTCTCGGCTGGGCGCTAAGACGTTCGTGTTAGATAGAGATGGGGAAAGTGCAGAAAGTGCAAGAGGAAACTGAATCGAGAGGCGAGGCTCTCGTGAGTCATTCAAGCACATGCACAAGGATTCCGTCCCTAGCTGAAGGCAGCATGAGATCCGAAAACCCATTAAATCGGCATCTGTAGGACATATATTAAGACATATTACTACCCTACTCTTTGTCTAATGAAGACGACGGGTCAACGGTCTTGCTCTCACCGTTCCTCCGATCGAAACAAACACACAACTTATCTATGCCCGTATCATTGATGGCGCAAATGACTTATGGTGTTAGTCGTTTCCCCTAACAACAACAACTGCTCAGCCTTGAAGATAGCATCGGCTGAAAAAAATAAAAGAGCGAAGAAAGCCTTTCGCACGGATACATTCTAGCCAAGTGTTTGAGTTTGATAGCGAGGGGTGTTTGGTGCGCGAGTGTGTGTTTGTAGGTGCGAGGGAGCAGTCGAAGCGTGGCGCTGGTGGTGGGGAGGTGCGACAGGTTTTCTCTCGCGTTCAGCTCCAGCGATCCCCCCGGGGGCTATTCACCCCAGCGGCCCCCGTTCCTCCTCCCACACACACACACTCACTCCCAACCTTACCTCTGTGACGTGGAGGGGATTCCCCTCCTCCCACCTAGGCCGCGGCCGCTGCAGACAGCGCGCAGCAACGCCCCCGCGCACCTTCTCGCATCATACCGGAGATGAGGACGAAAAAAGCAACGGCAAAAATATGAGAGAGTCATGCCACACTGTTTCGTGTTCGAGATGGGATACATGGAACGATGTGCAGGTCGGGCGAAATTATATCAACATCGCTTACAATTAACAACATAGTGCCCGCATCATTGCAGAAAAAAGACGGTGTTTTAAATGCAGAGGCAAAATGACGGCCGGAAAGATTGGTTTGTCTATCATTCGACGATTTTTATTGCTCAAAATAAGTTTTTTTCTTGTAGCAGAGGAAGCCTATTGTTGTCTCTTTTTGAAATGCAAGAGAAGATTGAAGATTGAAAAAATTCCAGATAAAGTTAACGAGAGAATTTCCAACGAGAGGTTTTTTCAGTCATTCGGGGTGTCAGTGCCCTGAGCATTTGCCAAAAAAACGAATAAAACATGTTTTGCATGTTTTATTTGTTTTTTTGCATTTGTTTGCATGTTTGCATAGAACAACGGATTTAGGAATTTGGATTGAAATCTTTGATGCTTTCTCCCAGTAAGCAGCTTCCATATTCCAGTGCTGGAGACCACAGTATTCTCAGTACCAAGTTGAAAGACAAGAGTGACGTAATTGCAATAATTCGAAGTCGGTAGCTGATTAGAACAATTACAGGGATAAGGTGTAAGAATAGTCTAGTTGCACGTGACTCCTATGAGTAACTTGTGTCCATGTTAACATTTCCATGTTAATATGTCCATGTTATAAGAGGTTAATATCATTATAGCTCTTAGTTGCATGTCAGTAGTGCATGCTAAGTGATCCCCCCCCCCCTGCTACGCATCCTCCAGATGGCTCGCAGGGTATTACGTAGATGTAAATGAACCAGCAGCTGGTTAAAAAATACCGATATACATATACATAATACCCAGAAAGCCACCATAAAAGTGATTGGGTATAGGAATATCATGTAACGATATTTACACGGATCATCAAATATTCCAATGCCTCATACTGCGTCCTCAACCACCCTTTGGTCGCGAGGCATCCACCTTAGCCATTTCACGTCATCCCTCGCCTCATCTTTCTCCCATTGTCGCGCGTTCCGTCGTCCAAACCTCTCTCAATTCCCTCGCCCGCTCACCCTTTCCGTTCCTCTTCGCTCCCTTCACACCTCCTCCGGTCACAGCTGTTGGGTTTTGCGGCAGTTGTTGACCGATTTTCTTCGGGTCTGAGTGTTTTGCTGAACGGCTTCCACGATGATGAACGCTTTTGCATTCTTTCCACTTCTTCCGACCCGCTCGACGGCTACTGCTTCCGACAATGTATCTTGTTGGATTCAGTGACGCGTATCAAGTCTAGTTAGGTTTAATTCCACCAAAATAAGCCCACAGAATCAGAACTTTTAATGTGTTTGGGAGAGAAGAAATGAAAGAGAAACATGACAATCACGTAATCAAGGGATTACAAGATGATTGAGCTTTAATTACCTGCCGCAACGTGGTGGAATTACATTATATTTGGTTATCCCCAATTCCAGATACAAAATTTTACTTAAGCACGACTCTGTCAATATTTAAATGCCACCATCACTGTTCATCATTTCTAACATTGGTTCGAAGTAGTTCTCCATTTCTAAGGTGAGCTCAATTCATTGGAAAATAAAATGACCCTTAATGTAGAGACTAACACATAAGACTCGATTTCTCGATTTAATGCATACGTTGTGATCGTTCGCTCCCTGCCACACACCTACACACCTTTGCGGTAGCATGAAGGGTATTGTGTGGATGCAAATTTTATCCACTACCACCTAACCAACTAAAAGTTACATAATACTTATAATACATATGATTATCGTATTCTACGAGACATGATTATGACTGAAAGAGCGTTGCTGAAGTGTTGTGACGCAACGTCATTAAGGTATTACCATAGAATAGGTATACTATAATATAGTTTACACTTACTTTATGGGTTCACTGAGACATAATTTAAGCCACTAGTGAGGGCATCAATACATGAAAGTTATCGGTGATATTTCTCATGCATCTCCTTCCTTATTTCACGCTCAGAGCATGTATACCTTGGGTGAAACCGATAACATTGACAAAGACAAATATCAATGTATACACGAACTAGAATACTCGTTGTACTCAGTTCTGAAGTCACTCCAAGAGTTTTACAAACAAGGACATCCAAGAAAACAAGGTTATTAGACAGGGAGGAATGGTTTTTCTTGAAACGCTTCTCGATTCCTACTAATCTCCTTTCAATATGGGACATATCTCCCACCTGAATACACATCGATAACTAATACTAAAAACCATATGCTATCAAGTCCACTCCATATACTTTACGTGTCATAACTACCACCTCTGATAGGTTGATTGATAGCAAAATATATAGTCATCCACGCGTTTCCACAGCGGTATTGAAATTGGCTAGAAACTATTTTCTCCATAATTTAAGGTAAATATCAATGTTCACAGTCAAACTATCCAGTGTAAGTAATTAAATATCAGGTAAAAATACACCAGTTACCTTGTGTACTAGATGATGCCGTACTAGTCACCCTATGTGCCAGACGATGCTGTAAATGATAAAACCGGCTGTGCCAAATTCAATAAAATGTGAGGACATGAAAAGTTCAATTTAATTAACGTTCTGCCACGGATGAAAATACAGCAAAATATAGAATGGAACTAAAAGTGCGAAAGAAGCATAAAAAGTTTGATGGAAGTGGAATATTTAGCGGTGCACTAGCAGATGTTATCAGATCGGCTTAGCGATTAGTCACCCTCAGGGAAACGGGAATGACGATTTAAATAAGAGATAGAAACCAAACCAAATGGTGAAAATAAATAGCAGTGATATAGCGCAGAAGGTAGAGCGGAGAGGGATCGTAGGTATCGGTAAGGGGAGAGAAAATACCAAGAGACAGAGAGTGAAAGATCAATATGAAAAGACAAAGTAATTGTGGAATATGAGAAACTGAATAAAAGAATAGTTAATAGTTTCAGGCTTAACACTGTGGAAATCTTTCATCGTAGGAATGAATAAAAGAAATAAAAATAATGGAAAAGAGTAATAGAATAATATGAGAAACGGAAAATACCAACCATAATCAGTATTGGAGAGAATGTTATCTTTGTATTACCTCTAATATTTCTAGTTGTCCATTGAAAATAATCCGTCTGAGGTATACTATATACCTACTATGAATGTTTAGGACACTGAAAATACAACAATGCACAAGAAGTCATGAACATAACATGTAGATGCATATTGCGATGTGGCAGATAATAGATAAATGTATTCTAAAGCTCAGACACGTGATGAGAAATAGAGAGGATTGCAAACTCGGCCAGAGAAATAAAATTCTCAGCCTCAAGAGGGGAAAGAGCTTCAATTGAAATAAGACCATGAATTCGCAGAGGTCGGGTCGCGAGGAGGAGATGGAGGGGTTCCCCCCTCCGCAGCAAGAAGCAAAAGCCTTCGAAAAACAAACCGACGGCTGACTTTACGGTCGACAATCCAAAGCCATCGCGACACACACACACAATACAAGTCACGCGACCGAGAAAAGCCGTGACGCAAGCGACGCGGGACTCCGGAAAAACAAACGAAGCGTGTGGAGAGGAGATACTGCCACCGCGGGATTCGACTCAACCCTCCCTCCCTCGCATCCGAGGGCGGGGTGACCACCAATGGTCCAGCGGGGGAGGGGTCAAGGAGGAGGGTGGGGATTTATGAGGGCAAAAGGAAAGACGTTTCCCCCCTCCCCCCCCAGAGCAGTCTCCTTTAATCCCTTTATACGCTTTGACTCATTAGCTCCCCTCGGACTTGGAAAAAGGTCACTCACACGTGACCGCGACCCCTCTCCCCACCTCTCTAACCTCCCCCTCCCCCCGCATTCCTCATCCCCTCCCATTCGCTCTACCGTCACTCCTCCTCGCTGTCGGAAAAAAACCTCACCGCCGCGGAAGGGGAGGACTTCGACGAGAGCACACGCCCAAGTTGGATGGATGCTGGCTGGCATCCCTCGTCTCCGCGGGCCTCGCCGCGGCGCTCCCGCGAGTGATTGACGTCTCGGCGCCATCAAAAGGCTCCGGCGGGGAAAGAGACGATAAAAAACGGGAGGCCCAATTTCGTTCGGTCATAGGCATTCTAGTTCCGGCGAGTGCACCGAGGTGGACAGGTAAACAATGGAGTCAAAACAGCACTCCTTGGAGAGTATAGTGGAGGTGTTTCCCGATCGCTATGCGCGATACTGGCTCTAAAAATTAATATATCCAATAATAATACTTTAATTTACTTGAAGTTAACTTGAAGTTAAGTGAGTTGACTTGAAAGCGATCGAATTTTTTTAAAACTCGAATACAGCTTAAGTACTATGCAGGCGGATTGGGAGATCGCTGCTCCGTCACCGCGGGTCTCAACGATCAAATTCATTTGATCGTTGGTCTGAATGAATTGGTTGGTTTAGCAATGAATTTGATCTGGTACGTAAGCACAAAGAAATGTGTTCGGAATTTTCTGGTGAAAGCCCAGGGAGTTGAAAATTGGACTTTAAACATTCCAAATATATTCATGTTTCTGTTACTCTTCAATGAAGCGTTACGCAACGGAACCCGAAAACACCTTCAAACAAACTGCTGTAAAAGTTACATTTCGACTATGCCTCAATCACCTGTTCGGTTCCATGGATTTGGCTGAAATCGAAAATTCACGGAAAACTGAGCTCTACCGTGAACGTAGTAAATAAAGTAGAGAAACATCCTGAATAATGATTGCAATGGAGTTGTTAACATTAGACTGGTTACATAGTGAGCAGAAGTGGGCTTGGTAGTACTTATGGATGGTGCAAATATTTCTAATGCGTCATCCTGCAATTTACTGTGACAATAAGCGACTCCACCCTTTATAAAATAGTATCTGTGGCGAAGAAGATGAATGTACTCATGACTAACATTAAATGACCCGAATCCGGAGTGTTTCATTGAGATCTCAACTTCTTATCTTAGTTAACGAACGATAACAGTTTCCATTGACGTCTTTCACAGAGTCAAGTCTATCAAACAACTATTGAATGACTGAAGGAAATGACCTTTCCCAATAGCCTAACAATTAAAAGATGAGTCGACCAAAATAAACTTAAGAAAGTAATTTACATTAGTTTCCTACCAATATTTAAATTGGAAAATCTATAATAATATACTGCCGATTCATTACAAACTGGGTTTACTTTGAGGGCATAATGTAGTTTAGAAAATATTTTTTTTTGTATTTACAGAGTATACTTTGATTTTCATGCACCAATTTCAACTAATGTCCATCACGTGAAGATATACATTGAACTCCACATTTTTAGGTTGAGGGGAAAGTATTTAAATAGAAGAAATATATGGATATATAATGCGCTATTTTCAATGCAATGACTTAACATGGATGGACGGTTCAACAGATTAAGCCACACCATTTTGAATACTCAAAAATGAGTGTCCTAGTGCGAGACAGAAAAGCAACCGTACCCAAAGTTGTATTTAAAACCAGGACCTATGATTCTTACGGATACAGGCCTCAGTTTTTTAATCTGCGGTCTAATTCACGCATAAACCAATCATAGATCCTTATTAGATCGCAGAGGATTCCTAACATGCGAATTGTTCAGTAATGCAGTGTGATGACCAACTTTTACAAGGAGCGAAAACAAATACTTGTACTCCTGTGAAAAATATTTTTATTTTCTACCCATTTCATTGCTTTCCATAATTATCACGTGATTTTATAATGACTCATGACGTCGGCGTCGTGAATAACAATATTACTGTGGACAACACGAGCTATTTTTTGTTCCCTTAGTCTGTCCCACGAAATCAAGCCAGAATCAGTGTAGGTACTCATGACGACAAACTATTTCCGTCATATGTGATCCAAATAGGAATGAATTTAAATGGCCAAACGATCATACATACCACCAGTTGCTTTGTAGTGTCTTTTCCCCAGTAGGAGAGTGAGAAGCAACACATTAAAAAAGACCAACCGTCAGGTTTAAGAATATTAAATTCTATTTTTTCCGGGCACCTTGCAAAAACACGGTAGTTTGTACTGTCCCAAAAAATTACCAATTTTTTCATTCATGATTTTCCGTGACTTTTTCATTTGATCCCTATTTTCGCGGCTGATGACCTAGCCACTCTGACTGCCACACGCCTGTCCTTAGGGTAAAATTTAAATGTCGACGCACTGGATGGCGAGGGTGAACTGTTACACGCACCACACCGCCGAACTACAGAGACATTTTCACACCGTCACATGGTCATATTCCATCACGTCTTCTTCCGGAACAGTTCCAACTACGCGAGGCTCGCGGACGAAACAGGAGTGACCCACAAGACTGGACCACGTCTCGGTTGTGGTTTTCTTGTTGCACATATTCCCGGCCTTAACTCCATCCCTCCCGTCCTTCTCCATCTCGGACAATCCCATTTCTCCCCCTCCCACCGTCACTCCCCTCCACCCCTCACACGCCCTGCCCTCCCCCCTAAAGCCAATTGCTGGAGATGAGCCCCTGTTGACCGCAAACTCCGCTTCACCCCGCCCCTTCCCTCTCTCATCGGCCGAGCGATGTCCCTCGACCTTCTCCGCCTCCTCTTACGTACACACCAGCATCTCTTGGACCCGCTGCATCCTCGCCGGGGGAACTCTCACACCTCCCTCCCTCACTAGCCTCTTCACCGCGTCACAAAGTTCGCCCGTACTCGGAAAGCAAAGCGGCGAGCTCCCTCTCATCTTTCCTAAAAAAAAAAAACCTCGTGGTCGTTGTAGAACGCGATGCGAGATCGATTTGGACGCCATGAGATGAGGAATAACAAAGAGAAGCAGTCGGAAACAGTGGTCAGATCACCTACATCTACATCTACACAATACCTTCCAAGCCACCATATTTTATATTCTGGCGAAAATAATATTCCAGTGGATGCTATATTTCTCGATTTCATGAAAGCTTTTGACAAGGTGTCTCATACCTGCCAAGCCACCATATTTTAGATTCTGGCGAAAATAATATTCCAGTGGATGCTATTATCTCTCGATTTCAAGAAAGCTTTTCACAAGGTGTTTCATACCTTCCAAGCCACCATATTTTAGATTCTGGCGAAAATAATATTCCAGTCGATGCTATATTTCTCGATTTCATGAAAGCTTTTGACAAGGTGTCTCATAGCAAACTAATTGTGAAATTAAAGTCTTATGGATTAGACAGTAATATTATATCATGGATTAATGATTTTCTACATGATCGTGAGCAAAGGGTTATTTTGGACGGTGTTCCCTCCCTGGCAATTGAAGTCACTTCGGATGTGCCACAGGGTGGTGTGATAGGTCCACTCTTGTTCCTTCTGTGCATAAATGATATCTATAAGGTGGTAAAAAGTAAGCTTCATCTAGTTGCCGATGACGCAGTAGTGTACCGGGAAATTCTATGTCCAAAAGACAAAGAATATTAAAATTATGACTTACAAGCAATAGAAAAATGGTTAGCTAGACGGGGACTCAGGTTGGTGAGGTGGCTATAGTACTAGCTTACTAGTGTGGCCAGAGTTTTGATTTTGGGACTTATTTAATGAAATCTTGATCCCTGCACGCGTGCTGTGTGAAGATCACTTAAAAGTTCAGTAATCCGTCCCTGAAATGGGACGTCAAACCGTGGACCCCTTGGCGCATTTCGCTAAGACCGTCTTAAGCCTACGCCATATATCTTTCCGTCTTATGTTCGTTATTTGAGGAGGCAACCGACAACCAAAGTAAGTCGCCCTTTTCATCATTCTCTGAATAATTTCTATCTATAAATACATTAAAACTCACCATTGGCGCAAATGGCCAAAGCTGCCGTTCGCCTCAACCGGATATTTACTAGCTACACTAAGTTAGGTAAGACGGTGCGATAAATTCTTAACGGTAGGAGCGCTAAAAAAACCTAATACTATACTATGAGAATAGTAAAGACAAGATTTTCAGGAAGAAGGGAGGGCAAGGACTGCGACAGAAGGACAAGAGTAGTTGATAAGTTTGTGGTTGTGATGAGTGTTTAGGATGAAAAAGAGGATTAGAATCAGGGTTATAGGGAAAAAATTGACGATGACGGAAGAAATTGAGTCAAGGGAATGACGGAATGCAAGAAATAATAGACACAAAAAGCGCATCGAGAATGAGTTTAAAGTCGTGAGCTTAACCTAAAAGATGAGGGACCTTATCGCAGCATAAGAGATAGCGACGCCCATTTGGCACTGCAGACAAAAAAGGCACCGATTCTATTTCCACGATCTTGCAAAGGTCACGCAATCCAGTGGTTCGCTTCATTTTCCCAAGATTTCTCGCCGCCAGGAAGAGTTTAGCCTCAAAGAAATGAGGAAAGTGCGAACCCACGCTCGTAAGGCGGGCGCCGAACGGGCACAACTCCCATTACCTTCCACGCTGGCTGAGGGGAAGAAATGCCGAGTTGCCGACACGATTCTGTGTGACGAGGGAGGAGTCTAATCGAAATGTAAAGGGTTTTTGGTAGGATACCACGGCTTTCAGACGACATCTGTTCACGAGTTCCATTCGACAGAACAACTCAAACAGATGATCTGATGGCATTGGCCTAAAAAATGAGCATCGAATTTGAATATGTATATCGTATATCCGGTACAGTAATTTGTTAATTTATATGTCATACTGGAAGGATTCCGTTCAGTAACTTGCTAAACCAAGCAAATACTAAGGATAAAATCGACAGAATGATTTGATCTCTTCAGCTAATTCATAAAAACCACGATGGTACTTTCACCGCTTCTCTGAGAAAAAAACATGAAAATCAATAAATGTCTCAAGAAAAGGCTTAGGTTTATTTTTAATTCGCAATATAAGCACACAATTCGATTAGCTGTCACTTCATACGTGAACTTGCCAATTATATCTACTAAAATAATGTAACTATGATCCTAGCAACAAAAATATGAATATAATGAAGTTCATTAAAATAGCCACAACCCAATAGCATTTATTCACATCGTCCCCTCCAGACAAAGTATTAGGAGACTTCTTTCTCGAATCTCTTTTCACCCTGATCTCCGCTGCCAAGAGATACTCGTGAGGAATTTATAAAATTTAATTCTTACCGGGAAATTAACAGATTTTTGGGAAACTCTCAGAGCAATAGATCAATTAGGCAGTCTATTTATTGTTAGCTCTTCCGGGTCAGTTATCAAAGTACTACAGGTACTTGTACCCACCTCATTCGCTGTGCTTTCGTTGTAACGAAATCTATCTCGTCAAAACAACGCTTAGCGATGTCTTCCGCTGAGTGTTTACTCGGCCTCAAAATTAGAACTGCACAAGGACAGACACATTAATAAGCTAATTCATAATTCAAAAACGTTGAAATACATTATATGCTTGCTCACAATATTAATTACCACTTCCACTTTGCATAACTTTATTAGGGAGAAAATTGTGTGCTATGAATAGGAAAAACATATTTTTTCATGGATAGGAAGGGTGTAAGAGGGATAGGAGCATTTCAACAAGCTACGTGGGAACTGGGTCGTTCCACTTATTTTTTTTCGGCAAGCGCTAGATTTCCGCAGGAAGCAAAAAGAAAACGACAATGGGGCAAAATATTTCAAGGCATCTGGAAAAGAAGCAGGGAGAGGCAATGGTCAGACCACAGAGATAGGAAACTCCATGACTCGACTTGGTGAAAGGGCTCAAAGAAGAAATCTCAAGGGTATCGAGCTATTGGGCCAATAAAATGTAAGGATACTTGAGGAAATTCTCAATGACGGCTTGAAAAATTAACTACCTCCAGCATGGTCAAAATATAGAGGATTTAATGGTTCACCAAAAGAATGGTGAACAGTTGCCTGCACGATATCATTACAACATTTGCCGTCATTAAACCCTAATAACAGATTATACTGAAGTATTTTCTTATTTGGACATCGTACATCCGCAACCTGGTGCTATGTAGGGACGTCCCAAGTCACACTCACTGAAAAATGCGTCCAAACTCCAATGAAAACAAATTTTCGGTGACTATTAAGGCCAAAGACCACGCAAGTATCCCAATTGTAGATTTTTCAACTTACAGTCTTAAAAAACGCATGCTAGCTGAACCTTAAAATACAGAGTACTCACATATCCCAAATTTGGCAACCTCCATTAAAAGCCTTTGTCTTATGATTAAGATGAATAGGAGGATCACATTAAATTCCGGCAAATTAAAAGAGACTTCATAATTTAGAAATATCTAGTATTATTTGCATTATATGTTAACCCACTGTTGATTGACATAGCTTCTCACATATTCTACATCGAAATTAGCGGAAACTAAAATTGAAAAAACTACCTAATATTAAAGGCCACCGTGCGAAAACTGTGCATTGGAATATGAAGATTGGCAAATTTAAGGACCAGAAAGATCACTGCTGAAGATTAGGAATCATACCAATTTTAATTCTCTCATGCGGATTGCCTACGGCGAAGAAAATTTAATCCAAATCGAAGGATACCTCAAGGGCAAAAATAATTTGACCTCCTATAGCAAATATAAGAATAAAGGAAGAAAAATGGAGGTGCAGAATTTGGGCGGGTAGGCGAGGAAGAGAGATAGATGCAGGAAAGGAAATGGGTCAAGAGAGGAAGACGCACGAAGTTCAGAGGAAGGAGAGCGACTTTGAAAAAGGAATGATGGATGACCATGGTTGACGAAGTCGAAGAAATGAGAAGGAGAAGGGAGAATAGAGTGCCGTCGACGTCTTGAGGAGAAACGAGAGCAATAAGAAAGAAAAAAGCCAAAGGGGCGCTTATTGGAACAGCTGCGATACGGGTGGCGCAGATGCATTGCTCCGACAAACGAGGCACACGTGAAAGTTACAGGGTCTGCGAAACAATGCAAGGAGGACGTGGAAGGATCCATTTCTCACGTCACTGTATCAACGAGGGCCTCCTTTTCAGACTTGGGATCGCGGGAGTTAAGACAGTGATTTCAGTTACATTCCTTCACGCGCTCATGGTGCAGGACCATAAACACCTTTGGAATCCACGGTGCTGGACGGCATGAAAATAATGAGTAACATTCAAAAAAGTAAGTCTGGAAGTGATGAAGGAAATATGTACAATCAACGGGCAGGAGGAAGACGAGGAATAATTTACGAGTTGGGCACGAAGAGGGAATTGAGAAATTTGTTGGGCGAAATTAGGAGGTGCCCCAACTGCTTAAGTTACGCCGCACCCACTAAACCCAAACTTAATCTACAGACAAATGCCATACCTAAGCCAATGTTGGTATACGAACCCGAGATCTTAGGGTTGCCAGATCGCCGCATTACCGATCTGGCTACGGTGGCCAGCGCGCTTGTATAATTATGAGAAATATTTTGCAGAGAAGGAACATGCGAGGTATCCGTATAATGATGAACTAGTTCGCACATGTTAAAGCCAATGACCATACGTGAAGGTTAATGCGGGTACGAATCGAAAAATACGAGTTCCGAAAAATACGAATAACTTCCAGATTCTCTTCTTTTCTGCAACTACCTACGTGAAGCGTAACGGCCTGCATTTTATGCGAAAGAATAGTACCAATAAAACCTTGAAACCCAAGCGTATTTCCTTTGTAATCGAATCAAGCTTCAAAGAGAGGGAAAAACAAACAAATATCAGCCGTGTCTTGAGCAACTGTGGCGTGCTTCCTCTGCTACCATGCTCACGAAAAATTCGACAATGATCAACTGTAAGAATTTATTTAATCCACAAATTCCGATTTTTACCGATTAGAGGGAGAAACAGTAAAAACAAATTAAATGCATGGTTGGCTAGAAGACTTCCAAATGGGGTAAATTAACATTTCAAGGTCCTAACGATATGTTACCAGGGTTGTCCTTCAAGAGCTAGTGAGGCATACCATTAAACAAAATCTCCTTTCCACCAAAAACTTTTTCACTCTCTCATAAGGAAAAGAACTTCAACAATGCTATTTTATGTTGAGCGTCTCTTACCTGTTTTGGGATACCGGGGAAATACAAGCTGTTGAATTAACCCGGCACGACAGAACTGTTCAATCGACCATCGATAGGAGTGGTTTCATACTTTTTTCAGAGAAAAGTGTGAAATATTTATCGTATCAAGACTATTTTATGCATGACGTTAATTTTTACTGAGTATATACGATTGGCTATCGGTATCTTAAACACACAATGTTTATAATGCTTGAAAATTTGTAAATGTGTACGAATTTACCGTAAAAAAAAGTTCGGATTATTGTGAGAGATCCTGCAGGTCGGAAAACACAGGAAAAGAAGCAGAACCAAACCCGAAAATATTCGTGTCTATAACGGCATTAGCTGTTAATCAGAAACTAGACGACAGAATTGCAAACGCTATTCACAGCCAGTAAATAAATTTGTATCGAACATTCAGCTGAATATCTGTACTCTCTTTGGGTGAGAATAAGCATTGATAATGAGGAGCAAGTGGTAAGGATTTTAAACATGGAAACTGAATACTCTAACTGTAAAGTATTCAAGTTACGTCAGATAGAATTCCGTTAAATTTTTTTCAAACAGGTGAATTAACTCGTAATGTGAGGAATAATTCTTGTAGAAACGCGAGCCGCGGCTCACTAAAAGGATTAAATATATCTCTTGCCTTCATGAACACAGCCTCTTAAATCCGTAAGATGTGTCATCCTCATGTTCCCGACACGTGTCGCTTATGATGAACACGGCTTATTCAAGAACGGGAATTAATATTATATCTCCACATTCCCTCACCAATCCCATGAGGGCTTCATTCACTCCCCCACCAATTCATCTACATCTACATCTACATCTACACGATACCCTGCAAGCCACCGCGAGGGTGTGTGGCAGGGGGTGAAGGTCACCAAGCATTCACTACTAGCATGCAAGCAAGCAACTAAAGGGTCTCATGCAACTAGATTGTTAGTATCTATAGTATTTGAGGGGTTAATACATGCATCATGCACTACAGAATACTCTAAAATATTTCCCCTACCTATCCCTTTCCTATGCTGCCTATTCTGTTCTCTTATAGTACGGGGGAAAAATGCCATTTTGAATCTATCTGTACGACAATCTATCTCTCTAATCTTATTTATCTGGTCGAATCTAGCATAATACGCTGGTGTTTTTAATATGTGCCTAACATCTTCAGTAAAGCTATCCGATTGAAATTTCTGCAATAGATTAAATCTGAACTTTAATCTACGCTCTGATAATGATTCCCACCCTAATTCTTGTATTAATTCTGATACACTACTCAACCTATCGTAACACCTTTTGACGAACCTAGCTGCTCTACGCTGCACACTGTCTAGTTCTCTCATCAAACCTAATTCATTAGGATCCCATACACTGGCTGCATACTCAAGGTGGGGCCTAACTAGTGAAAAGTAGCATCGCTCTTTTGTCTTCTCATCACATTTCCCAAGTACTCTTTTTATAAATCCTAGCTTTCTCTTCGCTCGGCCGCATATTTCCCTTATGTGTCTTCCCCACGATAAATCTTTAGTGATTGTTACACCTAAATATCTTACGGTTTCAACGTTTTCGATCTTCGTGTTATTAATTCTATAGGATCGCTCTATCGAATTATTCCTCCTCCAAAAATTGATAGCTACACACTTTTTAAGGTTGAATTCTAACTGCCATTTGTCGCACCACTCTTCAATTGCATCTAAATCCTTGCTAAGTGATTTCATGTCCTCTTCGTTTGATATACCCCTGTACACCACCGCATCGTCTGCAAAAAGTCTAAGGTTACTACTAACTACGGTACCCAAATCGTTTATGTATAAAAGAAATAGAAGCGGACCTACTACGCTACCCTGGGGAACTCCCGATGTGACTTCGATTGTGTCCGACATGATACCATCTATGACAACCCTCTGCTCTCGCCCACTTAAGAATTCTTTTACCCAACATACAACGTCTTTATTTATACCAAAACTCTCTAACTTCAAGATTAATTTGTCATGAGGAACTTTATCGAAAGCCTTTTTGAAATCTAAAAATATCGCATCAACTTCAGTACTGCTTTCGCCGTGGACTAAAATATCGTGTACGAATAAAGCTAATTGTGTCTCGCAAGATCTACCTTTCCGGAACCCATGCTGGCTGTTTATGAGTAATCCCTGACTATCCAAATGCCCCATGATCGAACTGACTACTATGTGCTCAAATATCTTACAAGAGATTGACGTGAGTGAAATGGGTCTGTAGTTACTAGGTTCTTCCCTATCACCGCTTTTAAATATAGGTGTAATGTTAGCTACTTTCCAATCCTTGGGTACTGTGTGGTTCTTTAGTGTTTTATTGAATATTATTTCTAGATAGGGGGCTATTTCAGAAGCTAATGTTTTATAAACTCTGGAAGGAATTTGATCGGGACCTGGTGCTTTGTTTTTACTTATGCTTTTTAACTGCTGCTCTATTCCGCGACATGAAATGTTTATTTCGGGCATTTGCTCACTGAAAGTGTTCGGCGGTGGTTCCACTGCGTTTTGTGACGATGAGTTGAATACACTTTGGAAGAAGGTGTTTAAAGTGTTGGCTTTTTCTACACTGCTGGTGACTCTGATTCCTTTATCATTTTTAAGTGTGTGCACTGTGGACTTATTTCCCTGAAGCTCTCTCACATATGACCAAAACGCTTTAGGATTGCTATCTAAATATTCTCCTAACATCTTGCTCTTGAAATGTGATAACGCTTGCCGACATGATTTCCTTGCTAATGCTCTCGATTTTTTATAGTTTTGAACTAGCTCATTTTTTTCCTCTACCGATAGACCCCGTCTGGCATTTTTCATCTTAGCGTGGCATACCCTTTGTCGCTTTAGTGATTTCCTAACCTCCGCGTTATACCACCTTGGCTCTGTATTATCACTAATATATTTACTTGGTATGTATTTATGAACTGCGTTACGGGACCTGGTGCTTTGTTTTTACTTATGCTTTTTAACTGCTGCTCTATTCCGCGACATGAAATGTTTATTTCGGGCATTTGCTCACTGAAAGTGTTCGGCGGTGGTTCCACTGCGTTTTTTCCTCTCCTCTCGACTCGAGGACACATCTAGCAGGCATGATGACCCCCCCACCCTTGTTCTGGAATGCATGTTAACCTCATCCTCGCAGCTGCTCCCTAGAGAAGAGATTCTTGTTCAATTTACACCCTTCCGTTCCCTTGGGCGCTAAGCTTTAACATGCATTCCCTCCCTCCTACAAATGGAGCCCGAGACATGGCGTGTTTTGAAATGTTTGACTGAACTACGGAATAAAATTTCTTCTCGGGAATTAATTTACACCCTGATCAATTCAGAATCGCAAAAACGAGTCATTTATCGGCAGAATCCTTGCGTGATTAACTCTCTTTAAAAGCAGACTACAATATAGAATTCGTTTAAATTACAATTCAATATTCATAAAATATTTAATTACAATTATCTCTACAATGAGGTATTGTTCATGAAATTATTCCACTACACTATCCATCGACAGCAGCAATCCTTACATTAAAATCACATTTCATTTCATATTACACCTAATAGTTATGAATACTGTCAGCCGTGGAAGCCAAGTAATTAGTGTGCCGGCCTGGCAACCCAAAGGTCGCAGGTTCGAATCTCGGGAAGGACATAAATGAAATGTTTGTCTAATGGCTATGATACGGAGCGATATAGCCTAAAATGAGTGAATAATTTTACTGCTATTACTGTTATACATACGAGAGGATACGAACATTTGAAAACACGAGAGAAACTCAGAAGAAATTAATATTTATACTTTATACGATCCCCGTCACCGATACAACATGGTGATAAAATCAAATATATGGGCTGAAACGAGGATGACGTGTCCAAACAGACAATCTCTATAAAAATGAGATTGTATGCAAGAAGTGTCTCTGGAGAAACCTTGATAAGATAAAAACGGAGGAAGTACCTACGTGCTTTTGATACCGTTTCTTCAATGACCGCTACCGAAGAAGATAACACTGCCCTGCGTTAAAAAATAACATTCAGGAATGACGGATACATGGGCATGAATCACTGATTCCTACAACTATTTTCCGTGACCGCGTTGGACATCGGAAGCATTGCAGTCTAATTTGAATTTATTGCCTGGTCCTCTTAACCTTTGGCAGTATAACACGTCGGCCCTTTGGGGCCCAACCTCCCACGCCGAAGCCCGTCAACTTGCTCCAAGTGACGACCTAGGCGGCCCTTCTTCACTCTTAACCCATTCATTTCAATTTTTATTCTAAAGAAATCTCGAGGAGAATAATTCCCACCCAAATACTTGTGATTCCTTAGTCTACCCGTCACCTCCTCCGCTCCCGAGAGCGCCTTCTTTTGTCCATATTCGTAAGCTATCTCGATAAGATATGCATTTGGAATTACAGCGGCAAGTGTGATCGGAATTGGTCTTATCGGTCTTGTCACTGGTTCAGGAAATAACCCATCGAAAAACAACATTTCCATGGGTTTTCCATCGTAACTTCAGCAGCAGCCGTTTCCCTAATACGGCGGAAATTTCGAGCAGACTTTACAAACAGCATTCGTCGGGAAAAAACCAGATCCTTCACGACCGAAATTGACAATTCTGATGAAACAAAAAACAGCATATTATCAATATCAACTTTTGCCATTATTCGTGAGCGTCCTTCCATCACATTCAACAGAAGTACTATAGTTAAATTTTAGATTCTCCAAAAGCCTAGGCGGCGTCGTAGCATTTGGTCTAATTTTGATCGTAAGACAAAAACTATAACCGGACTCCAAATGGGATTACCCGCCAACTGTGGGTTGTCAGGTCAGTACGTTGCCGTGTTTTCTAACATGGTCATTAGCATCTTGTCTAACAGTGGTACACCAAAGAGATATGACATTATTTTCCGTTTCAAGTTCCCAAACACAGCGGGAGAAGATAAGAAGATAATCGATTCAATCCAATATTTCAGTGATGATGCCACTTAACGATTGAAATCTTCAAGTTATTTATTTTTACACTAATATAAAGATTACAAAGCGCACGTTTGTGGCCAAGATGAAAGAAAAATATATTTTATTTTAGTAATACCGTATTCCTTATCAAAAACGATAGGCTACAAGAGCTGATAACACAGTGAAGAAATGCAAAACGCACACGTAGACTTGAAAAGTAAGTTCAAGGATATACAATACCTATGCTAAATCAGGATTGTTATCAAAAGTGTGCACAACACTTGATGCGAATCCATATATTTCACACAGGTTTTATCATTGGTTTAGCGAGGACCTCATATCGCAAAGAAAAAAGAGCTATCGCCAGTGAACACACATCCAAAGAAAGCGTTTTTCTGATGAGATAAAATGTATGTGAGCAAAATGAAAATGAGCGTCAAAACTTAACTGAGATACTCATGTGCATTAAATTAATCCATCTTCATTTTTGCCAACAAACACATACCTACCTCGGATAATGCAGGTCATGCGACAACTCTTACAATTTGAATGAAGATAGCTTGAAACCACTAAAAACGCTGGCGCTTGAGAAGAAATGATTCGATGCATTTTACAGGGAGAATCATCGCGGATAAATCAATGACCTATGCACTCAAATGTATCTTCACAAACTCTTCCCGTATTGTGGGCCTCATCCGACTCGGAGTTATTTGCTTGTTTTATCGCATAGCGGATTATCAAGAAAAAATTTCTTCACTACTAGGAAAGTTTGATCCGTATATAGTCGTTTCTCGACCGAGCATCGATCAAATCACAAGCGGATATCAGGTTGGTGCACTAGAAAAATGTTTGGCTTCGTAAACCGAGGGCCGGTGTTTGATTCCCGGCAATGGCAGATTTTTTACGGGAATCCGGGTCCCTTTTTGATTGACGTGTAGAGGGTACTTCATGATAGGTTTTTTGTCCGTTGGATGGATCGTAAAATTGTTGAACGACCCTTGGCGACTTTCGTTGTGAGTAGACTATTTACGAAGCCGGGTCTCTATGCACCCTACACCTATTCCCTACATAAATTCTACCATTACTGAATTTCTCACCTATCCATTGTGGCACAAATTAAATTAGGTGTCAGTTTCCTCCCTGAATTGCAGCTCAAATAAATCGCTTTGAAGAAGAAAAACCGTAATCCTTATTTCGTAAACCTATTCAGTAATTTTCCAATTTGATATAAAAGATCGACTTCGAATGGTCCATCGCGATAAAGCAAGCGATGTTTCCGATGGGGGTGATAGTTCAGACAGGGAAAAGACGGTCGGGTGCTCCTTTCTCTTCCTACGACAACATTGCAAGTGCCTCCTCTGGCACTGCTTCTCCCCCCCCCCCCCCCCTCCCTCGCTGCCCCTCCCCGCAATCGTGAAACCTCTCCATTTCACGCCGGCAATTGTTTCGCGCTCGACGGGGAGCAATGCAGGGGGAGTAAGGGGACGCGAAATGGGAATACGAGGGAATGCATCCGGAGGGGAAGATATCCCCAACGCAATGATTTTTCGCCCCCCACGCGGGACACGAGTTTCGCCCCGCTGCGAGGGACCGATGGGACGGGAGAGGGCGATTTCGCTGACGAGTTCCAGCGGGAAACTCAATCAAAAGAACTCGACCAACGACTTTCGAACAAGGGCCTGGAGTTTTAAACGGCAAAGACTGAGTTTTCTTTTTTAATCGCTAAGGTAGTGAAGCCAATTAACGCAGTACGATTATTCACCATAAATCCGATACGGAAAGGTTCAGTCGTACCAAGCAGTCAATCATCCAATCTCACCCTAAGTGTTGATTATTTTCTTCGCGAAGCAATGTTGAAGGAGTAACTTTAATTTGATGACTCTTTTTTTAATTTCAGAGTGCATTACTACACACCTAACGTGTTAACTACCAAATAGGAACGATTAACAGAAAATCGACGATAAAACTTAGGTTCACATATAAGAATTTGCATACTAATGTTTTGTTGGAGAGAGTACAAACAGTAACAGATTGATTGCATAAAGATAATCTTATTCTCCTGACAAAATATTATATGGCTAAATTTTTATATAGCCCCTTCAAACCAAACTAATAATTTGAGATGAAATATTTCATCTGAGTAAGGCCCTTCAAATTTTTTTCCAACGCCACTGCGTTTCCAGTCTTTTTAACACTTACCGAATCAGCTAGATTCCAATGAGGCACGCCCGGTTCAACGTCGTTTAAAATTAAGGTCCGACTAATTAATTCGATATTTCAAATTTGTTAGTAAAAGAGTGTTGCAATCCTGCGGCAATCATGAGAGTACAAGGGCAGATCAATGAGAATGAGTTAACTAGCCTCAATAAGAAAGTAAATGGTCAAGATGGTTATGAATGTGGCCCTCATATCCATAAACCAATCGCAATGAGACGCGTAATGAGTTCCAAGGCCATGGATCTCCTATAAGGGTAACTCTCATTACCTCGCAATTAAAATTGACGCCTCCGATTGTTGCACGGAAGCAAAGGGACACGAGTTTTCAGAAGCATGTAAAAAGGAATCCAGAAAAATCTAACCTATTCGACAATGATATTCAATCCTTAGCAATTTTCTCTTCTCCTTGGGCTGAAGCGATATCGAGAGCAGAAGATTCACAAATATCCGCACACTCCCTTCCACCCAATCATGTCCTATTTACCAGGAGATGGACTACGAGAGACTTTTCCCATAAAACGCTTGACGGAGCTTCACGAACTTCGCATTCCGGGACCCGCTGTTATAAATAAATAAAAAAAAAACGTTTGCGAATGGTTGGCTGAGGATCCCCATATCTGGACGATTATTCTTTCGACCGCCTTTCGATGCCTCAACGCCTCCATCCCAATGTACCTGTAAATCAACTGGTCGAAACTAAGGAGGACTGCGTCTGTGAACGCCTCCGGCGAAGTAAGGCGGAGACGACAGCAGCAACGTCGCAGCGCATAAGGCTGCATGAGACGGACGGACAAGAGGATGAGGGGGAGAGAGAGAGAATTCTTTTCTTCTCGACCGATCGCGCGTCATTCCTTTTATGGAGAGCTCGGATCTTGGAGGGAGCGAGTGACAAGTAGTTACAAGAGCAACATTGCTAAGATTACTGACCTGCGTCCTGCATCGTAAATGAGTTGAAATAAAATTGGCAGGGCTCGACGCGACTTTCTGAACAGGTCAAAGAAATAGAAAAACAGGAATAACATTCTCCGACAAGTAATTCAAGGTAGGCGATGATATAAAAGTCATCTTCGTCTAGAGGCATAAATTCCAATATTCAATTCCCTCTGAGATAAAACCCATAAAAAGCAATGTTCTACCAAAAAGTTGTCACCCTTCCTCTTTTAAATATATCAGTAAAATATTTGAGAGTAAACATTTTAGAGAGACATGAAAAGAAACGTTGGAACAAAATGTCAATTGGTTCTTACATTCGCCATTGGTATAAAAGTAGTGAAATTACCGTAAAATTAACATATTCAAGCACATAGTAAATATTTCGAATGGTCACTATTTTGGCAAAGCTACTCAAATGAGACTTGAGCAAAAAACCAAAAAGGGGAAATGTGGGGATAGAGAATTAGGAAGATGTTGGATATAGAGTTATAAAAAGAGAAATGGGATTCTAACTATACAACAGTGAGCACAAAAAGCTATAAATGTGTACTTATTTGATATCTCTTAGACATGATCAAAAGGCTATACGAGAGGATGCAGAAGAAACCTAGAAAACGTGATCTTCGTTTTCGGTTGCTTATATTTCATTTTCACGAGAGTAACACAACGGGCGTCCAATGAGTTATAATTTATCCCAACATTACAAGCACTCAAAAATGAAGCAAAATCAATTAAAGTTCTTCCTCTGAAAATATGCGGACGCCCAAACGGTGGGTCAGAAAAAAGCTAGTGCATCAAAAAATGTTCATTCTAACGGGAAGTATTTTGTGATAAAAAAGAATACTGAAAACGGCCACTCAACGCAGCGATTTCAGGAAGTTAGTCCCCATTTCCACTCGTTTAGTTTTTCAAACGCAAATCCTGGGCTGTCGCGATTATTCTGGCTTCCAATCGAGTTGAAATCAGTATAATTGAGCAAAAAACAAAAAAAGGGAAATGTGTGGAAATACAGAGTTAGGATGATGTTGGAGATAGAGTTATGAAAAGAGAAATGGGATTCTAACTACACAGTAGTGAGCACAAAAAACTAGTTATGCTATGGGATGCAAAGTTTTCTTGGCCAAAAAAGGTTGATGGTTCGATCAGGCTATTTATTGCCAACCCTGCTCTCACTCGGGGGGGGAGCAAGTTCAAGTGTGCTCACAGCTTAACCGCGTCTCATTCCGGGAAAAGAAGCGCTGATGGAATATGGAGTTAGAAGGGAAAGAAAGAATGATTGAGATGAGCCCAGGTTCGACAATAGTTTTCTCTTAATGCGAGGTTTCAAGACGTCCAAGTCTCTATATCCCACCAGGAATGCTGAATTGGTATCGCTCTTCACACAGCACGCAAGTGTAAAAATCTTGTACCCCGACCACTTCGGTACACCCACTACGTCAGCTATTGCACCCATCTGAATTCCCGAATATTTACTCCACATAACACCCTGCGGCACGATATAAGGATTAGTAATGCGCTAGCTTGACAACCAAAAGGTCACAGGATCTAATTCCTCCTCCGGTATCAGGCACGTAGCCGGGGGGCTTCTGGGACTTCAGCACCCCCCATTGCCCGCCAAAGTTTTTTCCCAATAATTTTGTTGTTCTGATTTTAACTGCGCATCATAGTCCGCATTACACTGCGTATAATTCAAGTGTTAAGTGCATGGAAACGTGATCACATTAGTCTGATGCATGTATGTTGTTAATAATTGTTTTTTTTCAATCTGATATGTATGTATGCGTTGAACTTCTGTTCTGGGACCGGTCAAATTGACTGCTTCATAACAAGGTAAGCAGTGACCTTTACTAGGGAGACGAAATAGCAATGGGTACTCTGAAAGTAAATACCAAGCACTGAAAATTAAGGAAAGAGATTTTTAACATGTCGACACCGAATGGGCAAGGCTGATTTGTTTCAAGTTACGCTACACTAGACCCCCCCACCCCGAAGCAAATTTAGCAAATTTCTGGCTACGTGTCTGTCTGGCAAGAGTATTGCGCTAATATGTGGGATTAGTGACTTAGGTGGAGTGGTGCGATATAGCTTTAGATGTTAAAGCAACTCAAATCAAAATCTAACCCAACATAAAGGGTCGTCGACAAGAGATGCCAACTACCGATATCTTGTCGTTGATAATACAAGAAGTGTGTGATATTACCTAAGTTTCCCTCCGTCAATGGGATTTTTAGATATTTACCTGGGGAGATACCGCCAAAACCTTATCAGTTCTGGGCATGAAGGAGGAAAGAAGTTCAACACTAGACGAGGACTGCGGTTGTGCAGCATCGTCAAGGAAGGGAGGCCAATGGGGTGGAGGCCGGGGACAAGGCGAAGAAAAAACCGAAGGAGACGGTAGAGGATGGAAGGAGGGGGAGGGAGCGGGGGTGGTGTGGTGGAGGAGAGCGTGTCGGAATGAAGACAGCGGTGGGGGGGGGGGGGGGGGGAGGAGCATGGGGGAGCCGAGCGGGGACGTGGACTGGATCGTGAAGGCGGCAACGACACGGACGCTTGTAAGCGACCCACGTCACACGGGGAGTTCTTCCATACCGAAACGTCGAGGGGCGATGGAAGTTGACCTCCCGTCGCATGATTTTTTCAGCAGAGAAGGGCAAAATGTTTCCTTCTATGTGTTTAAAAAGTGGCTAAAACGGCAGTGTTTTGGAGATCGGGTTGGTGTGGTGGTTAGAGTACAGGCCTCCCATCCCTAGAGCCCGGGTTCGACTCCCGGCAGTGGCGGAGTTTTCTGTGGAAAATCGGTCCCCACTTGAGTGCCTAGTGGAGGGCATTTCAAGTTCAGTACTCCGTCCGTCGGATGGGACGTTAAGCCGTGGTCCCCTTGGCGCCTTTCGTTGAGTGTAGGCTAATGCCGACGCCGGGTTTCTCTCCACCCTTCCACCGTTACCAGAAAACTCCTACCATTATTCAATTACCCACCTATCCTAAATGGCGCAAATGACCTCAGCTGTCTGTCGCCTCCCCTGAATAACCAGCCAACGGCAGTGTTTCCCTCACGCACTCGTGGAAGACAACGGTGAAAAATTTAGAATTTTTTATCCAAGTTTATTTACAGGTAGGGATACTTCATAGGAGGTGACCTAGGTTCAAACCTCTCTGAAAAAGACCAGTCAACTCAATCAGTGTGACTTTCTTCGATATAGGCATTTCTATTAAACTAAAGGCCGGGCTCTTTCCTCACCAACCGGCCAGACCTTCGGGTGGATCATTGGTTTATTCATCAAGGTTCATCATCAAGGTCTAGAATGTTAGGCACCTCGAGTATCCTTTTTATCAACATCCAGGAGTAAAATGGCACACCACTTTCTTTTCTTCAGGCGTTTGTGCGACCTAACGGAAAGAAATGACTCAAAACTCGCCGTATGGACCGGTATATGAGAATTCGCACACTGTACTTTAACGTTAATGCACATTTTTGAAGTTTTGAGATATTTGTCACCTAGTTTTCAGCTATTTTTTTGAAATGTCGTGCCTGAGTACTAATTTCATTCCGTCATCAATCATTTACATCTACATCTACACGATACCCTGCAAGCCACCGCGAGGGTGTGTGGCACGGGCATTTACCGTTCATACATTTAAGGCCCATCTTTTACAGTGTCAGGTTGACTTCAACCGTTTGCTACTGCGTTGATTAGTTAATGTGGACGGTACTTCGTCGGTTGTCGAAACTTATAGTTACAAAACAAGCATCAGGTGAATAACTAGTTGATATGAGCATTGCTAGCAAAAAAGACAAAAATACAGTAGTTTCGAGCCTCAAAAATTGTTATCCTGACATTATTAAATCGGGCTTATTCGTATGAGCGGAGACAGTGAGTAGAAAAAAAGTTTAACAATTATACGACACTGAAACTTGTGACCCGCAAGATTTTCCAAAAAAATTGATTTCCCACAAACAAACATATTGGTGCATTTCTTATTTCCATTCCTTGTGATTTCTTCAGACGGCCAAACGATAAAGCAGCAAGAGTGCGTTTCTCTTGTCCAGAGTCGAAATGAATGCGTACTTCACTCCGGCACCGTGCTTTGGCAGGCCGGACTAAGGAAAAAAAAACATAATGGCAAAGCACTTCGTACTCGAGCTCCCATTTCATATCTCGCACTCGGCACGACGAGATTGTGTCCGGTAACCTTGGCGTTGATGTGCTGCGATGATGCTTACGCTGGCGTCTCTTTCGCGGTGCCTCGGAGGGAAGAGGGGTGGGAGAAATATCTCTTGTTTGAGGGAGGGAAAGGAGGGCGGGTGGGGGGTTGCAGCGGAGAGGGTAAGATAGTAACTGCTGAGGTAAGGGATGTGAGGCGAGCCGCGGAGAAAGAAGAAAGAGGAGACGACAAAGCCTCTACAACAGGCTGCTTTGGGGGAGCGAAGGGAGAATCGTCGATGTCAACAAAGGAGCGAGCTCAGAAAGGCGATGATGAGGCAGGAGGAAAATTACACAAGCTTTCCTCCCTTAAGCAGCGTTGAATTTCAATTATGCAGGTCACGATTCAACTTTGAGGTGGATGTCGACAACAATCGTATGCATGAACATATTCCTTTAGTGTATGCCGCTAGTATATGGGATCCGCACGAGGAAGGTATGATAAAGGAATTAGAGCGTGTGCAAAGGAGATCCGCTAGATTTGTTAAAGGCCGTTAGGATAATTGATTTAGTGTTCCGAGTTTAATTGAAGAACTAGGATCGGAATTACTATCAGAAAAAGCAGGTTGAAATTAAGGCTAAACCTTTTACGCAAATTACAAACTGATTTGTTCACAGATAGAGTTGAGAGAAGAACTCCAGCGTACTATGCTAGGTTTCGTCAGATAAACAATATTAAAGAGATAGATTGTCGTAGCGATAGATTTCAAATGTCATTTTTCACGCGTACCATAATAGAGCACAATAGGCAGCACGGCAAAGGGGTAGGTAGGTAAAAAACTGTTGGAGTAGCCTATAGAAAGAAATCACGTTTTAATATTTATAATCTATGCTGGCTACAGAATTATACACAAATATATTTATAAAAAACTTTCTAACCAGTAATCATTTCGTAACTTTGTAGAGACTAATAATCTAATAACATGTGACTCCTATACCTAACTTGCTTCATGTAGTAGTACAGTTTCAGCTCTTAATTTGTATGCATGGTAATTTTCACTTCCTGCCACACACCCTCGCGGTGGCTCGCAGGGTATTACGTAGATGTGGATGATTCCTCGCGAGGACGGACAACGACGCCGCTCGCTGGTACCATACCGAAGAGCTTCTCATAGTGATTGAGAGAGCTTCGGCATTGAGTATTGTATAGGGTGGAAGAAACCACCATCCTCACAACCCGAAGGCTAGTAGGGAGAGATCGAGTACATTCTACGCCCAAGTCCGGGTGAAATTCAGGATGGTCTAATTTTATTCCCCCTACCTTTTAGAATGTTCCAAAAATAATATTTTACCCTGAAAATTACTTGGTTTAGGCCTACATTGGCGTGTCCTAATGCTTCTCCTAAAACCCAGAGCCTCCATTCGTTCAAGGTAAGAAACTTGGTATCGTAGTCGACCGATGTGTTTAGGTCGGTGATGTGCAGATCTAGCACACAAAATAGTCGCGGGTTTGAATCCTACCACAGGGATGGATGCTGTATTTGCCTTTGGGTTTAGGTCGGACGGTGCGATATAACATAAGCAGTTGGAGAATAAAGGAACATCAAATTCAGAAGTAACAAATCACACTTCCACTCGGTATCTTAATAAGTACGAATGCAAACCTGATGAGCTTTCTAACGGAAGACTACGCATTATAAAATCTCTTTAATACAAAACTTCAGCGATGGCTGTGTGGTGAGCCATTCCGATATCACGTAACAAGATATTGTGGCCACTCTAATTAACGCGTTTATTAACGTTTTTATCACAAATTAATTTAATGAATAGCAGAACTGCGGCCTGCTTTGCAGGCAGTCTCTGTCTGGTGTGCTCTTGAGGTGAACTTTGTGTTCTAGCGTCAAATGAGATTTTACAATGTGTTGGGAAACTACTGATGACACATTACCAATAGGTGGCAGTAGTGCTTGTGCTTCAGTAACTGCTTCACTACTCAAAGTAGTCTTTGCATTTTTTTACACTTTTGTGCACCAACTTTTCATCAGCATTTCGTATGCAGAGAGAAGGAAATGGCCTTTTTATAAATAGAGAAATATGTCCCACTCTAATTATCCTATATGTTTTTGCACTTTTTTATACACCATATTTTCATTATATGTTGTCTCCCACTCTCAAAAACCACGTTTTTTTGCATTTTTCTCCCCATCACAAACTGCTAAAAATCCAAAACTTCTACCAAATAATGCAGACAGAGAATCCACACTTAATGCACCAAACCTCACCCTTTTAGCTCAAAATTTGTGAGAGAACGAAACAAAACGGACACAGAATGAAGGACTGACTGAAAGACTGGCACGCTGCAAAATTAATAAATTAATAGATACTTAAGTTGGAGTGACAGCAGCTTTTTTGGAACAAGTGACGCAAAATATGAAAGAGACGAAATACGCAATTACGAATATATTAGCTGATAGGATACTTGAGTTGAGAGCTGCGTCAAACTGACGTCAGGATTGTTGACTGAAGATGATGAATACAATTAAAATCTTAGCTATGGTATTTAGCTCGATATCGCTCAAATCTACCTTTACATTAATCTTCTCCTACCCTGGCATTCTAAAAAAACCCCGCTTTGGAATCATAAATGAAGAAATTATTGTCTGGAGGAGTTGCCAACAGATCTGCGACCACGTCCTGAGCCGATCCCTCTCTCCTCCCCCTCCTTAAACCTCCACCCACGCGGTGAATCCTCTCACCCCTTGCTCCCCCTCCCTATCCATAACGGGCCCACGTCTTCTCCCCCCTCCTTCACCCGCATCACAACACGCTCCAGGAACGACCTCCGCACCCTTCCCCACCTCCCACAACAGCCTCTAAACCCATCCACCGTACCTCTCAGCTTGTATCACAAGAGACTTCATCTTGTGCAAAATCATTCGAATTCCTAGGCACCGAAACTACATAATAGCGGCAACAAACAAGTTTTTTTTTACTTAGCCCTCCTTGGGTGGAGATGGACTAATTTCATTTTCTCAACTTCAAGAAAGCCTTTATCTGTGTTGCAAATGCTACTCTTGGAATAGAATCGATGATGGTCATCAGAAATCGATATGAACGGTTCATCGTTTATTTTTATTTTGCTTGAAACTTTACTCTGTGCTTAGGTTAAAACTTTCGTCTAGTCCACGAGCAAAAATATTGCAAACTTCAAAAACATATGGACCATGAAATTCCGAAAGACCTTGGGACCAATGCTAAAAATATCTCCGCCGATGCAATACATTTCCCTCTCACTCTCCCTTATGCCGCGGCATCACGAGACTCCGAGGGCCAGTACACCGCGTCGAGGTCCGAGCTATCACGTTTTCTCTGCAGCGACACTTCTCGGAACCGATCCAGTCGCTTGCTGCGATGAGCAATGTCCCGGAGGGAAGTTCGGCGTCGGCTCACGCTACGCGAGTGATGCGGGTGTTGCGAGGGCAACGCGAAAGAAAGCATGAACCGCGGTTAGCGAAACTGAGGTACCTCGTGCGTATTTAGCCACGTTCAGCTCCTTCGGTTGTATCCATTTGAATTCAAACTTCTCCATCATTGAGTGGATCACTCACTATTCCCCTTCGTCCAGAACGTGCATGCGCAAGCATCAAACTATTTCACTTTGGCTTTGAGCGTGGTTGCTTGATGCTAACTACGCAACTAAGGGCTACCAACTAAAAGCTACCACTGCAGTCTACTCTAACAATATTTCACTATCCTATCCCTTCGCTATGCCGCCTATTCTTTAAGTTGTTGTCCACAACACTTACCTATTAATACTAAGCATCACTCGGTAGTTGATCACGAGAATTACAAATGATCAACCTTATATTATTAGTGAAAACTGGGCCGCCGTATGCGAGTATTGAGTTCGTGCCCACCACAAATGCGTTTAGTCTAGGGGGATGCTTTGCAATCTCGTGCACTGCATTTTGTTTTAGATTAAAAACATTATTCAGTTAGATTAGAGGTGCTGACAAACTATACACAAAGGCGTCGCTTATCCATACGGCAGTTCTGAAACATTCCTACCAAATTGCAAAATAAGTGCAGCTAATTGATGAAATTAAAGTTTGGATCAGACAGTAACACGATGAATGCAAAGGAAACTTTTGAGAACATGCATGAATAATCTTCAGGCATGACAGATTGACAGCGGAAAATCCCATTTGATACCATATTTAATCCTAAGACAGCATATCATTTGAGCACTGACTGAAAACGCATGCATTTAAATCTTTCTGAACAGATTCTCTCCCACCTTGCTATGAAGACGCGGCAAAAATTATTCAGGAGAACTGATTCCATACCACAGTACGATGATAGTCGAACACTCGCTCCTTTCTCCTTAACATTTGGACAAAATCCCTCTTTTTTAAGACCGAATGCGTTTGGCACAAGCAGTCGCGGGGAGGAAACGCACACACACTGATGTTTTTACAGTTTCCCTCTCAACTCCGAATAGTAGGAGATGCATGATTCTCCACGCTGAGATCGGTTCAACACCTACCACGATGGTGAGATAAGTTTCGGAGGTGAAATACGGAAAATAAACATTGCACCCCACCTCCTCGCCGGCAGGAGGGGGAAAACGTCCGCTCGGGCCTTGTTTTCGCTTTCTTGGGTAATGCTAAGAGAAGCAGAGCAAAGGAGAGAGATGGAAGGGGGAGTCAGCTGGCGGCAATCATGACTGGCCCCGCCACACATAAGACGCCGCCTCGGCTCGTGCGCCGTTCGCCCTCCCCCATGACCCTTGACCCTGGCCGAATATACAGCGCGCCCACCTCCTCGGATCTCTCACTCCGCCCTTCCCCATCCCAATCTCTTCCCACCCCGCCCCATTCCTGAGGTGGCAGTGACGTCAGGAGAGAGGGAGGGAGTTGACGAGCGCTTCGTACTGAATGTGTAATTTTAAATGCGTGCGGGGAGAGAGGACACTGACATGAAGAGAATCCAATGATGACGTAATGAGTAGTGAAATTCATTGAGATTAACATGACTTTTTCTAGTGCTTCCTTCCGAATAAACCAGTGATATTACAAACCCACATCACGGACAATTTTTTTACATTCCTTCTCTTAGAGACGTAGCGGCTCAGTGGGTCGAGTGTTGAGCTGTGGATCGTAGTCCGAACCTTGGAGAGGTCTATAGGCATACCCAAGACGTTTTATATTCTGAATACCTTTCAGAAAAACGGCAGAGGGAAATGAACAACGCCCCAACCCTGGTGCTTGAATTCCACAAGTTTAGTATTCTCACAAACCAAAGTGACCTGTATATTGATTTGTGTTTTTATACCCTCCATGCTTAAACTATTCTCCGTCTGTGCTTAAAAATATTAGTATTGCCCATTGGTATCAGTTTATTTATTTTAATTATTCATTACCCCCGAGAACAGCACTTTGACCATTATAACATGATTTACATCACACATCCATCCATTAAGTCGGAAAAGTTCGGAAGATGACATCGATAGAGCTTCACACACCCGTTATAGATATGCTTAATGTATCTCAGTACGCACGACATATTTGACGCCGTTACATAGTCACTATTTCTATAAATTTCATGTCATAAATTGACTATTGCACTATGAAGGTGCAGGTTTAGTAGTGTATCAGAATTAATACAAGAATTAGGTTGGGAATCATTATCAGATCGCAGGTTTAAGTTCAGTACACATCTATGACAGACATTTAAACCGGATTACTTATCTGAAGATGTTACATATATATTTAAAACACCAGCGTATTATGCTAGATTCGATCAGATACATAAGATTAGAGAGATAGATTGCCTTACCGATGGATTTAAAATGTCACTTTCCCCCGAATTATTAGAGAACACAATAGGCAGCATAGCAAAGGGATAGGTAGGCGAAATATAAGAGTGTAGTAATAATAGAGTAGTCTGTAGCGCATGATGCATGTATTAACAACCAATCCATTTATTACTATGTAGATACTAACCATATAGCTGCATGTGACCCATATTGTTAGCATGTGTCCATGTAGTACCCTAGTTGCATGTCAATAGTGCATGTTTTGGTGATCTTCACCCCATGCCAAACACCCTCGCGGTGGCTTGCAGGGTATCGCGTGGATGTAGATGAAGGAGAGGGCCTGACGGTTTCAAGACGGAGGGGACACGGTCGGCGGGGATCGGGAAGATGCCCAAGTAAAAACAATGGGAGACTAACCTGGAGACGCGAGGTGCTGTCGGGAAAACGCGGTTTATTGCACGAGGGAACAAAGACGACTCGTGACAGCCGCTCTGTTTACAGTCGCGGACGACGCCACTGTAAGAAGTAAGTTGTTCGGAAGAACCCAGCCGCGGCACGGAGGAGACGAACGTCATCAACGTGATGCGGTCAGGTTTTGAATTTCCGGTGGTCATGCCTACTCGATCGAATTCAGCTTGAATGTATCTTCGCCAAGTGATAGACAAGGAATTAAACATCCTAAAACATTCCGGAATCACAGCTCCTCATTCCCTTTCCATGCTTTGCTGAGATGTTCATTCCAACACCGGGCGCAAGAGAAGCCAAAAGTGTTGAAAGCATAATGAAATCAAGAGTTTAAATACGAGCACAGCTATAAATAAAGAATTGCATTTGTTTACACTGCTCCTTCGTAATAATTTACGTCTCATAAGTTGGTAGGATAAATTGACTACAACACACAATGAAGGAGTGTAGGAAGGTCATCATGTAGCCATCATCGGTCTACAATGCTAGGATTGGTTTGACGCAGCCCTCCACTCGATTATTTTATCGGCCAACCTCTTTATATTGACGTAATTCCTCTCTTTCACATCCTTCACAACTTGCCCCATATATCGAGAATACAGTAGTTAGTCTTAATATCGATTTCCTTGCCGTTGCACAACTTAAGGGCAAAATTTACTTTGTCTCTCCACTGCCTGTTCTTTAGATTCACAGCTGCACATCTTCTAAGTGCATCGATACCGAAAGGCTCTTTAAACAACATACACATGACGTACAAATACGACGTCACCGAAAGATACTCATCCCTCTTAAACTAAAGCTAATACTGTCGAACACATCCTGTCTTTTAACCATTCTCAACACCTCCCCCTCCTAGGTACGAAGGAATTTAATTAAGATTAACATCGTTTAAAGTAGGATTCACCATCAGCAACTTGGCGGACAAATAATTTACATAGACTTCCGCGTCAAATCCCAAGTCAGACACGTTGAAATATGGAATATTTTCCTTCGCACCGAATTCCACCTCGGTAGTTTGGTTGAAGAACCCCTACAAATGTAGAGATTTTTCTGTGGAATACCCCAGCCCCTAATTGAGTGCTGCGTAAAGAGTACTTCAATGTCGTATAGGATGCAAACAAGTAGACCCCTCGGCGCCTCCCAAAAGAATCCCAGCATGCCCCGACAATATAAAAATTCATAATGGCGCATGTTTACTCCACTGTCGGCCGCTTACCCGAATACCAACAGCATCCACCTAGCAACCAGGAAGAAAGACCGTTTCGAATACGGCCTGTGTGCAAGCGAGAGAATCTTTCCTATCCACATTATGGCACTAGTGAGAATGAGGGAGAGGCGAGAGAATGGAAATGGGTAGGAGGAAGAAACATTCCCTTTAAGAAACGCTCAAGTCCAGCCTATTATCATAACATAAAACACGAGCCTCATTTAGCGACTCGCGCCCCAGCATCTCCGCTTTGATATTCGCACGAAAAATGATATTACGCCCCTTGAGCGCAGATTACTAACTCCCTGATTAGAAGAAGATAACTGTCCATAACCTTCAAAGTTTTCCACTGAGATGGACGGAGTCATCATTGTTATCGGGTCGCTTCCCCTTCGTTCCACCTCAATCGAACACAGTTAAGCACCTTTAGGTCAGTACAGATGCGTCTCAATCAGCATCTTCTTACGGGCCCGAAGATACAAACACCAGCGCCAAGGAAACCATCGCTTAATAAGATGGAACAAAGCTGGTTTACAACCCGATAACCAAGGTCTATAACTTGGGATACTCCCTTCAAAAGAGTTGGAAGGTCGACGAAGAGATTGACCACGATGAAAGATATACAGATGCGATGAGACATTACGAGAAAGAACTTATTTTACACTTGTCAGGCTTCATTTAGAATATCCCGCTAGTATATGGGATCCGTACGAGGAAGGTATGATAAAAAGAATTAGAGCGTCTGCAAAGGAGATCCGCTGGATTTGTGAAAGGCCGTTATGATGATTGTATAAGTGTTACGAGTTTAATAGAAGAACTAGGATGGGAATTACTATCAGAACGCAGGTTAAAATTTAGGTTAAACCTTTTCAGTAAATTCTCAACCGATTTGTTCACAGATGACGTTAGATATATACTAAGAACCCCCGCGTATTATGCTAGGTTTGATCAGATTAACAAGATTAGAGAGATAGATTGTCGTAGCGATAGATTTAAAATGTCATTTATCCCACGTACCATAAGAGAGAACAATAGGCAGCGTAGCAAAGGGATAGGTAGGTGAAATATAGTCAGAGTAGTCTGTACTGCATGATGCATGTAATAACAACCAATAATCCCTTTCTCATTATGTAGCTACTAACCATCATGTGACACTATTATCTAGCATGCCTCCATGTAGTAGTCAAATTGCATGTCAATAGTGCATGTTTGGTGATCTTCACCCCCTACCACACACCCTCGTGATGGCTCTCAGGGTATTACGTAGATGTAGATATATCCGAATCATCAATGAGCTCCCATACATTGAGCATGTGTATAAAATTCTGATTTGTACCAGTAGATCGCAAACATTAACTGCGGATTATAGCTATTTCACTGAATTAAAACCACCGCGTACGCATCATTGGAAAATTTTAATTTTGTACCGTTTCTATTATCTATTCACTTCCTCCAGAGTAACATGCTATTCTCAACTACTAACTTTTTTCCCAAGCAACAAGCCGAACCTCCAACATTCGAGCTTTCATGGCAAACTGAATTCCCGGGTTTGGGGTGTGGTGGGACGAAATAGCTGTAAATAGTGTCATGTGATTCAATACATCTTATGATTTACAATACGTAACAATCATGCTGCAAGTTGCAAATCATAACGCGATATCGTCATCGAAGAATTTCCTCTTTAGAACTTTCTCCTCAAAACCATGGTACCATCTAACACCACCTGCCCCACGTCCATACCTTGGCTCCCAGAGTAATGAGCCGATTTAAATGTTTCGCTGTAAATAGCATGATATAAAAAATCGAACATTTAATATTGGTCCTCTGCGAACACAGAGAGTGAACAATTAGCTCCAAAACCTCTTAAGAAGTGTCATGTCATTCACCTCCAACTCATTGGATAAATTATGACAAGTCAGATCACGACTACATCTACGCAATACCCTTCAAGCCACCGCGAGGGTGTGTGGCAGAGGTACTAAGGCAGGTACTAAGCTAGGGGACGACGGTAAATGAATGTGTTATGAGCAATATTTGATCCCAACCCCGCAGCTCACTCCCGGTAACCTGACAAAATATGTGCACACAGCTTCGATTACGTTGTGATTCTTCAAGCATGTTTATGTATTTTCTTTCTGAGATACTCAGTTTACAACAAACTTACAATTATGAATAATTTAAATTGGCAATAAATTAAAATAGTTGCAAAAGTGACTCGCTAGGGAGGGCAAATGAAAGCGATTCATAGAAGAAATTTTACAAGAAAGTGTAGGTATATACTATAACCAAAATCCACTAAAACTTACAGGTTGGTTGGTAAGTTGAACTTATAAGAGTTGATTTAAAACGCAGCCTCCCTTGGTGATAAATACTAACTAATACCATTAATGTTTGGGTCATCATCATCAGTATTTCAATCCTAAGATTGGTTTAACGCTGCCATTCTGCCCTACTTAGTGTTAATTCCCTCACGCCCTGATGTTTTCTCATTCACGTCCTTTATTTTCCTTATATACTTGTCCCTTGGTTCCCTTCAATCTTCCCCATTATTATATTTCTTACTAATTAATTCATTGTGCCTCAAGGTATGTCCAATCCATCTGTTTCTTCTTTGCCGTTGGGTTTTCCATATTTGGGTAACATTCCCTTGTTTGGGTAAAATAGTCAATTTCCAGGTTGAACAGACTTTCTCAGCATTATATCTTATTTCATCCTAACGAATTTCATACGTAATGGAAATAAAATATCCAATATCCAAAGGTAGAAAATAGTGTTCAATAACCCAACTGAGTGACCATAACAAATCGATCAAGAGAATATTCAATTACACGATTTCCTTCAATGACAAAATAATTACAATAAATAGAAGGAGTGTTACCAGATTGACAGTAATGCGCATTTTATCTCATAACATTAAAAAGAAGCCATTACAATACCTGAAGAGATGCGATCAAATCGAAATCCTTTACACTGGTTGATGGCGCCAAGCCCTCGACAAAAATATTGTAATATATGAGTCTCCACTACCAGGTGGTATGATGCACGGCGTTAAGTAGTCTCACTGAAATCCCATGTAAAATGTTACAAAGTTCCGACGAAGTTTAATTACGGTGGCATCGAAGTCACACTTGCTAATCCTCTGGAAAATGGCTTCCTCTTTCATTTGCTGCAATCATCGTGATTCTATTGTCTTAACAATTGCTTTCCCCGCCCAGAAACGTTAAAATTTCAAGTCTCCTCATTGGTCCTTGTCTTACCGGAAAAATTAAAAAAAATGAAGGTGCTGGGCGTCTGCTTCTAATGAGATCGGGGTCATGATTGGTATAAATGTCATGTTTTACTTGTGATAATACCCGCCATCACAAATGCATACGACTGATAATGAGATTCTTCATTGAATACAGGCGATGACTATGACCTCAAAATATTTTGGTGATACAGTAATGATAAGGTATTACCTATATCTAAACAAACTCCACCACCCAGAGGCTTACAATGAAACAAATCGTCAATTTAGATTTTCTCAAAGCACCATCGACCCTGTACAAGAAGCAAAACATTTATATCTTCTACGTCCAAATGAAAGTATAAATTGATCAAACAAAATGCAGGATTAATTCAGCATTGGTTGAGATCGAAATACTTGCAGCACTCGAAATCAATTTATTGAAACATATAGCCAGAGAAGGATCATTTCTGTTGTTATCATAATTAAACAAATGGAAACACGGCCAAATTACTATCTGAATGACAAAATCAATATTGCCGTCTAGATTGCTTCACAGAAGGGCGATCCAGCAATGGAAATAGAATCACTTTTACAACAGTTTTACTTGTCACGTCTTAAAAGCATACCTGTAAATTTTATAATAGCAATACCCTAAACCATGAGATATATGGGAATACACTCCTGTGGCCGTCAAAATTTTGTCTATTTTGTACAGAAAGCCTGATCGTAAAGGCGTCACTATTCCGGTGCAATTATGTACTTGGTAGTTCATACCCATTGTGGTTAATTTCGCATATTAAAACTCGTTTCAATCCATACGGCTATCGCATTAGACATAATTCTGAGGTAACTCATGGATAGCGTCCAAGAAGGCAGAGAAAACATTGAGCAACGAGCTCAAAAAACCCGCACCACGCTTGAAACGAAAGAGACGGTGGCAACAGGTGGTCGGAAAAAGGGTAAGCAGGCGACTAGAGTTCGGCGGGGGAATCGGCCGACACACGTTGCCGGGAGACGGGAGGGGAGCAACCGGCAACTGCGAAGCCATGGGACGCGGAACTAGCATTATAAGTAACTACATATATTCGCTATAAAATCTCGTCATCACACCCCCAGGTAATAACATTGTGAAGATAACTGAATTTCAGTGGGGTAGGTGGATAAGCTACACGAATACATTCCGAAAGGAAGATAAATTCCGTCTTGTATAGCAGGTGCACGATGAGATTCAATCTAGATTTTCTCGCTTCGAGGATCTTTCTCATGGACAGCCTCCATGGAAGAAGGCGAGGAAAATTTGGGAGATGATGGCTGACAGTTACCATGAATCCAGTTCTCTGGCCGATTCAAAATAATCATCCTCCCACAAACACCTACGCAAACATACAATTGTTTGAGGTGCACAGGTTAAGCAGAGGACATACGCGTCTGCCAAGATCGCAAGCAGCGTGAGAACGAATCGGAGACTCGAAAGACATCTTTAGGGCAAGGAGGGAGAGGAGGAGACACAAGAGGAGGGACAGAGAGAGAGTGCACTCACCTCTTTCTTCCATTACACCGAGCACAGGTGGGACGAATGAGCAGCAAACGATCAGCGCAGCAAGGAGCATCCTCGGGAGCGGATTCGCCGGAGAACGTCGGATCCACCAATCCATCTTGAGAGGAGATCTAAATGTAATCCTTCGGGTTGTTTCAATCACGAGACGACGATGAGAAAAACCAAAGGGGATAGAACGACGAGGCACCCAAATTAGAAGTAAATCCAGAATGTAAGGGTGCGAGGGCCCGTACGGAAAAGCACTATACTCCAATGTCGCGTCGGGGTTGTAAATGAAGCACTGGGGGAAAGGGTATTATTGTGGGAGGAACGAGAAGAAAATCCTTCGCCTAGGTCTTCCACTCCTAGCTCGGGAGGGGAAAGGAAAATGCACCCAAAAACGTCACCGACGACACCACGGAGCGGCGGGGCGGCGAACGCCCATGTCCCTCTCACAAGGGAATAATAAAAAAGTGAATTTCCTCTAGAGGAGGGTAAAAACAATTATTCACAACACAATCCGGTGGTTGCACATGGAGGTGGACCACCTTCCTCAACAGTCAGGAAGATCGGTCGGGGTGAATCCACAGACACTTTTCGCTATTGTCACGACGACACCTTGGAGTCGCGGGGAGGAAGGCTCTCTTCGCGGGAGAAGTCGCGATATCCTCTCATGGTAAAACAAACACTGCGTGTCAACCTGCGAGAAGGAGCGAACAGCAGGGAAAACCACTCACCTCCGCTACTTTATACATAAATGTCGTGGGTTATCTTGCTTCCAATAAAAACAAAGGTGAGTCTCCACAACAGAACACTCTCAACACTACCAGTTTAGCGCTCCTCCTGCAAGACCGGAAGACCACACCCGAAAGAAATGGAACAGGATCGCAAACTGATAATCCTCCAAGAATGAGAGCAACGTAGAAAACAGCAACGCAGGACCTTCTCACGTCAAAGATCGCGCACACACGCTACCACTCCGCCGTTCACCACGCCTTTGCCCTCCGCACGGACCACCTCCAGCGTCATTGACGTCCCAACTGAGCCGTTTCTCCGGCCTGCGCGGAGTCGCCGCAACCTCGTTTCAGTTCTCCCACCGAGAGATGTCGCGCCAGGGCGTTCCCACGGCTGGTGGCGGCACTTGCGAATCGTTTACTACGAGTCGTGCCCACACGACCGGGAATTCTGTTGTTTTCCTCATGTGAGTGGCTTATTATTCGATTTTCACCTCGTAAATTACGACAGCGATTTGATTTGCATCGAGGTTCTATGTTTGCCGAATTGAAGTATATGATTTTCCACCGCCCACGTACAGTTTCTATTCTACCGAGAAGTGTTGCCAACAGTTGGTTGCTTACTCAGGGGAGGCGATCGACAGCCGAGGTTATTTGCACCATTTAGGATAGGTGGGTGATTGGGTAATGGTAGGGGTTTTCAGGGAACGGAGGAAGGGTGGAGAGAAACCCGGCGTCGGCATTAGCGTACCCTTAACGAAAGGCGCCAAGGGGACCACGGCTTAACGTCCCATCCGACGGGCGGAGTGCTGTACTTGAACTGCCCTCCACTAGGCACTCAAGTGGGGACCGGTTTTCCACTGAAAAAAATCTGCCACTGCCGGGAATTGAACCTGGGCCCTCGGAATGGGAGGCCAGTACTCACTAAGGCCACTAAAAGTATACCAATCCGGCTTATCATGACGGCTTCATTTGGTATGGAGAAGTGGTATAGTTATAGCTTAGACGGATAGCATGGGGTGGTGGCATTGAATTTTATTTATTTAATTAAAGTTGTATACTTCGACAACTGGAAAGCGACAGAGGGAAAAATAATTTTAGCAATTTTTGGACAATAATAGAGTAGCCAACACACCTAGATTCAATGAGACAATATGCATTACCTACGAAAATGCAGCTAGTGTATGGGATGCAAATGAAATAGGATTAATCAGAGAGCTGGACAGTGTGCAGCGTAGAGCAGCTAGATTTGTTAAAAGGTGTTATGATAGGTTTAGTAATGTATCAGAATTTATACAGGAATTGGGTTGGGAATATGATAATAATTAAGTGCAGATTAAATCTATTACAGAAATTTAAAACAGATAGCTTTACTGAAGATGCTAGATCTATATTGAAAACACCAGTGATTTATGCTAGATTCGATCAAATAGACAAGATTAGAGTGATATATTGTCGTTCTGATGGTTTTAAAATGTTAATTTTCTTTGTACCATTAGAGAACACAATAGGCAGCATAGCAAAGGGTTGATGGAGGCATAGCAAAGGGATAGGTCGGCGAAATGTTGTAGTCTGTAGTACATGATGCATATATTAACAACCAATCCATTTAATTACTATGTAGATTATAACCATGTAGCTGCATGTGACCCTATTATTAACACGTTTCCACATAGTACCCCAGTTGCGTGTGAATAGTGCTTGTTTGGTGATCCTCACCCCCCTGCCACACACCATCATGGTGGCCAGTAGGGTATCGATGTAGATGTAGGCAATCCCAGGTTCCATCACTTCATCCCGCATTGTAAAAATTGAATTCTGTCAAAAGTTAAATTAAAATATGAACCTCGCAAAAATTTTCAATAAACGGCTGATGATCATAGAAAATACTGCATATTTGCTATGATCTAATTGACTAATTACTAATTAACTAATTTAAGCTATGAACTAATTAGAAAATCAGCAATACTGCATATTTGCTATGATCATGAGCACACGTTCGTCATCCAAAAAGACTTTCTCGTCAATGAACAAGTGTGCCCTTTGGGTACAATACTTCAATGAGGCAGCAGTGAATATTATAAATGTGTGCCAATAGCTACAAAATTATAACATAAGCATATGCGTGATAATATATGGACATACTCGTATACATGCAAATAAAATCGATTAACATTGAAAAAGTACTGGTATTTGAATTCTATGGAATGAATACCTTTTACAAACTTTATACTGAAAGCAAATCTATAGGACATGTAGCCAGCTCCAGTTACACTCACGTTATCCTGAACACTTCGACTTTGTGAATAACAGTTGATGTATCTTGCATTAGCTATTTCATAAATCTTCATGTGTCCATTGCCTAATTAGAAATCTGGATGTTTTGTATAAAAGTGCTTACTTTCTTGTATAATAAATAAAGTATAAATTATATTGTTTGAAAAATCCTGAAAAAATCAGTTTCATAGAAAGACTATGCTAGAAAATCTGCTATCCTCTAATTGACATTTTAAATTAATTTCTACGCCAGACAGTTACCAAAATAAGCTAAACCTAGTGGATAATACCTCAAGTTGGCAACACAGCTCCTGAGAATCTTTCTAAATTTTACATTATTTCTCCTCTTCCTTATTCATGCATAGGTATGTCCTATTTCTATTCATTCCATCCATTATGGTTTGTCTTTTCTTTACCTTTATCGCTAGACCACCTTTCCCTGTTCCAATAGAGCCTTCATCTCCATTATACTCGCTTTACCCACCCACTTTATCTCCTTTTAACCTGCAACATTGTCCTTATAAACCATTCTTAGTACTCCTTTATTTGTCTTCCTTTCTGTCCACCAAACTTCCTTCGTCACTGTCCATACCCAATTTCAATCATCTCTAACCTCTTGCCATTCTTTCTCACCTGGATCCTTGTACCACAAACACATTGCTTCATGCCATACTTACAGATATTGTTTTATATCTTTACCAAAGCTTCCTGCCATAAGGTTCATCCTTTTACTCAACGCCTCAGTCATAGAAAATTTAACTCTTGTACTTGTAGGGTAGGCTCATTTTCCCTTATTATGCTACTCCAGATGAACAAAAAGATCGGAAAATACATAACATATAAGTTGAATTAAGTCACATCTTTTTAAATTTATACTGTAAACGAGACACCATCCATGTATGTAGTTGCAAAGAAAATATCGCACCCAAATCTGAATAGGGCACCTGCTACCCTACCAGACTACTACCCTCTCGTGTGCCCAGCATAATCGCCAGTAAACATGCTGATATAATTGATTACCATGTTGGAGATTGACTCAAGTGTCGAAAGTCATATTCTTAACCTTTTCAACGTGAATGACGCAGTCCGCTGAATCTTTTTTTGACATTTTACTGGCTAGCCCAGTGAAGATTTATCTCATGCTTACCTGTTCTTTTTGTTCTTATATTTTGTATTTCCTTAATGTCCTTAATAGATTTAAGGATACACCATGAAAATCTAGGTTGTAAGTGGATCAATATGGCCTTAGCTGTCATTGCATGCCTTACACCTTACCTATCTTGCATTTATGATTGGTGTCATTCCGTTTTTCATCAATTCCCTTTGCATGAGCTGACAACCATGGTGTAATCAAATTCCCTTTAGCTGGCTGTGTCACCCTAGCATTGAAACCCTAAGGCCATGGTTTCCATACCATCCATGTGAATCTCTACAGTTGGTTCTCCACAGCAGTGGCATACTAATGGAGGAGAGTGAGGGGGTGCTTAAGGGTTTAAATTCCCCATAAAAATATTCTCCTAATGTACTATATTTTGCTCTAGCATTTACATTTTTGCTTATTGGACTGAAAAATATAGTTACGTAGTCTTCATGAAAACAGAATGTAATTAAATTATTGTATAAGTGAATAATAATCTAAATATCATTTTATGAAGATGCACATAAATATTAATGAAACCCCTACAACTAGAAGGAAATCCTGCATACGCTACTGCTTCTCAGTACACATGGTATCAACAAAATTACAAAGTCAGGCATTGGGTTACCTAGGAGGCCAAAGTATATACTAGTATTTCCAAGAGGCTGGATAAAAACCTTAGAATTGGGGAGGTGGGAGATCTTATTGTGGGATACTGCTTCCTATGCAAGTACACTGTGTGCCTCTTGTGCAGAACTCCATCTATCGGATAATACAATCAACCACATACTGATGAGTATATTCCATTTAGAGTATGCTGACACCCACACAGTTTTTGTTTCTCCTCTCCTTTAAAAATTTTTCCCTCCAAAATCTCCTCGCCATTATTATGTGAGATTCAAGATTGGGGTCACTGTTCCTCGTTTACTTCTTTTGATAGCACTCAAAAGTGTATTAGCATCTGGTTCATCATGTGGGGTCAAAAAACATACCTGCGGATAGTCGAAAAATTTTTGCTTGTGCTCCAATTACACAATGAGTGTAAGTCCTCAAGGAAAAGCACCTCGCTGAAGATTAACAGAACCATAGTTGGATTGGGTGAAAAATCACCCAATAAGAAAGTAAAATTTTCCAACTCAGCATTATAATTATGTTCCAAGTAGCAAAACAATATTGGCCAATATTGGGGATTCATTGGTATGCCATATTGGTTGAATGTTGGCTATGAGATGAGAACCAATGAATACCCAATATTGGCTACTCAACGTAACACCATATGGATTACCTCTCAATATCCAATACAGGCAAAACCATCAGATTCATTGACGTTTCAATATAATTAAATTTAAAAAATGACACTGGAGCAACTTGCATTAATTATTTCAATCCAGCACAAAAATTAAAAAAACTCACCCAATATGTGTTCATTATTAATTTATAAATCCCTATTGTGACAACAGCACAATGCCCACTTCCTTCTTTTCTCATTTATCTGGTGCACAAAGAGCTCATTTTGTGATTACCCTGTCCCCTTCTCCTAGTTAATCAAGAATGAAAGTTAAACTTTGCAATTCACGATAAATTTTATTTTCTCGTTGCGATTTACAAACACACTTTCATGATGAATATCATGGTGCGCAGGTTAAAGACGTTTATCATCCCTTAATTTTATATGATGCCTTCCTTTGACATTCTTTCCATTAATTTTTCTCATGACGATTATCTTCCTCAGGCAATTGTGTCTCATAATTTGAAAGTGATAACTGAAAACTGCATATAAGAGTAATTTTGTGTTTTGTCTTGTCTGTGTGTCTTGTGCACCGGTTTGACCTTTCAAAAAGTTTCCCTTTTTTTTAAAAGTTTGTTGGTGATGGTAATATTTCACACATTTCCATGCTGCACAGGGGAAAAAATGATGTATCAACATTTACAGGTTTACAGTTCAATAAATAGAGCATTAATTCCTATTAGATACACGACTCCTTTCTCAACTATGCATTTAATTTTATACAAGGATGTCAAAGGTCCATCCTAATTTAAAAGTAAATTTTCAAAAGTCCATCATATATTTTTTTATTACTGGAAAATGCATAGTCTGTTACTTAGTGGGCATCATAAAAACATTCTTCTCATTGTCCCATCAGGCAAACGGGTAACAATAGCACTCACAGGCACCTTTCCACCAAATATCCACAAAATTTATATTGTCCTGTACCACAGAATCCTCATATACAACTATAGAATAAGCACTCTTTGAATCCACTGCAGAAGAAGCTAAGGGAAGCACAATTCTTACTATTCACACCAATGGATTTTATCTGGCTTATGAAAAATGATGACGGAACTTATCTTGGTTACACCCTTGGTTTCACAGTCACTTTGTATGATATGATGTTAAAATCGTCCATATAGCAATAATAATTGCCAGAGTCAAGGTCGGTAACATCTGACTTGGTATAAACATGAAGTTCCCCACCACTCTTCTCTGGAAATAAAAAGAAGCAGACAACTGATTTAAATGCATCATTTCCAATCTCTACAGAAACTTTTCCTTTATCAAGCATCAACCATGCACAGCAACTTAGTGGTAAAGAATGGACTCAAACGCATTCGGTGCTAAACCTGCTCATCAGTGGGCCTAGATGTCTGTACACAGGAGAACTGCCTCAAAATTTTGAAAAAACCAGTTCAGTTTTGAGAGTAGGTGTACGATTACAGCATACATTAGCAGTGAGTGTTAAAGAAAAGGAATTCTGGAAACAAATTCTGACAAATTCCTCCACAATAGTATAATTCTATGCGCTTGGAAGATATTCAAACATACCTATTAGCAGAAGCGCTCTATATCAATAGCTGTCAATCCATCTTCAGTTTCACAACAACAATGCCATTAAAAGATGTGTAAAAAATGCACTCACCTAGTTCTATAATCTGACCTTCCTTGCAGCAACGTTTCCAGATCACTGAACCATAAGCCATGCATTCAAGCTCAAGGTCATCACCAATTGAAATATCAATATATTTTTCTGGTAAAAAAAATAACATTCTGGATTGACTACATTCAGAAACAAAGTATGTCAATATTTTACAATAATTTGGTAGCAAATAAAAACATCACATAAAAATCAAATAGAAACCTAGTCTTATTCATATGTTCATATATTTGATAAATGCCATTGTTTTAAAAATTTGATGAAATTTCTCATGTCTGGTAAGAAAATCCCTTAATATCTCTTGTAACTGCCTCTTCAACCCAAAATATCCTTATATTATTATAGGAACCTTAAAATTGTCTCAGAAATGACATTTGAACAGAACTGAATATTAATAAAATATATATAACTTGAATTATAAAAAAATCCTTTTATTTCACTAATTAAGTATATTTAAAAGATAACAGACATGGTATTTAAACTTCAGGCAAGTCTTCTGTTCATCTATGATGTTTTTGAAAAATGTTAGAAGGCCTTGGGTCATATTTTGATCCTAACAGTATACAAAACATTTATTTTAAACTTTCTGTCAAAGCATTCTCTCCACACATACAAAGATGTACAAATATTCTTAACAAAAGAGCAGAAATTATTTTCTTTTGCCCTAGTAGCCAAGAGAAAATAACTAAATTGCTATATTCTATATTTTCAACCATTCCTGTCTATTTGTTGCTCAACGTCTTGGAGCAGGCCTTTGTTTTTGCAGTGAAATGCCTTGATGCTAGTTTTAGTTATACATATTCTTATCATATTAATTTAACAAACATATGAGTGAAATCTGAAGGTTGCATATTGCCTCATATAGTTAGTTACTGAGTAAAAAAAGGAAAGAAAGGTGTAATAAAAAAGTATTTGAGAAGACACTTCTTACTTCTGTTTATACAAATCCTTTAAAATGTTACTTAGGCTCAAGCTATATGATAAACCTGAGCTCAGGACTGAAATTTATTTAAAGAAATGTTCTAATGGGCTGTATCTACAAGTATCCTAAAAATCATGCTTCAAATTCATATAAATTATCACTGATCTATCACCATTGGTATTCTAATGCAGTAATTGACAATAGGTAGGAATGAGTAGGTAAAAACATGCCATTAATAAACTTGGGATGTTTAAACAATGCATGAAATTTGGATTATTATGTTTCATATGCCCCAGCCGAGAAAGATTAGTGTCTTGACTTCAATTACATAAAAGACTCCACTATGAGAATTAGCCTACCTAGATTTCCTATAGTCAAATTCATGATGAAGTAACTTGTTCCATAATGATTTTGAATTTTACATTCATACTGCCCAGCATCACTTGGTTCTATACCTAGAAAAAGATAATATAACAGGTCATTAGCTATGACAGCATTTACAAGTTTACAAAAAGAAAGTATACTTTTCATATATCCAAAGAAAAGACCCACTAAGCAATCAAGGATTTTAATTTATGAATGAAAATTTTTAATTGTCATTCTTTAACCCCTACGCCACAGCACAATAAAATATTCTCTTGGCTTGCTGAACTGAAGGACATGCCTAATGAAGTTTTCTTCTCTGTGAAAAAAAGGGGTTGCGTTGATCATACTATGAGGATCATCCGTATATTATGTAATGCTGAGTCAACACTTTTTTACCTTCCCATCTCCCAATACAATGCTCAGCAATTTTCTGTAGGGCCCCATAAATAATATCACACTAACATTAAACCCTCTCTTTTTTGCGGAAGATAAAAGAAATTCTTTAAAAATAACGTTACAAATTTATTTTTCAATACTATTTATTAGTTATTCATTTATTATCATTGGTATCATAATAATAATTATTTAACAATAGCTGAATTTGTACTGTTACTTTCTCTCAACTTTACAAAATTATGGATCCCCCACATCCACTGTCAATATTGTATCTTAGTAGTTGGCCTGACCATTTATACTCTCCTAATCTTTTGAATTACCTACGAAGAAACGGATGCCTAGCTCCATAATCTCCACAAAAAATGTTCTCTTTACAGGCATCACTATTTTGTGTTCATGAATATTAGTGCTCAGTAACAGAAAATTACCATTTTTTTCCTATTACATTCTTCTACTCCAATACATCATTTCGTAAGTTCAGAAAATTAGCAAAGAAGTCTATGGATTCAAGCTGCTGGAATGAGAAAAAACATTTTGAAGACACATACTGTAAAGGCTATCACCTCTTTAACATTCATCTACATGCCTCCCTTCCTCCCAAACATTTAAGAGTGTTTTTAGATCCCAGAAATGTATACATAGCTGAAATAGTTTAGGCCACAACATTTCTTAAAATCTCTTGATGAAATGAATACTGATCTCAAATGCAGAGATATTAAAACATTTACAAGAAAGCAACAACATTACTAACAGCTTTCTCTTTTCAGAGACTCAAAAAATGAATAGACATTTTCAATGCTTTATTTGACTGGATTTTATTTCCATTTTTTATCAGTCATATTGCTTCATGTTCATTTTCAGTTTGTCTTTCCCGAATAAGTAGAACAACTTTCTAGCCATTTGAGGATGCATACTAGCATAAAATTATATTACAATAGTATGCAATATTTGTTTGTTATAGTTATATGACTATAGTGAACAAATTGCATTTTAGTACTTACTATAGATTGATAATACTCCTGAAGTTGACACATTATACCTATTTGGATCCAGTTCTCCATTAATTTTGGTCCATGTTTTTACAGTATTCATGAGTGAGTAATTTCCATCAATATCTTCATAATCACAAGAAAATTTTTCGGATGTTCCATTCCCCACCAAGTGTTCTAAAAGGGAAATAATATTTCCAAAATTTAATGAAGGCAGTTTAACAGTCTTTATCATGACAGTATTAATATTCATATTTGGAAAGAACTAGCCATTAGATTATCTAACAAAAAACTCTAAAGATATCAAATAGGCTTCTGGAAAGCAGGCCCAAAAATAATGCTCATTCCATAATAAAATTGAATTAATAAACCATGCAAATAAGACTCCAGAGTACCGTTTGATCAGCACGCATGGTGACCGGCCAGTGTTACATCTACACTAAAAAATACTTTTCTTTCTTAAATGAAATATTACTCCTACTACAATTTTTTTAATTTTTAGAGAAGAATTAAATATTTATATAAAAAAATTAGCAAAATCGAAGATGAAGGCACATCGTCAAAAATATTTTGGAAATTTAAAATTGTTATCAACATTAAAATATTGTTTATATTTTATAATATGGCCGCCTATTACATTTTTTTTAACTTCAAGATGTTTAAATAAGCCCTTATTCATGCCTGTAGCTTCAATAGTCTCTGAGATATCCTGTCAAATGTGTAGTCACTTTTGTAAAATTCGGATTTTGAAAAGTTGCAATTTTTCCTAAATGGAGGCATGTATTACAAAACGGCTTCGGGTTTTTCATTTTCTTATCAGATGATGACGTTTTGCCGAATTCACAGTAAATCGGCAAAAATGACCCTCAGCGTCATTTTTGCTGATTTTCTGGTCTAATAGACATGGAATGACCCATATATATCCCACTACTCCATTTTTGATAAGAAATACCCCTACGTGGGGGTATTCCTAATAAAAAACGTGGGGATTAGAAGATAAATTTTTTCAGTAACATTCATTTTTTGTTTCCATCTAACAATTTTGTGTACAAAATTGTTAGATGGAAACAAAATTGTACACAAAATAGTGTTTTAATTAATTAAAAAAAAATTAATCTTCTAACCAGAGCCATTCACTCATAAATCAAAATTTAAAATAAGCATAAAATGACGCCCACCGAAGAAGCTACTTTCAGATCATTGACATCATTCACCTTCCGTCCTTGACTGCTTTTAGGGGAAGGGAAGGGAGTGGAAGGGGGTGTCGGAAGGTCTGTTCGCACAGATCCTGTCGCAACCGCCCCATTGGCAGAGTCAGCTGTGTGTCCCCATTGCGAAAAGGCAAATGGTGGTCCGTTTTTTACCCCTTATTATTATTATTTATCGTTAAATGGGGTTGGTGATTTATGGAATGTACATACAACCATTTTGTTAATTCCATCATCAAATCAATGATGGTATTTTACCATGCATGAACAACAGTGTAGAGTGAAATTTTTACATAAGGATCTAAACTGATGATTGTATATAATTACAATATAATTATGTATATAATTCATATTCAAATGTGTACATTTATTAATGTTTTGTTTGTTTTTCATTAGTCTTTTGTTATCGTGACTGTTGCCTTTCATTTACTCCTGTTGCATTCTGGGTAATGTTTCTGACCCAACCACTCTCTCTTGCATGATGCCATGGACATCAGAGATGTAGTATGTTTGAATCCAAGGAAAAACACTCTCTGCTTGTCTCCCTTTTTTGACCAAAATGCATCTTGCTGAGAATTATAGTGTTTGTTCTGCTAGAGATGATGAAGAACCCAATGATGGTTAAATGGAGAATTGATTTTCTGAGGAGGATTAGGTTCATGTGGAAGTTAAATATTGGTCTTGTATCTGGAGGGCCCTCAAGAGTACACTATCTCTTGTGCAGTAGACTAGCTCTCGGTGTCCGCCTGATCCCGGCAAATGTAGGCTATCCGTGTGGGGTTCTACTTATTTTTTTGCCATACCAGGGTAAAGGGGAAACAGGGTCTTATTTCTTTATTTTTCCAGTTGCACGGAAAAATTTTCATTTAATTTCATGACCTGAGTTACACCACCTCAGCCTGTAAATATTTGCAATACCTACATTCCATTCACAGCGTGCTTCAATCGCTAAGCCATGAATATCTAAAATCTATGATCCAGATCCAATTTTACACTATGTCTTTGGATGCGGATTCAGATCCAAGTGAAATGAAAGATCCACGGATCTTTGGAACCGATCCGACCATCCCTAGGAAATATATTTGTTTTCATTGGCATCACTACCTATGTACCCACATTGAAATGCTTCAGAGGTAATTCATTCACATGCTCTGTTCTAAATAGATAAAATGAGTCATAATGATAGAATAGGAGGGTGTGCAGGATGAACGCACTGAATTTTTTTTGTTCAAGACAAGGGGTGTTGGTAAAATTATAGCTTTTTAAATGATAAAATCATATCAGTTGCTTCTTATAAGAAGTAACTAATGCATGAAAGGCTGATGAAATCCCATATTTTAGGATGCATAGGTAAGAAATTCCAATTAACCCCTCCCCCAAAATTTTCATTTTTGTTTTATCATTCCATTTCATTTAACTCTTGCCTATTTCATATTGAATATCATGTATCTTTATTTTCAACCAATTTAGACTTTTTTTGTACTGATAAACTCACACTATCTATTGAAAAATATGAGACTTAAATTTAACCAACAGGTAAAATGATCATAGTGAAATGATTATCTCAAGTTATCATGCACATGAAGATCTGACTCAGGTTAAACATATCCAGAGTTACTTACTGACAGAGGTCTTTGCTTTTGGTGCTTTACCAGTTTTCAGCATGAAAATTGCCTTTTTAAGCAGCTGAGTGCCATTTTTGACTTCACATTCATATCTTCCTTCATTTTTTACTCCAAATTCATGTATGGCTAATGAGATGTGATGACTCTAAATTTAAAAAAGAGGTGAAAGAAATAACATTACCACCATGCAAGATGAAATAAACCAGAATATGATATCAAGTGTTTAATTTCACTTGACTGATGCTTCACTTAAATTGTCTAAGGTACTCAGGTTTAGTATCCGACTGAGACTCAATTATAGGAGTAAATACTCAGGCCACTAAGATATGAATGATGCCTACAACCTAAGGAGATTTTATGACTGAAGTTAGAAACATGGTTTGTATTCAGCTGAAATAAGTACCTGATTACCTATTACATTTTATTATTCATATTTGCGAAGCTAAGTCAAATTCTAACAAAGGTATAAATAAGATTTTTGCATGTTAGACTCCACATTTTTTTTTTATACAGGAAATAATAAGGTAAAATTACCAAGAAAATTGGAAAAGATAATACAGGGATTTTCTACCTGAACCTAATCATTCGTAAATTCACAACGGGTGATTTTTTTAAAATATTCCTACAGAGCAGCAGCTCCTTGCTGAGCAGATTTATCTAGCAGCTCTGAACACCAATTGGTAATACATGACTCCCTCTGTAGGACAACGATGAATCCAACTGGCATCATTTACAATTAATGTATTAAAACCTATCCTAAAACTTGTAACACCTAATAAGAATATTCAAGAGAAACCCTGAATTTTTAAGCTTCAGCACCCTATATTCGTTAGTACTTACTTGCTCTGCTGCGGGAAAATTAATTCCTATCAAAGCAGTTGAAAATTTCTGAGCGAAATAGCCTTTATTATGAATTCAGTTTGTGGCTTTATGACTCATTACACATTGGAAATTACACTTCCCTGTGCATTGCATTTGAACGTGAAATAGGAAACACTCATTACAAATTTCTGATGATTGTACCTCCATTTATACTGAATATGTTGGGATTTGACTTCAAGCACTTTTCAACTTTCATCTTTCATACAGATCTATTGGTGTTTTTTTCCAGGACAAAATATCAATTCCCAAGCATAATAGTTGTTAACATGATGAATGTGTCTCAGGTATAGTTACAGTGTTATTTGTTATTATACCATTAAGGTGTGATATAATCTTTGCAGTTAACCAGGCTATCAATCACACTACCTAATCCACAGCAACAAAGGGTGATTTTATTGAAAGCATGCCCATTATAAAAGAGTAACAGTGGATCAATAAGATTATCATAGCCTATTATACGTATTCTTTAGTCATTGTTATTTCAAAAACAATGAGTTGAATGAAGCATTATTTTATCTCACTGTTTCATTTTTCCTGAACGACATAAGTAATTGTACTTCAGGAATATTTCCTGAAGTACAATTACTTATGTCCTTTTCATTTAGAATGCCAATTCTTTCCATTGGTCATGAGTTCAATATGTTGAATGTGCAGTGAGGGATGATAGAATTTTGATCATGGGTTTAAGAAGACTACAGCTCTCCTTTCCAGCACTAATAACACATATGTACATGGAATTTACATCATATTTCATTGATGAACCAACATCTTCCTCTAAATAAGTATAACTAAACTAATTGTTGAGATTTGTGAAAACTTCCCAACCAATTTCTGCACATGGTAACAAAATATCAGAAGACTTTATTACCATGACCGTTTTCAGAAGCAATTGCTTAAATCTTTTACTGCTAGCTGGCTGATCCATCAGAACTCTCTGGAAGTGTGAAAACTGCCTGCAGGCTGATTTATGGGTCGACATATATCATTATGTATTTACCATTTTTTAATTTCTTTCAAATCAGGGAGCACGAATGATTCAACATTGAGATAAATATGCACTTCATAAATTAAATTAAAGTTATTATAACTTCTCAGGGTACATAATTTTTTCATAACCTCCCTCTAAAATGTCATTTGATGGGCCTTGTAACTATTTACTTCATAGTCTTATAAACTTACCTCATTCTTTTTTTCCCATTCTAATGGCCGTTTATCATGAGTCCAATGAATATTTAAATCACTATAAGCACTAGGACAGAGCAATAAAACTGATCCAAGTGTATGAACAGATACAAACAGTTTGTCCATGCCATTATGAAAAATATATTTTCTACATGATGATCTTGATTTATAGCCTAAAGATGAAAAAAACATGCATGAACAAATGTTAAATGATGGATAATATGTGAAAGCTCAAATTCAAATCAACAATTCATATTTTATGTATATACTTCAACTAAGAGATCACATAGCAATAGAGAGTACCTACATCTACCTTCTTTTTCAGTCTGACTGCTCCTGGATTCAACTGGCTCATCACATACAAGTGCATATCCTCCTAAAATTATACAAAAAATAATCTACATAGCTGCTATTCAGAGCACATGGGGTTATCTTTGCATTATCTGACACATTTAAAAGAAAATGAGTCCACTTCTTGTTGCATGTTATAATCTAGACACGAATTTGATTTTTGGTCCACTCCACCATCTATGGTTATATCTGTGTACCTACTGTGTGTTTAAAAAATGAAAAGAGACTGACTTGTATAGATTCCTAAGCTATGGTAGTGCTTTTTTTCTTTTTCAGTATGTGTGCCATAACATCTGCTGCCTTATCTCATTGAGGATATACACCATGCATCAAGCTGGTCACTATGCTGGTTGCTGTTTTTTGAAATGGTAAAATTCAATAAACATAAACAACTTAATATTGAGGATGGGTCCTCAACTGATCTTCAACTCTTAATGCTGTTATTCATGGGTACATATTTAAAAGTACTAATGTCACCTCCATAATGTAAGACTTGAGAATCAACAAACAAATTTGAAACATTGTATTGTATAATATCATGACATAATTCTTCCTGTGCTTAGTTATTGTTTTTAAAAACATGAAAATCTTTCCTCCCCCCCTTAAGATTACAACTTTGGGAAATTTCTTCTTTCTTATGAAAATCTTCTACCATTGAACTATAATAAGATGAACATTTTAAGATGCACTGTGTTCTCAGTAAAAGACAAATTAAAGAAACAAAGGGAAACATACCAGCATAGGTTACTCCAGAATGAGGAAGAGAATTTTAAATTGAGTAAATCCTTATTTTTAAAAACATGAAACTTAATATAAGGCTGTAGAGAAATATAAAGAAGAAAATGATTTTTTTGCACATTAAGAGTTATCAAGTAAAAATATAAGTAAAACAAGTGTGTAGAGTGATGAAAGTTATATGTCCATGGTGTATAGTGATAAAAAATTTGCAGTTACCTCCAATTCTCACTATTAGCTTTGGTCAAATAAAGTAATAATGTATGATAGAACTATGTATTACTTCTTAAATATGAAATGATGTTCCACTTACCGGCAATCAGCTTCATTCAGTTATATCGACACCAATAGTTAAGTCTATTCAAATACTTTCGTAATTCTTTGCTGTCCCTCAAGGAATGATGAGTGCATTAGAACTGAATATGTGCTAGTAGCATGTGCAGAAATCTTTTTAATTGATCTGATGCACTGTTTCTGTGGAAAACAAGGTGTTTTCCACACATGTTCAAAAGTGAACAATAACAATTTTGAAATTGATATACATATATAAATCTTATAAAATAATATATGTAGTCTCAGATTTCTTAAAAATATTATATTAACTGAGTGTATACTACTGTAAAGAAAATCTTTAGATGTTTGCACTGAAATTAACATATTTCACTTTCATATACTACACATGAGAAATGTGAGTTTATTAGGGCTAAATCACTCATATGGAGAGTGCACAGGTATTACTGGCCTCATCATGAAAAATCATACCCTTCCATGAAAAGGGCTTCTGGATGTTCCTCTGCATTGGTTTGTCTCTGGGGAACAATAGTTTCTCCAGCTATCCTGCTATCATCTTAAGGTCAGAAGTGTCGATTCATTGAAACCGTCAATGTTATATAGAGACCCACGGGACCTAGGTTGGCTCTGATTTGCCATATTGTCTGATTCTGACTGGAAACCTCTCTTCCAGGTGTGACCAAGCTTGTAACCATCCTCACTGTTGCAGTTAGGTCCGCCGACTGGAAAACTTTCTTCCAGGTGTGACCAAACATGTAACCATCCTCACAGTCGCAGTTTTCCCAATATTTCACGATCTCACGGGTTTACTTGGAATGGAAATCACAATTTTGTACACAAAATCGTTAGATGGAAACGAAAAATGAATTTTTGTGAAAAAATTAATCTTCTAACCAGAGCCATTCACTCATAAATCAAATATTAAAATAAGCAAAAGGTGACGACCACTGAAGAAGCTGCTTTGAGACCATTGATGTCATTTACCTCCCGTCCTTGACTTCTTTTAGGGAAAGAAAAAGGAGTGGAGGGTGGGTGTCGGAAGGTCTGCTCGCACAGGTCCTGTCGCAACCACTCCCATTGGCAAAGTCAGCTGTGTGTCCCCCACTGCGATAAGGTGAAGTAGCTTCGTGGGCTGAGTTGTGATTGGACGAAGTGGATGACTTAAGAGGTCGCATGCATGCCCACTTTTCCGAATGGGTTAAAATCATCAGATTTTCACCACTTATAACTCAAGAACTAATCGAAGGATCGAAAAATGGAAAAATACTGGTCTTTTTATTTTACAAACTTTATCAGATTCGGCAATAAAAAAAATATGGAAAACCACCCCTCCTCCTCCTGGATCAGCCTGTGGTAGTATCAGCTTTCATTGCAAACTACTTTTGCATTCTTGTACTCCACTTTGTGGCCAGGTTGCCAGGCCACACGTGCTTCAAGATACATAATATAAAAGTAAAAGTTTCAATGCATCAACACTTCCGACCTGAAGATGCCAGTAGGATGGCTGGAGACACTGTTGTTGCCCAGAGACAAACCAACATGGAGGAATTCCCAGAAGCCGTTTTCATTGATTCCCAAACAAGAAATACTAATATAAAAATGGAATGCAAATGAATATCAAGTAGGTAAGTCTGTATATCTTTATTGTCCGCTAATTCCATATTATGCGTCAACAAGGTATCATGTGATGATTAAAAGAAGATCAAGAATGGTTACATGGATAGCAATACTCTTAACAATCCAACAGCATACAATTATGCTAAAATATAATTTTTATCCTTCATTGAGGAAGGAACCCCAGGGAAAAAAAATATCTATGCCCCTGCTGAAAGGAACATAAATTGCAAGTGATGCACATTGCATTATCAAGGCACAAAATGCAGGTGTTTTTAGGCAGAAATTGGTTAATGCCTTACCCAAATTCTTTGCAAGATTCCTCTGAGACTTGCGGTTTCTATGGATCTTCCAAGCATGCAGTACAGCAAAGTTACTCATGAGCACAACAATTAACATAATGTGGATTATCCCGGACCAGGAAGACCTGAGGGTAAACACATATCAGAAAAAATCATTTACAATTATGTGTTAAGGTTTTATGGTGTGGATGAAAACATTGATCTTGGTGCATATCATTAGCACAACCCAACATTTATCACTGGTGCCATCTGAATGGGAATGACAGCATTGTATCAAAAGAAAAATATGCTGCTCTCGGAAACTTTTTCTTTGTCATTTCTCTTTCTCATTGTATCAAAAGAAAAATATGCTGTTCTCAGAAACTTTTTTCCTCTGAAACTAATGAGATACTCTCTGAGAGTATTATGTTAACCTATGGTAAAGCACCCAAGATGCATGATCAGAGGTGGGGTGGCTTGATATTGATATGGCAGGCCTCATGATTCCACCTTTAACTACTGTAGCATCACTGCCTTCCCTCCAAACAGTGGAGCCCATAGCTGCAAAGTGAAGTTTCAGCATGAATACCATGTGTGTGGGGGATCGGGTTGGTGTGGTGGCTAGAGTACTGGCCTGCCATCCCAAGGGCCCGGGTTTCAGTGGAAAACCTGTCCCCACTTGAGTGCCTAGTGGAGGGCATTTCAAGTACAGTACTCCGTCCATCGGATGGGACGTTAAGCCGTGGTCCCCTTGGCGCCTTTCGTTAAGAGTAGGCTAATGCCGACGCCGGGTTTCTCTCCACCCTTCCTCCGTTCCCTAAAAACTCCTACCTTAACCCAATTACCCACCTATCCTATTTGGCGCAAATGACCTCAGCTGTCGGTCGCTTCCCCTAAATAGCCAACCAACCATGTGTGTGGTGAATTTAGAAAAATATCTTCATCTCCTAATCCTTGAATGGATTCCTGTGACTTCCATGAGATCTCTGATGCACTGTAAGTCTAAATGGCATCACAGGTAACCTCCCCATGAAATGACCAGATCAGCATGTGCAGCTAGCTGCAGTATAGCGAGGAATGATGAACACATATGGCTAGACCCTCCGAGGGTATTGGTTTAAATTCTGGTATTGGCACTGATTTGGCAGTGAAATTCCATTCACCTCTAGGGTAATAGAATTTCAAGTTCAGTACCTCACCCATTGAGTCAGATGATATGTAAAGCTGCAGACTCCATGGTGACCTTTGATGAGAACTTGCTAATAGTGACACATGAGTTTCTCTCCGCCCCTTCCTCCTCTCCTTCCCGTACATCACATATTTTGATCTGAAGTACATTAAATGTGGGATAGACTTGGAATTCCTCCACTAGCTAGCTTCCACTAATAGGTAGGTACTGAAGTATTAGGGACTGCTCTCGCATTGCAATAGTCTTTGAGAGAATGGAAGGATGTTTGCTGCTTCAACTTTATTTGATTCAACTTATTATTCACACCTTGCTTGTGAAAAACTGGAGTGTTATGAGGGTTCCCAGGTAGTATTTTTACTTTGTAACTTATATTTTGTACTTCCAGAGTATAATCCATGTTATCTTCTTTTTGTATTTCACAAATGATGGGGTAGCAACATAATATTATTTCATTATTGAATTGAAGAATAAAATTATTTCTTACATTTAATAATGTAATTCATTTGAATAAATTCAGCCTAGAATAAGAGGAGCATAGTTATAAATGGCCAGTAATGGTGTAAAAATACTCTATTCCAAAAGAGTACCACTATCCTTAATTTCCCATTAGAAATGAATCCTTTGCACTCCTACAATATCGTTAATAATTATGCTGATCATGGCGTATATGTCTCTTAGATTCTTAAATGGCAAGGGAGGGGTAAAGAAGAGGGCCTTGCCTTATTCAAGGATGGTCACATGACAAATGAAGTTAAAATTAAGTTCTGCCCTCCATCAATATCCTATGACACTCATCATACTTTCCCTTTTTTCTAGGGTAATCAGAGTAATCCAAACATTTGCCAGGCAGAGTCAAAGATACACATGACCCAAAGAGAAAGCGGATATAATATATTCTTTATATTCTATACTATATATAGTTCCAAATGCAGCTGAGTTCTTGAGTTTTGATCTGGGTGATATGTTACACAGAGCATTAACAGTGGGAAACAGATGAGATAGATGAAGAAATACAGTAATTTCTTAATTTACAAATATCTCCGTAAACAAGATTAGGAGAAGATCGATGAGTATGAATGAAAAGTGATTTTGAGATGGGTACAGCTTTTCCCAAATCAATTTGTTTTCTTCGCAGCATTAATGACTTTCCCATTGCACTATGCCTTAATAAAAGCATAACCGTGTTTGCAGTATATAGAAAGTGGCCAGAAGCAAGGAACCTACATAGCATGTAAGGTTGCAGCAAGTTTGCTTGAGGTTAGCATATGGCATGCTAATATGGGCAATCTAGATTCAAGCCTGCTGCAAGTTTGCCATTATTGTCACGTTCGATACAAGTTGCACTCAACCTGCATGGAGTGTGCTAACCTTGCTAACTTTGCTACAGGACTCTGGCAACTTGGCAATATTTGTAGCAATAGTGCAAGGCCCATGGAAAGTGCAACTATATACGGTTCCTTACATTTGCACTGAATTTCAACTGAGAATTCTTAGGCAGCTATTGTTCTTAATGAAAATATCCAGGGTGACAGCAAAATATGTGCATGTTGATGAACATGAGAGATAAAAAAGTCTTTAATTGTATAACCACACTCATTTATTCCCAATTTTTTGATCCTCCAATGTACCCTCATCGACTAAATACTATTATACATATAGCTATAGGTGCTGCAAGGTTAGAGCAGGTTTCAGTCTTGCTCCCCTGGCGAAAATAATCTCCTCCATGGTGGGTAGGTGGAGTGTAGATGGATGGTAGTACACCGCGTTGAGTGTAGCTACCCGCCCTTTACCCACCCTTTACACTCCATGGAGGGTAAAGCATGGGTCTCTACACTCCCTGGTGTTTTCATGGCTACCCCCTGCTTACCTCCGCCCTATCTACCGTGGAGTGTAAGGGAGGAGTATCGTTATCCTCACTCTACCCTTAATTGAACGCGCACAGCTTACTTGTCGTTTACCTTTCTCTTATGAGAAAAAACATTCAAGTCATATTGAAACAAGGCGGGTTTAGAGAAAAAATAATCGCAAAATTAACTTAGCACGTAACAATAAATTAACTGACAAGCTGGAAGGACTAGGCTGAAATGCTTGTGAGTACAGAATGATTATATCAGTGGTATGGAAGTCAGGGTTTCTACTGTATCGCCTAGGAACCCGCGGCTCACCCGACGAACACGGCGATTGCCACGTTATTGAGGAAACTTAATTATTTCTCCTGGAACAATGAAGAGAACGTCTTTACAGCTGTATGCAATGTAAAATCATAAGATTACGGCTTTGGGGATATTTTCTTTTACAATTTTACATCTCTCCTGGAGTTGAAAGAATATCAGTTATGTGTGTTCATTACAGTCATGCTTATTTTTATCCTCAAAATGGTAATTGGGGAAATGTTTTAAGACGTAAAAGGCCCCAGTGTTAATATTTTAGTAAAGTTAATTATTACAAAAGAATTAATGCCAGCCAGCAGCTGTGTAGATATATACGACCTCTCAACCTGAGAAAAGTGATAAACAGCCGTTGTCGAAAGTTTCAGGTTGTCAGATTGATCAATGAAAGCAGATAGAACACGTAGGGCCAGGATTCAAGTATGCATTGTATCTGCATGAAATATAAATTTAGCTTGTTTATTTATAAATCAATATGCACATGACACAATCGTTTTCTTTTTCAATTTTGGTGCTAAGTGTAACCATGTAAGTAGAGTGATTTTTTTGTGATAGGTAATTTGTTTGGCAACATAGGTGCCTACAGTTCCTCTGTACAACTGCATGCTCTTGTCAAAGTTTTTATGCACGGATCGTGAAGACTTCCCTACCCTCGGACTACCCTTTATCTTTGCCAGGGTTGAAGCTTGCACAGGACTTGCGTTCAACTTGCAGTGTAACTTTGCAGCAAGCTTGTAGCAGGTGCAGTATCGGATTGCAGCAATCTTGCTGCAAGATCAAGTATGACAAGGTTGCTGCAGGGCTGCAACTTTGCTAAGTGGGAAGTTGGCGAGTTTTTTTTGTTCTATTGTTTATAATTACAGGTATTTGGTATTGGGATTCTGAATAGGCCAGTCAACTATAGGGATACCGTAGTTTGCAAACTTTCCGTGGAAATAAAAGGATTTTGTGATGACAGCATAAGATTTGGCACTGTGTTTTGGAATTCAACTGAAATATATGTGCCTCTGAGAAGAAAATTACTACTGTTCAAATTCTAAGTTTTAAATCCATACCAGACAAATCTCATTTGTCATAGGAATCCATTCATCACCTTCCTAGGGAAAGGCTCTTTCACGAAAATCGCCCTTTATTTTTTGTAGCTCTAGCGATCAAAGTACAAATAGGACGGACTTATAGCAGTGCTTGCTAAGACTACGTAGCTCAAATTTTTCTTGTTCAACGTAATAACGGTCGAGGGGCTAAGAGTGTTGCCTTTAGAGGGTAGAATATTGTCAATGACGCTTGATCATAGAGATTATAATCTTGCAATTTATAAATGGTAAGAGGAACAATACTTCATATTATTACCCGCAATTAGCATTTGAGCTTAATTACTCTCCGCTAATGTTATCAGCCTAATTTCAGTGGCGTACCGATGGGGTGAGGGGGGATGGGGATTTAGGGTTTAAACCCCCCAAAAATCATTCCCGTAATTTACTATACTTGGTATATTTTGCACTATCGTTTAGAATTTTGCTTATTGGGCTGAAAATATAGTTGAATTGTCTTCACGAAAATAGAATGCTCATTTAATTATTGTTAGAGTAAACAATAATCTAAATATCATTTTATGATGATGCACATAAATCGTAATGACCCCCCCCCCCCCAGAACGAAATCCTACGTACGCCATTGCCTAAGTCACTCGTGAACAACTTTGTCGCATTGTTGGTGGCATTAAGTTTTCCATGGCAATCGCCAGGTTAAATACATGACATGAGCACCCAGCTGATATTCCCGCAAAGCAGATATCTCACCAGAAGAATAAACAACGCAGTAGTGAACTAAACAAGTATTTGTCCACATTCGTTCTCTTGATTCCCTGCCTTCTTCCATCCAAACCACTTGCTTACGACCCGAGAGAAAAAAATGACGAGGAGATGAAATAGAGAAATGACTTCACAATATAAATTTTTAAGTCCCATACTTTTCACGACGAGTTGTTCAAAACATCCCACGCTCTTAATATAGTAGCGTTTGAGGATTAGCAATACCTCATGGGTTTCCAAGGATCCTTCAGAGGATCTAATAAAGGCGAGATAATTTCTTCGCCTGAAGTGATGAAGAGAACCTTCCCAACCGAGTTTTTCTAAGCACCTGAACAAATATTTGAGCAAATACGTTCATACCTTCATCCCCTGAATTTTTCCTCCCACTCATTGTTTTTATATTATACCTCCCTACCCCTTCCAGAGAATAAATTATTAGACAATTCATTTCGGAAAAGGCAACGCTAAGAACATTTCGGTTGAAAGAATATAGGAAGGAATGAGTTTTAGACAACATAACCTGTAGGGAATATATCGCCGGCCCTGCAAGCAAATGGTACAACTGCTCCTAAATCGAGGTCTGTTTGGAGAGCACTTCTAGTGGAGAACTCCGTCCGTTGAATGGGACGTCAACCCGAGGGCCCCCCCGGTACCTTTTGTGAAGTGTAGGCCGAACCTCATTTTGCTCCACCCGTCCTCCGTCCCGTTTATAGTAGACCAATATTGTAGAATTTTTAGGAAAACAAATATTTTTGCTGTAACTCATCCGTGTTTCAAGTCAGTCTTCACACTTGAATACGCTTTACATCGGTAAATGGACGGAAGGATGTATGTACAAGGATGGGGATGGAGCTGTAATGAAGAGGGCTAAAGATAAACCCGACGCGTCGGAACGACGTCGCGACGTCAGCATCAGCCTGCCCTTCACGAAAGGCGCCAAGGGGACCACAGATTAACGTTCCATTCGAAAAACGGAGTACTGAACTCGAAGTGCTCTCCACTCAGAACTTAAGTAGGGGCCGGCTTACCAATGAAAATATTTGCCACTGCCAAGGTTCGTACCCGGACCATCAGAGTGGGAGGCCAGTACTCTAGCCAAAACACCAACCGAAATGGATGCATTAATTAATTAAACCTTTCGTCCCCTACAACAAGGTTTCTGACTCTACAATGATTTACAGTTTCTCTTTGATCCATCAGTATCGTCTCCAAATTACTCTACCGACAACCCTTCACTTCTTCTCTAGACATTCTTTGTCGTATCATCATTTCTACCCCCCTTGAAAACCACATATCAACGAATCATTCCTTACCTTCTTTTCATTAAATCAATGTTTCGAGACCAAACAACGACAATATCCATTCTGATCAACGTTCTCACTCACCTCTTCTTCGATGATACCACTCTCTGGCGCGTCTTCACCAAGAGCTACATAATCCTAGCAGTGACTACTTTCGTAACTGCTCATCCTGGGACGCAAGTAAAACCCGAGAATAGCGAGAGATTTATCGGAAGACTCGCGCTTTCACCGCAGCTCATTGCCAGAGGCAGATTATGACGCCACAAAAAACGTTCTGCCATCTCCGATTCGAGGAAATAACTCGTCCACTTCACTGCTTCTCGGAGAGCGGGAAAAAGGTGTGGCAGGGTTTCTTTCCTTTTGGGACACCATCGAAGCGCACCAACAGGCAAGCCAAGGAAGATTCAAGTTTTCATGAGCACTTGGACCAAGTAAAGCGAACCCTCCCACGAAGGAAAACAAGCCTTCACAACAATTCCTCCGATAAATTTTGCCATGAAATGCAAAAGCATTTAAGGTTTCATTCATCGGTTTCCTGAACGAGAATGCATTTGTCTTACTAGAGTGAAAGGTTCATGAATTGGGTGCTAATTGATATGACACACTGACCTCAGCAGACTGTCCATAAGGAAGTAGATTATCACGTGGTTGGTTGCACTCAGACTCTGCAATGTCAACTCTTAAGTAGGGACGTCTACATCTACATAATATCCTTCAAGCCACCGCAAGAGTATGTGACAGAGGTGAACCATTATCAGCCTCAGTTTAATATTATTCTTTTGACTGAAAAGACCTCCCAAATATTCGTGAAAACCTTTCCATTTGGTTAATGTTTTCTTCATGCATCAAGTTTATCTTTACATTTTAAAGCTACACACCTGAATTAATCTTTCATCGGTGGGTGCACTCTCAACCTCAGAAAAATCTTTCAGAGCAGCTGAAGTCTTCACTCCAAAATGCCATTCAAGAATGGGCTGAAGCTTAATTTCAATTGATTTCAGCTTTGGGCACATGACATGTTCCGTGGGGTAGGATGAAACTTCCGTCAATTTTGACAAATCAACAGTTGTCTTGGGATTTTCTGTGACAAACTGAATTTGTGCCCAGAGAGCCATTATGTGCTCTTTACTGACACTATTTTTCACAATGATGTTTTTTTCTCCCACGCAACTCGTACATTGCGAAGCTTACAAATAAGGATTTTACCTACTATCAAAATATAGAGTCCATTACCACTGTTTGTTTCAGCTTGTTCAAACACAGTAAGAGTATTGCGTCCCATCTTCCCCAAGCGAAACTCCTAAATATGTATACAGTAAAACCACTTATTTACTCTTTTCTAAGGACCGCTAGAAAGAAGTGAAAATTGCTGGAAAATGCAAATAGTGGGAGAAGGACAATTTTCAGTTTTACATGAATACGCTAACAATGTAGAGTAAATATATAAATAAACACTGATAAACTGAATTAGAGCAATATTATTAATTATTTCTTAAAGTACATAGAGCTGTCCTGATTTATTAAAAAAATATATTTCTACCAATGTTTTAACCAACCAAACCAACCATATGGTTGGTTGGGTTTGGGTTGAACTTGAAATATTGGGCGTTGTCAAGTCCATAATTTCCAAACTTATAAATTGTGTAATGCCTTTTCTCTCATGACGAAGCCATTCACGGCATATTTGACGATCTAGAACTTAATAACCACTTTTCAAGTTGGCATACCTTCATACCAAGATTTCTTGATACTTTCTTTTTTTCGACAGATGTCTGCACTGTCATTCGCGATGGTCTTATTGTTCATAAAAAGCTCTCACTGTTCACATTATTAGTAGGTGTATGTCTAGCATGTTTCTGAATCACATCGCGATTTTTCATAAATGTATCTATCGTAGAGAACAGTAATCCGATGTTTCCCTACATCAGTGCGAGTTGCATCATAGGAATCCACAAATTTTATTTACGGCTTAATTGAAAATTTGCGTGCTGCGAAGTTGCTACGAAGACTTCCGCGGTGATTAGAAGATGACTCGAGGGTCTCCGATTTTTTTTCCGCGTTGGTTCATCCTACTGGACGAGTTTCGCCGGCATTTCAGGCCCAAAGTATAGGAAATTATATATAGGAAATATATAGCACGAAGATATGGGAAATATGTAGAAAGAAGATAAAGGAATACGATGGGACGCGGTCTTCGGACCTGAAGATGGCGTCTGGAATGGCGACGAAATTTTCATTCAAAGGGATGAATCAACGCTGAAGAAACCCGAAAACACTTGAGTCACCTGAAAATATTCTAATTCGCATCCATTTCCCAGTAAAATAAAATTTATGTTCCGGAGTGATTAAGGATAACACAAACAACATGATAATATTCAGCTGCGTCGCTTACCTGACCAGCACAAGACGTTATCCAACTTCAAACATTTCCCAACAAAATAACTTTATTTATTCAATGCGGTTTTCACGCAATAAAACAAGTTTCAATAAGTTTTATTTTATAGTAACCTGTAATAAAACTGTACAATCAATTCATCTTGATGGTCTGATGAATGATTCCCTGTTATCGTTCACCAGTTAAGTTAAAGTAGTTTTAACATTTCATAATGTCTGGGCAAAAATTCATTTTCATTCTTCACAATTAGAACTTCGGTGCAGTTTATATATTCTCCCGCAAGAGCTCCTAAATCATAAATTGCGTCCTATAGGTACGCATTCATTTCATAGTACGAATCTTACGAATCTTTTCCCGGCAAAAGGATCGCTAGTGTGAATATTTCATCTTTCCATCAATGTCCCACTACGCCGCTAAGTTCAAATTATTCCATAAAACGGAGCACATCACTGATCTCTCTCGCGTGTTTTTCAAGTATATATGCACGAAACGAAGTAAAAAAGTGTTTTATATGCACTGGTATGTATGGCTAAATGTCATAGAGGGGGGCATGTTTTTTAATCTATCGCATTCAAACCCGCATCTAACGCACACAGCAAGAAAACGGAAGTTGTTTTGGTGTAAATACGGGGTTGTGCATACTGTGGAGATATAGGAAATGGAATGGGGATGGAAAGATGTAAATCGTGGGAAGATGTAAATTGTGGGAAAACGTAAATTCCGATAACATATATACGAAATTTAACTGTGCATGGTATTTGTCGATAATTGGGATAACCCACTAGCACCTAAGTTTTAAAGCCTGAATCCTTGTACTGTCTCGCATTTACACTGCTTCACACGACTGATGCACCATGTGAATGTAAATACAAGTGCGCGCCCAAAATTTTGTTCAGTGACAAAGGTGAAACATATTGCTCTATATATAACTAGCTCTATTCTACAAAATAACACCATTTTATTGTAGTGATAAAACCTCAATGGGTTGGTAGGCAGTCATACGGCATGATTTAATTTTTAAAATAATAAGGGCACAAACTACACACTATGTTCGTTATGTAGAAATGACATTGATTATTAATCGTTGTTAGTATGAAAAAAAGTGTATGAGATGAGTTAGTATGAGATAGTTTTATAGTTAATAATTGTTTAACTTTGAGAAAAATAGTTATCTACTTTTTAATGGTATGTATATATGTATTTAATATTCCGTCATCCAAATATGCAGTTGCAGAAGTTAATATGGACCTTGCTTTGTTTACAAGACATGTCAAAGTCTCCATATTGAATTTAATAGCAATAAAATACGCAATAGTTTTTAAAGCTTACATATACGTATCTTTTATGCTCCTTATATTTAGGGAAGTTATGCAAAGTGCTACGCACCGTTCCCTCGGCATGTTATGGTATATTCATTTGATTGTAATATCTCTCCTGGCGGAGCACAAACTATGAGGCACATGCAGTTTCATAGACAACTGTCTGCTACGTTTTTTCAGCAAGTTTGAAAAAAATCGTCGGCACGGTTTTTTTTTCCGTTGCCAATCAAAATTTGCAAAAGTTGAAATATCAGTTGAGGAGCTGAACTTTTGAATTTGTATCCGTACATGCGACTTTTTACATTTAATAAAACAACAGTTTAAAATCCTATTACTAACAATATGAGCTCTTTTACTAGTGAATTAGCTCTATTCTACAAAATAACACCATTTAATTGCAGCGATAAAACCTCTAAGGGTTGGTAGGCTGTCATACGGCATGATTTAATTTTTAAAATAATAAGGGCACAAACTATACACTATGTTCGTTATATAGAAATGACATTAAAGATTAATCGTTGTAAGTATGAAAAAAGTTATGGGATAGTTTTATAGTTAATAATTGTTTAACTTTGAGAAAAATCGTTACTTTTTAATGGTATGTATATATGTATTTAATATCCCGTCATCGGAATATGCAGCTGCAGCGCTAATATGGACCGTATATTGTTAACAGGGGAAATGAAAGTTATCATATTGAGTTTAATAGCAAAAAAATATACAATAGTTTTAAAGCTAACATGTACATTTATTTTTCGCTCTTGAAATTTTAGGAAGGTAGGCAAAATTTAGGCCAACGTGACATAGGTTTGCATATCAACGCTCTTCTTGCACATTGCGCGGTATAATCATTTCGTTTTACGTCTGTTATTACGTTTTTGTTGAAAATATGCTACTTTGATATGTTCATATGACATTTATCATAATTTTAATGGATAAAAATGGGATATTTCGCAAAGAAAAACATGTAAAGACATTTTGATTGCCGTTACCAACTAGTTTTCTGTGTTCATAACCTCATTTCGAATATTTACTAAATTCGCAGATATTTCGCTTTTATCCCGAATTTTCGCAGAAAATTCGCGTTTATCGCAACATGCGTTTTTTCCGGTCCCTAGCTATCCAATGGCAAGGATCCACGAGTAAAACCATAGAGAACCTGTTTTCGTTATTTTCCGGGAAGGCAAGACAATCTTCTTTTTCTACTCTTCGCAGAGGCGCACCTTCACACGCGGAATCAAGAGATGATCCATGAGAAAATATTAATCTAATACTGTTAAGGTCCCCCAATGCAGAAATGCTGCATCAGAACGTCAAAGGGTCCTCCGATGAACAGAATGAGGTGGAAATTGTCCAATGAACAAGAACACAATCTTCCAAGCTGGATGGTTACGTTGAACGGAATGACACAAAAAGGAGAGAGCAAAATTGTGTGAAAGATTCTAACGGGAATGGGGAAGCAGTTAGGCGAGATTGTAGAAGGATTGGACTGCTCACGCAAGACAGCGTCCCCTTCGCGTCATCGCGTAGGAGGAACAACCTTTTTTCCCGTTCTATCCGATTGACTCCTAGGAAAAACATACGCACGGGAAATACCTCATTTCAAAGACAGATAATCATTACATGACGCGGATGTCATCCAGATACTTATTCTTCCAGGCTACCGAGTCTTGCATCCCTCATTTGGATAATTTTCGGCCATATAAACTAATTTTTCTGTGCAATATGATATGCCTCAAGTGCTTGCGAAAACGTTTTTTTGCAAAGCCGCATCATTACTCTGCACACACCTCTATGGTGGCTTGTAGTGTATCATGTAGATGCAGATCATTCTACACTGTCTGGCAGAAAGGATAGGTCGTCCCTAGCTTTTTGTCTATAAACCAGCAAACGTAGCGAAGAAAAAGCCGAAGGTCTGAAAACATCTTATAGCAGAGGTGCCCTACTCTTAAAAGAGGCAAAGTTTTCCTCTGTAACCGAGGTCATCAGGTTCGGCTTCACTTTTTAGCTGTCTCTTTACAAATCAAGAAAGCGGACAATTCTACAAAATAACTTGGACAGCACCGGCGACATGTTTTCTCTGGATTCAGTGCCGGACTCTGGTGCTAATTGCCAAGATACCAACACAAAATGGCGAGAGATGGAAAGAAAATGGAAAGACATGGCGAGGAATAGGGAGGTTCACGGAAGGGATAGAAAAGAGCGCGAAATACGCCGTGTGAACGAATCTTAATCAACAGATTCGGAGGTGATGAGTCCACCAGTGATCACGTTGGAGGAATCAAAGTAGTAAAGGATAAAAAAATGAAGGAAAATGAAGAATTAAGAGAGTAAAATGACGGAAGAGACTATCTGAGAATGAAGAACTGCAAGGGTCATTAGTTTACCAATCAGTATGGATTCCGACACATGAATCATTCATCAAACTACGCATCGATGAATTGTGTCAAGCAAAACTATCAAAAATCGATATAAAATTTCCCAATTAAATAATTCCAATGATTTATGTTCTCTGCATCTCGGGTCTGCGTCCGCGTTTGTTGACTGGGGGTGACAACAGTTTCGCTAGCCGTCCTGCTAGCGTCTTCAGGTCGAAGGTGAGGAAAGCTGCTTTTTCGCCGTCTTATATAGGGCTGGTAGAGTCCGTGCTGCGCTGTGATTGGCCGGGATGGATGATTCTTTTCCACTTAGTGTTTAGGGGATAGCCATCTTCTCTGTTGAAATTCGTGGGAGTTTTCCATATCTCTATTGCCTCTCTGATGAGCCTGGGATAATAGCGGCTCTCCTTGGCTATTATTGTCGCCTCCTCAAATTTAATCCCATGGCCAGGCTCGCTCCATGCATGTTCGGCAATGGCTGACATTCGGAATTGCTTATTTTTGGTCGCCCTTTGGTGTTCTTTCATGCGTGTGACCATGGCTCAGCATGTTTCGCCAATGTAAGAACGACCGCAGGAGCATGGCACTCGATACACGCCTTCGGATAACTCTTGTGGCGAGTTGTCCTTGGGTCCAGGCAGGGCGCTGGCAATCTTTTTCACACAATTGAACCTAGTCACCACGTCATGCTTCTTTAGGATCCTGGCGACCTTTTCTGAGGTTCCCGCGATGAACGGGATGGTGCAACGGGCTCTAGGTTTGGTGGTTTCCTCTTCAATTGTGTTTTCTGTGGGTGGCTGGCTTAGTCTCTTCTCCACATTCGCGGTCCTTTTTAGGACCATATCATCAGTATAGCCATTCTTGCGTAGTGCTGAAGTCAGGTGTTTCTTCTCAGTCTCTAAGGAGTCGGCATCGGATAGGCTGTATGCTCTGTGGATAAGAGTAGTCACTACTGAAGCCTTTTGACAGGGATGGTGATGTGAAGTGGCACTGAGATACCGGTCGGTGTGAGTTGGCTTCCTGTATACAGCGTGCCCAAGACTCCCATTGCTTTTTCTGCTCACCATTATATCCAGGAAAGGCAGTTTGCCTTCCGTTTCACTCTCCATTGTGAATTGGATGGCTCGGTGCTGGGTGTTAAGGTGTTGGAGGAACTTCTTTAATTCCTTTTCGCCATGTGGCCAGATGACAAATGTGTCATCTACATATCTCAGCCATAATGTCGGTAATGACCGGTATCTCAGTGCCACTTCGTCAATTTTGTGATGAGATAATGAACATGAAAAGGAATATGGAAGATAGGTTCTACCGTAGATATATAAAAATATAGGTTCTCCTTTTATACCGATTGGTAAAATTTGAATGAGCCCACAGCGAGTACATTCACTTGTTGACGCCGATATTTTGTCACATCCCGATGAAAGTAAGAAAACAAATAAATGGAAGAATTGACCGATTCTTTAAATTCTTTAAAAAAATACAGTCATTAAACTTAAGGAAGATATAATTTTTCATCGAAGCAACGTCATAAAAACCTTTGCAGTATGGCATGCAACTAAAATGAAGACGAGGGAATATGCCTTGTTACAATGTCTTTTGCCAGTCTTGGGATTGTTGGTCATCAAACGTTTTAGTCTGGATTCCTTCTGGAGGATGACCGGGAGAAACTTATTTTTTGAAAGTCCTTCTCGAAGTCGTCCACCATTCCATGCTTCCGGAGGTACAATAAAATGAACAATACACTCTTGAGGAAGGCTGGCAAATTGTTTGTTAGGGCGCGAGTACCTCTCCAAATGGACTCGGTGAGAAAGACCATTCCTTTCCAGCCACAGAAATTGAGTAACGACTCTAAAAGAGAATGGCCCATTAAATCCACGACCGGAAATAACATTGAATTCGGTAGTACCGGTGGCAGCTGTTCGGGGAAGGCGGTCGACAGCTTATTATGTATTTTAGGATAATTGGCTATTTTCGCAGAGTTAGATAGTGCAGTGGTTAGATTACTAGCAACCCATACCGAGGGCCCGGGTTAGAATCTCAGCAGCGGCAGCGGTATTTGTCAGTTGGATACTGGTCCCTGCTTGAGTGCTGTGTAGAGAGCTCTTCACGTTCATTACTCCGTCCGTCGGATGGGATGTCAAACCGCGGTCCCTTAGTCAGGCGTTAAGAGAAGGCTAATGCCAATGCCGCGTTTCTCTCTACCCTTCCTCCGTTTCCTCTTTCCTCTAATTACTACCTCCACCCAGTTACACACCTATCCTAAATGGCGCAAAGGATTTTAGCCGTTGGTCACCTCATCCAAACAACAACGAAGCCTCATCCCTATTTGAAATAGGGCTTCTCTAAGAGGTGCTCAACTTTAGTATGAAAGAACAAAAATTAAAAGTTTATAGCAAATATTAATTCACCCAGAGAATAATATTTCTTGAGCTACTACTAATCTATAGGTATAACCTCTTAATTTATCTTATACCCTTTAGCTGTTTTGTTTTTCACCCAAATGCATGGGACCAAATAGATGAGTTACTCAGATAGATAAACTCAGTGAAAATGTACTCAACGGTATCGGTCGTTGGTTGTTGGAAAATATTTATTATAGTACATCAGCGAACACTTGGATTTTCACAATTTTAGGACTAGCGGCTAATGAAAGTTACGTCACCGACCGCATATTACAACATTGATGAGTAAATCTGGGTTGGTTTCGCATTGGACGTTATCACTACCAAAAAGCTTCTAACGATGACGAAGCGAGTAGGGCCCAGCGAAACGAATACGTCAGCACACGCAACAACTGTTTCGCTGGAGGCGCAGAACCTTAAAAACACGGAAATCCTCAAGGGTTGAACGCGAGAATGCGACGACTGTAACTTTCTTCGGTCGGACAAAAAAATGTACACCCGCAACACCAAAACAAAGATCAACGATGACAAAGGAAGATTTCCCCCCTGCGGCCGGCCGATGATGAAAGAGGCTGAGTCGGCGAGGAATGCATAGGGGATAAACCTAGGATTCGCGGATAGGTGGGTACATGGAGGGTAAGAGAGAGAGAGAGAGGAAAAAATGGGCAACAAAACTCAAAGACGGGGAAATGGTGAGGATGGAGAAAGGGGGAGAGGGATGAGGAACTCAACCCGCTCACTTTCATTTCGGCGGAGAAAGTTTGGGGTGAACGAAAAAAAGGCTAGAACGAGCAAAACGGGGTTTAATGTAACCAGGAGACCTAATGGATGGGTAGTATGGGTAGTCGTTGGCGCTACTCGGAAGGGAGAGGAGGTAGCAATTTCGAAAGAGCACAAATCGTTTGGTTTCCGCTCAGTTATCGCCGCCTGGGCGTCCAGAAGCCTTCGAGTCGAGGAAATATCCCGGTGCGGCTGCCGACGGGGGAGAGGAAAAAAACCGCTCAGGACCTTATAATTCGTTCTCCCTCCCCCTCAACCTCAACGGCGAGCACTTACATATCTCGTAATAAGCGGTATAGCTCCGTATTGCAAGTGGTGCATCCAATGCGTCCGGGGCTAGGGAACACCGCGGCGAAAGCGGAGAGGCTGGGGCGGTTTACGGACGAAGGTTATAAGACGAAGAACGCGGTTGACCACGAGCCATTCTTCTTCGGTCCCTCCGCTGGGATTAAAGGTGAGTGAGTCCGACGTCCACGAAAACCACGACTCGCTTCGTGTGTTTGATTCTTTCCCTGTGCACGAGTAGACTGTTTAGTTTAACCATTTGATTTCGACAGCGCGTGAAAGAGCGAATCCTTTTCTTTTTGAGTCGACTCCTTTTACGCTCCCCGACATGTGGAGCGGGGGAGTGTATTGCTTCGGTGCTGATAATTACGCCTATAGCAATACGTGTTCGACGGGTGGTGAAATTCGGAAGTCCTCTCAACATTCCTTGCGCTTGCGCAGAGGTTTTTCATTTATAGAGTTCTGCGACGAACAACAGAGTGATGGATTCGCCGGCCCTCTCCCCGGATCGGAATATTCGTGCTATAAAGCATTCGAACTCGCGATTCCAGCTATTCACCCTGCAACGTGATAATTGGTGGTTTTAGGTACCCTGTGAGACTTGAAGATAAACGATCAGGTTCACTGGTGTATATGGAAAAGGTATATAACGCGAAAGCTAGAGTGTTTGAGGATTAGTGAGCACTCACCGAGCGAACTCACTATCACGGATGTGTCCAGCGGATCTCATGGCGTAAATTTCCTCCGCAACCGTGTTTGCGATTTCTGTCTCAGAGTTTGCGATCACGGATATAACAATTCTCTCTTTATGGTGAGAGCAATGATACGAAGAACATACTACTTTGTACTTGAAATCGCACATTCAAGACATCGATCTCACTCTATGCATGTCTAGTGATACACTATAAATCAGCAAACACTTAGGTCTTCCACAGTTGAAATAACGTAGATGTAAACGCGTTACGAAGATCCATCATCTCACCACACCTTGTGTAACGTCGAGTTCTTCATATATTGCGCGCTAAAGCTATTTTTTTCTGCCAGTAATATTGATCAAAGTTGTGCGAACGTGATCATCACTTCCAATTATTTGGACTGGTTACCGAATTTCCTCTTTTCACTTACGGCGAGTCGCAAGAACTGTGATTGTGAACGGACACAAGTTCACCTCAAGGACAGCTCCAACGATTACGAGCAAAAGATCTGCCTTTGAGTACAAGTGGTGCATTCACTCCCTGTCTTCTCATTGTACACAAGAGAACGGAAACTTGATCAACGCTTTGCGTATTTTGAATATTATTAAACATTGTCTTTTTTTTTAATTTGTAGTGTGAGCAGCGAAGGCTCAAGGAAGAACTTCATTTCTAGGGGACTATATTGCATCATATCCTTTTTCCCAGACGGGACCTCAAGTTTTAATAATTTTTTAAGATCATGCAAAGTTAATTAATAAACATTTTATGCCAGAAGTTCTCTTAACCCCCGCGGTTAAGGATTTGTTTCCGTTTTTGAGACGGAGTAAGAAGAGGCTGTGCATACTTTGTCTACTAATAGATTCCCATGAACAAAGCACCATAAAAATCTAGCTATTTCATCGTGCACCAAAGAAAATGAAGATATTTATGACCACACTGTTAAATGGGATTCACATGTTCAGTGAACTTTTAAATCCTTTTTTTAACAGTTACAATGGTAGCAAATTTATACATGCATATTATGTAATACTATAATTTGTAATGGATTTAAATTCAAAATGCGTATTAATTGGAGAGGAACTAGACAAAGTAATCTTTAACTTTTTTAACAATTTGTATGGGAACGTTAAAAGTGTTTTCCTATTATTTAATACGAAATTTAAAAATAAAAAATCATAACTTCAAATAGGTGGTAAAGGGTTGTCCAAATGACACTTTTGCGTTATAAGTGCGAACACAAGAGGTGAGGTCAGGATTTTTCATCGGGGTTTCCCAAGAGTGAACGGTGGGAAGCAATATCAACAGTCGTAGGCCTACACACGCCTAATCATTCTTTAGTTTACATGTGCTGCAGGGTCTTCGCGGCAAAGGATAAATATTACTTATGGGTGGAGAATTTTTGATACGCGACATACCTGACTGCCATCCTTTTAATACCACGACCAATGAATTGATGATTCAGTTAAATATTCAAAGGTCGTTAATATTTATGAGATAACTGGAAGGAACGTAATAACAAATCCCTTAATTCTTCCACATGAAAAAACGTATTTTTTTACAGATGGAAATAATTTAAGAGAAATTGGGTCCCTGATGTGATTAATGTATGTATTAAAAGTGTCGGTATAAAAACTTCTTTTTTTCAAAAGAACAATTAATTTTCCAGAGCACTGGACGAAGCATAACTATCTCGGAGTTTGTGTAGAAACATATTGTATTTTGTAAGAAGAGATTACTTAGTGAATTTTCCTAAAGAATTGTCACGAACATTAGACAAAATGGTTCATTTAAATAAAATTGTTGAGTTTTTTAATTGTTTCTCGGTAATGTGACGAACACACATTGATATTCATATTAATAGTCATCTTATCTTTAAAAATCTTATTCTTTGTGGACTTAAAAAAAATCTTTTTCTTAACAATGCCTGCTGTGTCCAACCTGATGGTACGATACGTAAAATTAATTTGAACTTCATTTTTTCACCCTTGACCCCAATAGCCAAGGACATGGAATTCCGTATCAACTGGGTGGATGGCGTAACCGAAGGAGACCGTCGCTTCATGAAGCACATCAACCACGACAAATACGTGAGGATAACGACCGGCGACAGCGACAACAAACCCGGATGCCTGCTTCCGGAGAGCTACCTTAAGATTGCACAGCGAATCCGAGACATGGAGGTCAGAGAGTCTGACGTCTGGGTCTTGTCCTACCCAAAATCAGGTGAGTCTGTGAATTATGGCGAGGGGAAATAAAGATGATCGCCGGAAAAATGCGGGCCATTTGCAAGGACCTCCAGGCAGACATCGGAATCCTCTGGTAGATGGGAGTGATGAGAAGGGGAAAGTGTGCTGTTTTATCGAAAACGTCTTTCGGCGACTCAGCTCTTCGAGTCTTTCTAAAAGGTTTCATTTAACATTGTACTTTCCATTCGCATAACCGACCGCTGTTATATCGGCGTCGTGTCAGTCCGGCCACCTGTTTGTATCTCTTCTGGAGCATGGATTTTACTTTTGTCGTAGAATTATTTTGAGGTTAAAAAGTGCAATTGCTGCTGGAACACTTGAAAACTAAATTTTACCCGTGCTTCTCCATGAGTACAATGTCCGGATAGAAGTGACTAAAGTGATGGAATCCAAGATATCGGGAGGAGTTAAGAAGACAAATATCTATTTCAACACCGAGAATATAACCTTATAAAAGTTAACTCTTCAAACACTCAATATCTTCCAAAAATCAATTAGCTAGCGTATTTGGGTCTGAACGGAATTAAGTATTAATTTGCGTGATCAGTGGGATTCCAGAGGTATATAGGCCAACGTAATCGTCCGGGGGCAAAAAAAGAGTTTTGTTCAATCCGAAGGTCGGCCTGGTTGGTGAGAGCAGATCTAACCAATTACTAAGCCCAAAAATCAGTTTATTTACTAGTGCCGTGTGCAGTTTTCAAACGAAGATGTGATATCCAGAAAATAATCTCACTTGGGTTTGTCTGACAGATCCAAAATCCCTCTGGACTCTCCCGGGAATCGAATCCGGCATCTACTGTCAGAGGCCTAACACACTTGACATCACACTACTCGGATAAAGTATTAAAGTTAAAACAACGAAGTGTCGTTCATTATTTCCATTTTACTTATTTTATTTTAATATCTGTATCTTCTAAATATCTATTTCCGTTTAGTTAGTCAATTTTAATGCCTGTAGATTTTTTAAGAAAATAGCCAACCAGAAAACCATAGCAAATTTTCATTTATCTTTTGCTCCATCAATCATACTAATATATAAAAATGAAGTGGTATCTGTCCGCCAGTTCTATGTTCGTTACGTATCTCCTCAAAAACTACTGAACCGATTGAGCTGAAATTTTGTAGGATTCTAGCATATACACTAGAAGGTGCCAAAGGCTTTATAAAAAAGGCTCAGGACCCGGGTTCGATTTCTGGTGCCAATTATGTATTTATATTGGATTAAATTGACTTTTTCAATTCATGGTAGCGCAAGAGTTTTTTCTTTCGCTCAGTAAAATAACTAAATATTAATCGATTTCTTCCATTCTTTCTGTGTTTAATGGAAAATGTGTAATCTTTCTTATTATCTTAATCGATTTACACTTTGTAGTCGAGGTTTCTGGAAAATGTGTAATTTACGTTGAAATTAACTGTTTATTTCGGTTCTTTTCCAAGCGTTGTTAAGGAGGTTCCACCGTGATTCCGCGATTCAAACTCCCGTACAAGAGCTATGTTATTTAATGAATAAATACCGATCCAGAAAAACATCTATATGGAAAATCATCTTAAGCGTGATAACGCATACACAATAATTCTATGAGTATGCTATTATATAGCGCGTTGTAGTTGCATTCTATTTTTTACTTGCTCTTTTAACTCATTTTGACTTCGGAACATGACTGACGTGTTGTTGCCACGTTTCATTTACAAAATGAGAATACATGCCCAATCCCGCTAATAGGTATTCTAAAATAGTTTAAATATTTTCTTACTAAGAACTATTCCCTTGCGAATACAACTCTTTGTTTTGAATTTCATTAATATTCATATTTTTGAAAATTGTTGGCAACGATGACGCTGCTACCATGTGGAAGTATTGGTATTAATTACACCACATCAATAACCAATGAAATACTTAAATTACATAAAAATATAGGAAGGTAAGGTATATTCCTAAATTAAGCTAGTAAATTGGCTTGTAAGCACGTTCCGTCACAAGTGCCGTTGCCAATGTTAACGACATACTGTAGCGACACTTTCATGCAACTAAGGCTTTTCTGCTTTTTTTCGAGCAAACATTTAATAATAGCAATTAAACAGGTGTGGTAAGGCGAGCACTTTTTTGCAATGTTAAATTCTACATAAAATTGCGCATCTTATATTTGTTTTTCGTCAAAACGAAATTTTCCTTTACATTATTAATCTGCAAATTTTACTGCAAGAGCCGTGCTCTGCCGTGTAAACACGTATAAAATAGCTGATTTTCAGCGTATTTTTTCTTCAAATATATGATGGAAAGGCCTCATTATTTTATTTCCAATCGATAGAAGGGCCAAAAAATTGTGAGTCCTGAAATTGCACAAAAATGACATCTACTTCATAATTCGGTGGAGCCTCCTTAAAAAGATCGCCGTAGAAGGATGCCGTAAACGAAACTGTGCTTTTCGCGAGGATATAAGAAGGCACTGAAGCCATTTTAGGCTATTCGTGAAACAAGGCCAACCATATTTTTCCGAACAAAGATACGTGCTGACTGCTAGCGCTACTCACAAATTTACAAGATTTGCATTCGGTTAAAAATAGGAGTATTTAAATGAATGCTTCAGCGGTGTTCAAATTGTGAATGTTCTTTTTTTTCTTTACGGGTTTGTGCATTTGAACCGACCTGGGAATTAAAGAGAAGAGATGGAACGCTTTCGAAATCGTCGTCGATGGAAATAGGTTGGGATTTGATATAGTATGACAAAAGACAGGGAATAAAATTCAAATCCCAAAGAAGCATAATGCCTCATTACGTAACCGTGGGGTGATTGCATTGATGCCATTGTAATGATGCCAAAAACGTCCGTGCAAAAGCGATTCCTTAAACAACATTGTCCTTTTCGTGAAGATATTGAAAGGTACTAAAAAGGTGTCGCAGCTAATGCTTGAATCAAGATCGGCCATTTCATTCTGAAAAATCATACGGGCTTAGTTTTCGCGGTACTTCCAGATCAAATAGGTTTGAATTCGGTAAAACTAAAAGTATTTAAATGAAAGTTTCTGCGGGGTTCAAAAGGTTTATTTTTAAATTTTATGGATTTATACTGTATTCCGGATTGGACCGCTTCAAATGTGTTGTATTTTGAGACACAAGAACGTGATAAGAAACTTAAATGAAGTCCAATCAAAAATAAGATTAGCAAGAAGAAAAAAATGTAATATAGTTATACGTCAAATATACTGTAGAAGGTGTGACTATACGGAACCGAGCCACAAGTACCTACCTGGTTTAAGTAGGCTAAATCTGTACTAGGGTAAAAGAATAGAATTGACACTAATTGGAATAAAATGTATTAATACGTATCCATAGAAAGTTCATGGACGCCACTGTCGTGAAGTCGGAGAAGTGAGACAAACAAAGCATACATAAAAGGCCAGAGAAAATTTTTTTGTCGGAAAGGTAGGTCGTACCATTCCCAAAAACCCGAATCTGGCCTCACAGGCAACAGTAGACAGACATTTGTATGCACCTCCCCTTCTAACCTCCTTTGTTTCTTCTGGCCTGAAAATATTCTTATTTTTGTAAAGGCCCAGGTATGAGTCCAGGCAGTAATTTTATGTTTACGTTCGTTTAAATCATATGTATGGTTCCGATACTGACTTGGAGTCATAGTTAACTCCACAACACAAGTTTGTTTTCGCCTCTTCATGAAAAATGTTTAAATTTCTTGTTACAATTGGCATTTATTATATTTCTCTCTACCGTTGAATTTCAACGGGCACCCTCAGCTAATACTTTATAAAAAACGAACTTCAACGTCTCTCCTAGCGCTTGAATGACCCTAAAAACGTAACAAGAATTAAGATTTTTTGGAATTCATAACCGAAGGATATAGGTTTATTTGTCTTCCACAGGTCGGCGATACTGGCTGAAAATATTTGAAATAGTATCAAAAAAAGGGGGCGGGTTTGTGAAATTGAACATTGCGAAAAAAAGTTTATCGCAATGACAAAAGAAAGGCATTTTAATCCAGTCGGGGAGTCAAGTATTGCATCCCGGTGATTAGGACGAATTTGAGTTGTGGCAGTGCGGCAGCACACTCGTACTTCGTTAACCGCATACTCCCTCGTTTCCGTTCTAATGACTGATTTGCATCCATGCCCTGTTGATACGGGGAGAGAATGAACTCGCCACTTCCGCGTTACGACACCACACTAGATCGGGCATTCAACCGAATAAGGAAAATGAAACGGCATCCATTTGGCAATGGATAAAATTTTCTATCCATTCCCATCTACCAGGAATCTCGACCTTTTCGTTCGACAGCCATTTTCTAGCGGCGGTAGTTTGTCCTGAGCTACGGTATACGTGGTATATATTATGCTACATAAAAGAGAAGGAGGGGTCGGATCAATCGTTGCGAAGCACAGGGATCTTCTGTTACTATGGAAGAAAGATACGTTATTAACTCATTGGTTGTTATGATAGTAATGCATATACAAATAATAATTGCTGAATAATTAGTAGTATCGAGCCAAAGATCAGGTATTTAAAAATGTCTGTTCGATCATTAGCTAAGGAGAGAGGGCTAGTTGGTAGCGTTACTTTATATATGATTGCTACGAAGCGGCGCAGAATTGGAAGGGGAATGAAAAAGGTGGAAAATCAGCGTTACGTGTCCCCTAAGCAGCAATCGATCAGTGGCCGTATAGGCAGAAAAAAAGTATTCCCTCGTGCGACACTGGTGATTTAGGAAGACCACGATGGAGAGACATAAGGCCACGAGCACTCGGGCGATGTTGAGGGTAGTTTGCTGTCGACGACCTGTCGTCTGCCGATTGCCGTCCGCGGCAATCGGCAGACGACAAGTCAGAAAGATGGCAAGTGCCGTTGGAACTTCCACGGGGATGAATTCTTCACACGGTTCACGGCATTGCTTCCAACGTTCTACCTTGCTATCGTAGTCGTCACGCTAAGGAAAGCGCCCAAACTAAAATTTTTCATGCTCCCATCGGTGCCAAAACATGCCATCTTCATTCGTCGGCCATGCAGCACAACGGCCGACTCGAACGCATGTGTATTCGCGGACGAACGTGGCCCGGATCGACCTGAGAACTCCGAGAGATGATGCGTCAAGGTTCTCCTTGCACGGGTGTTAAGCGTGATCAAATCAATCGCTGTTTTTTCTTTTTTTAGTGCTCCGGTGATTCAATGCGTGGATCGACGACTAGTGCGGACCAGCCTGGCGAAAGTCAGTGTCGCTGGACCTTCTCTCGAGGTCAAATGGTAGAGGGGAGGAAATGCTCCTGCGAAGTAAGCGGCGGACGATGGGGTGAGATTTTCAAGTGATCGAACACTCACTCGATCGGTGGAGAGAGAAAACCTAACGACTAAAGAGTCACCTCCCCTTGTCTTCACTGTTGTGTTTCGCTGAGACTACACCTTCTGTCGAATTACGGAAGTTTGTTTGACGCTGGAGACCGACCGCGGTAGCTAGCATGGTACCGAAGCAGTCTAATTCAAAGATCGCGAGTTCGGATCCCACCTAGGGCATGTATGTTGTGTCTAACCATGGGTTGAGTTTAGATTAGACCAGGGCTCAGCAAACTGCGCCACATGTGGCTCTTATGATACGTACATGTGTCTCTAAAGGAACCGTTAAATATGAAAATAAAACTTTACCAGTTTCATTTGTTAAATCATACATAGGCTACAGTAAATGAGCTATCATAGTTTCATTTTGTGATACTAACTTCAAACCATACTTTTAACTAAAACAAAATTTTAAACCGAACGCAGATGAGACAAATTGCATTATTTCTAATTTACTTATTTGTAAGAATGAATTCTTAGATCTTCAATAATTATCACATCGTACAAAGGGAGGGTTTCTGCTTTTCCATCTCAATTTCAAACCGAACCCAGGATTAGACGGTACAACAAACCGTTGGAGAACCTAAAAACGGAATTCTAATATTTTACTTGCTTGGAATTCAGATTCGTGGAGTGATCTGAGGTGTCCCTGGGGATGCGAGGACAACTGACAACACGCATAAGACAAGCAAAGAAGGAAATGATATAATGGGGTTCATCAGCTTATAATCATTTCAAGGAAGTTGACGTTTATCTTTGCCGAGTGACTCGCCGGAAAATACATACCCATCCGGCCTCGTGGGGGAAACTTAACATTAAGTAGTAGTAAAATTGGTTTTACGAGAGGTCATCTCACACCATCCAACTCAAACCAAATGAAGAATGTTCTTGCGCTTTTCGGGCGAATATTTTGAGTGAATTCTTCATGGGTCTCTATCCGGGATAGGCTCTCCCCCTCAGCCGACGTTTCGTAGAAGAAGTTGCGGCAAGATTAGGGCAATGTAAACAGTGAAATTATGGCAGTATACAGGCAGTACATCAGTGTTATTTTAGTTTATGTTAAGGATAACTTGGATATATTTCAGACGAGGACGGATATTCATGAATACAACATGAAGAATTAAATGAAACTGAACATTGAACATAACAGGCTTTCCAAGACACATCAAGCTCATAAATACATGGTTGCAAAGATTTTCTACAAATTACCAGAGAAATCATTAGAGTACAAATGACCAAAGAGAGTAGTGAGTTAATCAAAATTTAACTGCGTAAGCGGTTATTATTAAAATCGTTCTCCTCAGGCCAGGGATGTTTATAAATGAATTTGAATGATCTGGTGTTTTAATTATAGCCTGGCAACGTAATGTTCCATGCTTTAACTTTGACAATGTCCATAGAGGTGCATACACAAAAAGACAAATAAATGACAATAATAAGAAGATGATGAACGAGTCGTGCTTGCATACTGCTTTGGTAAGCGATACATTCGTGCCAAAGGAGGAGGTCAATCCTTGGTTTGCCTAACCGTCGCGTTACTTGCCAGGCTCCCACGACTGGCGTAATGTTTTTTTCGGTTGGAGCAGAAATTTAAAGGTGCCTTATGGTCGCGCGTACAGCGGAACATTTATACTATCTATGTACTTCATCAAACGCCATCGTACAACATTCTAAATGAAGTAACCCTCGCATCCACATGATTAATTGTTAATTTACCGTAGATGACCTGATTTGAAAGGGCGGGGAATCTGCTTTTTTTCGGATATATTGAACTGGACGATTGAGGAAAACACCTTGTCGAGATGAAAGAGAAGCGTCTGATTTCTAATCAAGTTCAAATATTAATAAAAATATACGCTGAAATCGTAGCAGGAAAATTAATGTTTCAACATAATTGGTAATGTCGGTTATTAATTTGGCCATGGCCGATCGAGCGATTTCTTCCTTGAAAAAGGGGTCTTCGCTTCCAAAAAAAAGGTGTCTGCACAACGTAGCACTTGTCTACATCACTGTAGACCTTGGGATAGAAATTGGGAAAGAAAAAAACTGGTATGTCGCCACTCCTGACTCCGGAATTACGACATGGTGTATTTTGTGCGATAGGTCAGTGGACTTTGGTCCAAAATACAAGTGGCCTCTATCGGAACGGAAAAATGTAATCTTATTTTAAAAAATCTTGGAACTCATCTAATTTTGTAATGAGCACTCACCTAGACCAGTTGTTGTACAAAGGCATTTACAGTGATCTAAAGGCAGTAAAAAGGTTTGGAATCATAATTCAGAAACCGATTATGTGGCGAGTTCGATTATTCTCTGCAAACGAAAGACACCAGCTCCATCATCAATAACTGCATTACCTACAAAAAAGCTCTTTATTTGTAGCCAATTCTTATGTTAAAACACCTCCTAACTTCAATTCCCACTAGCTGCTTTGACGGCGTTATCTCCATCATTCAACACAAGCTTTAAGGGAGGTTTAAGAACCAAGCATGATAATTAATTTGATTTGAAATGTAAAAGGTGGATCCAATATGGAAACTTGCTAGTTTCGGAGTTAAAAAACTCATTACTCACTTTATTTCGCAGATCGTAAAATCAATTAATATTCTGTTCTAATCACAGAACCCAGGACTCGGAGGTTTAAAATTCCCCCGGAAGTTGAAATCCTACATACCAGAGAAATAATTGCCTAAAAAGAGCAAATTATAAAGTTTCTTTTTACTCATCAACATTGATGTATAGTTTAAGTCTTCTTCAGGGCACCAAAGACTTCCTTGATTATAAATGACTAGAATTTTTTGAAACAACTTACCGAATTCAATTACTTGAAAAGAAAACAGTAAGCTTTCGTTTTCAAAAGTTATTCAATATCATACGTTTAACAGCACTCTAGCATCTCCAGGTATTGGTACTAAACCAAGTTTGAAAAATTTTTCTCCTTCATACCCTATCGAGAAAGTTTGAGTTATAACAATGGGTAAACATTATAAACTTTGTATTTATCAAGCCTGAAGATTTTGCAGTGTAGTGAAACGTATTGCATCAAATCATTTTTATGCATGTTGTGCAATGCTTAAGTTTTCTATTCAAGTTCTCCCACTCAACATGGAATACTTCAAAGTCTCGACATTAACAATCAATCCAATGGTAAACCATTGGTAGAGACCCCCCCCCTATTTTCAGTGCAATACCAATGTAAAATAAGGGAGGCATTGTTGCGGCCTGTACGTCTTAGTGGCTAGTACCTTCGGCTCAAACCAAATCCATGTACGAAAATTAACGTCTCGTCGCCATGAAAATAGAAACCTCAAGGTAGACGGGCCGAGAACCGGTTGGGCACTACGTAATCTTTTTTGACGCGGGAGTCATTTCAATTCCTACTTCGGCGAAGGGAGAATTAATCATTTGAGTGGATGGGCAAGGATTTCTTAGATGATGCACCAACGTTCTAGTGAGTTTATTAGCGCGATACCTCCTGAAAAATCTGGTACTGTATTTGATATAAAAACTATATTTAAAATATTATTTTAGCTGTTCCGGACAATTGACAAGTTTCTGCGAAAATATTAAATCCAGGAAGGTAGGTAATTATCATTCCACCTCTCCCAAAAAGTGGCCCTTGTTATTCTTTCAGCATACCCCCGTGTCCCACTTTTGGCGAACAAGGCCTTATAGAAGGCCGTAAGTGTAAACAATGCATAAAAATACAAAATTAAGTCATTCAATCAACTGTGTAATGTTCATCCTTAAATACGCCTACTCACTTTACCTTTCTCAAGGCACTTTGATACTATCCTCTTTCTGTCTCCAGGAAAATCTTTCGTGTTGCGTCACTACCTTTCTCAACAATGCCTCCACCCTGAAGGGTGATCAAATCCATTAAAGAGATTCGATCCGTCATCTACAATCACTATTTAGAGGTAAAAGTAGAATTGGTGGTCATAACAATTTTCATCATCCCAAAAAATCGCCCGCTGACATTTCTCCCGAGAGGATGCCGACCGCGGTAGCCAGGTCGGTAATGCGTTGGCCTGGAAACTGGAGTTCGTGGGTTTGTATCCCACTCAGGAAATGGATGCTGAGATACAATATTATACGGTGCGAAATAACCTTAGCCGTTGAGTAATCTAAAACCAAAGACTACTACTACTCAAGACCAATTTCCCCAATTTCATAATTCATTTATTTTAGCTCCGCCTACTACTTACTTTTCATTTCCGCAATAAGAATATGAAGTTTTTTCATAAATTATCCCCAGCAGATTGTGAGTCAATGATTGCACTGGAATTATGTTTTGGGTTATCCAACATCTGATGCTGTATCGAACCATTCTACCTAAAATAATCCCAAAATGAATACAATATCTATGCCCGAGGCAGGTTTGAACCTTCAACCATAGGGTAGTCAGGAAATTAGTAACTGAACCTTTCAGTAATATTAATATTAATCAGGATAAAATCATTAGAATAAGCTCAAGTTAGTGGTAGTAACATTCTGGGGATAAAACTCTGAGGATTAAGATACGTCATAACCGGTCTTAAAATGTAGAACAGCATGGCAATGACAGGGATCTGTTCAATCCTGACCTCAATTGCCTTCTTAGAGAAAATGACCTCGACCTTACTCACTCGGGAATTCACGTGCCCATCTGGCCTTTCCTTTTCGGGATGGGCAGAGTCAATAACAAAAAATAACCCTCTTTTTTAGATAATAGGCGTCGTAAACAGGCTTGGTTTCACACATTGATTTCCTTCACCCCTAAATTTATTTCAAATTGGTCCTAGCGTAGGTCGTACCCATGCATAATCTTTCTAGTCTGTTACATTTATGGATTCCTTCCCACTCGCTTTGTCTCTAAGACTGAAAATTATTGTCATAAAATTCTTTCCACAATAAACAACCATGACTTCTTCCGTCCACCTCATCCTCTCATTCACTTCACTCTACCATTGTGTATTTCATCAATTGATTGACAGTCTTCTACCGGTTAGTATTGGTTGTGATCGAGTGCCCCTACTGTTCTTTGCGTTGCATTCTCCCAGTGGTATTGGGGATCGATTTGGTGTGGTGAATACCCACCCATCCTAAATGGTGCAAATGGCCCCAGCTGTCGGTCGCATCCCCAGAATAACTACCACTACCACTTCTTCTCCCAACGGCACCTTCCCCACGCTATTTCTCTTTACGCGTACTTAACCCCTCTCCTCATACCGTCCAAAATAATTTTTTGTTTTCCTTTCCCTTCCTCATTTACCACCATTCTATCATCGATCGTCATTCGTTTTATTACTCAACTCCAATACATTCTACCAACGATATCAACGCAACGAAGCACGCTCCTCCCTTGTCTCATAGAGAAACACAAAAGTTCACATCATTGCATGGCCCGCTCTTTTCTCACCCCATCCTTCTTGCCGCAAACAATCCCCAGCCACACATCACACCCACTGCAATCCGCCCGATTTTCTGACGTGGTGACATCTCTAAATCGGTCCGGGGGTCCAAGGCAAATTCATGAGGGTCATCGGCAGACACTTCGCGCGTCAAGAAAAATGGTGATATCTCAAAGATCCATGACTCCGAGGAGAATCAGCCAGATGTCGTGCAAATGAAGGAGTGAATGTTAATCCTCTCTCCTCTACTCTTTGTACCGCGTGGGGGTCCAATTTCGGACATACGCCGGGATGTTTAACAACTGCAACTTCAATTCTAATCGACGGATCATGGAGAGTGCCTAAATTGGAGAATAATAATTTTTACAATTCAAACTGACAGTTTATATATTGGCGAGAAAATTGTGTGGGGTGGAAAGTAACAATTTGTCGAATTTTCACTATGGAACCAACATAATACACTAAACAACGATGAGAAGAACGTGTCTACTGGCTGTCACAATAATTGAAGAAGGGTTTCCCAAGTCGTATCTTTATGGAGTAGAGGAAAGAGAGGGTTGTGGAAATCACGTGCATGAAAGGGAAAAAGAGGGGGAGGGGAGGGAGTTAAGACAGTCAATCAAAATAGACCTCCTTACCTCCTTAATAGAATCCTTTACCTTGTATATACTTTTTCTATTCTGATTTACTGTGTTTAAACTCCAATCCCATCCTCCCTGTTCTTCCTTTCTAGGTGCGTGATTTTCGCAACTTCTTCTTATTTCTTTCCTCTGCCCCATAATATTATGACCAAGGGAAATTATGCTCACTAAATCACACTCAATTGCGGCATAGAAATCAAGTTCGATTGCGGCATAGAAAACGCAAAAAGGTTAAGAGCAGTTAAAGATTAGAAAAATTATACCAAGATGTTAAAACCCTTTAACAAGTCTGGAGAGATCTAGAGCTTACCAAAGGTACGAGTACTAGGCCCATTAGGTCCACGTTTGCAGTTGATTCGTACTTAAGCTGTCACAGGCCATCATCCATTGAACGTCCCCGCAGAATACCAAGGATTTCTTAGACTCTAACGTCAAAACTGGCTGAATAAATAATTGTCGAACAAATACCTGCAGTCTTAGTTTCACCAGTAACCCACTTAACAGTTATTCCGTCCAAAAGTATTCACAAACCAAACCAGTCGGGAATGTATGTACCTGCCTTTTTCTTATTTTATGTTCATCTTGCAACCTCACGCTAAAATTTATTTTTACCAGTAAAATTCAGTTTTACGCAATTTTCGAATAAAATTCCGCTCAAGGGACTATTCACCATGGCTAAAGACTGACTAGAATAGACCTGATCACCTTTGAAATAATCATAATTTTACATTGATGATTTAGCGTGATATCTTAGCCAGTACAACATTGGTCTAATGACCATGGGGTCCCTAGTTAAAATCCGGATCTCCTTATATATGTTCACCAAAAGGCTCTTTAAGCATTTTCATCTAAGAAGATTTGGGTGGAGGCAATCATCAGCTGAAGCCATTTGCGCCTTCAAGAGAGAGGCAGATTTTCAGCTAGTGGTAGAAAATTTTCAAGCATCGAAGGAAGGGCACAGAGAAATCCGGCGTCGGCAATAGCCTGTTCTTAACGAGATGCCCCAAGGGATCCTCGGTTTAACCTCCCATCCAACGGATCTTACTTTAGACCATTCAAATAAATACACTTGTACTTATGGTCTAAGCAACGGACGAATTACTGAACTTGAGGTGCTCTTCACACGGAACTCAAACTGGGATTCAGGTAATCAATGAAAAATCTATGCCTTAACCGGGATTTGACCAGGGCCTTCGAGGTGGGAAGCCATTACTCTAGTCACCACACTATCCCGATATCCACGACCACCAAAACCCAAGTTTTTGGACCTGCTGAGTACCATAACTGTTGCTTTTTTATGCATGAATAATGGATTGCGCAAGACTGTTCTCTATCAATTTTGTCAGCTCAGGAATCTGTGGGATGAAACTGAAAGGCGGAAGTAGTTCCTTCTCCCGAGAATCAAACGTTTAACGATTGGTGTTATATGTGGGTCAGCACACAAAGGAGAGAGACGGAGAGAGTAGAAGTTTTAGGGACCTGAGTGGCCCGTCAGTTACGCGGCGATTTGATTTTTTCAACCTCAATAATTGCCTTTAAAAGCGTGAAAAGCAGTTTTTCAGGTTTTTCTACCGTTATTGACAGTGAGTTCCGAAGTTTTCACTCATTTGGAAGGGAGTGCTTGATTTTGCTGTAGATTTTTACCTACTGTATAGCTTACAGTTATCTGAATGTTAACCTTCTAATATTAAGGTAATCCATACGTTCAACATAAAATTTTGTCTTACTTTCAAGTAAAAAGTTTAAAACGAAATGTTTTTAAATGTTTGGCTCTGTCAGTGTGACACAACACTGCCTATTTTTTCAAACACAGCCAGAGCCTAGCCCGACGCTGATTATTTGATTGCACATCCTAGTCCTGTGTTGCTAATGAGAGGAATTTGAGAGGCAGAGAGAAAGAAAGATAATTAATCCTATATCCTCTATCAGATGGTTCATTCGATATCAGGCTATAGCCAATAAAAATTATCAACCACAGTGATCTCACTGCATCTCCAAAACCACAGACTAACTGACGAATATTTTATATGAATTAATAATTTCCAACTTCCCAAACCATCAGCACACACAATGACAGTTCACGCAATATTAACTAATCCTCCCACATAGTGACTCAAATTTCTTCAATGACTTGACGACAGTTCGACTAATCAGCCTACGCAACGGTTTCAGCACCAAGCTGGACCCAATACCTTTATTTTAAACGATTTTACTTATTTTAAAGGCTCACCTTCCGCCTCTTGTCTAATCCGAATATCTAACCGTACCCTCTCCATTCAACCCAATCGTCTCCTTACCTAAAAAAGACCCCTACATGAGACCTCTCCCCATTTTGTATGATTTTTAAAAGGTATTCGTTGAAACCATGGTTGGTTTACATTAAAGTCGTATCAGTGGACAAGTGCAAAACGTTTTATTTCTACTAAAGTGAACTTAGCATCCGAAATGTGGTGCTACAAAGGAATGAAGATCAAATAGATCGACCGAGTAACAAACGAATCTACATGTACACGATACCCTGCAAGCCACCACGAGGGTGTGTGGCAGGGGGTGAAGATCACCAAGCATGCACTATAAATATGCAACTATAGGGTCTCAGGCAACTAGGTTGTTAGTATCTACATAGTAAAAAGGGATTGGTTGTTAATATATGCATCATGCACTACAGACTACTCTAAAATAATTCCCCTACCTATGCTATACTGCCTATTCTGTTCTCTTATAGTACTGGGGAAAAATGACATTTAATAAGTTCTAAAAAGAGTTGGAGAAAGGGAAGTCTTCTGAAATTTTTGAAAAGTAGACGGGATAACTAAATCGGTCATATTATAAGACATGACGGCCTGATGACGTTCATTGTCGAGGGAAAAGAAAATGGGAAGAATGGAAAAGGAAGGGCTCGCATGAGATTTTTGGAGAAAGTAATGAAGGATGTGAAACAGAAGAATAACGTGAATAAGAAGAGGATGGCCGATATCTATATCTACTGACAACCCTACAATCCACCTTTAGAGTGTGTGGCAGGGGAATCGTGTGGAGAGCTGTGTCAAACCAATCTTATGATTGTTGACTGATGATGATGTCAGTGAACACAAAGCCCACACCCGAAGGAGCAGAAATAATCTTCCAGAACATTGCGTGAAAAATAATGCGAGAGAAAAGAAAGAAAACATAAAGCTCTCATAGTTCGTTCATAATGATCTTTCTCCACCAGAAACATGTGGCCGTAGCTAATGACAACCTATTACCCTCCCCCCTCCCCCCCCCCTTCCCACCCACTCCCCTCCCCCCTCCCCTCGCCACGAATGTGGACCCTCGAGTATCGTTGATATGAAAGAGTTGAGACGGGTGTGATATGGAGATGACCTCGATGAGGATAGGGCATGAATGAGGAAAAACCCGGGACCCGGGCGTGAGCTAAGATTCCAGTAGTCATCCACAAGGACGTTTGATGTGAGAAAATTTAAAGAAAACGAACCTCAGATAGCTTCAGATCGCCTGGCCCGGGGCCTGAAATACATCCCATAGTTTCACTGCGACAAAGCATTGCCGCTTGGTGTTCTACGCTCCCTGCCACACACCCTCGCGGTGGCTTGCAGGGTATCGTGTAGATGTAGATGAAGCATACACCACCATTTAACATTTCCCTGAAGCTTACTATTTCTGGTTGTGATCAACCCGAAGTGTCCAAAGGCCTCTCCGAACCCCTGGAATTCGATCCTGGGATCTTCGGTCAGTAACATAGCACTATGCTCTCATGCACCTCAGTCCCCGTGATTAAATACTCAATACTGTTTGCGATAAGCGATGTGCATAAAAGGTACCGAGGAACCGGAAGGCACGACAAGAAATTGTTGATAATTAGCTCAGAAAAGTTTATATGGGCCTAAAATCGAGTTAAGTGCCTTTCTTTGACGACGTCTCAACGTACTAAAATCCGTAGAGTGGAGGACGGACGCCTTGGTAGCTTAACCCTGCGCTTCAAAACCACCCTACCTATCCCTTTACTCTGTTGCCTAATATGCTCTCATATGTTACGCGGGAAAAAATACATTTTAAATCAATCGGTTCGGCAGACAATCGCTCTAATCTTGTTTCTCTGATGAAATCTAGCTTAATACGTAGGCATTCTCAATACATTCATAGTGTTATCTGCAAAGATATCTACTTCATATTTACTTTAATGGTTTAGTCTAAATTTTAACCTGAGTTATGATAGTAATTCCCATCCCAGTTCCTCTATTAAACTCGTGAAAGCCTTTAACAATCTTGCTGATCTCCTTTTCCAACACTATTTCCTTCATCATACTCTCCTCGTATGGATCCCATGTACAAGCGCAATAATCTAAATGAGGCTTGACAAGTGGCATGTAATATCTTTCTCGTCCTATAATCGCATTCACTTAGAACTATTTTTACGAATCCTCATCTACCCCTTTTGTATCTCTGACGAGTTTCCTCCAAGACATGTCTTCGTGGATGGTGACGCTTAAATTCGTAATAAATTCTACGTTCCATATTTTATTTTTTTTATTCTGTTTTTACAGGCACCACATGGACGCAAGAAATGGTTTGGTGCATATGCAACGACTTGGACTTCGAAAGCGCCAAATCTACAATTCTTCCGATCCGGTTCCCATTCTTAGAGTAAGCTACATTGACATGCATGTACATATATACTTCACACCAGTGGTGCACCCACGGGGGAGGGGGGGGACAAAGGTGCCCTGACCCCCCCCTTAGCTCTCAACAGAAACCCTAATTAACCTTTAATTGACAAGTCACAGTCACATGGTAGCAGCAATTGGAAAAATAGGAAAAACTCGTTACATCATTGTACTCGAGTATGACTAGACCAAAGATGGCCACATTTCTTGAATACTTCTTACATATAAGAAAATATGGCCTACTATAAAATTCAAAATTTGCTGATAAAAATAACATTTTGGTTACACTTTGCAAAAGATCGGGCAGATGGCGGCCCCCCCATAAAAAATTTCTGGGTTCGCAACTGCTTCACACAAAAAATAAGCCCGAGAGATACCCTCCAGCTTTTTATGACAAACCAGAGATGAAAATATTTGTAAATTGAAGTCCAAGCGCTGAATTTCTATCGGTGGCCTTAAGCCTGTTCGCATTCAAAGAGGCGTCACAGAGTGGGAGGAGAGGCACGAGGTTGGGGATGAAGAAAAGGTGGACCGAATCCCGGCGACGGTATCAACCTGTTCTAAACAAACGACACCAAATGGTCATTCATTACTTCACGTACCATTTGAGGAACATAGTCCTGAACCCCGAATACTCTCAACAAAGTAAACACATAGGGATCCCAATACATTTTTAACGGAGTTCGAACTCAACCCCTAAGGATGGGAAATCACTACTCTCACTATCATGTTCGCCGTGCTTCACTTTTTCATTTCATTCGATTGGCTCTCCTGTCCAATTACCTTTGACGATGGGTTTATTGCAATACATGCACTAATTTAAATTTTATTTTTTTGTGATTGCTTTAAAATTTTATTCATTATCTCATTCTTCTGTTTCAGGTTATCCACGTTTCTGGTGGGGAAGAGAGGAATCCCTCCTATTCTTAAAGATTCTGTTAGCTTCGTGGAAAACATGGAATCTCCAAGATTCATAAAATGCCACCTACCGTGGGAGCTTCTTCCAAAGCAAATTAAGACAGTAAAACCCAAGGTAAAACTGTATAAAGAGTGATCATGAAAACAGCAGCTATCCCTATTCAAGGCTTCATTTTGTCGTTTTTATAATGGCATTACCATGGCTGCAATGTTTCACTGAGTTAGCAATGTTAAATGTGCATTTAGTGAATGGCATCACTGCGAATATCTCATAATCCTCACATGTCGGGCAGATTGTACTTTATGAATTACTCCTGCAGGGTATAACATCGGCTTATCTGCAGCAATGGGTGGATTCTATTACACGAAACGGCAACTAATTATTATTTAATATTGCTATTAGTGTTCTGCCGGTTAAGGCTGGTTTAGATGGACATAAAATACTTCGCATGTCCTGTTCCTATTGTATGATGCCCTTTTTTAGTACCGCATACTTCCTACCCGTCATTCTTCTAGCCAAGCTACACGTTCTCCTCTCTCTACCGCGCTCACCCATCAAGCTTCTCCATATTACGGTTTCTCCTTCAAAACACCCCCACTCTTTATTACACGTTCCATCCACTCGCACTGCCTTCTCCTAATTTCTTCAATCAGTTTCATTTCCTCCGCTACCATTCCTAGGACTTCCTCGTTTGTCTTACTTCCTACCCGCTTTACCGTCTCCATGTCCACAACTCAAAAGGTGATATTCTATTTTCATCTTCTTTCCTTTGATTTTATGTTTCGCCACCGTAAAAACCCCGTCCCTCATAAGATTTTCACTCCATCTTTTGCAAACGCTCCCACTCAATGACCTTGTCATTAGTTCTCATCTTCTAGTAATCGCCTCTTTTGCCGACGCAATTCTCCTTTGAATTTTGATGCTGCCATACCCTTTTCCCTCCAAAAATTCTACCAAGGCAGAGAAATTTCTCCGCCCGCTCTGGTTTGTAACATCCCACTTTTATATGAAAAAATAATCGTTCCTGAAAATCTCATTAATTTAGTCTTCTTGTTGTTCATCTTCATTCCATTAGGCAAATAATGCCCATGAATAATTATAATTTACCCTCACGTACGCTAAAAGTAGGTATTATCAACTTACCCAAAAGCCATCGTTATAGTGAATGAAGTGCTTATTATATGCACCTTTTCCTCCCCTTGTAATGATGAAAACCTACTTCTCATTGCATTCTTAGTTTGATCCTTTGATGAAAAAATGGCACTTCTAGAGATTGCAGCCCAAGGCCTGATGGCAATAAGGGAGGCCTCCTACGCATTTTTCATTAAGTCGAAAGTATTTTCATTCGATTCATTCGATAATCTGTATCAAAAAACATCGATGCATTGTTTGTTTAACTTTTGAAAAACATATTTTTTTAAGTTGTAAATGAACGAGGGCGGATATAGTAACAATGATGCTAGCAGAAGAATTGCTGTAACTAATCAAGCGTTCACCAACAGAATTGAACTACTGACGAGAACCCGTAGCAGGGATGTTAAGGAAAGGCAAAGTAAAGAATTTAATATGTAGTGCAACTTTGTATATACGATATCTAATACGTGGACTCCAGGGCAAGATGACGAGAAAAGATTGGAAGCATTAGAAATGTGGGAATGGAGGAGGATGTAAAAAGTACGATTGAGGACCGGGCGGAAGAATGAGTGCGGTTGGAGAGGGAGGAAATTTACTAGTAGATTTAGTAAATCTAGTAGATATTGTCTGGAAGGATAGGTGGGATACAGAGATACTTAGGGTCTATGGGGTACTGAAGGCCGTTATTGAAGGAAGAATGCAAGGAAAGCAAGAACGAGGGAGAGAGAAAAAAAGGTTTTAAGGATAGTATTAAAGTGGGTAGGAAAATAATCAATGGGAAGAGAGATACATAAGTCATTAAAATCCCCCCTAACCCGCAGACTAATATCAATGACATATCAGCCGTCATTCCGTCCATGCACAACACTCCTCAGTATTTGGATCGGCAAAGGTGGAAAAAAATATTTTCATCCTCTGTATCATGCGACACACAGTTCGTGCATTAATTAACGTAGCTGTAAAGTTGGATTTAATGGAGCTCCAAGGGCATGTATGGTATCGCATCATCTTGCACAAACTTAATTCGGAGAAAAGCACAACATCTGTGCCTAAGGCCTGATTTGACCTCGCGATATTTCGGTTATCTGTCAGGAATGGCCTGCTTCCCACAGCTGGCGAAATCATTAACTTTGCACATCAATAAATCACCCTCCACGATGATGCATGGACAAAATGAAAGAATACTACGACTTCACGATAAATATTAAGAAACAATGTTCAACCCCCAGTAAATCCATCATATTTCAGGAACCTGAACCCGTGCGAAGATATCAAAATTTTAAATTAATCGAAGTAAGGCCTACTTAGATTCCAAGATTTCCACATGAGTGTACATATAAAATGTGTAGGTCTGTCATGCGAAACGGTCTGGTTCGACGGACTCTATACCAAACATGCATAAATGACTTTAGCACAGCATGTGCCATAGTGTATTAGGGATAGATTATATAAATAAGGCAAAATCATGCTCAACAATGGGAATATTTATCACATGATAGCCCACCAGATCAAAATTTTAAATTAATAAGTTATAATAAGTTAAATACGTCTTAATACACAATAAAATAAAATTTAAGCAAATGGAAGGGGAATTTTTTTCTCAATGGAAAAGTACGTAGTCCTGTCAAGTCTTAAAATTCCTTATTAAAATAAAGTAACTTTTCTTGAGAGATGAGATAAGGTAATATTTCACTGATACTGCAATATTCCTGGAATTTTTACACTTTTAAATAATACGTAATATACCTACCCGTAACAACCCTAAATAATGGTCTCCTGTTTCGATTCACTGCATTACAAGGGTAGCGTTAACGGTTTAATATAGCTTCACTAAGTGTGTTTTCGTCAATTCTTCAGTTTTAAGGAAGCTGATAATGTAAACGAAATATCTCATTCCAGGGACTTGTGATAATCTGTTTTTTTTTCTTCGTCATTTTCTCCTTATGCAATCTAGATAATTTATGTGGCTAGAAATCCAAAGGATCTATGCCTGTCATATTACCACCAATTGGTTCGCCAAGGCTTATTTAAAGGAAACTTTGAAGATTTGGCAGAGTTATTTTTAGAAGATAGAGGTAAGTGCAACTCACGGCTAGTAAATAACATTAATGATGAAAAGTAAATCATAATATAGAACAGTGATAACACAAATTAAAGTTTTGGTGAATGGAAATTCCCCACTAACAGGTCCACTTAAAGTAATTCCAATGAATCAGTAGGAAGATCTCAATGTGCATATATGCACACTGAGATCTTCCTACTCCATTGAGATTTACTCCATTATTATTTATAAATAATAAAGGAGTAAATTACACCTGTCAATAAATTATTTTAAGGTTTTTCACTTATAAAAATATAATACAGCGGTTTCGTTATCATCAACGGAAGTGTCATCAATGAAAATGTTATGCGCTGAAACGGATTATAACTATGTTATCAATTAGGCACCGATCTGTAAGCAAATTCTATGCGGCATTTCTATCACTGGAAACAATGTGACTAGAATTTTAATGAATGACGTCAGTACTTTCTATGAACTAATTGGAAAACATATCTCATTTCCATTCAGAATAATGTAATGTTTTCAAAACTAGACATTAAATCAAAAAATAATTAAAGAAAAATACAAGAGAAGTGCTACCACAATCCATGTGTGTTAATCATGAAAAGGAATTACGAGACCACATTTACAAATACCGGAAGGTATCACAAGACTCGGAAAATAAGAGTTATTTCCGTTTCGGTGCTTAATTTTGGTTACTTGGCATTTCATGAACAATCTAAGGATAGATAAATGAGTCCATTAAAGTGGTTAAGAGGCAATCACCCAAACGCTGCTTAATAACTGAGCATTAATAAATCAAGCAGTGTAGTTCACTTACATTTTGTGCGGGGAAGATGATCGGGCTTCTTTCTCGAACAGTTCTCCAAATCAATTATCCTCTCAAGTTCTTGGTAAAGACGGATGAATGATCAGCATTAATCAGGGATTTTTTTTTAAATTCGTGATTCTATGAATATAACAATAAATAGAGGCGTAAACTAGCAGTGCGACAGTATCGGCTGGTAAAATAGGCACGGCTCTAGACTTGAATGCATCAAGAGCTTTGCCAGGAAATCAATGCACCTCTCTCTGCACTTTTTACTATCACGGAGCGATACACGATTCTCATTCCTTCAAAGTGTTAAGAGATTTTAGTGAAGGATTTTAGTCAACCCGAGAGGAAATGACGAGATTTCGGAGAGATATTTTTTTTTATTCAGTGTCTCATTGATATGTGTGCTCGTTGCCCGCCATAACCACAGCGCTAGAGGCGCTAGTAGGCAGCCAATGAGAGGCATCTAGTGCCCAAGATGTGCGTTAAAGAGCCAACGTTATTTTTCCCCAAATAGATAAAAGGAAGTATAAAAGTTCCAGATAATTTAAAATTCCGGCGCAGTAAGGCTCGGACTGATCCATTCATGTTTAATATGATATCGATTTCATCCAGCCCCGGAAAGTGGAGAGGAAAACGTAAATTAAGCGACTTAGTTCTCGACTAATTAGGCCTTACTTTGGCAATTACTCTATTCATCGTAAACAAGAGGATAGCTCCGGTAACTATTACGTCCGCGAGCTTGGGCTAAAACCAGGCAATCCTTTCGGGGATTTAAAGACAAATCGAGTGATTTTCTAGACGCCTAGGAAAGGACGGAACCGGGAAAGAAACAGTATTTTTCGGAATGCAATGCATATCGTCGCGTCGGCCACAGGATATGTTTGCCCCGCATGAACACAACAGCCTTACACCAAGGGAGCTTTAAGGTTCCCTTGGTGTATGGCTATAAATTAGATGCAAGGTCAGCATTCTGAGTGCTGGCAGTTATTTCTCACGGCCTGCATTCTGCATTCATAGATCTATGTGATTTTTTTCCTAGTAAAATCTTTGCTACCAAAAGATATGTGCATTCATTGAAATTAAATTGAAAACGTAGTGATACGGTACCGCGGGAGATATTCATCCAGTGGAAAATATGAATAGAGGTAAAAGGAATTTATTTCGATGATTTCTCCGTTTTGCTCTCACTTATCAGTTAATAACATCCTCATATTTCATTTAGAGCTCTAAATATATATTTAGAGTACAACTATAACTTTAACTATATTATAGTGAAAGTAAAAAATTAAGAATTATGCACGTGGGTGTCTGGCGTATTCTAATGCCATTAGGGAAGGAGAACATATGCTTCACTTATATTTCCAGGGAAATAAAATGAAGGAATGTCCGAATTAAATGATAATTATTCGGTTAACCAAAGCAGTTTGTCTCTGGTATTGAGTACGCCCTGATGAGTAAAATTACTTTATTTTTTACACACCCTGGCGACAAACGTCTTCTAAAAAGACTACTCTCATTTCATCATTGTTTAGAAGGAATCCTCACCTGCGGAAATACGGACAATTTCAAATCGCTGTTTGGGTTAGAAACCCAATAACAGGACAATTAATTTTTAAAGTGATACTCCCCAACAAAAAGTATCTTCCTCGGAGTAAGATGCATACCTAATGCAGGCATAATAAGAGATATGCAGGGCTCGAGTATGAAAATAAAATGCCCAAGTATTAAAGTGGTAACGGTATATGTGAGTGAACGTTCCGCAACGTAAAAATATTATCAAATTTGGGTCCCAAAATATCTCACTTGAAGTACGTTATCTGAAATGGTAATCTTTATTGGAAGATCACGAAGATTTAACTTAATTGTTGAGTGGTATGATACATCTGGAAGGTGAATATATACGTTATAACGTTGGGGCATAACTAATTGGCTTGAGAACGGGCGAAGGAGTGGGGAACTATCACAAGAAAGAATTATCTTTTAAAGGAATATTTGAAAATCCTTCCACTGATGGAATGTTTATTGAAGGAACTAGAATTACTTAAGTTACCTTCCCAGATGAATATATGTATTTTCCGATTCCTTTACGCCAGGCAATATCCTAATAAATTCCAAATTTTGAAGCGCGAAAGACGAATTACGTTAAGGTCTGGCTGCTAGTGATATAAATAAGATTGAGGTATGAGATATGTAGGTACTGCCTAGAATTCTGAAAAGCATCACCTGTATGGATGCCAAGCCCTTGCACTAATTTTCCTTTCAGCGTCAACCTAATGATTTCCGTCAAAGGAAGCAGGTATTTGACCCGCGAAAATATCGAAAACTACCTCATCCACTTCTAAAGAAGTCTGTACGTATTTCAGGCCATATGAACATGTAATCCTAATTAATGCTGGGAACTAGAGAACGCAGCATTCCTCTAAATTCTCGTCATTATATTGTTTCTTCGCGAGGCCTTAGTGACCGCGACCCTTAATTATCGATCAATGGCCTTAAGACCTGAAGTGTGGCAACTTCGAAATCTCTTTAGGCTATATGGAAGTCCGAATGCCAGTATTTAGGCCAATTTTCACTTAAAGATCCGACCGTAAGAGTTCCTCAATGATCCTACTGTTCTTCACTCTGCGTTGAATATGCACGGTATCACCCAACTTACATTTGATAACCTTAGCCAAGCAACACGATTACTAAGACAGTGTGCTGGAGTGTGTACATGATTCTCATTTATGTCATCATTTCCATGTTGTCTTTATGTTCATTTAAATTATCGCGGTTATAGGGTTTGATAACCGCCTTCTTTTGTTATGCGGAATAGCGCTATTTTTATTATGTACGTGTGAGAGTGGAGACCAGTAGAGACTGCATGTGACCTTGGAGCGAGTAAAGATTTGAGAATAAAAGGTTTAGAGTTAAAGTAGCCATTTTTCAATTCGAATCTACAAGAAATCCCATTATAACACAATGTATCCTCAGAGTATTAATTTAACCATTTTTTCCTCATGGACCACTAGGTTAAATGAATACAAATCGTTTCATCTTAAAGAATGGAAGCATCATCTTTAGCCAGCCACCCGTTACAGGGTCCTCACAAGGATAAAACACGTTCTTCCGTCTGCTAAGGACCGTCTCCGTCCACTTAACACGTAGAAAGTGTATAAAATCTAGAGTCAGGTTGTTGTTGTTGCCAGAGTACTTAGTGGAAGGTATTTTACTTTGGTGAATCAGCTACTAGAGTGCTGTGTAAAGATCACTTTGAGTTCAGTACAGTTGAGCATCTTTAACCCGGCACAGTCGGGACCGAAGTGATGCTGGATTAGGGATTTTGCCGGACCATGGGTCTGCAACAATGCAACTGGTCTATTTTTGACGACCGGGATGTTTTCATTGAAAGGAATCAATTATTTATGACAAAACATATTCGTTTGCCATTTACTGAACATAATTATTAAAAGAGCCAATGAGAATAATCAGAACGGAGCAGTTTGTTAATTCAAAAAGTTATTACTTAAAAGTATCGAAGTTGCGCAGTGAGTGAAAATAAAGGAAGCTAAGCATCGTGTGCATCATATTGCTGCACATTTAAAGAGTATAATATTATTATTGGAGAAAGGTATATAAAATTTTATATTTCTTATGCTGTACTTCGCGCAACATATTTCCTACCACGCTTGATTCGTTATCAGCTGACTCAGCGCGATGTTAACGTGTGGGTGTCGTCTGTACGGCCGTCCATCACTACGGGCGGGCGGATGATTGTTGAAAGACAATCATCAATAGTAGCCTTCCTTATGTTTATTCTCAGAAACATAAAAGCCTTTGAAATCCCCACTTATTTCGTCTACATCAAACCTCAAAGCAGGCCACAATTTAAACCACGCATGTTTTAGAACCGATTGAAATACTCAAGAACACTGTATATTATATAGTGTTCTTGGAAATACTATTCAATGCGCGCAAAATTTCCCACTTTACGTCTTTTAGAATAAATTTGTTTCTGAAACAGTTTAGCCTGCTGCATTAGCATTTGGCCAGAAATACTAACTAAGCCCTTCACTTCGACGCAATCGAAACCAGAAATACTAACTAAGCCCTTCACTTCGACGCAATCGAAACCACGCAATCTAAATCAGCACTTAATCTTTTTCCATAGTTTTTGTCTCCGTCGTCCGTTTCTTCGTGTCATTTTAACTGTAAAATTTTGAGGATTTTCTCTTTCTGCTTCTTAATGTGTTATATATTGTCAAAGATCCCACGCAGTATGTTTCAGACAAACGCTTTACCGATCGGTTCATCGATGCAACGGCATCAAGCTTTTTCACAACTTGCACTTCTGCAATCGTTAACGTTTTGTACTGATTCTCACTCCTCTGCTGTTGCCACAACTATAGATGAGACATGACTAGGGAGAAACATAAGCAGATGACAAATAATTTTATCAAATTACGTCTAGTGGTCAATCAAAAATGCGCGCGCATTTGAAAGTGGCCGATCTGTAAACTAGTCGTAGTCCGTCTCGGCGATGTCTTCAGTTTTGTATGCTTAGTTCAAGTTGCAGAACAAACCCAGTGTACACGAAGTACCAGAAATTGTTTAAATTATTCTAATTCTCGGAATGGGAAAATTAACGTTAAGAATGGGATAATGGAAGCAATGTTTCGGTAAAAATTTTTCGGCATTTTCCACAAAGTACTGGATAGGTGGTCATGGCAAAATTGCCGGATTATGGGTGCTCAACTCTACTATGTCCGAATATTAAACTAGGAAAACAAAAAGTGGAAGAGTTCTGTTGACTAGGAAGCCGAGTAACCTGTGATGGACGAAGTAAAAGAGAAATTTCCAGTAGAATTGTCCAAGCGAAAAGGGCATTTTACCAGAAGAAGATTCTGCATACAGCTGAAAATACAAGCTTGGAGGCTAGGAAACATTTCATTAGAACATACATCTAGAGCATTCTACTATATGGCTGCGAATCATGGACAATAACAGCAGCAGAGAAGTCCAGGCTGGACGCATTTGAAATGTGGTGCTACCGAAGAATGATAAAGATAAAATGGATAGATCAAGTGACAAATGAAGAAGTCTTAAGAAGAGTGGGGGAAAAGAGAAGTCTACTGAAAACCTTAAAAAAAAAAGACGGGACAACTTAATAGGCCACATCTTAAGACACCATGGCCTGATGAAGACAATCATCAAGGGAAAAGTGAACGGGAAGAAAGGAAAAGGAAGGCCTTGTATGAGATATATCTATGGAGCAAGTTGTGAAGGATGTGAAGGATGTGAAGGAGAGGAGTTACGTCAATATGAAGAGGTTGGCCGATAGAAGAATCAAGTGGAGGGCTGCATCAAACCAATCCTAGGATTGTTGACTGATGATGATGACTATGTCCGACTGATGCAACATTAAGCAGTGGTCCATATGGCACCTTTCATACAGAGCAGGCTAATAGTACTGACTCCAGGTTTCTCTCCATCCTCCCATTCCCTTTTTAGTACCTTTTCTACCTGTCTGAAGCACCTTTAAATGCGAAACAGACTTGAAAGCTCACTGTGGCACGCCAAGTTAAGGGACACTGGTGAGCCTTATTGTAAGTAGGCACAATGAAATCAGCAATAGTAGAGAATGCCTTAACCAAGATAAGAAACAATTTCAATTGACATGATGCAGTTTTTAGCTAGAGAAAAATTTTATCACTACAGACTCCATCAATGAGGCTATTGTAGTCAATACTAAGGTCAGAGAACTCCAATCAAGATGTCAGTGTCAATCTGAGTTTAACATGGAAGTGGCTATTCGACAAGATAGAGACCCCTGGGAAATTCTCAAAGAACAGATAAAAAATAACACAGTGGGATTAGACCTTGACAAGCACCTACACTCACTGTACCAGGCCAAAGCCGAGGGGATTAGTCATTCGATGCCTGAGACATCCACTACCATGATCAAGGGGATGGGACAGGGTCAGAGGGCTGCCTATAAGGTCAATGTCCCAATGTTCAGTGAAATACTTGCAGGAAGGTGTAAAATAATTTAGCATAAACATAAAGGAAAACCCTGGAAAGTGCACTTTTTATGTATGCTTACTCCACTTCATATGTGAATAAGGAATAATAGACATGATGCTTTGCGTACAACTATAATCTTTTCAAAAACAAGAAAATTATTCTCTCCTCATTGAAAACTAAGAGCAATGTTTAGGATTGAGATGTATTTTGTCATGTAGACCAAAAGATGAATGATGACATCACTTATCAGACAAAAGATAACAATATTTATAATTGCCACAAGAGAAATATGTATAGTGACAGTTGCAGTAATAAGTGGTACATGGCTTAAAGAGGAGAGTATTGAAATGATAGAGGTTTTATATGCTGGAGAGCATTTCATGTTTTTAAAATTTGACTTAAATAATCAAAACCTAAAACATAAAATGCATTCACAATTGTTATTTTAACTTCTGGTTCTTATTTTATTTGAAGAGTAATAGTTTTCAAGCAGAAAATGATCTTGTTCCCCAAAAAATTTTTTATAACAAATATGTTGGTATGTAACAAATCCTATCAATGCATTCAACCCATAAATAATGCAGTTGCAGTTATCAAAAGAAGTTTCACTGTCACTACTAAAAGAACTGTAGTTGTCATGCATACATTGATGTCAGAGAACTGCTAAAACATGATAAACATGCATATAAGGTAAAATAAAGAATGCCCTAATCCAATTGTTTCTTCATTTCCCGATTGGATAACAATATTTCAGGCTGATGGGTAATAACATTTTTCCAAAGAACCAATGTATCAGTGCCATTAATCAAATTTCATTGTTTCCTCTTACAGTTCCTTACTCACCCTATTGGGATCATGTTTTGACATACTGGAAACATAGATTTGATCCAAACTTTCTCTTCATTAGATATGAGGACATGAAAAAGGTATGTATGCAATGAGAAAACTTGAGGTAATCAGGCTAAAAATTTAACTACCAAACTACCTTCTTACTGCTAGGACAAATTATTATTTCCTTCCAGGCAACAAACTTAAAATTTAAGTAATCTATAAGTAAAATTGCTAAATAAATCTACCTGATTCAGGGGCGTCGGAACTATTTTCACTGGAGGGGGCCAACCTTGAAAAGGGCCCACATTATTTTTGCGGATAGGAGGGGGAAGAGACTAGAATTTTGCTAAAAGAGCATATGAAGATGTGAGAATATATGTCAGAAGGGAAAAAGCAAGCTGAAAACAAGTGAAATTTAATTTTTATTAATGAAGACTACTCATTTCTCAAGGGCCTGGGGCTAATTCTGGGGGGGGCCTTTGGCCCCTAATGCCCCCCACTTCCGACGCCGCTGGCCTGATTACCAGAGCATTAAAGAAAAAATAAAAGTATTATAATTCAAAGTCAGCTACGGAAGGTCCTAGTTTTGAAGGGCTATTACAGCATGGGTGAGAACTTAACCCTCCGATATATCGACTTTTGCATCTCGGGTGAAAAGTGCAGCGGGCCGATATATTGGCCCAATATCAATAGGTATATTGTTCAATTTTATCGCAATAAAATAATAACATTTATTTTTCAGTCCCTGTACAAAACATTGTCATTATTAGTTAGTTCAACTTAAGTTATGTAAAAAAACCACATTTGGATATTTATAACAATAGCTTCATATTTTTTTTCTTAGGGTGGTTCAATTAACTAAATTAACCTCCACATTTCTCACTAGTACCCCAGGAGAAGGGTTAGCACTAAGAGGGTTAATGCAAGTTAGTCAGGGGGATCGGGTTGGTGTGGTGGCTAGAGTACTGGCCTCCCATCCCGAGGGCCCGGGTTCGATTCCCGGCAGTGGCGGATTTTTCAGTGGAAAACCGATCCCCACTTGAGTGTCTAGTGGAGGGCATTTCAAGTTCAGTACTCCGTCCGTCGGATGGGACGTTAAGCCGTGGTCCCCCTGGCACCTTTCGTTAAGAGTAGGCTAATGCCGACGCCGGGTTCCTCTCCACCCTTCCTCCGTTCCCTGAAAACTCCTACCATTATCCAATTATCCACCTATCCTATATGGCGCAAATGACCTTAGCTGTCGGTCGCCTCCCCTAAATAACCAATCTAACCAGCAAGTTAGTCTTTTATCTATCATTAAGTGTATTAGGAATTTTATATGTCTGTGTTGTTGAAACTATATTCATTTGATGTGCCCTAACATTGGTGACAATCAATCCTAAAATAGGTTTGACATTACTATCCACTAGATTCTCCTATCAGCTAACTTCTTCATATTCATATAATTTATTCTCTTTCATATCCTTTATGACTTGTTCCATGTATGTCATCTGAGGCCTGCCTTTTGCTTTTTTCCCATTCACTTGTCCCATGACGATTGTCTTCATTAGGCCATGGTGTCTTACAATTAAGTCATCCCATCATCTTTTTTAATTTTTTAGGGGACTTCCATTTTTTCCCTTTCTAATTAAGACTTCTTTGTTTGTCACTTCTTACACTTATCTTCTTCTTTTGCACACATATCTTATTGTCTTCTCACTTATCTTCATAATTCTTAGGTAGCACCACATTTTGAATGCTGCCAGCATTGACTTCTTTGCTGCTGTTATTGTTCATGATTCACTGCCATAACAAAACCTGCTCCAGATGTATGTTCTAATGAAATATTTCCATGCTTGTATTTGATGCTATAAGTAGAATCTTGTTTTGGTAAAGTACTCTTTCTGCCTAGGTTATTCTACTAACAATTTCTCTTTCGCTTCATCCATTGCCGGTTACACAGCTTTCCAGATAACAATACTCTTTTACCTCCTCAAGTTTTTGTTTTCCTTGTTTAACATTGGTCTTGGCTTCTTTTCCCCTACTGCATACCAATACTTAAGTTTTCCTTTTAATGGTCTTCATGTGGTACCTGTGCATTTCCACGTTTTCTAGTCTAGAAACTCCTCAGCTTTTCGTTTCATTCTGCTATAGATGGCTCTTGCCCGGTGACATATTTATGACCTCTGAGGCCCCCGGTGGAATCTAGAATGAGGCCCCCAATATTATAGTCTTGCAACCTGGCAGCTTGACATAGACTTTTCCTTGCTTATGAAGACAATACATGAGTGCAAATATTTATCACCATCATGGCCACATGGCAGCCGCCAGGTATGCCATATGGTAAATACAGCCCTGCTCTTGTCAATATCTTCAAGACAAATGTCATCAGGCTTATGGTCCCAAAATTTTCACATTTCTTAGCCCTCTTCATTTTAGGAATAGGGATGATGATGTTCTTCTCAAAGTCCATGGGTATCTCTCCTGTTGAGTACATGTTGCAGATCGTTTTGTACAGCTGGTTGAATCTATTCTCGGTGAATAGAATAAACTTGGTGCTTGGTTATATTCCACAAAATTTTTGTGTGGAATATAACCAAGTTTATTCGATTCATCATGAATTCATTTCTCAAGGTGAACTCACCAACCATTGAATCTATTCTCTCCTGCATTTTTAATTAACTTGGCATTAACATCATCTATTCCAGAAGTCTTATTTATCCGCAGGTCCCTTACAGCTGTGTCGAATTCTGATCTCTAGATTGATGCTCCCAAACCATACACATCGACTTCATTTTCCTCATCCATTTCTTCCACATCAATACTGTTTTGTTTGCATAACTGTTCCAAGTATTCCTATCATCATTTCACTTTACCTTCATGTTCTATTATTTATCTTCATGTACTATTCAGTAAAAGTTCTCTATTCTTATCGCTACAATAGCATTATATCTTGCAGGCCATTCCTTGTAGAAGTTTCTCACTATCCTGTTGACAAATTCCACACTTCCATGCCTGAGGTTATTTTTTACATCTCCACATAGGATCCTTCATTCAAATTTCTCTTGTTTTTGCCACAACGATTTATATAATTCCCTATTCTTATTGTGTCATTTGTATATATATTATGTTCTTGTGGCGAAATAAACAATAAGAAATATCATTATGCTGAATGCCTCACTTATTCCATTCCATCTTTGAAACAGGATTTGCCATCCATGATCACAAAAGTGGCATCATTCCTGGAGGAAGACTGTTCTGATTTACGGCAGTTATCTGAGCTTTACTCACATTTAAGTTTTGAAGCAATGAAATCCAATGTTTCAGTCAACTACACATTTTGGGAGAAAACGGAAATAATATCATGTCTTGGAGATATTAACTGCAACTTTATGAGGAAAGGAAAAGTTGGAAGCTGGAGAGAGGAAATGAGCCCAGATATTGCAAAAAGGTTTGACACTTGGATTGAAAGTCATCTCTTGAGCACAGACTTTTCCTTTCATTGCTGAATTTTGAGTTCATGGGGGCTAAATATGAAACCCCAAGAAAAATACAAGTGAGAGAACTTGTCAACCAATGGAAAGGATGCCACTGAATAGCAACAATAGTGTTAGTGGATTTCATTCTCATTAAATGTTGTAAATAATACAATATCACTTCTGTGTTGTGCCCTTGGGAGAGAAAAGATGATGAAATGGTTTGATATTGTGATTTTGTGTTTTGAATTCATGGTTTGTATATTTGTGTAAATTCATAAATTGCACTGTGCTTCCTAGTTAAAATCTCTTTGAAATAGACATCCTATGTTTTTAAAGCAAATATGTACCTATATATTTTGAATAAATAACTTCTATGAACATTCGTATTTAATTTAATTCTAATAAATACAGTATACCTACCTATCTCCAGAGATCTACCTAGAGTACTCCAGTTTGGTTTGCAGTCAACCCTGGTGAAAATAAAGTGCGTGCAATAAATCAAACAAATGTGCACAAAATGTACAGGAAGTGGGAAAGAGTGTGACATAATTGTGTAAGACAAGTGTGTCAAAGGTGGGATTTGGCAAAAAATGCAAAGGCTGTTTTACGGTGCGATTCTTTATACAAACGAATGTGTGAAACTGAACGAAATTGTGCTTGCCTGAATGGAATTTGAACAGGTTCTATTTTACTTTCAGTCATTCAGACATTCGCACAAGCGTCCACATGTGAATTGTACATAACCCAGCCACCGCATGACGTCCAATGGACGTCTATTTAACACCCAGACATCCAGAAGTCCCTTATGTCTCCCTTCGGATGTCTATTGGATGTCATGAAAATGACATCCTAAAAAGGTCCACGTGGGACATCCTTCGGATGTCAGGAAAAGGACACCCTTTAGATGTTAGGGAAAGGACACCCTTTGGATGTCCATCCAATGCCATGAAAATGACATCCTAAAAAGTTCCATGCAGTGACATCAATATGGAGGCCAGGAAATGATGTCCAATAGTCCAAAGTTTTAGTTGAAAATGAGCTTTGAAGGGTAATCTCGATATACACAGGCCTGCTGCATGGGACGAAAACTACTCTGTTACGTCAAGAAAGAAATGTGAATGAAAGGTGTTGCTCAATTGTTTCCCTGGCTTGTTTATAAGACTTTTATTGTTGATATTTGTATGTTCACGGTTGGGAGTGTGAAACATGCTGTTTTAATCATACATGTAATTGCGTTTATTTGTGCAATATTACTATTTTATACGTTTCATTGTGGTTTTGGAATACTACGACGGTGAAGTGCACAGTGGTAAAAACAAAATTAGACAGGTAAATAACATGCCTATTTCATTCTATACCTTGGCGTACTAGGTTGCAAGTTAAATCCCTTCCCATTTCCTCGTAACTGTTGTCAAATACTTTATGTTTTCTTTGGGTTTGTACATGTATTTTGTCAGCATTCTTTACCTTCTGGAAAGGTTGAAAGCTGTATTTCTTTTAGTTTCTAATAACCATATTGTCATTCACTTTGTAATCGTGGTTTAATGGCTGCTGAGAACATATTAAATTAAGAAAACCTCAGTAGCATTATTAGTATTCAGTGCTACTCGCTTAGAATCAAATTGAGTTCCCAACTTAATTGAACATATAGGTAACTTTAACTGATGACAATTTTCATGTCTAATGCTTGTTCTGCTCTTCGGTGACTGATAAAAATTAAATTTAGCGCTCAAGTTTTATGTGACAAAGCCGGTGCATTAAAGGTCGGCAAAAACTGCCCTGGCAAGAAATTTATCTATCCAAGGATATGTATGAATTATTAGGTACATATATTGTATAATATTACACATTTAGGCAGAGTAAGTTTGAAATTGAAAAATACACAGAAAAATTAGACAAATCAAAAACATGTGTGACGTAGGTATGTATTTTTTTATCTGAGCGGTTTGTATTTGAGTGTCACAATTACAATGATGATAAGAAAATATTGGGACTATGAGTAACACGCTTTTGAATAATTAACGTAATAATAAAAGTAATGCAATAAAACGGCAAAATGTTACAAAACAAAGCAAAAGTTGTGTTCCGTAAGTGCCTAAATTATAATCATATTTAGATTGTTTCATTCGAATTGGGGTGGTGAGTATATAACACGTAGGCAATGGAATATTATTACTATTTGAATTAGAACAACATCAAGCAAAAACGTTAAATGAGTAAACGTGCGTATTCAAAACACATCTCCCATTTCTCTGCGCTACGTGTTCTCATCGGATCACTCTCATGACGTCATAGAAGTGAGTGTCAGGTCTGTATGTCGAGATGGTCTTGTTATTGCTCATGAGTTGTGTTACATATTTTCTCAGAAGACTCGAAAAGTGAAATAAATGGAAGACTTTGACTTGGTTTCACGGCGTGATGAGCCTTAAATTTATTACCTAATGGATAATGTCTCGTGGCTGAGCTAAAAGCCACCGAGTGCATCCACCGGGTTGCGGATGGTGGGTCGACCTCTAGATATAGAGGTTAGCTGCGAGATAAGTGAGTTTACTCGTCGAATAAGCAGTCATGGACAAAAAGCAACGGCATTCCGAGGGGATATTGGTCTATCCCTAGGTAAGATAGGCCTCTAAATAATACAGAACCTGTGAAGATGCCGTGACTTGGCGACGGAAGGCCGCCAATAATTACGCTTCTCATCACCCGGAGGAGAGGGCAGCAGCTCTTCTTCACGTGAGTGACCATGGAGACAACACAGTGGTCAGTACAGCGACACTCATTTCACTACAGGCGTGATAACATTTACTTTAACAGCTGTAGTACTGCAATGTGGAAGGCAAGGGGAAACCACCACATTAATATCCCGAGGAGTCGCAGCTACTCCACTCTTTTCTTTCTTATCAAGACATGATGGAACCCTCTCAAGTAAAATATTCCGGAGGTAAAATAGTCCCCCATTTGGATCTCCGGGTGGGGACTACCCGAGAGAGTGCATCAGTCAAGTGTGATAAACTGTTTAGGGTAGGAACATGGAACATGAGATCGCTTCGGACCTGTGGAAGACTGGAGAACCTGAAGGTAGAAATAATGCGTGTGAAGAGCTTCCTACAGTACAATGAAAGGATAATAATGATGAAGATCGAAACCAAACCTGTAGATACCGTGGTGGTGCAGGTTTACATGCCTACGACGGACTATGAAGATGAAGAAGTGGAAGACGTCAACGAAGATATCGAAGGGGACAAGGGAAGCAATATTGGCCCTTAGGCTGCTCATAGAGAAGAGAATGGAGAAGAACAAACCGACGTTCATTGCATTTGTGGATTTAGAGAAGGCCTTTGACAATGTGGATTGGGATTCAATGCTTGGAATTCTGAAGGGAATTGGAGTGTCCTACAATGACCGATGAATTATACACAGTTTCACAAAAACCAAGTAGCTGTACTTAAATCTGGACCCAGCTGTGCACTGTCTCCTGTAACTTTTAATGTTTACATCGAGAGAGCCATCAATGAAGTTAAGGAGAAGTGTTCTGGAGTGAACATCCACGGAGAAACAATCAGTATGCTACGATTCGCTGATGACATAGCTCTCATAGCAGAGACAGAGAAGGAGATGAATAAGATGCTAACAACCATGGAGAGGACTATGGCCAGATATCAGCTGAAGATAAATAAGAAGAAGACTAAGATATTGATGATATAAGATAAGAAGATATTGGTGTGCAGCAGGAAAGAAGAGGCCAAAACCAATGTCAAACTAGGAAAACAAAAACTTGAAGAGGTGAAAGAATTCTGTTATCTTGGAAGCTGAGTAACCAATGATGAACGAAGCAAGAAAGAAATAGTGAGTAGAATAGCTCAGGCAAGAGGGCATTCTATCAAAAGAAGAATCTACTTAATGCAGGAAATACAAGCGTAGAAGTAAGGAAACAGTTCATCAGAACATACATCTGGAACCTGTTTCATTACGGCAGTGAAGCATGGACGATGACAGCAGCGGAGAAGAAAAGGGTAGAAGCATTCTAAATGAAGTGCTACAGAAGAATGCTGAAGATTAAATGGATCGACCGAGTAGGTAATGAGGAAGTGCTATGAAGAGTAGGAGAAAAGAGAAGTCTGCAGAAAACTCGACAACTTAATCGGCCATATCCTGAGACACGATGGCCTGATGAAGACTATCGCCGAGGGAAAAGCGAACGGGAAGATTGGAAGAGGCAGGCCTCGTATGAGATACATGGAACAGGTTGTGAAGGATGTAAAAGAGAAGAATTACACCACAATGAAAAGGTTGGCTGATAGAAGAATCGAGTGGAAAGCTGCGTCAAACCAATCCTAGGATCGTTGACCAATGATGATGATGATCGATAATGTGGGAAAATAAAATTCGTATCATAGGGATAATGTGGGAAAATAAATCATCACAATCATTAAAATATCTCATGCAATAATAGTAATGACACCAGCTCAACATAATGGCTCAACTAAGCTGACCTCTCAGGCGAGTTTTTATTGTTTTGTCATATAATAAGTCACTGCCTTAGATAATCCAGATTCTTGGGCTTTAGCCTGGGTGACAAGTGCAATGTTTAACCTGTTACATATATCAAGGATGTTTGAAACTATGTCGTATTCTGATAATTTGCTTATACTGACAGGCGTCAACAAATTCCCTGGAGCCACAAAAATAGAAGTGGATAGAGTGACAAGGGATTGGCTGAGGCACAGTATCAATAGGAAAAAAAACTGTTCAAGCTTAAACATCTGTACATGATGTTTAAGGTTAATTTACTGAACAAATATTTTTCATTACATAATTTTTCTCTCATATGATTTCACAGCATATGGGTTGCATCTGTAGATCACAAGAAACTGAAGTACTTGCCTACATCCTTTCAAAATCCTTAAATGGACATCCATTGGATGTCCACAAGTGGGGTATTTGGACATCAAATGGATGTCCAAACGCTTTACATGGTACAATTTTCCTCACACAACCGTTTGTACAAGAAATTGTTGAAAAAATGTACCATGTAAAACAGCCTTAAGAGGAGTGCACAGAAATTGTGCAAAGAAGTGTGCGCACAATTATCACAGGCATGATGCAGGCAAGAATATATTCAAAACATGTATAATACTCACACTTTTGGTACTCTCTTTGGCTCACTTTTCGCACAATCCATGTAAGTAATATGAACAACTTCGTGTGACTTACGTCAAGAATATCGCGTCTGACAATACCTGCACACAAAATGTATCAAGAAAAATATTACAATACTAAAAAATTAGTGTGCCCATCTTCTGCAAATTAAGATGCATGATTGTCAAAGAAATAATTGAAATAAACAGCAGATGATGCATTTAAAAAAATTCAAGAATTGACTTAATACCCATATAATAAGTTTTCAGTTCATTCATCATTTTTCACACCTAGGTATAAGAGCTCTTTCACCTTTAAGTATCTCATACCATTATATGATATGCACTCCACTTACATTTAAGGCACACCTCCTTCCCTCTGTACCATACTTCACAAATCACACATTTTTAAACACCTTTTTCACCCTTCATTAACAAATAAGCCCACTTTCTGGACATCTATATTCTTTCATGTGCTCTAGCAGTCAAGCACAATCTCCTATAGGAGGCAATTTGTTACAAACATTTACGAAAATTAGCAATTAATTACCAATTTTGATATAGCGTATTCTGATGCATGATATACCTGCTAATTCTTCACTTATATCACATCAATAAAAGTAGACATACATTGAGGTGCTACACATTATTATGAAACAAATGATATTTACATGGACTAAGTTTTGCGCGGGTTCACTATGAAAAATATAGGGATAAAAACCATTCGAAAAGTACAAAATTCCTTGACCTGCACATTCAACTGGGTGTTATTAAGATAAGGTGAAATTCATACGAAAATATATATTCATTTATCTGATTACATCAAAGGGGACAATATGCAAGAGTACCCTAAATTACAACACAATAATTGGAGTAAGTACATATAAATTTCTCTTATGCTTTGATCAGCCATTTTCGTTCGTGAAAATGTTATCTGTCAAACATAAAGGAAAACAGGTACTCTCGAGTCGCTTTTTAAATGTTATGGTTAATTACGAAGATACTAATGGGTTGTAATGGAAATTTTAGCGTTCCTAACATCCGTGATTAGTCTCTGAAGTTTATTTTCGCTGAATTTTTCAATTTCTGCTGCGTGAAATTGAAGAATGATTACGCGTTAAAGCTGTGATCGTCCTTACATTTACTATGGAAAATTTTCCGTAGACACATCATTTGGAAGTAGTGGAAATGAGAATAAATTTGCTAATAATGTGTAGGATTAATGTCACATTTACCGGTGGAGTTTCGTTGTAGTAAGTTTATGGGTTGAGGATGTTTGGTTATGAAGACAAATATGGATATCATGGAGCAAATATCTCAAGAGTTGGGAATTCCTTACAAGTATATTAAAAAATCCACTCACAATGACTTATTTATGTCTATTGTCCGTAAAAGTTGGCTAAGGTGAGTTTGTTAGAGCATTTTTTTGACAATTAATGACTTTATTGGCGGTGTTAATGACTTTCAAATTTGAATCTACTCAGGTTATTGCTGAAAAAGAAAAACTTACCCTTTTTCCGACGCCACGAGAGCCTTGGTGATGACGAAGTAGAAGCATGGCTAAAGCAAGGGGAACCCCCTGGTTCAGATTGGCAAATAATTTACATACGAGTAAGTTTCTAATGTTATGTAACAAGGATTTTCAAGACTTATTGTGTTGAAGTGTACCGTGGAAATTTCACTGTCAGAGAAGAATTGTTGTCTTGCTGATGAAGACTAACTGTCTTGAATAGATTATTTCGTCAAAGTACCCAGGTAAAAATATTTGGTCTGTAACTAATCTGGATCTGGCCTGCAACTGGTCTGAAAGGCTGAATTTTGTTCTGTAAGTGGTCTGTAACAGGACTGGACTGGTCTGGATTTCAAAGAGGCAAAGGAAAATGGTCTGTAACTGGTCTGGAATTCTGGCCTGTAACAGAACTGTAACATTCGATAGTGTGTAACTGTTCTGGATCCATTGCCTGTAACTGTACTGCAATATTCGATGGTCTGCACCTGGTCTGGATCTATTCTGTAACTGTGCTGAAATTTTCTATGGATTTTAACTGGTCTGGATTCTGACATGACGCAGAGCTCTGATATTTTATTCGGTGATCTACAATTGATCTGAAATTCATATGTAACTGTTCAATGATTAGAATATATTTTAGGCATTAATGCTTAATGGGATAAGGAATCCTGAGCTATATAGCTCAGGACTCCATATGGAGGATTCACTTTTTAAGTTATCTGAGTTTTTTCTAGAAGAGTTGCAATTTATATTTGCTGTCACATAGATGAATTGCACATGGGTTTAAGGGTACCCACTACCCATCACTATGCCTTATGGAGAGTTGCTTTACTTGGATAGCATTACAAAAGGCTGTGTCATAAATGTACTCTCGGATATTAGAAGTTTCAATTTCCTTTGCTAAATTTGCTAAAATAAATAACCGTAGTTGTGAAATTTTACCGTAAATAATTTCTAAATGTTTATTAAGATTTAATAATTGTTTCCCGAATTATCTTCGATTCAGTTTCTACTGCATATTTGAAAATGGATTATATCTTATTTACTTCGCTATTTTGCATTATTAATAATATTTTTATTGCCTGGCGCATTATTATTAGTAAAGAATTTTATTAGTATTCGGACTTATGTAAGCGCTACGTTTACGCTTTCAAGCCTCCACATACGTTTTCATTACCCTTCCTTTCCTTCCTAAGAACTTGCCGATCCTACCCGGGAAAGAAGTCTGCAGCTTGCTTCTCAGATTTATCTGTTTAGGCTGTTTCCTTTTCCATATTGGCTGAGCTGAACCAGCCAGATCAATGAGATTGACTGGTCAACAAGTTATCCTATCTCAGGTTAAGTTAAAAATTACAAACCAGCTAGTCACTAGAACAGATTAGCTCCTGACCTGATAGATCCTCAGAGAACAGACCAGTTACAGAAAAGATAAACCCTCTAAATCCAGCCCAATTCCAGAGCAGCAGCTCAAGCGGTACAGACCAGTTACAGACAAGACTGGTCTGGAGCCATGTTTCAATTTCTTCCCAGTTTCAGACCACCTACAGACCTCGTGCTCCACCCCGGTTCCAGACCTGTTCCAGTTTAGTTACAGACCAAATATTTTTACCTGGGTAAGGTAATGGTTCAAGTTGCTGATTATGATTATCTTTACCACAAAGGTGATCACCAAGAAAAGAGAGAAAGTTATCCCGCTTCCTCGATCGCGTGCTACATCTTCAAAGACGGAACCTCCTCTTACATTTTCTCAGCTCCTGCATTATGTTTCACAGACCAACCACAAAAACCTGTGGAAAGAAGCGTTTAAAAAATATTTGAGTAAGTTTTTGGTTTGCTAAGATGGAAACACCTTCATGTCTCGCCAATATTTGCTATTTTTGCCATTTTTTTTATTTAGGTTCGGCTGTGCCCCTTGAGGGAAAGGAGACATCAAGCATTCATTGTGTGGATTCTGATGTAGTGATATTGGATATGATCAACCGAGTGTTTGGGTGCCCCATAATCAAAGTTCATGGTCAAATCACGGAAGAGGAAAATGTGAATAGCATTTCACGGTAATGTAGATTTTTCCACTCAATACTTGAGAGTATTGCATTTAGTGCAGTATGAACCCTTTTCCGTTTTCTTAGCTCATCTAGATGGAACTGGAGGTGGTAAACAAAGTGGGAAATAAGGTTTCTTTTGATTTGACTGATGGGGCTCGAATTCAAGCGATTCCTCAGATGATCCTTAATTTCACCTTCTTCATAAGTTATCATACCCTTCCTATCACCCTGATGGGGCAAATGTTGCACCAAAAACTTGAAGCAACTCCAAAAGTGTGCCTTCCACCATAATGAATATTACCAATTGTTTTTTTTTTTTTGACATTCCAGTTCTCCACTGTGCGTGAAGTACCTAGTAGGTATTTAAAGTCATTCCATGCTTTAGCCAATGCTTAGCTTATATAATGATCATTTGGGGTGTTTTTGATGGGATCAGTGTTAAACATTCATGGTTTCATGGGAAGTTCTGATGTATATATTTGTTTTTCTTTGTGGTGATTGGAAGGCAAAGATCATGAGTGGTGTCATATGGCTCAATTGCGTTGCATAATACCAGAAGGAAGTAGAGGATAGGTCAGGTCTTTTGGATGTGGAAAGCTAATGTTATTTGGGAATTGGGTTAGTATGGTGGCCAAAGCATTACCTTCCCATTCTGAGGGTTCAGGAAAAAAACAGGTTGCCATGGAACATGTGGAGATCAAGATCAGTACTTCAGTCATCATATGGGACCTTAAACTGATGGTACATTTGTTACTTTCATTAAGGTTAGGCCAATGCAGATATAGGTATCTCTCTGAATTCCCTTCAGTTCTTGAGCTCCAAACTATACCCAACTACTCCCTAACTTCATCAGTGCAAATAACCTCAGCTTTTGGTTGCTGGAATCAGGTACATGTGTTGGCTGGAGCTCTGGTTCTCCATCTCGAGGACCCAGGTTCAAATCCCAAATATGGGAAAGATTTTTCATTGCAAATTGGGCTTAACTTGATTGCTGAGTGGAGTGCACTTCAAGCAGAGGGCTTTGTCTCTCAGTTGGGACATGTAACTGTGGATGCATGTATGAATTTGGTTAAGAGTGGGCTAAGACTGATGCAGATTTAATGTACATTCTACCCCCATTCTCTGAAAAATTTCCCTACCTCTGTCTTCTTAATTCTATTTCTACCTCTATCCGCTTGTGTCAGTGATGCAAATAACCTTGGCTTTCAGTTGCCTCCTCTGAATAACTATTATGTACCAGGAATGTTGATTGCTATTTAAGTGAGAGGAAAACCATAGATGGTGGAAGGGTTGGCATTCCTTTATTTTTTGGAGTTTTCCAACTATCTATTGATAGTTCTTGATTATTCAGTAGTTTGAATAAAGTCATTATGATTAATTTAGATTATATTTAGTGAGTAATATATATTTAGTCAAAAACCTAATTTGTTACTAATAATTATCACATAAACAAAAACCTTTTCTGTTTTTGTGATAATTATTGTGCTGGAGCAAATTTGTCCCATGCTTCTAAAAATGTAGCCTTATAAACCAATTCTTGCAGTGGTGTTTTCGTGTGAATGGATAGTGATCATAGCTTGAAATGCTCAGTATCTAGTTATTGCAGTTGTGGGAGTCATAATTTGCCTAGGCTAACATTTCTCAACATTTTTTGTTCCATTTCCCCTCTATCTATTCCTATCACCATAGTTCAGAATGTCATTCCTTGCTACCTAAGATAATCTGGAGGCCATTTTACACAGAGCAATAAATTGCATTGTTTGAAGCAGGGTGAAATTGTTGTTGAAGTTGCATGGGTGAAAGCATGGAAATAGAACAGGGGCTATTTTTCACACTGCCGTTCATACATGTGGTATGTTTTCCATGTAATTCATTGCTCTACATTACACAATTTTCACAGTGTGTCTCTCCATACTCAGACTGCCCGCTGAAAAACCTTATGTAAAATTGTCCCTATTAACTCATAAGGTATGTTAAAATGTGAAGAATGATCATAATCCCTCTCTGGAATCCTAAAACACTACCGTGTTAAGAACTGTTGGTCTAAATATTTATTTTGTCAGATTTGTGTGGGCATAGACATTTGGTTAATATGCATTAAATGCATGGTCACCTTGTAATAATGCCTCCTTGCTGTACTTTAGGGGCAGAAAGCACGAGCCTCATCTCAATGTCTTGCCAGCCATTTGCACTGTGGACAGTCCCAACAACTTCTACATCTTCCACTCCCCAACAGAGCAGTCTTTATACTCGGTCCAGGACTGCGTGAACTTTAGCCCCGCTGCACTCGGAGCTGCTCCCCCCCCTCCATGGACTCTGCCCTCCATTGCCCCGTGCTCATCCACCTCTTTTTCCCTCTCCACCCCTGGAACTGCATCAATCGCTCGACCCCTTTTTGTGATATATCAACTTTTGCAACTGATGCAGGACACGCATGATCGAGGTTTGGCTTTGGGGGATTTGACCCTCTCCCATCTCCTCTTGGCCGATGATGGCCTTTGGATAAGAGTTTTACCTTGTTTGCTAGACAATGTGCACAGTGTTGGATTTGAAACGGTGATGTCAAGTGCCAATGTTGATCTCAGAGTAGCTCACTGGAGTGTGAATACACCATCAAAGCAGGGGAAATTGGTCACGCCTGCTGCTTCGTTCTGTGACAACTCTTCTACCACTTCATCTCCACAGTGTTTTCAGGCTGGTGAAACACCTGTGTACACCATTCAAAATGAGGCATCTGAACCGAATTTGGAGCTGTTGATGGAGCAGTGGGCTCGAGGAGGTCTTTCCAATTTTGATTATTTGATGGCCTTAAACCATTTGGTGGGAAGACGCTACGATAGTCCTTGCTATCACCCAGTGCTCCCTTGGGTAATGGATTTTTCAGTGTCGAATGGTGGTTGGAGGGATTTGTCAAAATCAAAATTTCGATTGAACAAAGGAGATAGGCAACTGGATCTAACGTTCGATGCAGTCCTTTCTCATCATTTAGAAGCTCCAGGTCGACCTCTCCTGCAGGTGAGTCATTGTGGTTTTAAATGAGAAAGTTGATGAAATCCATGTGTGCATAAGTATATTAAGTTTCATGTATCTTTATGGCAACCAAATTGCCTAATATTTTCCTTATGATTCCTCCCTATACCTTTCTCTCTTCTAACATTGCTTCACTGACCAATTTTGCATTAATGACTCCATTCACTTCTACTATTTTATATAATCGTTACTTCTTATGGTCACCTACTATGGTTTATGGTCATTTTTTTCTTTGTTTTCATTTTAATTTGGATAGTATCAAAATAACAAGGTTTGGATTTTTTTAAACTCTCGGGCCGTTTAAATGCATTGTTATATCACCAAATCACAGATAATCTTAGAAATTATTGTATTATGGAATTTCTATCATCTTCAAAATATTCTTCTACCTATTCATTATAACTAGCTTTCAAATCATTTTGAGCATGTTTCCAGTTTTAATAACCATACTTGTGATACGTCTTTCCTAAATTAATGAATATACTCTGGAAAAAGGTACTCTGGGAGGTTGTTTATAGTGAAGTCTTTATGATTTCAGGTTCCACATCATGTGTCAGATGTTCTCTCGGAAATAACATATTATGTTTACATGGCTCGTCAAACTCCAAAGTCTATTTTATGTAAACATGTTCGATCAAAATGGGTTCCTGCCGAGTATCCCTCATCAATTCAGCGAATGCATGAATGGACTCCTGATGAATGTATTCCAGAGTTTTTTACTGAGCCTCAAACATTTAAGGTAAATCATACCAATATTCTAATGTAGACATAGGCAAATACAAATAAACATTCACCCTTTTAAAAAAAAAGGGAAAGTAAACTAGGTAGTAGGTATTATAGTCAATTAAACACGTTTTAGAAATACAGAATTTTGAAAATATGTACCACTTTCAGGATCAAAAATGAATTACCACCAGGGTAATTCATTTTTGTAGCATGTTTCTTTGATGCAATGCCCATTGGGATTTGTTTTTAATCACTCAGCAGTTAATGTGTGGTGACTTTAGGGTAGATTGCATTACAAATTTATGGAACAAGTTTAGATTGTCATGAGAGCATGTATGTGTCCAGAAGGAAAAAAGAAATAAGTCAGAAAAAGCCACTGGAGCTCATCTAAGTTATATTTACTAATTAGAATGTGATCTAATTAATGAATATTTATACAGTGTATGTTTTTTTTCCTTTTTATCAGTCAATACATGAAGACTTGCCTGACCTCGAAGTACCTCCTTGGGCCTCTTCTCCTGAACATTTCATTGAAAAACATCGCCAGGCACTTGAAAGTGCCCATGTTTCAGAGAGACTTCATCATTGGATTGACCTTACCTTTGGTTATAAGTAATTAATACAATTTTCGTTTTCATATCCTTTCCTTAGTAAAATAGTGCAAATTGTTTGCTTACTATTGTAAGTTTTTTAAGCGTAGTTTTGGTTGCTGATGGGTATCAGCTATATTTTTATGCATTTATTCAGTTCTTATTGAAGTAATTCATTGTGAATGAATTCTTTTTTGACTCATAAATACTTGTCTATCTCATTAGGGATGAAGAACAATACTAGTATTAACAAAACTATTAGCTAAAGTGAATTTAATGGTTGTTATAAGTTGTTAAATTATTTATTTTTCTTATGGATTTTTTTTATTTTGAAAACGTAGGCTTTCAGGAGCAGCTGCTGTGAGAGCAAAGAATGTTTGCCTTCATCTTGTTGATGGCCATACGAATTTAACCAACTCTGGTGTGGTGCAACTTTTCACTAATCCTCATCCCCATCGAGTTCTTGCATCACCATACTTTGGGAAGACACCTCCAAAAGTTTACTTTCCTCCAAAAGATAAAAGAAGTAAGTGAAGTAATTTTCATGAGTTGATTTTCATTGATCTTTTGACATTAAGGAAAATTGAATATGTACTTGGGCTTGGATGTATAATGGCTGGCTGAATGTTTTTTTGGCATGAAAACTAGCTCAGCCATGGGTTAACTGATGGTTAACTGAGGCTTTATATTTTTAGAGGATGATCGTTGTTTCCATGTCACAGTAGGAGGTCAGATTGGTATGGTGGTTAGAATACTGGTGACTCACTAAAGTGGGTCCAGTTTGAATCACGGCAGTGGCGGATACTTTTCATTTGTAAATGGACCCTTACTTGAGTGCTTGGTGAAGAGCGGTCAAGTACAGAACTCTGTTTGTTTGATGGAATGTGTAGCCATGGTCCTCTTTTTGTTATTATGCCAGGTTTCTCTCCACCCTTCCTCCTTACCCTTTCATTCCCATCTTTGTACCTTTCCTCCCGGTCCGAAGCACATATAAGTGTGGGTACAACTTGAAATAACAGATGTTGATGATATCACAATATTGTTTCTTATTGTTTTTTACTTCTTATTATTGAAATTGTTTCTGCCTTTTGTGTAAATGTTCCAGATTTTGAATCACAACATTTTTATCTAGGCTTCTATTTACTAAAAATATTGTTTTTCCATCATCATGTTCCAGAAAGTGAAAAACAAGAGAAATGTGATGAAGAGGACCATAGTGTTGATGAGGATGACACATCATCCCGTTCCCTTGCTTTCACCAAGTTGCTCAGCCGATCAAGGTCATCTTTGGTTGAGGACAAACAGCAGCAGGAAAAGACTGAGTTGGGGACGAAGAGTGGTGCTGGATACTTGCCAATTTCATTGCCTAGGGACTATAATCCTGCTCAGCCTCTATTGGATGTTGAAACCCTTTATGGATTCCTGTCCAAAACTCTCCATAAACCTTATGGGATTTCTACCTCAGTCCCTGTCCGTGGTTCCTCCCGACTCGGTGAGGGCATCAACCTCAAGCAAGCTGCTGCTGCCCGTCGCATCCGGGAGATGCAAGTTTTAGGTTGCCTTGTGGTGGAGCTCTTCCTCTCTCCCTCTTTCAATGCCCTTCCCTGCTTTGTGTCCATATCCAAGCGCCTTGCTCTTTGCCGTTCTGCCTTCCTTGCCGAGCACCATGCCTTACCCCCGTGTGTCCGACATGTTACCTCACTTCTCCTACAGTTGTCCTCCGAAGATGGCGAGAGTAATGCGAACTTGAAGGGTGAAGAGAGCACAGTTGCCATATCGTCACTGCCTTACCTCCCATTCCGTTACCCCACAATAATGCCCATGGGACTACCACCTCCATCTGCACATCAACTGCTTCAGCCCTCCATCTCTCTGTTCCCCTTCCCTCCCTATTTTCCTCGCCTGTACAGTCTTTTGAGGACGTTGAGGGAATACATAATGATGAGAGAGGAACTCTGTTTTGTGGAGTTGGATTCATGTGGGGAGGAAGACGATAATGTGCGGAAGGAACGACAGTTGCTAGCTGAAAAGGTGTCTGAGTGTATGGTGGTGGAATTTGCTCGAGGCTTAGTGCCTCTCCTCCCTGATTTGGGCAAAGAAGGTGTGGCTTTGATTCTGCCCCACGTTCGCCGTCTTTTGGAGGATCCTCAGACTGCAGTAGGAGCTGCTTGGCACCTGTTTGAGCCTGTCGCCAAAGCTCTCGGACCTCGCAAAGCAGGTTTGAATTTGTTAGAACCAATTGCGAAGTTATTTGAAAGGGAAGGCCCTGGAGCTGTTGCAGTTGGAAGGATTAGCAAACTGTACCACAGGAGCTTTGTGCTGAGGCTTTCTGTTTGGCTGGGGTTGGGGGTGTTCTTAGATCGTTTTGTCACTTCTTTGGTCGAAGCTGTTGGTGGATACAGGGATGGACCATCTGGAGTCATGAAAAGAGATGCACATGAAAGCTATAATAGTGGAGCAATGCAGTCACATAGACCTGAATTAGTTTCCAAGTGAGTATTCAGTTTTCTTCTTGTATAATTATGGAATCAAAGGATCTATTTAACAAATATATACTTGCTGGAAATGTGAAAAAGTGGTATGCAAAAAAATTGTAGTTATTTACAATTAACTGAAATTATATGTGCTCTAAGAGGTTTGATCGGCTGATAAAAATGCAATCTTTACCTCTTCACAATTCTGTAGATTGTTTTTGTTGGCTTATTAATATTTTATTAAGAGATTCAGGTCAACCAAACCAGATATCCTCTTAGTATCTTTGAAGTGAGGTCATTAATGCCGCTACCTAAGGCACATCAATCATTAAGCACCTCTCATCACCACCTTACCATTAAGAAGGCTCCTAAGGCATTAAGCACTTCTCTTTGGTTACCTTTACTAAGTATTCTCTTTGAGGTTTCTTTTCGTTTTTGTTGCAAGTAACTGTTTAGATTAGAATGATATTGTGGTTAATTGCCAAAAAGAATGGAAATAGATTTTTTAAAGTATATTTTAAAAAGAAAGAAAAATGTGATGTGTGCCATTTAATTAATTATTATATTTCTTGAGATTTAGATTTATCTTCTCATATTTTTTGCCTGTTTTTTCTCTAAACTTGATTCTATTTGTATCTCATACAGCATTCTTGTGGGGTCAATAATTGCTTGGATGGATAATCTATTGGCTCGATGTTTTTCCATTGCCACAAGTTTAGTGTTGGCTGCTTTTACCCTTGCTTTCAGATCTTCAGAGATAGAGTTTCCAGCTGATGGGAAAACAATATTATCACCTCTAGATGAAGATTCCTCAGCAGACTCTGAGCGTAATGCCTCACAAAAATCGGGGACCAAGGATGAATTGGATGACAAGGAGGATAGAGCTGCTGCAGATGAGGAGGGGGCAACAGATGCTGAAGTGGAACCAGGTAATCATTATAGGTGGCTTTTTTAATATGAACATGAGAATTTATAGTTTACCTCTCCAATTATTGCCATAAAAATTGTAAACAGGGCTCTGAACTTACCCGGTGGATACTTAATTATTAAGTGAAACATTTGCATGGGCCCACTTAACTATATCTTACAGTTGGTCAATCAAGTTATGTACAGTTGAGCACCCTTAATCCAGGAACCCCTAATCCGGGAGCACCCATAATCCAGCAATTTTGCCATGACCAACTACCTAGTAGTAAGTGGGAAATGCCGAAATACTTTTAGCTGGAACATTGCTTCATTACCTGCCGAGATATTATTCTTAACGTTAATTTTCTCGTTTCGAGAATCAGAATAATTTAAACATGTTAATTTCTGGTACTTTTTGTACACTGGAATTAATCTGGAACTTGAAGTAAACATATAAATTTGAAGACATCGCCGAGACGGACTACGACTAATTTACAGATCGGCCAATTTCAAAGTCGCGCGCATTTTTGATTGACCACTAGCGGTAATTTGATAACATTATTGGTTATATACTTATATTTCACCCAAAACGTGTCTCATCCATACAGTTGTGGCAACAGCACAAAACGTTAACCATCGCAGAAAAAGTGCAAGTTGTGTAAAAGCTTGATGCCCTTGCATCAGTAAAGTGTTTGGCTGAAACATACTACGTGGGATCTTCAACAATATAGCACATAAGAAGCTGAAAGAGGAAAATCATCAAAATTTTACTGTTAAAGTGATGAAAAGAAGTAGATAACAGAGAGAAAAACTACGAAAGAAGATTTAAGTTCTGATTAGGATAGCCTGGTTTCGATTGCATCGAAGTGAAGGGCTTAGTTAGTATTTCTGGCCAAATGCTAATGGAGCAGGATAAACTATTTCAGAAATAGACGTGATCAATCCAAATGACGTAATTCGGGAAATTTCACGCGCAGGCAATAGCATTTCACCGTCCGTTCTAAAACACACGTGGTTTAAATTGTGGCCTGCTTTAAGGTTTGATATAGACGAAATAATTGGGAATTTAAAAAATTTCATGTTTCTGAGGATAAAAATATGATATCATCCATGTATCACAACATCCATAACCCTGAATTAAAGGAAATGGAATTGGTAAATTTAGACGAAAGGATAGTTAGCAGCCACGATATTCTCACAACACAACATATCATAGATGATGAAATCATTGAAATGGTAATTAATAACAATAAATCCGAGTGGGGATGAAGATGATCAGCCTGAAATTGTGGAAGGAAGGCTACTATTGATGATGGTATTTAAAGAATAATCCAGTCCGGTCGCCCGCGGCGACGTAGTGATGGGCGGCCGTACACACAACACCCACGTGTTGGCATCGCGCTGAATCAGCTGATAACAAATCGAGCGCGGTAGGGAATTATGTTACGCAAAAGCACAGCATAAGAAATATCAAATTTTATACCCTTTTTCAATAACAATATGAAACTTTTACATGTTCAGCAATATGCACAATAGGGCGGATCGGAAAAACCGATTTTTCGCGGAGAAACTTGGCCCTCTGGAAAAAGTTGCCAAAGTGACTCAAAATGAGGCCAGAAAAATTTGAAACCTCTAGGTCAAGCCTAGACCCTCGCGCCGTGACCATTTATGGGGTGGGGGGCTTAAAATAGAAAAAGTCATGTTTTTAAAGCGGTTCCCCATGGATTTTGCTGAGTTGCGGCCCTTTAGGACAAAAATTTCGTCCATTTGTATGCATCTGCAGCCGTTAACCCACAAATTGTCTAATTTGAGTGCGCGGCCACGCTTAATTATGCACCGCCCACGCAGCGTCGCGGCGCCTAACGGTCAGAAGGCCTCTCACGCGCCTCCTGCCCGGTCGCCGCGAACGCAGCAAAACTCATCACGGATGCGTCTTCCGTCGTTGGTCTCATTAATATTAGATAATTAAACAATTTCCAGGGAATAACAATTTCGGAAGGATTATTTGAAATTAATATAACTTTACACACTATATTTTTTTTCCTTTCTCGTCGACAGAAACGAATTGACGTTACCGGATTTTAAAGAAGTGATAAAATATTTTTTGATGTTTGCGACGCATTGAGATACGAAAGCGCAGGAAGGGAGCCTACGGTTTATCAAGTAGTCTGGTAGTGAAAAAACTATCCAAACTATGGAGACGCACCTCTATTCCAATCATTCCGGAACATGGTGTGATTAAAGTGATTATACGGTATCATACGAAGTACTACGGCTTAAGAAAAATGCAAGCAAGCATACAAAAGGTGCCAAATCGACAGAAAAATTAATATATTTTTAATGAATCCCACAAACTCTGTGATATTTGTGCGTGTCAGAGCTAAATAATTAACGAGTGTAAATTTAGAAAGAGGATAAAGTCCTCCCAAATGAAACGGCATTTTTGAGGGATCAAAGGACAAAACAAAAGATGGTATCCGATGGATTGGATGCCTCAGAAACTCGACGACTAAAGAAAAACCTCAGAAGACGATCGTCGGAGAGCATCGATTCAAAATCTTTCATTCTTGAAGATGTAAAAATTGAGCATCAAGAATTTTTTTCCGCTACATCTCGATAAAACTCAACCGACGAGGAACCAACTGACTTGAACCTCAACGTTCCTCATACGATTAGGAATGAAAATCAATCAAAACCTCCTTCGAGGCAAAGGTGTCTTCAATTGCCAACTGTGGCGGAGGTATGTGCAAGAACCACCTTTGGGGCAAAGGCGTCTTTAATTGCCAAATGTGACGGAGGTACGTAAAAGTACCGGTGACGTGTCCCTCAGAGCAGCAGCAATGATCGTCAGCGCAACTGTAACCGACGCAAAGCTGAAAACTCCAGAAGACAGGTGACAGGTAGTGGACCGACATTTGTCACTAAGACAGAAAAAAAAGATGCTAGATTCAGTAAAAGCAAAGACATGTCAAAAAATGCAATTGAAGGTCTGTATTTTGACGGCCGAAAGGATGAAACAATTAAACTGGAGAAAATAGGCAAGAGGACATATCAATCTAAGGTTAAGGAGGAACATGTCTTGTTTGTTGAAGAGCCAGGCTCCCAATCTCACAGTTTTGTCTCCCCCACAGGAGGATCTGCAAGAAAAATCATATCTGCAATTCTTGATTTTTTGCGAAAAAAAATATTGAACTTTCAAATTTAAAACTGAATGGATGCGATGGCACCAAATAAAAACAGGTCAGGAAGGAAGCATCATCTGTTTGCTGGAAGCAAAACTCCGACGTCCCTTACACGGTCTATCAATCAATAAAGTCAATCAAGTGCCAATTGCACTTGATTGACTTAGCACTGTGGCAGTTGGTAGAAACATTAGACGGGCAAACTAAGGGTCCAAATTTGTTTGCAAGATCTATTGTCTCCACCCGTCTAGACTGCCACACGCTTGATATCATACGACTGGAGCCAGTTCCAACAAAATTGTCCCACGAAGAAGACTTGAGATTGCTGAGCAGTGACCAGCAGTATCTTCGGGAAATTTCTAATGCTGTACAAAGGATTTCGCTCAGAAAATGTGGCCAGATAAACTCCAAAATATGTGGCTCATTCTCGTTAGGTCACTACGGCCAGCCGACAACTGACATACGTGTCCAGTGAAAATTCATGCGCTAATTTATAAAATCTATTGCCATTCAAAAAGTATACGCACCTGTCTGGTTTTCAGTGAAAAAAACCATTGTATACACGATGGTGCTGTAAATTTATGGAAATTATTGTATTGATCAAGAGATCTACCAGTAGATCTTAAAAGAGTCATTGATCCTGTTATTCAGAGAAACTGTTTTCTCGGGCACTCAGAAAACTTATTCCTCCCAATGATTGCTGAAAATGGAGAGGAAGTGCGAAGAGATGCGTGGAAAATAATCTTAGAGGCTTGAAGAAATACGCGTGCGACTAAAATCCAAGAACTTTTGAGTTAACAGATTTTAAATTTGATGTAGAAGACTATAAGCTGCTGATAAAATGGGACGAGAACACCGACTCGTGCTCTATCACATCTCATGACTGAAGAAATTCGAGAATTACTCGAGTAATGCTCAACAGTGGAACGCAATTGTCCTTGTCACACGCAAGCTTTTGAAATATTTGTAAAAGAGGTAACCCAAGCTTCATTGGCATCCGCAACAACGAAGGACAACAGGAAATACTGAAAATACTAGAAAGCAGAACCAAAATACCAACCTTCAAAACCTGCTCTCAGTTCATGCTGTGATAGAGTAAGTTTTACATTTATCTGCTTGACTTCAAAAATAAAAAAAATCGATAATGACCTTTAGTGTTAAATGAAAATAAAGTTTAAAGACGAATACTTGCACACAGATAAACCGACTGGTACTACAAGATGACCACTTTCTTATTATTTGCGATAGCATATAATCTGATAAAGGAAATGCGTTCCTCTATTCTATGAATTGATGTTTGGGTGGGGGAGTTCATAGTGCAGGTACCTCAACGTGGCGAGCTCTGGTTTAATTATTTGTTTACCGCATTTAATTAACTTTAATTATTTTTGCATTCTTTCTCCATACTGAAAAAATAGTACAGTAAAACCTCTCTAAGGCGGCCACTGCCGGTTCCAGAAAAAAGTGGCCGTTTGGAGGGGTGACCGCTAAATAGGGGCTTTCAGGATAAATTACATAAAATACTTACATATGTTCATTTCTAAAATTATTGCATTAAAGTTTATTTTTAATAAAATTTTATTTCATATTCAGCTAACAAATAGGGTTTATAATTACTTTTTGAAAAAACCTGTCAAAGTACTTTGTTTCAATTGGCTACATTTTCTTTTAATTAATACATTTTCTAAACAATTTTGGAGATTTTCATAGGACTCCATTGAATTTTCATTGAAATCCTTGTCAATTTTTTGGAAGAATGATTTTAATTTTAATAGTGAATCTAATCCTTCCTTTACGCTCATCTCAGTGATATTTTCATTTTCCACTTCTTCCTCTTCACTATCGCATATGTCTGCATCTAATAAAGAAAAAAACAGCTTGTTATGAATGATCTCTTGGTTTGATGAAATTCGTAAGACTTCGAAAGAAAAATGTACAACCCTTACCTTTGCCACCAATGCGAGACTCCCAATTTCCATCCAAGTCATCGTAGCACTCTACATTCGCCTCTTCTGTGGTATCGTATGATATTCGTGCAGTCGACGCCAACATTTGGAGCTCCTGGTGCAGCGCATTGTTGCCATCAGAGCTGCAGGGAAATTCCTCTTCACAGTTTTCACCTGCTATTATTCCACAAGAAACAAAGCACTTCCTGATGGTTTCCTTCTCGACTTCTTTCCATGCCGATTTTGACCATGACACAGCCTCTCCCACATTGATTTTTTTGGTGAGATCACTAACACATGAAGCGTCGTCCATCATTGCCAGTAGGCTGCGTAGAACCTTTCGCCGGTATCTCAGTTTAAAAGATTGAATAATCCCTTGATCTAGGGGTTGAAGGCGAGCTGTTGTGTTTGGCGGTAAAAACTGAAGTTTCACATTCGAAAGATGTATTTTTGGATGACAAGGGGAGTTATCTAAAAATAAAATAACCTTGCTTCCTTGTTGGATCATCTTTTTATTAAAGGCACGTAACCATTCTTCATAAATTGCAGAAGTCATCCACGATTTACTATTTGCACACCACTTCACGCCAAGAAGATCCATGTTAATGTTTTTAAAGCACCGTGGCCTAAGTGCTCTTCCAATCACTAATAGGGGCTCCTTTTCTCCAACTGAATTACAACAAAACATAATTGTTATTCTTTCTTTGCTTAGTTTTCCACTTTTGCATTCGACATGTTTCAAAGAAAGTGTCTTGTTCGGAATGGCTCTGTAAAAAAGACCAGTTTCGTCCATATTAAAAATGTCTCTGGCCTCATAGCCCTCCACAACAGACGACACTCTCAATTTCCATTCCTTAACAGTCTCTGGAGAAACATCTCCTCCTTCACCACTAATTGATCTAAAAACAATAATGTTCCTGGTCCGGAAACGTTCCAACCAACCATTACTAGCTGCAAATCCCTCAATCTGAAGTTGATTTGCAATGTCCAAAGATTTCTGTTGCAGTATTGGACCACTAACCGGCAAATATTTTGTCCTGGCACACTTAAACCATTCATATAACCTATCATTAACTTCACTAAACTTCTGATCTCTCGTCCTTTTTATCCCTCGATTCTTGTTGTCCTCCCACTCTTGTAGAATAGTGTCCCTGTTTTTAATGATAACGTTTATCTGTGTCCTTCCGCACTTAAATTTTTCTGCAATTTTCCTTGCTGACATCCCATTATCACTGTCAAAAATAACACTTCTTCTCTCTTCTAAAGACAACACCACTTTGCTTCTGCTGCTCATTTCGCAATCCACTGCCAAATCTTCCGTAAGCTCCAACCGCCCAACACACCGTGCCAATCGCGAATACGTTTGATATTTTGCCTCCTTTGCTTGAGGTGTCGGACCGGAAGCAGAAATAGGAAGCAGCTTACAATGTAAGTCGCTTATAAGTAAGCTCGTAAGTATAATCGAGGAACGGACGGATGGTCCCCGATATTCCCTTCGTCAGAGGGAACGAAACAATGTAATGCCTTGTCAATGTAAGTGTATCAAGTGTACATGTGAGCATGGGCAATAAAGCTCCTCTAAGGCCAATCAGAGAGAGATTTGAATTTGAGATTTCATGGAAGTGGCCGTATCTTGTTGTTACGCTCTGGCCGCTGGTCGGGAAGAGAGGTGACCGCTGAATAGGGGGTCATTTTTCAAGGGGAAGATAGGGTAAACCATTCCGTTCTGGGGAAAAATGGCTGTTTACAGGGGTGACCGCTGAATAGAGGTGGCCGTTTGGAGAGGTTTCACTGTATAAGTAGGCTAAAAATCGGGGAGTGTTTCTTTACTCCCTGAATGATGATGGTGTGTTTTAGTAATTTCTAGGGATGGGACGATCGGTTCTTCGGTTCCTCGGTTCCACCGGTTCTGGAAGGAACCGACAAAACCGGAACCGGCCTATAAAACCGGTTCTTCGGTTCCACTTAGTTTAATTTTAATCTTTGTAACGACCGGTTCCTGAAGCGTCCATTAGTGCTGTTTTCACGACTGCAGAAACATTAAATGAATAATGCTACAGCGTATATGATTTAACGTCAATAAAAACGAAGATTGTTAATAGTAATGAAAATGTGCTCCAAGTCTTACACCACAAATTTGAGAGAGTGGATGGAAGCGAGAGCGGTCACATCGCACGGGGAAAACGTAATGCAAAAAATTGTCCGTGTTTATTACTCAAGTTCCGTCATTAAGTCGACCCATGGTGGAGTTTTTTTAATTTTCCAATCAAGGGAGTTCCCTTTTGTATCATTGACGTAGTTGTTAAGAAAAATTGAAAAGTTTGATCGCTGAAGCTGATTTGACGTGTCGAATTTCACTGCTCTTTTGTTTATGTCAGTTGAGTGCAAGGAGGTTAGATTGAGTGCCCACTTCCTCCGTATGTCAAGTCCAGTCAAGTCTTGTCCGTGCTGCAGAGTGGAAGCAACCAATATATTCATATTGAGTTATGTCGATCTTTTCTTGAATATGGAATCTCAATTGAAGCAGTTGAAGATAAAATAAAGTGTAAACAAATATATGCGACTTTTACGATGGATCTTTACTCATTGACTCACTGGCTAGCGAGAAACACTTTTGAGCCATTTTATTAATTGCATAATCCATTTCTACCATAGTCTTTGTGAATGATACAAGAATTTAAGTTATTTCTAAGTTGAGTTCTATTAGTTGAAATCTTCTTCCATTCACAGCTTTAATCACAACGTTCACAGCTCTAGTTAATCGACCATGGACTACAATAATCGATTGACATCTCTCTAAAATAGCATGTACACGTAGCAGTTGACTTTTGACGGCCGCGAGATTCGCATTATATCGCTACTGCTATGATGCATCTGCAACAACTTCTATGCGGCTAAGATAATCGTCCATGGAATTTATTGTTTGAAGAATTTCATGATTATTTAAGTGAGAATCATTATTATCATAAAATGCTTTTTCTTTGTTATGGCAACGCCTAACTAGCGGCTCTCAGTCACATAGAAGTTGGCGCAGACGCATCATAGCAGTAGGGACAGCGATATATCGCACATCTTGCGGCTGATAGTCAACTGCTCGCTTCAACAGTTGACTGTGATAAAAGTCAACTGTTCCTTGAAAACTCACATCTGACGCGATTCGAGTAATCGATACCACAGTGTTCAGTTGGTTTCCAATCACGTTACGTGTTTTGCCGTGAATCCAGGAAAAGTTGATATAAAAAGATTTTATTCTTAATAAATTTTGAGTGCTCCGACGTAAATATTACATTCTAGAAATTCACCAAGAGAACGATGTCAGAAGTTTGGAATCACTTCCAAATAGACCGTTCGGACGATAAGTTCGCAGTATGTAAACACTGCAGTGCTAGAATTTCGCGGGGTGTCTCAAGAAGTACCTCAAACCTGAGGAAGCATTTAAAAACAAAACACCCTGCGATAACATGCAAGAGGCAATGCGTTGAAGTTCCTGAACCTGTGACTTGCATGGCTGAGGGGTTGGAAGTGGACGTAGATGAACCGTCTATGAGTGACAATAGTGGGGAGTGGTCTCAATCAACTTGCACAGTTTCAACACAGAGTGTTTCTCAATGTAATACCGCTGCGTCAACTCCTTCACCATCGGCTGAAAGATTTCTTCAGTCAAGACGACAAGAATACCAGCCGACCCTGACAACATTTGCGGAGTTGAAACGTAAATTTAAACCAGGAGACCGACGAAGTAAGGATATCACTCGTCTAGTTGGAGAAATGATGTGTAAAGACCAGCAGCCAATAACTGTAGTTGAGGACAGAGGTTTTCGAAGGCTTATAGATTATCTCGAGCCTCGATACTCATTGCCCTCAAAGTATTTTGCTAAGAAAGTGATCCCTACACTTTACGAAAAAATAAAGGCCAAAGTAAAGTGTGTTCTTCAAAAAGCCGAATTTGTCGCCATCACTGCGGACATGTGGACATCATCTGCTCTTGATGACTACTTGGGTTTAACGGTTCATTTCCTAGATGAAAAGTTTGTCCTTCACCATTACAGCATAGAAGTAATCCCGTTCCCGGAGGTTAGCCATACGGCAGCAAATTTATGTGAGTTTATCACAAAAACTCTGAGTGAGTGGGATGTTGCCCAAAAAGTGGTGACTGTAGTAAGAGATAACGGTCAAAACATCAAGGCAGCACTGGAGATGTCTCAGTTTAACCATATCCCGTGTTTAGCTCATAAATTTCAATTAGCAATAAAAGATGGTTTTATCAGCAACAAGGTAATAACAAATTTAACCGGAAGTTGCCGGAAATTAGTGGGACATTTTAAGCATTCATCACAAGCATGTAAAGTGTTGAAAAGTTGTCAAAATATGGCACAGGTGCCATATCATCGCCTAATCCAAGATGAACCGACAAGATGGAATTCAACCCTGCATATGTTAAAACGCCTAAATGAGCAGAAACCAGCTCTTCTGCTTGCTGGTAGTGAACTTAAACTGCCAATGGAGTTGACTCCAGCTCAGTGGAACCTTATAGACAATTCTATTCCAATTCTGGATGTGTTTGACTCAGTTACATCTATTGTGAGTTCAGAAAGTACAACAGCATCTGAGATAATTCCACTGGTCCACCTCACAATGCATGATTTAGAAAGTACTGCTTCTCGTTCGTCAGGACTTCAAGGGCTAAGAAATGATTTATTGGCATCTCTGAAACTTCGGTATGCAAACTTGGAGGATGAGAAGCTGTATGCTTTTGCAACTCTCTTGGACCCACGCCTGAAGTCGCATCCATTCAAAGATCCATTAAAGCTAGCAGCTGCTAAGGAAAACCTCATTACTGAAGCAAGAGATGTTGTTATCAATGAAATACAATCCTCCGAAAGACATGACTTAGTGTTAGATCAAAGGACACAACAAACTTCAGCACCGCAAAGCTCCATTTGGTCCCGTTACAGTTCAATCTTCAGAGAGCCTGGTGGGGAATCACGTGAAGTGGATGGTGCAGAAAATGAGGTTACATCTTTCCTTTCTGAAAATACATTGTCATCAACTTCTAACATTGCTGAATATTGGAATGGATGCAGTAAATTTCCACGGTTGCAAAAACTTGCAAAGAAATATTTATGCATACATGCAGCCACTGTTTCTTCAGAAAGGCTTTTTAGTACCGCTAACATGATTGCTGATAAAAAACGAAACAGGCTAGACCCAGAGCGTGTTAAAATGTTGCTCTTTCTGAACAAAAACTTGTGAAGTGAAATCTGAACTTATGGTCTACCGACTCAAAAGTTTCCTAAAGAACATCATTTATTTTACTGTAAACCTCATTCACTCTTTTTTATTCAGGAATTATTAAGGTGGAGAATGAAACTCTATTTTTGTGAAGAACATTAAATCAAATTGATAATAGCAAAATGTTCATAATGCTAGTTGTTTTGCTTTCAAAGTAGGTTTATTTCGTACAGCTTTGTCAATAAAAGAAGTTATTTAGTAACAAAGGAATACGTACCAAATAACATTTCTGACTGACATGCATAGTAAAACTTAAGAGGGCAGATATCAAGGAAAAAAATCAAACTAATTCCTAATTGTACTCTCTTTTCTTGTACCTACAGATTTGAATGTGGCCCATTTACTTTTGATTAACTAATTTATTAGTAATTAACACTTACTTATTCTGGTATGTTATGACAAGTATTTCCATTAAATAAAGTAATTGAAACTGTACGGCGCTTTACTAATTAATAACATCATTTTATGTACAATAATAATCCTATTCTATTAGTGGTATGAGTGTCATTAGTAATAGAGTAGAAGTGGAGCTGAGAACCGGGAACCGATTGATAGAATCGGAACCGAGAACCGATTGATAGAATCGGAACCGAGAACCGGAACCGGGAAATTATGGAACCGTCCCATCCCTAGTAATTTCAAATAATCCTTCCGTAATTGTTATTCCCTGGAAATTGTTTAATTATCTAATATTAATGAGACCAACGACGGAAGACGCATCCGTGATGAGTTTTGCTGCGTTCGCGGCGACCGGGCAGGAGGCGCGTGAGAGGCCTTCTGACCGTTAGGCGCCGCGACGCTGCGTGGGCGGTGCATAATTAAGCGTGGCCGCGCACTCAAATTAGACAATTTGTGGGTTAACGGCTGCAGATGCATACAAATGGACGAAATTTTTGTCCTAAAGGGCCGCAACTCAGCAAAATCCATGGGGAACCGCTTTAAAAACATGACTTTTTCTATTTTAAGCCCCCCACCCCATAAATGGTCACGGCGCGAGGGTCTAGGCTTGACCTAGAGGTTTCAAATTTTTCTGGCCTCATTTTGAGTCACTTTGACAACTTTTTCCAGAGGGCCAAGTTTCTCCGCGAAAAATCGATTTTTCCGATCCGCCCTAATGCACAATGCTTAGATTACGTTATTTTCACTCACTGCGCAACTTCAATAATATTAAATAATAACTTTGTGTATTAAGAAAACATTTCTTTCTGATTTTTCTCAGTAACTCTTTTTAAATAATGTTCAGTAAATGGCAAACGGATATATTTTGTTATATATAATTGACTCCTTTCAATGAAAACATCCCGGACGTCAGAAATAGACCAGTTGCCATGCATGACCCATAGTCCGGCAATATCCCTAATCCGGCATCTTTTCGGTCCCGACTGTGCCGGATTAAAGATGCTCAACTGTATTATAATATCTTCTACTTTATTTTGTTTCAAGACTTTTATCCTGTTATGTAGAAAGCATTCTTTTATAGGTTTTGTCTTTTCATTTTTAATTTCATTGTCTATGGCTTGTTTTCTGTTTTGCATATATTACTGTCTGTAAAATATTTTCATATGAAAATTTAAAAAAATCGATTTGATTTGAAAATGGAAATTTTGCACACTTTTAGTATTTATATGTGCCATTTATAAGGAAAGGACGGAAGCTCTGTCATGTGGATTCTACTTTAAACCAGAAGCATTATTCCTGGAAGTAAAATAGCACAGGTTAATACTCAATAATGCAAAAAATGTCAATTAATTTAGATCAAGTGTGTAATAATTATCAGTTGGTGAACAAATGTTCTAAACACGTTCAACCCGACGGACGCGAATGCGCGTCCGAGGTGCGTTGCCAAGATACCGAAGGACGCGCATTCGCGTCTGTTGATGACCTCTATGATGGCCTCATTGAAGACCTCTCTGAAGACTTCTCTGAAAGACGCGAACTCACAACTTTAATAAGTTATCAAGTTTTGTTATTAAAAAATTTTTTAAACTAATTTTATAATTAAATTTAATTGACTGGGCAAATTAATGTGGAGGAAAAACCTTTCCGTTTTTCATGATTGCACACTAGAAATATTCCAGGTTGAATGTGTTAAAGTTGCATTTTTTTTTAAATTTTCTCATGCTTGATGAAAGAAACCCCTTGTTTCAACAATCATAAATTTGCATGGAGTTAATCTCCTTTGTTTACCATAAAAATTAGCAAAAAAAATATTTGGAATGGGGAGGGTGAAATTTATTATTTTGTGGTGTCATTCAACTTGAAATAAAAACCATAGCAGCTGATGAAGAATGCTTTTTTTTGCAGAGGTCTTTGTGTTTGAAGTGGGCCCAGAAACAGAAGAGGAAGAGCCAGAGGCTACAACAGAAGTTAACCGAGAAGGTCATATGGATCATCTTATGGACCAATTGGAACTTCTTTCAGATGCATTAATTGCAGATCGTTTGTCTCTCAACGACTCTCTTGGTCGAGAAGATGTGGAGGAAGAGGAAGAAGAAAGAGATGCAGCTGAGGAAGAGGCTGAACTAGCCGTTAATGAGGAACCAAATCTACATCTTGCATCTCAAAGTCAAGCCATGAACTATTCAAAGTGGCTTTCTAGTCAGCAAGGTGGTAGCAATGAGGTGTCTGGTGTAAGTGCGGAGACGGTTTCATGGCTGGCTCATAGGCTTGGACCAGTTTTGTCTGCAAGGCATTTGTCACGTAATCTACTGAGGATGCTCACACTTTGTTTCCTGGGAGAAGAAAACCTTACCCCTGTTCCTAGTGACAGTGGAAGGAAAGGAATCCAAGTCCGCCATCCATGTTGTATATCTGGCCGGAAGTTGTTCGGTGATAACAATGCATCCAAAGTCCTGGAGTGTCTGTCCTCAATTGCAGGTAATTTCATTTTTTGACTGTTTAAGGATAAAAATACAGTAAAAGTCTGCTGTAAGGAGTGCAGGTAAAAGTTGCAAAATGCTTGCTATAAGGCACACTCATTATAACAGATTATGATTTTGATAGCAAAATGATTTTTTATGATTCCTTATAATCATATATCATAGAGACTAGTTAGGGTTAACTTGAACTATTGAGTACCTGTAACAATCCAATGGTAAATGCCGAAAATCATATGCAGAAATGATAGAATTTTGTCACCAATGTGATATCACCAGCTGGTCTGAGTTACGCAACCAAGATGACAATCGTCACAAAATTGACGGAATGCAATTAAACAAGGCTTTATAATGTAACAGATAAGCTAGGTGATGATAACTGGTAATGTGCCTTAGCAAATTTTATCTCTCATTCATTGTGATAACTTGCTACTTAATTTGCAACTTTATCCTTCACAGGGCACTGAGTTCCATAAGTTATGCAACTAGGACAACAATCATGGAAAAATTGACTTGCAATGGTTGTATGGTAGAAATGACTACTTGTTTTAGCCATCAAAACTCTGTAAGCTTTTCATTGTGGGCCAGCCTTGACAAAGAAAACTTCATTTGGGAGTGATAATACACATAGAAACCATAGTGGTATTAGGTTTGTGGTACTGCTGTTGCTGAGCTTTTATCACACCATCTAACCTGAATGCAGGTACATTAATGGGCATAGTAGTTGAGATGTGTGTCAACACTTGAATATTTTCATTGTCATTGTCCAATAACTTGCTGTAGTATTCTCCAGTGAACGATTTTCCTTTTTCTAAGAAGTCCATGAATATTACGCCCTTCGCATCCCAAAACGTTGTTACCAAAACTTTTCTGGCCGATGGGATCATCTTCGCCTTCTTTGGAGCAGGCTCACCGGAAGAAACCAATTGTTTTGATTGTTGCTTGATTTCCGGGATATATTGATGAATCCAGGTCTCATCAAGGGTGACAACTAGATGCAAAAACTCCTCTTTTGCTTAAATTGCTCCAAACACATCTTAGAAGTTGTCCACTGTCAGCAATTGTGGCACCCATCAGGACAACTGCTTTTTCATTGCCAACTTATCATGTAAAATATCATTTGCCATTCCCATCAACACACCTATGGCCTCTGCTACTTTGCGCACTTTCATTCGACAATTAGCAAGAATCATGTCATGGACTTTTTCAATGATTTCCTCGGTAACCACATCTGCTGGGAGTACTAGGCAATCCTCAGCAAAAACGGATGTTCGACCACGTTTAAATTCGTTGACCCAATATCTAACTGTTGTCCTTGATGGCGAAGGGTCCCCATAAACAGCATCTAATTTCGCTTTTATCTCCTCGCACGTTTTCCCCTCCAAAAGCAAAAAGGGAGTATCTGAACGATACTGCACTCTCTCCTATTATCGAAAATCACGTTGCACTGCTACCTGCAATGGCTGTCAAATACAAGCTAACCAATGAATCAGTGTGAAATTGTTACTGATGTCGTTCAAAATATAGCAGAACACAATGGTACCAGCAACTTGCCTCAACAGTTCCATTTGTCATCAAACACGGGTACTTAATGAACCTCCCTCGTAATTACGCAAGAAGTATTTTCAACTACCAAAAATGCTGTATTTCGACGAGTCATTACAACTTTCCTAACCAATAGACGTACTGCTTAATAAGCACTGCGATGAATAAGCAATTGCGCACGAAAACAGCTCTTCTACCTGTTTCTAATAGCATGGTAACGAAAGAAAAACAGAAAGTAAGGACAACTGTGGGAATTGAGAGGCTTAATCCAGCACCTTCGGATATAATGAGCGCTCCCTATAGCAAGTGATTTCTCAGCCATTGGGGGCACTCATTATACTGAGCTTCCACTGTATGTATATATTTCTTGACTTATGGCATCTGTTCTTGTTTTGGTGTTTATTTCTGTGCTCCCTGTGTGTAGAGTTCTAATGGGATCAATATGATCAGCAAAAGTTCTGGTGTCTAATGCATTAGTCCTCTCCCATATACCCGTACTGTATTTGGAAAGCATATTTGTCCTCCTGGGCCAGTGTTCATTTATATCGTACCATAACATTGTCCAGACATAAATGAGAATTACAGTTTTTATAGTAGATTAGTTATCAAGCCTAATGTTCATTTCTAGCATACCAGAACATTGTCCAGACGTATATGAGAATTACAGTTTTTATAGTAGATTAGTTATCAAACGTAAAAGTCCATTATGAAAAAAGCCCTATGCCTGGAAAGTTACAACAACATTGAATAATTGATTTAAAGGTAATGAATTGCACATATGTTAAACAAGTAAGGGAATGACCATTGGCTATAGAATCACATCAGTAGTTTCCGTAACCTTTCAAATCAGAGGTAGCTTGATTTATTGTTCATTTGTAGTGTGATGTATAAAAGTTATATGTAAAATGTACGACCAACTACTATACTATTGGATTTCTTTTTATTTCCATTATGAAGTTGCACATGAAAGACCTAAGGGTATGTAGTCAGTACAGTTTCTAAGCATCTAACAAAGCTGAATGTAATGTTTTCATGGTAATCATGCTAATTTACAGAAAATAACATTGAGGAAGCTATATCTTTCTTTGAATTCTTCTTCTGAAGAAGAAATTCATTGACTGAATAAAAGTGTGATAAGTTTCTTGACATGAATCTCATATCTTACTATTAACAATTTTATTTGAATTTGTAACACTTATGCATCTCCTAAGTGTTATAACCAGAAAAAATGGCACTGCAAGTTGCTGATTTAGCTTGTTTTGTGCAAATATTGTCGCTCATTCCATGAAATATAAAAATTAATTTTTACCTCAAATATAGCCATGTTATTCGTATTATTGCTTGAAGAGAGTCCTGCAATACAAGATACTAAAATATATTAATGTAATAGAAATCATATAGTTATGTGCTTACAGCTGTAATTCAGAAAGTAAAATCTTGTTATGTGGTTTAAATCATTGTTTGCCATTGATGGCATTTGTGAACTCTACAGTAGCACATGAAAATTAGTTTGTATTAAAAATGTATATTATATGCTAACTTTCCAGGAGGAGAGGGAACATGATTTCTACCCAGAGATACTTGAATGAGGGTGAAAACTACCCCATTTAATGTTTTTCGATGATGCTAAAATCTTTGTGTTCATCTCAAATTTGACTTTAAACTTCTTTAAGGGTGACCTGTGAGTTCTTTCCAAATGTCTAGGCTTAATTAGCTAAGAAAACTGAAATTTTTGTCATTTTCTTGCGTTAAAAAAATGTGCTTATTATTTTTAAAAGTGGACATTTTAGAGCTCAAAACAGTTTAAAAGTTCAGCATTTTAAAAGTCTTGGGAAAATTTATAATATTACAAAATTGAAATACCTAGTTTTACTGGGACTTCCTATCAAGTTGAAATTCAATGTAATTTGCACCATGTCTCCAGCACAAACCATTTATGAGTTAGAGGGAGGGGAATGAACTGATGGATGGGAATTGTGCTATGATATTCAAGCAGCATAACAATTAGTAATATATTTCCTGAAAATTATGTGGGTTGCCAAATAAATGGCATTTTATTTCAACACATCCTCAAGGTAACCTATCAGGTAGCAGTTAGGGCAAATATCTACAGGGCTAGGATTCAAATCTAGGAGACACCTCCCTCAGTAATTTCTAATCACGATGAGAGATCAGCACTCCGTACTTTGATGTGTGAATTTCATGCTCTCTTTGGTTTAGTTCTTCCTAGGCTCTTCTTCTCAGATAAAATTGATCTTTAGGTTTAAATATATAATTTTTTTTAAATTTGTTTTAGTTATTTTTACATATTGCTTTCTTCAATTCCAGCATTGTATGGAGAGCAGTTGATACTCCTTCAGTATCTTCCACACATGTGGGAGCTCGCAGCTCTTTGTCGACGCAAACTGACTCCAACCTTGGAAGCTGGTCTAGTTGGGTGTCTTGCCCTTCTTATACATATAGTGCCATTTCTTTCTGATGCAACATTAATGGACCAACTCCAGGTAAGTCGTAGGCCCTGCGATTCATATGTTGGGGTTTTTTCATGTTGTTTATGTAATGAAGAAGCATGAATGTTGTATGGTATGCACTAATTGTTGGATTTTGATATCATAGTTTTATAAAACATTTCATTTGAAACCAAGCAGAGTATTTTTTGGAGAAAAGCTACATTTTTATTTTATTAGTTATGGCTATAACCTTGTTCAACTCTGATAATGGTGTTCCTTCTTGCTTAGATGATTTGTAGTAGATCTCCAAGGTGTATAGAAAGCCATTATGTGACTATCCTGTAACAGCTCTTACTAAAGTATTTCTAATCAACCTATGTGAAACTGTGCTGTGATTCAAGAAAAAAATAATTTTTGAATTAAAACCATGTAACTTCATTGTGTGGTATTAGTTTCACTACTTGTGAAGATTTCACAAGAGTGTGATGGATAGGAACTCAGCATCATATGTAAAAGGCTTGGCTAATGTGAGGGGATCGGGTTGGTGTGGTGGCTAGAGTACTGGTCTCCCATCCCGAGGGCCCGGGTTCGATTCCCGGCAGTGGCGGATTTTTCAGTGGAAAACCGGTCCCCACTTGAGTGCCTAGTGGAGGGCATTTCAAGTACAGTACTCCGTCCGTCGGATGGGACGTTAAGCCGTGGTCCCCTTGGCGCCTTTCGTTAAGAGTAGGCTAATGCCGACGCCGGGTTTCTCTCCACCCTTCCTCCGTTCCCTAAGAATTCCTACCATTTCCCAATTACCCACCTATCCTATATGGCGCAAATGACCTCAGCTGTCGGTCGCCTCCCCCAAATAACCAACCAATTGGCTAATGTGAGGAAATAATTGTCGTCTTGAGATGATAGGGAAAAAGTGATGCTCTTCACCACCTCCCTCTTCCCTGGTGCATTATGTAATCTAAAGTTGAAGGTAGAAAAGGGGACTTTGCTTATACTAATTTCTTAAAGAAGCATCAATTTTCTTCAGTAATGTCTGAAAGAAAATAAAATGAAATTTTCTGTAATTTCTAAATTTAATACACTGTTGATGATGCACATAGCTTATTTCAGTCTTAATCTGATATCATTGTATCAAAGGTGTTAACACTCAAAAGAGGTCTCTTATTAATATAAATACATGTATTTTCTTGCAGGATAATATTCTTTCCCAGGTTTTGCTGCCATGCATTCGGCTTGTGTCCTCTGCGCGAGCACCTTTTCCATCTGGTGCTCTTGCTCGAGCAGCACTCACAGCTAAGGTGCTCGATGCTCTGCATCTTTTATCTCTGCGAGTCGGAGTTGAAATGACCCGAAGGCATCTTTCTGGTGCACTCCGCAGATTTTTTCTAGCATTTGACAAAGCTCATGGATTCAGCAGGGACAGGAGTGGGAAGCAATGTGGTGTTGAAGGTACTTCTGTGGGAACAATATCAGATGGTACACCTAGTTCATTGGGAGCAAGATTTGAGTCACTTAAGGATAGCCCATCATTGTAAGTACCTCTTCGACCATGATCCAAAAGTGAGGCCTCTTTTTAAATTTGTACAGTAGAAACTCGAAATCATAATATTTTGATTTTACAAAGCAAAATCATCAGTCCTGACCAAAAGGGTATCTAAATACATGTAAGAGTACGCGATATTATGAAATAATGAAGTTTTGAAATTATGAACCTCGTATCACAGTCCTGATGTGAAAAATGTACTCCTTTATACGAATAATGATGGGCCATAGCAACGTTTTTCGGACACATAGGAGTATTCCTAGTACAGAAATCGTTTATTGAGCGTGTGCACCCAAAATATTTTTGACACATCTGAAGAGATGCTATGGTATTTGAGGGGTAATTTCAGTCATGCATATCACACAAGGAAGCTTTTTTCTCCATACACATGTTAGACTGATTATCCAACCTCTCCATGTTATGCATCTTTAACTAGGATTCACTCCTTTTTCGCTGACCGTGGAGTGATTGAGTGATTCTCAATCACTCCATGGTCTAATTATTCCTGCTAACAATAGTTATCATCGAAAGAATCAGTTTTCATTTACTGTCCTGACTGAGCGTTTTGATGTAGTGATCATGGAAGGATATCCTCTTCGTAAGTAAGCATTGCCTTTGCCCTTCCCTTCTTCTGTCGCCAACAGCCAAGAAATTCAGAGAAAATAGAAAGTTTGCTTAGTTCATACGATCTCTTAGTTCGCCCCACATTCATTCTAAATGACGTTTTGTTCTGGGGGCATGCATAATCAACGATAAAAAAATTCACTTGTCCATATGTATTTATATTCTATAATAGTGTACCTTTCTTGCCTTTTGCCCCCGCCCAGTGATCAAAAAAATATCCTTAAAGAGAGCTTCTCAGCTGCATTCCAGCGGAGTGATAAAGAATCTGATAAGGGTTTTGTTGCCAAATCCTAGTTAAAGATAAATAACATTAGATGATAAGTAGAACCATCCTATGAAAGCCTTCATTCACGCCGTTGGGGAGGGAGTGGAAAGCCTCTTCTAAATCCTAGTACAATTGGAGGCACTTTCATTTCTCCCTTGCATTATCCAACGATACACTCTGGAGGGGGTGGGAGTTAGTTGGAATCCAGCCAGGATAAGGCCCCTTCTTCAGCCTCCTCCCATTCACTCAGTGCGTGCAGTGTCCCCCGCTGACTCAGCAGGCCTCACAAGCCCACTTTTGGCCTCTTGAAGTGCCCCTTTGCACGGAGTCCCTGCATGGAGTCTAAGGCGTTCAAATATTGTTTTGTGGGCATATCTTGATTCATGAAAGAAGATCCCACTCACCAGTGTCTTGTCCTCCCTCTCCACAGGCATAGCCTGTTGAGGTATGGCAGGAGGAATATAAGATGTGACGACGCGGCATAAGGATATTATTCTTTCGATGTTTATTTCCCGCGCACATCCCTTGGCCACGAATCCCAGCTGGATCAACCTCCCAAGTGACATAAGATAGTCCAAGACCATGGGTCTTGTAACTGTTTTTGTGAAGGTGAATGGAGCTCTCCCCTTGGTGAGGGGTAAAGGAGGGTAAGACTTTCGACTTCGTCTTTGTGCGTGGCTGAAACTGTAGCTCCAATGCTCATACGTAAATCCCTTTGCTTGATCGGAAGCTGTTTCTTTACGGCAGTGAGGCATGGAGGATGAGAGCAGCGGAGAAGAAAAGGGTGGAAGCATTTGAAATGTGGTGCTACAGAAGAATGCTGAAGATTTAATGGATCGACCGAGTAAGTAACGAGGAAGTCCTAAGAAGAGTAGGAGAAAAGAGAAGTCTGCTGAAAACTCTAAAAAGAAGAAGGGACAACTTAATCGGCCATATCTTGAGACACGATGGCCTGATGAAGACTATCATCAAGGGAAAAGTGAACGGGATAATTGGAAAAGGCAGGCCTTGTATGAGATACATGGAACAGGTTGTGAAGGAAGTAAAAGAGAAGAATTACGTCACAATGAAAAAGTTGGCTGATAGAAAAATCGAGTGGAGAGCTGCGTCAAACCAATCCTAGGGTTGTTGACCAGTGATGATGATAATCGGAAGCAGAGGAAGAATGACACGCAAAAATATTCCACAGTTTTCAGCAATATTGAAACTTTAAATGATGCCTGCAGTTTAGTGGATGAAGAGAAGGTGACCTTATTTGAATAGAGCCACACTGAAGCTTTTGCAGAGCATAGTGAGAAATGTAAATTATTGATTTATAATGATACCATCATTAGTAGCTGAAGAAGTATACAGGAAATTATCATGCCTTCACCGTGGAAGTGTGTGGCTTGTACAGTCTACTTTTGAAAAGATGTAAACATTAAGCTGAACTCCTTTTTAAGATCTTCATTTAGAACCATCATCTCGGAAGTAACAATGCAAAGGTAAGCTTTGTCCAGGGGAGAATTACGGTTGTCATTTTGTGAAATTAACAGGCATATCATTATTTGTACAAAATACATGATTGACATAGCTTCCGTGGGAGAATATTTTCACTGTTTTAGCTTAATTTAGGTCTAATCTATTATGCCTGACGCAGGGCATATGATTTTCTTCTAGCAGAAATTTATTCCTCTAAATTCTATATCCGGAGCAGCATCCAATTGCAAATGATTGCACAATTTGCCCACTTCCATAGTGCACGCACACATCAATAGTACCTTAAAAATACAAATACGCTCATGCTTACGTTACGAGTTTTTCAGTAGTGATTAAAATAATATAGAAAAATGCACTAATGGAGCTTCGTAAGCCTATCCTAAACTGCTCAAAAATTTTAGTAAGACACTTAATTGCCTAATCTCTGATTCATCGGAAAAACGGAACAAGTTAGTTGTGTTTAACTTTATGAACCCTGTTGGCATGAATACACATTTAAAGATATATTCATGAATTTCATAAATAATGCAAGTACGTTGTGGGAGTGCATATATTTCAGAAAAAAATAGCTTCATCGCGATGTTGATAAAGAATACTCGTTCATACAATATATATAACAATACAATACATGATGAAGTTTCAATTTTTCCAGTCCTGTTGACCTTGTAATTTCGAGTTTCTACTGTAGTTGCAAATAGATATGTTAATTTGAGCTAGTTTGAAGTAAGTAAATATTTCTTCTTTTTTTAACCAAATTTTTATAATGGCTACTTTTCAAGCCTCATAAGCTCTGTAAGCCCTAAGATGTGGATAAATATTGCCTTGATTTGGGAGTTCATCTGCACTACTATCCAAAAAATAACATTACATATTGCAAAAATGTTTGTGAATAATGATGTGTAATCATAAGGTAATGTGTAATTTATTTCAGATCACATTATATGGGTAGCATTATAATTTTAGTACACTATATAATGTGAAAGCATTCAGTATTTTAGCATAAACTTGGGAGTATCACAATGCACTGAAGCATCAACTTCAGTCATTCACTATCCATGCAACATTAGAATCTCTCGCTTAGAAACATTAGAATTAGGTTTCTCGCATTCAATCTTGTTGCATTGTAAATTAGCTCAGAAGGCTGCACTGGGTATTTAACCAAGGAACCTTTTAATTATGTAGATTTTTTCAATATTTTTTCTTATGCGTATTTCATAGTTCATACTTTTGCTTATTAATCCTTAAATGTTACTTGGTTGTATAAAGCTTGAGTTACTGAGGGTTAAATTGCTGTTAGCAGTTCATGTAGCGATGTGACTGGGATCCCAACCAAGTGAAGGCCACTTTCCACCATGAAATTGCAGTCTTTGGGATTGATTTATCATAAAAAGATGAATTCACAGTGGAATTGGAGCAATGGAGTGAAATGGAAATCATATGGATTGTCCCAAGCAAATCGGAAACTTTCTATATGTTAGCAAGCTCAGGATCGGGTCAATGAGCTGATTAGGTTTCAGAGATAGTAAATAGTCCACCATGTACCCATGTTTTTCATGTCCCAGCATTGCCAGCTGAAGCTTACTGTTTATAGTGTTAGTCATTTTTTTTGTTGATGGTTTGGTACATTGGTAGGTTGGACAGTTTTTGGTAAAGTTTCACGTCAATCCTTAACATTTAAAATTCCATAGTGGTAGATGGCTGAAAGGATATTTCCTTCTCAAGGAGGGAAGTCTTCACAAGCCAGTCATTTGCCTTCATTCTTTAAAATGGTGACCTTGAGCCTGAATTGTAGGGTTTTATTAATGTTAATAGTGATTATCAATCATTTTGGCAGGTCATTGGAGGATAACAGCTTTTTGGAAATATGTCGTGACGGTACAACAACAGAGTGGGCTGTTCGTGGTGCTCACATACAGCATATGCGCTGCAAAGCAGAAAATGATTCGACAGATTCAGCATCACCACCTGTGCTTGGAACAACCCCTGATGGTGTTTCATCCTTCAAGCCAATGTCAGAATTGAGAAGCCAGGTTGTACTAAATCATCTGTGAATATGGTTTACTACTTCTATAATTGTGCTTATTTTTTCAGGAGAAAATTGGTTTATGTTTATTGTACACTTGCTAAACTTTGTCGCACGCTCGTGTCCGGGTGTGTGTTCCCAACACACTCCGGCCTGTGCGACTTCGTTTTCATCCGTGGCGGATAAGGCAGATGGGCTCTCGAGGGAAAAGAAATCAACAATGGTTATAAAAGAGAGCCTTATTTATTCACTCCAACTAGGAGCTTCTTTTACATTTGGAACTGTTTGGGTGACCCCTGAAAGGGGTCTAAAAAAAATCAGGCCCGCTAGGGCGGACGGAGCCACGGTGTGGCTACTGCTGCTTGGCCGGGAGGGGGGGGGGTCTCTGGCGGTGATGGCCATCTCTGGAATCCATGCCGGCCTCTCCGAGGATCCAACCAGGATTCGGGGCTGCAGCCGGCGGCGGCTGGGCAAGGGGTCTCCGGCAGCTGTCCTTAGGAGGCGAGTCGCACCGAGGCTTTTCGCGCTGCGACAGACTGGGCCCAGAAGGACGTTGAGAGATGGGTTGCACCGAGGCTGTTCATGCTGTGATGAACTTCCACCTCCGCACTCTCTGATTTTAGTGGCTCAGGGTGGCCCCTTATATATGCACCCTGGCTGCCTCGCGAGCCAATGGGCACGCTCCTCAGGAGCCAGGGTAGGAAAAAAGAGAAAGTTCTCCTTGCTAGCCTGGGCGGGGAGGGGAATGTGTGGGTGGGGGTAGCGACGCACAGGGAAAACCCGAGCGATCACATGACCGCTGGCCGCGAAAAACTCCTCGTTCGAATTTTTGGCCGTTGGCCAGGGCACGTCAACTTGTCACATATATGCAGATAATAAAAAATATCATTTGAGATATAATATAGATGCATGATGGAAATGCGACTAAATAACTGCAAATTGTGGTAGTATGCTGCCTTTTTTATTATTATTTGTTTTTATTTTATCGGCTTTATGTCCAATCCATCTTCCTTTTGAAAGGAAAATCATTATTTGTATTAAACATTGCATATTTATGGAAAAACTTATTTTGAAAGTATGGGGTTATTTTTGCTACTTGTCTGGTATTTTCTTCCATCTATTCATCCTTAGTGTAGCTGATTCTCTGATGTTTAAGATTTAGACTTTGATAAAATCTTTTAAAAACCTAAAGTATTTCACTTGGGATTCACTGTATTTAATTATACTGTGGCCACAAAAATGATGTTAATTGATTATTCATCTTTCTTTAAGGCCCTTGAAGAGCTTAAATGTGTATTCTCTGAAGAATTTGCCCACTTGGCTTACATTCCATTCTTCAGGTTCCTCGGAGAGAATGTTATGGAGCAAGCTTTGCAAAATGAGCAGCTTATTCGTGACTTATGCTTCACCTATGAGCAAGAAATGCACCATTTCCAGCCAGAAGGGGGTACGGTATCCATTTCAATTTTTCATGTAATAATTAGGGATGGATCGGTTCCATTTTTTTTCGGTTCCGGTTCGGTTCTTAACTTCGGTTCTCGGTTCCGGTTCTTAATTTACCACTTACTTTGAATTGCTCAATGCTAAGATAAGGTAATCAATAATCATTTTAAGAGACTGAATTAGAATAATTCACGACTTTGAAGCATCTAAGTACACTATTTCACCAGGTTTTAATGTGAAGCCTCCACTTTCGGAGTGTGAGTAGGTTTCAAACTGGTTTTCACGCCAATTATTTTGGTACCGATTATTTTTTGCCTCGGTTCCGGTTCCAGTTCTAAGCTCAATAACCGGTGGAACCGAGAACCGAACCGACCCATCCCTAGTAATAATGATTGCATTAACACTAGGAGGACGGGAGTTTTGCTCTACCTAGAAGGACGGCAAGGGGTCATTTGATCCCAACTTCATTTCACCAAATCATAAGCTTGTGCCTTCCCATATGTTCTCTACTAATGCAATGAAGCATTTAGTAATATCTTCTGATTGCTATGTATAAATAATTATCATATTGTAAATCCTAGACTAATTTATAGTCAGTGGCCACAAGTTTCAAATTTATAGGCATTGTAATCACGCCATTTAATTTTTTTTAGGGATGTGTCGATTCTCGAAACCACCGATTCTTGAGGATTGGTAATGGTATCGAGAATCGATCACCTAAAGTTGATACCGATACCGTTGATACTAGGGATGGTCAGATTGGATCCGTAGGGTACAAGGATCCGTGGATCTATCATTTTACTTGGAGCCAGATTCAGATCCAAAGAAAAAGTAAAATTGGATCCGGATCGTAGACTATATTTTCGTGGCTCAACGATCGGAGCATCGCCCTGCGGTACTACGCGGTAGATATTGAAAAGGAGTTTGTGTGATTCAGATAACGAAATTAGAGGAAAATTTTCTCATGCAACTAAAACCAAAATAAAGAAATATGACTTTTTTACCCATTACCCCAGAATCGTGAGAAAAAAAATACGTAGAATGTCACGTGGGTAGCCTACATTCGCCGGGATCAAGCACACCTCGAGAGCTAGTGTACTAAAGGAAGTTCGATCCCTATCTCAGTTAAATATTTTCTTTCAGTTATTGCATCGAAAATTTTATCATTCAATTAAAAACCCTTGCATCTGATTACTCACTTTTTTATACTTTTATTGTTTAAATTAGATTTACGAATGTTTCACTAAAAAATTAGGGATGGTTTGGTTGGATCCAAAGATCCATGGATCTTTCATTTCATTTGCTACTAAGATCATATCCGAATATTATAATATTGTTTACGGATCGGAAATTTTTAAATTTTGCGGCTTAATGAATGATGCACCCCGTGAATGGAATGTAGGTACGGTAGATATTAACAAGGAGAGGATTTGTAACTCGGGTCACGAAATGTGATGAAAATTTTTCCATGCTACTAGAGCAAAATAAAGAAATACATGTCTTGGCTTTTTTTTCCCCTCCACATGCCCAGATGTGTGGGAAAAAATAAACAGAATGTCACTCGGGTCGCCTACATTCACCAGACTCGCATGAACCGATGATAATGAAGTTTTAAAAAATGTGAGCTAGTGTTCTGCCGTTCGTGCGTTCGATCCTCAACACTGCCTAGTAATATCATCATGCTGTATTGCTAGAGTAAGGCAGCAGGCAGTGAAAAAAGTAGATTATCAGAAATTTCGTGTCAATATATAAGTCAACAAGGTAAATAAAAATAATAAAATTTGGCGTTAGTGAAAGTGATTGGAAAAATATTTTATTACAGAATTAAAACTGTGGAAACAGTACGTTAACTTTAAATGTATGTTTAAGTGATGCATTTGTAAATCTAGTTTAAGCCATAAACTCAGAAAAAAGTCAGTATTTGCATACAAGGGTTGGAAATTAAGGAAGATAAAATTTTTGATTCAATGGCTGAAAGAAAACTTTAAACATCGATAAGAGTCAAACTTAATTACCTGCAGTACACTACCCACTCTAATATTGTCGGCTTACCCCAGTTCAGAGAATGCAGGCTCCCAATATGTCATTCTACCCTTTTTTTTGCGAATAATGGATAAAAAATCCAAGACCTATTTCTTTTTCTACTTCTTGTAGCATGAAAAAAGGCTCATCTCATTTCAAGATCCGAGTTACACAACCTCTCCTTATGAGTATAAAACTGACAAATTCCGTTTTAAGAGTTATTATTAATAAGACATTGTAAAATTACTAGTTTAGCAGCTTGGAATATTCTATAATAATATTTTCATCTTAAAAATGGAGTCACCAGATATTCTTAAAATGGAATATCCTGACTGCATAAAACTTTTTTTTTTGTGTTTCTAAAAAAGAATTTGAAAGCATTCAAGGATTTGATTTACAACAGCAACCCAAGTTGATATAAACCGATTGTGCACTGAATTAATTTTAGTTTTTTGACTTTATTTATTATTTAATGTTCTATATTATATTATTCTTGGATTGTGACACGCTTGGAAGTCTTTTTTGTATAATTACATAAATACCTTTTCGGTTAGAGGGTGATACAAAATGGCATCACTAAGATCTTATATTTTGGAAAATAATTAAAATATTAATGAAAATAAACTTATAATGTTTCTTTTAACTACACTTTAAAGAATAATTGAACACATTTAAAACATGTATTGTTTGATGAGTATGTGATAAGGAAAGTGAACTTGATATTAGAAGTAATAACATATAGCTATATAGCTATTGCATCCGTAAATCTTGATCCAGGAAAATATTATCCACACAGATGATGGGAAGTTGATTTTTTATACTGTAAATTTACTTTTTTTTGGAAATACAAATGTTGCTGTTTTTTATATGTAGATTAAGAATGCTAAAAAAAAAAAACATGAGAGTTTCTCGTAAAATATGAGAAGCATATTTAGCACAGCAAGAAAAATTTGTTACCAGAAACGAAAGGGCCTTGAACCAGAGAGGCTAAAAATATTGGTATTTTGAACAAAAGGCTTAAGGCAAAAGGCTTAAGATTTCATGGAACATTTAATAATAATGTATAGGAAAACTAGGTAAGGCTTAAGGGTTTGTGTCATGACCTTTTATTCTTATTTCTTAATGTTGAAAGTTTGAATTATAATATGGGTTAGTGTTTTTATTACTCCTATAACTGATTATTAATCATATTAAACTTTAACTTATGACATGCCAGTCATATTACATATTTTGAATCTCTTATGACATTTTTTACCTGATACCAAACATTTTTGTTATTAAACATGGCATTTGTAATTAAATATGCTCATGTAAAAAATATAAAACTCTTGTGTTATTTTCATAATGTCCTCATAGCGGAAGATCAGAAGTTTTTCCCAAAGTAAATAGTATATTCAAATTTTTGTTTCGTAAAATTGTATTTTTAGATTTCATGGAACATTTAATAATAATGTATAGGAAAACTAGGTAAAAAAACTTATATACATATGCATAGGTTTGATGGTATAGGTATCGAGAATTTCCAGTATCCATATTGAGAATCGATAAAATTTGGTATAGTCTCATCTCTAATTTTTTTATAGTTAATAAAAGTTTTACTTACAAATTGTATAAAAACATTATAATAGTTTAGTGTTCATTTATACAAAAATACGCAGAATATTAGTTTTTAGTAAATTTTAGACACATGGTTCTCTCTATGGCATGCAGCCCACAAAAAGTATTTTATTTTTTCGTCGACACCAAACATGGGAATCTATGTTATGTACAGTTTGGAGAATTTGGCAACTTTTTCTCCTTTGTGCTCTTAGCAAAGTGAAAGTAGTATCTAATAATGTTTTCCTTGTTTATTTCGGGCTTGATAGTGAAGGCTGCGTTTGAAAAGAGATGCCCAATATCTTTTTGACTAATTTTTTTATGATATTCTTACCACCCAGTTTAGAATGTTTTAATTTCCTGTAGATTACAGATATTTATGGCGGCCAGATCCTTTTTTTTTAAAAATACATAAATGGGCAACTTCTTTGTAGTTGATCAGATGGAATATTTCCGAAACTTATGACACTTCCCATGCTCCACAATATATTTTACAGCACCATCACTCACGAACAAGCAGAACACACTCTATATCACCGGCTCTTGAATATTCCTTTTGGCATATAGTATAGGATATGGTACTAAATGGTACAAACCATGTACAAACTACTGAGGGTGCATCTCATTCATGTGGCCATGGGGAGACGAACACCTGGGAAATAGAGTGAGGGTGAGTGCGTATGCAATCCAGGTAGGAACAGTCATTTGAAAAAGGGGATATGATGTCAATGGTTCATAATATTTCGTATAAGTGCTCAAATCCCTCTAAACCATTCCTTGATAAAGATACAAATCCATGGGAGTGCATGTGATTTCAGAGGTACGATAAAAATACAGTAAAACCCCTTATTTACACCTTTCTAGGGACTACTAGAAAAAAGTGTAAATTGTGGGAAAGTGCAAAAAGCGGGAAAAGGACAATTTTCAGTTTCACATTTGTACTTTAACATTAAAAGTAAATATATAAATTAGGAACACCGATAAACTGAATTATAGCAACATTATTAATTATTTCTTAAAGTATTGAACTGTCCTGATTTATTTTTGTACGATAAATTTCTACCAATGTTTCAACCAACCTTTGGAGGGTGTCAAATCCATAATTCCCAAACTTATATGGTATGCAATGCCTTTTCTGTTATGTCGAAGCCATTTGCGGCAATATTAGACAATCTAGAACGTAGAAACCACTTTTTAAGTTGTTATTCCTTCATACCATGATTTCTTGACATTTTCTCATTTTCGACAGGTGTCTACATGAGCTAGCATATTTTTGAATCACATTGCGAATTTTCATGATTGCATCCATTGTAGAGACCGGTAATCTTAGATACTTCACTATATCACTGCGAGTTGCATTATGAGAATCCACAATTTTTATTTATGCCAAAATGAAAAATATTCTAGTTGCTGTGAAGATTTCCTCAGTGTATAGAAGATGACTCAAGGGTTTCAGGTTTTTTTTTCACGTTGGTTCATCTCACTGCACGGCTGCTTTGCCGGCATTCCAGGTGGCATCTTCAGGTCCGAAGTATAGGAAATATATAGTACAAAGATATGGGGTATATATAGAACAAGAATATAGGAAATTTGATGGGTCGCGATCTTCGGACGTGAAGATGGCATCTAGATGGCCGTCGAAACTGTCATCCAGAGGGATGAACCAACACGGAAGAAACCCGAAAACTCTCTAGTATTCTTGAAATATTGTAATTTGCATCCATTTACTATTTCCAAGTAAAATAAAATTTACTTTCCGGAGTAATTAAGGATAACATGAACAACACTTGAGAATACTGAGCTACCTTGCTGGTCGGCCAGTGCAAGCAGTTATCCAATGGCAAAAAAATTCTCGACAAAATAATTTTATACATTTAATGCTGTTTTAATGCGATTAAACTAGTTTCAATAAGTTTTGTTTGGTAGTAATATGTAGTAAAACTGGTGAATTAATGCAGCGTGATGGTCGGACGAATGATCCTGTGTTATCGTTCACCAGTTCAGTTCATGTATTTTTAACATTTCATAATGTCTGGTTAAAAATTAATTTTCATTCTTCACAGTATGAACTTCGGTACAGCTTAAATATACTCCCGCAAGTGTTCCTAAATTATAAAATGCATCCTCAATGCATTAATTTCAAAGTAGGAATCTTTTCCAATCTAAAGGATAGCGAGTATCTATCGCAATCGCTGAAACAAACGCAAGTATTTTTTCATCTTTCCGTCACTTGTGGTGCTGTGTTCTGCCCCGATATGCCACTAAGTTCAAATTCTTCTGTAAAACGGATTACATTTCTGCTATTTCTCTTGTTTTTGAAGTGAATATGCATGAAACGAGGTAAAACAGTGTTTTATATAGACTGGTATGTATGGCTAAATGTCATAAAAGGAAATTTTGTTTTTTCAATCTATCGCATTCTTTGCAAGCAGCGCATCTAACGCAAACTACCTAGCTAACGCAAACAGCGGGTAAATGGAAAAGTCACGGTGTAAATACAGGGTTCTGCATCCATTGGAGTTATAGGAAATGGGATGGGACCCGATAAAAACGTTGCAAATTGCAGGAAAACATAAATTCCAATAACGTAAATATGAGGTTTTACTGTATAAGATTTGCATTATAATAAAATTACGTACATAAAAATACCATCAGAATGTGAAATTCATACAGGGGGACATATACTTTCCCTTGCTGCTTGTGGTTTCCCAAAAAGATGTAGTACAGTTGAGCACCCTTAATCTGGGAACCCCTAATCCGAGGGCACCCATAATCCAGCAATTTTGCCATGACCAACTACCTGGTACTTAGTGGAAAATGCCGAAACATTTTTAACCGGAACATTGCTTCATAACCTGCCGAGATATTATTCTTATATTAATACCGAGATACCATTCTCAACGTTAATTTTCCCATTTTGAGAATCAGAATAATTTAAACATTAATTTCTGGTACTTCGTGTACACTAGAATTTTCTGGAACTTGAAGTAAACATATAAATTTGAAGACATTGCCGAGACGTACTACGACTAATTTACAGATTGGCCACTTTCAATGGTGCGCGCGTTTTTGATTGACCACTAGACGTAATTTGATAAAAATTATTTGTTATCTGCTTATGTTTCACCCAAAACATGTCTCATCCATACAGTTGTGTCAACGGCACAAAACATTAACCATCACAGAAAAAGTGCAAGTTGTGAAAAAGCTTAATGCCATTGCATCAGTAAAGTGTTTGACTGAAACATACTATGTGGGATCTTCAACAATATAGCACATTAAGAAGCTGAAAGAGAAAAATCATCAAAATTTTACTGTTAAAGTGTCACGAAGAAGTAGATAACAGAGAGAAAAACTATGAAAGAAGATTTAAGTGCTGCTTGGTTTCGATTGCGTCGAAGTGAAGGGCTTAGTTATTATTTCTGGCCAAATGCTAATGGAGCAGGATAAACTATTTCAGAAATATGCGTGATCAATCCAAAAGATGTGATTCGGGAAATTTCACGTGCAGGCAATAGCATTTCACCGTCCGTTCTAAAACACACGTGGTTTAAATTGTGGCCTGCTAAAATTAAATTTCATGTTTCTGAGGATAAAAATACAATGATGGAGTTTGCAAACATCATCCATAACCCTGAATTAAAGGAAATGGAATTGGTAAATTTAGACGAAAGGATAGTTAGCGGCCACGATATTCTCACCACACAACATATCATAGATGGAACATGAAATCATTGAAATGGTCATTAATAACAATAAATCCCCGTAGGGATGAAGATGATCACCCTGAAATTGTTGAAGGAAGACTACTATTGATGATGGTCTTTAAGAATAATCCAGTCTGGTCGCCCGCGGCAATTTAGTGATGGGCGGCCGTACACATGACACCCACGTGTTGACATCGCGCTGAATCAGCTGATAACAAATCGAGTGCAGTAGGAAATTATGTTATGCAAAGGACAACATAAGAAATATCAAATGTTATACCCTTTTCCAGTAACAATATGAAACTTTTACATGTTCAGCAATATGCACAATACTTAGATTCCGTTATTTTCACTCGCTGCGCAACTTCGATAATTTTAAATAATAACTTTGTGTATTAAGAAATCATTTCTTTCTGATTATTCTCAGTAACTCTTTTTAAAATAATGTTCAGTTAATGGCGAACGAATATATTTTGTTATGAATAATTGACACCTTTTAATGAAAACATCCCAGATGTCAGAAATAGACCAGTTGCCATGCATGACCCATAGTCTGGCAAAATCCCTACCCTGGTGAAAATATCCTGGGCAGGAAGTGTGCAATACCGTGCAGGAAGCGTGCAATACCCTGCAGGAAGCGTGCAATACCGTGCAGGAAGCGTGCAATACCGTGTAGGAAGCGTGCAATACTGTGCAGGAAGCGTGCGCACGCTTCATGCACGATAACTGCACATTACATGCACACTTCCTGCACGTTCAAATGTCCAAATTCACGCTTCCCGCACACTTCCTGCATATTCAAATGTCCGAATTCACGCTTCCCGCACACTTCCTGCACACTTCCCTCACATTCCCTGCACGCTTCCTGCACAGGATATTTTCACCAGGGTAATCCAGCATCACTTCGGTCCCGACTGTGCTGGATGCTCAACTGTACTGAGAAAATCATTCAGCTGGTATTTTACTGTGGGTGTTCAGAGGCATCACCCGGAATCGAACTGACAATGAGTACCCTTTGGTTCATAAGTCAAACAATATACCCACTAGGCCACCAAGCTGCTAAATTAAATAGTGTGTATAAAAAATTGTGAGACTAAAAGTGAAAAGAATATGAAGATTAAGTGCAAAATCCACTTAGGGGTCAACTGACCCTCAGCCGTCCTTCTAGGTATAACCTCTTGTAAAAAATAGAGAAAAAATGTTAAAGTAATTATAATGTTGTTTCATCAAATTTCAGACTAAAATGAGAAAAGTAAAAAAGTTTCCAATGGATTAAAAACATTTTACATAGAAAAAAATTTAGTTGAATTCCAAAAATTGGTCAAATGATCCCTCCCGTCCTTCTAGCATTAAAGAATATCAGTCAGTGAAGGGTTTACTACATATGTTGAATGCTATTTTAATGGAATTCAATTTCTATGAAATTTGGAATTAATTTTATTTGAATGAACTCTTTTGCCCAAAAAAGCTTCCTGAATTATAAATTCACAATTTTGTCCGATAATTTATATAAAAATATATTGGAGTTCATACTTGACATGTAAATTGTGACTCTTGGCTTACTTATAAATTGATTGGTATGTAATCATAGTACCATAATTTGGGATGACTTCAATCGTGCTCTCACTGATCCTCAAATCAGAAATTTTGTAGTACAATGTCTCAAACTCTATGAAGTGGCTACTTATTCCCGCTCTTCATTACAATGTTGGGACATATCATCAGGAGAACCACCTTTCCTCTTGTGGTGCATACCTTACAATCATATGTAGAAACACAGCTGAGAATCATGAATTATAGAGAAAAGTCAAGAAAACCTCACCTTCTATTATCTCTGCCAGAGTTAGGTAAGAAAAGATGGTTGTATAATGTTGTTAGTTTGTTCCTGACCCAAATGGCAAAAAATATTGAGAGGGTTAACAAGAAACCAGGATATAGCTTTCTAGGAGAAAAAATGCAATATTGTAGGGTGACTTTGGCCATGACTCCCCAGAAAGAATCTAACTGATCTTGGATAAATGCCTTTGCCTTAATTATTCAAGATGTTCGGCTAAGGAATGTTCCCAGAAAAAAATGATGATGGAAAACTCCCTGCAGCAGCAGGAAAAGAGTATTAGTACACAAAACTTTGGAGCAGATGTCAATGAAGGAAGTTGGGGTGCGGCAGTAAATGTAACAGACAGATGAAAATCTTGAGTTGCCTTGAGCATTTAGGACAGGAGCAACAAAGTGGGGAGGACAGAGCCATGAGTGTTATTGTTGCAATACTTAATTGGTTCTTACTTCTCAACTAAATACTTGTGAAGCAGAGAGTTAGAAAAGGAATATATTACATCTTTCTTTGTAACCAACGTATATTAAGACGCTAATACTGAGTTACACTTGGATACAGATATAACATAAATAACCAAGTAAAATACAAAGCGACACCAATAACAGCTGCATTTTTCAAACAAAAGAAGGTAATAATCCAAATAGCCAACTTATACGATATCAATATGAATGCAATGACAAGAAAATCACACACTCCAACAGTTATCGCCTTGTTTTAGCACTGTTTGTGAAAAATAAGAATGGATGCTTATGTATGTGAGTAAAGTATTCTCCATGGCAGAAAGTTATTTGGTTGTTGTTTCTTTTATAATAAAATATGTAATAGTAAAAACTATCATTTTGCCTCCATGAAAATAGAATACAAAAGGATTATCAATGAATCGGGCTACTCATAGCTTGAAATCACACTTAAATGAAAAGGACAGTTTGATTTTTCTTAAACGCAGTCAGAGCTTGTTGAGTGAAACCATGTTTTCTTTTACTTCTGAGAATTTGGAAATAAATGGCAAAAAAAATGGCAGTATTCATTTTCAATGTACCACAGTGCATACAAAAGAAAAATGCTCATTAATTATTTTTCTCATTGAAGATTGAGAGTTGGCATTAAAGATGGTGACGGTGGAGGCTGATTATGATGACAGGTCTTGAAGTTTAATGTATTGCAGTATTTGTCATCCATGGATAGTCTCGAGAAATAGGGAAGGGTTGTGGAGCACTAAAGTGGGATAGGAAAGTAATGGGAAAAATATGTGGTGCATTTCAGTGATCTTGCTCTCTTCATTGATCTATGTTTTATGGTGATGTTATTTGGAATTTCATGCATGTGCTTGGGACAGAGATAGTATGGGGAGGGGAAAATCCCAAAAAAATATTTTCCATTGTCTTGGTTGAGATTTTACATTTTGACGTTGTGAAGTCTTGGTTGATCATATGTGTATCCTACCAAAATAACTTGGATACCCTGACATATGCTCTGAAGTAATGTTTGGTCTTCCTTGTTCACTTCATGCAATTCAAGAAACAGCTGATCACATGTATTTGTCAGACTACTTAGTACCTGTTGGACCTATGACCCATGATAAGGAGGTGTCCCAAAGTTTTGGTAGCAATGTTGCTGTAATTGGCAACAGGATCGATTTACAGGTATGCTTATAATTTTTTTGTTGGTGACTTGATCAACTTATTATTTTCACATTCTTGATGCATTCAGTTAATTGATAGTTGCGCAAGCAATTAGTCATGTAGCTGAATCATATCTGGAATTTATATTTGTCTAGTATTTCATCCCTCCATTCACCAGTTTTTAATGTTGCTATTGATTTGAATAACTGGATACATAGTTGAAATTACCTTTAGAATATTTTTGTCATTTTTATTTTTTACTTCCATGAATCAAATATAGATATTTATGTGTATCATATTGTGTGTTTTCCTTCTTCTTTAATCTTCTCATTGGTGGTGAATGAAGAGAGCTGATATACCTTCAACTTTACCACTGTGCTCAAGTCCAGGGATTGGGCATGTGCCTCAAGAATCAGAAATGATATCTTTCATAAGTAAGAAAATGGAAAATACTAACAGGTAATTTTTTTGTGAATGCATGGTTTTTAACAATTTCTGTGGGAGAAGTTATATAGTTGAATGGCTGTTGACTACGTTTTCAGGCACTTGAGAGGAAATTGGCTGGCATATTGGGAACATGAAATTGGACGTTCCGAGAAGGATAGCAGATTTAATTTCAAGCAAATAAAACTGCAAAAATTTTCTGGCCATGGAAATAGCATCAGGGCTGTTGTGGTTCTGGATAATGAAAACAGCTTTCTCAGTGGCAGCAGGGACAAGACAGTGAAGCTGTGGTCCTTGAGAAGTCAGGTAAGGAAAAGTATGCTTCTGCAAAAATAAATTTACCCTTAACAAGAGGACTCTAAACAGAAATTGTAGTTGAATAGAAATCCATAATAGGTATTGAAATGAATTATGTTTTTACTTAATTACCAGCATGTTAGTAGCTGAAAAAACTTTGTAATTCCACTTTAAACAGTGGAATTGCAAAGTTTTTTTTCACCTACTAGCAATGGACTTCCAAAATGTATCAGCTGCTTCCATCAACTACACCAGCATATTAGGTTTGATACGTGATTAGTGTTATGCTTGTAAGTCAAGATTTTTCTTATGTTAGTGGCTATTAGATTAGCCCTTAAGTCCATTAACCCATTTATTACCATTACCATTTTTTTTCATTACTCACCCCCAAAAATGTCTGTTTAAAAATCATCTGTTGATAATATTATAGCAATAATAATTGATAATTACAAGCAATGTTATAATATCAATATTATAACAGCAATATTATATAATATTATATTATACAATACAATATTATAAATATAATATGGAAAAGTATGCTTCTGCAAAAATAAATTTACCCTTAACAAGAGGACTCTAAAGAGAAATTGTAGTTTGTAAATTGTAAAAAATTTGAATCAAAATTCAAGAAATTGAAGAAAACAAAGAAGAATATATGGCAAGTAGAAAAACTAAAGGAGGCTCAACATCAGCTGGCATTTCAAAAAGAAGTGGGAAACAACATAGGAGAGAACCTGATTGAGAAATCAGTGGAAGAGCGTTGGGAAAACATTAAATGTGGACTACAGGAAGCCGTAAAAGAAGTTCTTGGAAGAAGAAAAGTTGCTAAGAAGAAGCCATGGATCACAGAGGAAGTCTTAGAATTGATTGAAGAAAGAAGAAAGTACAAGAATGTGAAAACTGAAGAAGGGCAGCTCTGCTACAAAAGAATAAGGAATGAAATAAGTCGCAAAGCAAGGAAAGCTAGAGAGATGTGGTTGAAAAATCTATGCGAAGGTGTACAAAGCAACCTTGCATTTGGAAAGGTGGAAGCGGCCTACAGCATAGTGAGGAACCACTTCAAGGAACTGAGCGCAAGATGCAATGCCATAAGGGACAAGAATGGAGAAATTTTGATTGAAAACGAGGACAAAGTGAAGAGACGGAAAGAATATCTGGAAGAGCTATACAATGGAAAAAATCTTAGCACAAAAGCTATTGAAGAGGAAAAGGATGAAATGGGGGCATCAATATTAAGATCGAAATTCGACGCTGCAGTAAGGGACCTTCGGATGAATAAGGCCTCAGGTATTGATGATGTCCCTGCAGAACTAATTAAAATGCAGGAGAGAAGACATTAATTCATCTCTACAAAACCATCTGCGACATGTATTCAACAGGAGAAATTCCAAGGGACTTCGAGAAAAACATCATCATTCCTATTCCCAAAAAGAAGAGAGCGGAGAAATGTGAAAATTTTAGGACTATAAGCCTGACGACACATGCATCGAAGATACTGACCAGGATCATCTACAGAAGAATAGAATGAAAAGCAGAGGAGTTCCTGGATGAAGATCAATTCGGATTCAGGAAGAGTAAGGGGACAAGGGAAGCAATATTGGCCCTTAGGCTGCACATAGAGAAGAGAATGGAGAAGAACAAACCGACTTTCATTGCATTTGTGGATTTAGAGAAGGCCTTTGACAACGTGGATTGGGATTCAATGCTTGGAATTCTGAAGGGAATTGGAGTGTCTTACAATGACTGAAGAATTATTCACAGTCTGTACAAAAACCAAGTAGCTGTGATTAAATCTGGACCCAGCTGTGAAGAGGCAAGAATAAGGAAAGGAGTGAGACAAGGCTGCGCACTGTCTCCCGTAATTTTTAATGTTTACATCGAGAGAGCCATAAATGAAGTCAAGGAGAAGTGTTCTGGAGTTAACATCCACGGAGAAACAATCAGTATGCTACGATTCGCTGATGACATAGCTCTCATAGCAGAGACAGAGAAGGAGATGAATAAGATGCTAACAACCATGGAAAGGACTATGGCCAGATATCAGCTGAAGATAAATGAGAAGAAGACTAAGATATTGGTGTGCAGCAAGAAAGAAGAGGCGAAAACCAATGTCAAACTAGGAAAACAAACTTGAAGAGGTGAAAGAGTTCTATTACCTGGGAAGCAGAGTAACCAACGATGGACAAAGCAAGAAAGAAATAGTGAGTAGAATAGCCCAGGCAAAGAGGGAATTCTTTCAAAAGAAGAATCTACTTACAGCAGGAAATACAAGCATAGAAGTAAGGAAAGAGTTCATCAGAACATACATCTGGAGCCTGTTTCTTTACGGCAGTGAATCATGGACGATGACAGCAGCGGAGAAGGAAAGGTTTAGAAGCATTTGAAATGTGGTGCTACGGAAGAATGCTGAAGATTAAATGGATCGACCGAGTAAGTAACGAGGAAGTGCTAAGAAGAGTAGGAAAAAAGAGAAGTCTGCTGACAACTCTAAAAAGAAGAAGGGAAAACTTAATCGGCCATATCTTGAGACACGATGGCCTGATGAAGACTATCGTCGAGGGAAAAGTGAACGGGAAGATTGGAAAAGGCAGGCCTCGTATGAGATACATGGAACAGGTTGTGAAGAATGTAAAAGAGAAGAATTACGTCACAATGAAAAGGTTGGCAGGTAGAAGAATTGAGTGGAAAGCTGCGTCAAACCAATCCTAGGATTGTGAACAATGATGATGATGATGATGAAGTATAATATCAATATTATAACATCACTCGAAAAAAAATTAAATTAGAAGACTGGCGAATCGCCGTTTTTGTTAGCTGATGGGTAAATAAGCAGTTTCTTATCATAGAATATCCTGTATTATTTTATTTATGACTTGTGTGTGATTTGATATTGCTATACAGGTAGAATTTATGTTATTCGTAAACAAAATACATAAAATGTGTGCACTCATGTATAGTTCATCTCCTGTTTTCTCAAACTAAAAATTGCTTTTTTTATATCTATTATGGTGACTGTGTGGTTCTATAAAGGGTTCAAAATTTAGTTCTGTATGAAACCTCAATTGACATGCCCCGCAAAGTCCAAAATTTGGGAAAGATAGTGCAAGGAAATTGATCCAACATACATTGAAGCATGAATTGACACTAGTTTAGTCTTACTATGAGAGTGGCAATGCTGCTTATTGAGCTGACATTCATATTGAAGGATAATACCAGAAGGAATATTTTGAAAATTTTTATTAAAATGTTCCTATTTTTATAATACCATTGTCTCAAGAATAATTGCATCTAATCTTACCTGAATGTAACCAAAGGAGAGTAATGAGTTAAAACTGAGTGAAACTCAGCCCTTATTATATAAAAATGGTATCATGAGCTTCTACCCTGTGCCTAAACTATGGTTCTGTTTATTAGGGGGATGGCTCAGCTGTCACACATTGTCAATGGACATATGTTGGTCATCGCAAGTCTGTATTATCAGTGGCAATGGTGGAACCCTTGAGATTGGCAGCTTCATGTGACTCAGCCCTTCATCTTTGGGACCCCTTTGTCGGGTCACCAATTCGTCGCCTTGAGTCAACACGCTACCCTCCTGTATGTGTCCTTCGACCTTTGCCTCCACCTGCTTGTACACTACTTGCTGCTACAACTGATGCTACCCTGAGGCTTGTTGACCCAAGAGCTCCTCAAGCTTATCTTAATGATCTCAAGGTATGCTTTTTATTTGAATGCAAACATTTTTATTTTAACTGCCATGAGAGTACTTTGAAAAATGCATCTGTTATTAAAGGTTTGAATAAAGTTAAGCATTTACTATATATCTATAGTTGTTTGGACAGTATGAACTTTTGAAAACCTTTAAAAAATGTACTACCTCACTATATTTAATTTGTGTGTTTCAACAGGAAACATTAATATAAAATTGGTCTGTATATATCTTGTCATTAGAATCCTCTCTTCAGATTGTGCTGGAGGCATCCATTTAAGGCAACTTGCAATGCACAAGTTATTTCAAATGTTTAGTGTGTAATAAATAAAAGTGAGTTGGTTATCTGTGGCTCCAATTCAATGCTGAGGACTCTTTAACACGTTCAACCCGACGGACGCGAATGCGCGTCCGAGGTGCGTTGCCAAGACACCGAAGGACGCGCATTCGCGTCTGTTAATGACCTCTTTGATGACCTCACTGAAGAACTCTCTGAAGGACGCGAACTCATGTCTTTAATAAAGAATCAAGTTTTGTTATTAAAAATTTTTTTAAAATAATTTTATAATTACATTTAATTTACTGGCCAAATTAATTTGGAGGAAAAACCTTTCCGTTTTTCGCGATTGCACACTAAAAATATTCCGGGTTGAATGTGTTGAGAATTTGGAGTTTCATAGATAGATAGATAGATTGAAATAGTGGTGGAGTTCCTCGCAACGGAGGCCCTGGAGCACTTAGACCTATTGGTCCATTGTGCCAACCACCCTTTTGGAGAAGTCACCCATAAAGGCCAATCGCCTTGCTAAAGGCCAGCAAGTCCCCGATGGGGATTTCCCTTACCTCCCTGGGTTCCAAAAATGGGGAACCCAGGTACCTGTTTCGAGTCCTCATCACCGCAGGGCACTCGCATAGTATGTGGGATGTGGTTTCGTCCCCTTCTTCGCACCACCTGCATCTGGGGGAATCTACGATTCCCAGGAGGTGCAGGTGCCTCATCACCTGGTAGTGCCCCGTGAGGAGACCCACTACCGTCCGTAGTTGACCCCTGTTTAATGACAGGAGTCTTCTGGCAGGCCCAGGTCTAGGCTCTCCAATATGCAGTTTGGCCTGTCTAAGGCCTGGTGCCACTCGCCAGATCTCAGAATGTCGGGCTAGCCCCCACATTCTAATTTCCGCCATCCCTACCGACGAAGCAATAGGTATGATTGGCTCTGGACCAACCGGATCTCGGCTGGAACCGGCCCTTGCCAGCTCATCAGCCATCTCATTTCCGGATATGCCTGCATGACCAGGCACCCAGAAGAGTTCCACCTTGCCGCATCTTGCTATATTATTGAGTGCCTCACGACACTCCTGCAGCAGCTGTGATTTGCACCATGGCGATGTCAGCGCCTTTAGAGCTGCCTGACTGTCCGTGCATATGTGTATCGGTCTGTTAAACTTCCCGATCTCCTTAATAGCATACGCGCAGGTCAGAAGTGCATATACCTCCGCCTGGAACACCGTAGCATATTTTCCCAAAGGGATTGAGAGCTTTATTTGTGTACTACAATTGTAGATGCCCGCTCCCGCTCTTCCTTCTTTCCTAGAGCCGTCCGTATACCATACCTCGGCCCCAGAATGAAGATCTTTCCCCTTTCCTCTAGCCCATTGTTCCCTATCCGGGAAGTGGGTTTTGAAGTAGGGGGGTGTTTGATTGAATCTGGCTATCATTCCATCACTGCCCATCCCGAGGATGGGACTCGACTTCATGAGCTCCGTCCAAACCTGTCTATGACCATAGGAACTTCCTTTGTCATACCACTGTCCCATACATTTGAGACGATAGGCTGCTGTCCTTGCCTGTACCTCAGCTTCCACATAAAGTGGAGGGAGGTTCAGCAGCGTTTCCAGAGCTAGAGTTGGGGTTGTTCTCATAGCCCCCGTAATGCCCATGCAGGCCATTCGCTGAAGGTGGTTCAGTTTATTCTCAGCAGTTTTGAGCCGGACTCTCTTCCACCACACTATAGAGCAGTACAGGAAACTAGGTTTAATGACTGCCGTATAAATCCATCTAGTGGCTTTTGGTTGAAGTCCCCATGTTTTACCAAGGGTCCTCCTGCACATCCATAAAGAGGCACAAGATTTCTTTGCATTGGTCTCCAAATGCTCTCCCCAGTTAAGCTTGGAGTCCAGAATAACTCCAGGATACTTGACCGATGGTGAGGGATGTAAAACCTTTCCCTGCAAGGAGGGAGGTCTAAAGCCCTCCATTTTCCTTTTATTGGTAAACAATACAAGCTTGGTTTTCTCCGGATTTACAGTCAGCCCTGTTTCTGCACACCACCCCATTACCTTATCCAGGGCTTTCTGCATAAGTCCGGAGACAGTATCAAGGTATTTTCCAGTGATGAGTATAACTGCATCATCTGCGTACCCCTGAGTGTATGCGCCAGTCCTATTCAATTTTAAGATAAGACTGTCGACTACCATATTCCAGAGGAGTGGAGATAACACTCCTCCCTGAGGGCAGCCTCGAGTCACTGCCACCTTCATTGAACTGTCTCTCAAGACTACTTTGACAGTTCTCTGTTCCAACATGTGTCTAATCCAGCTCACAATGTGAGCATGGATGCCATGTCTTCCTGCAGCAATGCAGATTTGATCGAAGGACGTGTTATTAAATGCTCCCTCGACATCAAGAAATGCCCCCAGTCCGTACATTCCATGCTCCAGCACCCCCTCAATCCTGCTAACAAGATTGTGTAGCGCCGTCTCCACGGATTTTCCTTTCTGGTAGGCATGTTGATACAGGTGTAGGGGGTGATCTCTTAATGGTCCCTCCCTTATGTACCTGTCCACTATCTTTTCTAATGTCTTCAATAGAAAAGACATAAGACTGATTCCTCGAAAGGAATCTGCTCTTGTGTAGTCCGTCTTACCCGGTTTAGGTATGAAGACCACCTTGGTGACCCTCCAGGCTTTTGGAACATATCCATAAGCCAGGCATGAGCGAAATATTCTTACCATTGGAAGGAGGAGCAAATCCTGCCCTTCCTGAAGGAGTGCAGGAAATACCCCATCCTCCCCAGCAGCCTTAAAGGGGCTAAAGCTCATGATTGCCCATTTTGTAACTGAGTACGTCACGATGCTGGAGGAAAGTCTCCATTCTGTCCGAGCCGGACGGATGGGATTCCTCCCATACTGCATCTCCCTCAACTCTCTGGAGCCTGGGAAGTGGGTCTCCAGCATTAGCTTTAACGCTTCCTTATCGGAAGACGTGAAGTCTCCCGAGGGAAGCAGTAGAGAACCCACCCCTGCTTCCGAGTCTTTTGATAGGATCTTATGAAGTCTCGCCATCTGTGGAACAGTCTCTACGCTCTCACAGAAGCCCCTCCATGAGTCCCTTTTACAGCGCTTAATTGCTGCTTTGTACCTCCGTTGGGCAACCTTAAAGTTTTCCCAATCCCGAGGCATTCTTGTCCTCTTTGCTTTATTAAAGAGTTTCCTAGTCTCTCTACGGAGACCGTCTAATTCTGCTCCCCAACAGGGCAATTTACTCCCTTCCTTCCTGGTCATTAGGGGGCAGCTGTTTACGTAGGATGTGATGATGCTATTCTGTAGATGCTCCACAGCAGCCTCCACCTCATCCACGTTTCTAAACTTGCACTGAGGTGCCCCCTCTAGGGCAGCTCCCAGCCTCTCTCGATATAGTCCCCAGTTGGTATTCCTGGGGTTTCTATATGTTATTTCCCTGTAATTGGATTCTAAAAGAGTGAAGAGTATGTGTCTGTGGTCGGACAAAGTTATCTCCCCTGACACTCTCCACCCATCAATCCTGTGCAGCAGAGAACTGGTGCACAGTGTAATGTCTATCACCTCCTGCCTAATGCTGTTTGCAAAGGTAGGTTGTGATCCTTTATTGAGTATTTGTAACTCCGTAGACATAAGGTACTCCAACAAGGACTCTCCTCTACCGTTGGTGCTCCCACTCCCCCACACAATGTGGTGCGAGTTAGCATCACAACCGATAATCAGGTCCCACTTGTTGGTCTTGCAGTGACTCACCAGCCTTTCCATCTCATTCGATGGTGGGGGAGCCGGTGAATCATATGGCAGATAAGAGGAGCAGACAACCACTCTCCTCCTATTCTCACCTTCCCCAAGGGTCAGCAGAACTACTGCCTGATCCCTCGTAGTAAATTCTGATAAATGTGTTGCATTTATCCCATTCACATAGATACAAGCTCTAGGTCTATCAACAGTGGTGCAGTAAAATACTTTACCCACAGTCATACTTAGTCCTCTGACTCTGCCTTGGAAAGCCCAGGGCTCTTGAATCAGAGCTATCTTAACCTCACCTTTCGATAGGATCCTTTGCAGGACCCCCGAGGCAGCCCTGCTGTGCTGCAGGTTGGCCTGGAGCATGTCGATACCCGCCATGCTTAGGCCCTCCCAGCACCATCTTCCTCCCCCAGCACCTTTTCCTTGGGGGGATGTTGGACCTTCCCGTCCTCAGAAGTATGGGGCTTCTCCTCAGCCCCATCCCTACCCAAAAGGGTCACCTCTACCTGCTGTAGGCCGATGGTTCCCTTGAAGTTTGGCGCTGTCAAGCACTTGATGGATGCTTCATCCACCCCCAGGACAAACCGAGTTCCCCGAGGGGTGTCGCACCTTTCATAAGGTCTCCATAGGGCTATTTGCAGCCCCGGCCTCCCCAGGAGGGTCTTGGTGTCCGGTTTACTACGCCCCGGCACCCAGATCATCACTCTTCTCCTCCTGATGAGTTTATCGGCATCCACAGCTTGGAAGATGGTCCCCTCAACCGGTCCCATCCTCTTTGCCGCTTCAACCAACCAGGCTGCCGAACGGTCGTCGTCACAGCTAATCTCGAGCGCCCCGTTTGCAAACCTGGTCCCCCGAAAGAAAGGGAGGTCCTGGTCTTCTGGGACCTCGTCCCAGAGTCCTTCCAGTCTCCTCTCTATCTCCTCTTGCCATTCCTCTATCATCATCACCTGAGGATATCCTATTGGGATGATGGCCATTTTCTTAAGATTCCTGGACGCCTCTGCATATGAGGGCCGAGAACCAGCCTCCTCTTTACAGAGGTGGGGGGAGTCTCTATCGTCCCCACTCCCCGCCCCGGGGCCCCGCCAGCAGTCACACCAGCAGTACCCCCATGAGCAGGAGGGTCCGGCAGACTCTCACCACGTCCCCTTGGAGTTTCATACAATAACCAAAGAATAATCCACAGTTTGTATAAAAACCAGGTGGCTGTGATTATATCTGGACCCTGCGGTAAAGAAGCAAGGATAAACAAAGTAGCATGGTTAGACTGTGAACTGTATCCTGTATTTTTTATGAGAACGTTGTGAAAGTCATTAAATAAATGTGTGAGAAGACCCCACGATTAACCCTTTCGCTATGAACCCCGTTTATAAATGCCGCAAAACTTTCACCCCTGTGAACAAACGCCGTTTATAAACACAGCAGATTTTTCTAGGCAAGGGAACGAATGGCATCTTAAAATGTCACCAGGGCCAGGTAGGCAGAAAAGGTCCAAGGTGTCATTAAGAACCCTACCTTGCAGGTCTGAGGACCCTTTCTTGGCTTACGAGGCAGGGATAAACTCGACCCTTCTTCACAGTGCCGGCCTTACTCTCGGCAGTTGTTCGCGGTCACTTGTTTGTTTATACAATGGAACAACCTGAAAAATGTGTGTTTAATTTGCATGATATTTAGTACCAGAAGTTTATTCCTTATGTTTTTTTGAGTCTTTAGAGGCAAACACGGGTGAAGGCACCCGGCATGGGCGGGCGAGGGTCTCCCGGATTTCATGCCCCTTTGCAGGCCTCTTAAAAGATACGCCCACAACTGTGACCTTCCCTCTTAACAACCGGACCCTTTTTCCCCCCACGCACTGTAAACCCAAACTCCCCAGCCGTCATAATCATTACCCCCACCGATACAGCCTGCCCAAATTTCCTAGCGACATCACCTACCCTCACTCAACCTGTCCATGCTACAAGATTTTGGTGCAGACAGCCCCTTCACAGAGAGCTGAGCTAGGATTGCTTGCCTTAAAGGATGAGGTAGGGTTCACGGAGGATTATAACTGCCCTAATTCTAGGCGCACGGCAGCGACCATGGTATGTGCCGTCACACGTAAGCTTTAATTAAAAGAGAACCGTGCACATAATGAAAATGCTGCTAACAGGTAAAACAAAAAATAGCCAGGATAAATAATGGCATTAACTACGATTTCCACAGAACTAAGGGTCTGGATGAAACGTGGAGTTACATGCAGAAAATGATGAGGAGATGCTGGCATATGTGGGAGGTGAATGCACTTACTTTTCACGCATTTCGTTTATGATGCACCACAATCGGCAACACTGATTTGTTAGGTGTCTATGCAGACAAAAATAGTTTTGCTGAAGCAGTTTTTCGTAAAAATGAATTTCATTTGCTCCTGGGGACCAGGCCAGAAGTTCATAATTTCGAAAAATTCGCATTTTTGAAACTTCGTATTTTCTAATATTGCCATGTTATTACTGTAGGATTTTCATCGAGACCGGCTGTTTTGCTTTGTATAATCGAAACTTCGTATTATCCTGCTTTGTATCATCAAGAGTTTACTGTACCTGCTTGAAACCCTGCTTCAAGAGAGCGTAGGGAGTGTAAAAAAATTCTAGAGGAACCTGTGGAAAGGAAAGCTTTTTCCTGCGTTGGACTCCGGCATGAAAGGGTTAAGTATCCGTGGCTGGAAGAATTAGTATGCTATGTTTTGACTATTGCATAGCAGAGATGGGAAGAGATGTAAGGGAGACTCATTAGCATAGAAAAGGTATTGGCCAGATATGAATTGAAGGTCAATAAAAAGAAAACTAAGGCATTGGTTTGCGGCAGAAGAGCAGAGGCAAAGACCAATATTTAACTAGGAAAACAAAAGCTTGAAGAGATTAAACATAATTGTTATCTGTGAAGCCAAGTGACACATGATGAATGAAGCAAGAAAGAAAAATAGACTGTGCCGTAGACCAGGCAAAGAAGGCATTCTACTGGAAGAAAAATATACTTAAAGCTGAAATTACAGACCTGGAAAATACTTTATCAGAGTTTACATGATGAGCATACTTCTTTATGTAGTAGGACATGGAAAATTATGGTCAGAAGAGAAGTCAGCACAGGAAGCACTTGAAATGTGTTGTTGCAGAAGAATGAAGATGAAATGGACCGACCGAGAAGCAAATGTCCTGAGAAGAGTGAAAGAAAAAAATATATCCTGAGCCATGATGGTCTGATGGAGACAATCATTGAGTTATAAGTGAAGAAGAAGATTTGAAATAGAAGGCCTTGTATGAAAAATATGGAGCAAGTAATGAAGGATGCAAAAGAAAAGATTAATGCTAATGTAGAAGTTGTCCAATGGTAGAAGAGAGAGGAGAGTTATATCTACACACCCTTATGGTTGATGACTTATGATGATGGTGTCATGTGTAATAGTGGTTATTTAAAGTGTGAGAATTCAACATAGATGAAATCATAGAACCCAGATACATACTTCAATATTGCACTGAATACTTGAGCCATTGAAGCTGCCAGTACATTCATAAGAGCCTAAGTGGCTAATGTAATGAAAGGCTCTCGGTGAAATTTTGAGGGTTCCAGATTTGGGTTCCTGTATAGGTGGATGCTTTTCTTTTTCTTTATAGTTGTTGCATTGATTTGAACATCAGCAGTTAGCTTTACCTAATTAAGGTTTGTCATAGCCAAAGTAAGGTCCCTTTAATTAGTTTTTAGTTTGTTGGGTGTGCAGAGGAAGAAATATTCTTATTATTTTGTCCTTGAAATCATTGGATGTTTTAGAATGATTTTTAATGCTCTAAGAAACCATTCTTTACTTTGATATCCAATAGTGGTAGGTATTGCCATTGATATACCTAGTATATCCTACCAAAAATGTCTTGTTTATATCCCCAGTTATTATTATTATTAATTAATGGTCACAGAATATATGAGGTTACATAGAGACCCTTCAAGATAAGGAAAATCACAAAAAAATTCACAATTGAATAACACAAGTAACAAAGTCAGTACAAAACAATAAAGTCAATATCATTCAGTATCACTTAATTGACATCAACCCATTAAAGGTGATATTTTCTCTATTCTTGAAAAATCATTTTTAACATATGATGGTCCAGTGGTATTTATTTGTGTATTTTTGTATTGGCATTATTTTGAGGAAAATGGACAGTATGAATTAATTCAGGGCTTCCCTGATTCTGTCAAATTTTAGCCAGTTTAAGAATGTACTGCAAATTTTATTTTTTTAATATACTCTCAGTAGTAAGTTGTCTTATATTTCCTTGCATAGTTATTTAAAACTTAATGAAATCTTGTTTTATTGTGTATTAAATAATTCAGGTGTCTCATAGTCCATGGGGATTGATACGCTGTGTGACTGTTGCCCCAAATGGCTATTGGGTGGCTGTTGGCCAGTCTTCAGGTCATCTATCCATTCTTGATATACGGACTGGCTTAGTTCTATCCTCATGGAAGGGTCATGAGGGTGAGGTATGTTGATGAGTTATGAAGTGGCTATGTATATTAGTAAATGGTAAAGAGATTGCTGCTCCATTAAAAAGAATGTATTGTAAAGGAACAACATTTTCATATTCCTCACTATTTTTATAACCCCAATCTGTTTCAGCAGATTATTGCCATTCTCAAGGAGAGCACTCCTCTTATCAATGAAATAATGTGGAATTTGTTAAGTTTATTTCTTTATTGAATGTCTTTGATGTTTCAAAAAGTCAGCTTGCAGTCCAGGCTTTCTGAAATTAATGATGCTTCCTATTCAGGATGAGGTCAATCCTTTCATTCCCAAATTTATGATTTGAATCAAAACCCAGATTATTTTAAATAATTACTCAAATATTCTATCATGTCTAAACTTTCAATTATTGAAGTCAAAGATATCGTCAAGTCATTATTAAGGATTAAAAGAAACAGCATACTGCTTTCCGTCATAGAGATGATTTATGATATTAATTTCTAAGTATAATCAAATCACTTTAAGGCCAGCTTAAAGTTGCAAAATTGATTTTTGTGAGTGATAGGCAAGAGTTAGATGTTTGGTTTGACTCATAATTAATTTTAACTTTTAGATTTTTTCTTTCGTTTCCTCATAAAACATCATGTATTCCAAGAAATTTAGTATCTCAGAGGTCACTCTTTTGAAGTATGTGATAATGCTTTAAATTCAGAGACTTTTCTATTCTATTTTAATTGAGGAATGATTGATTTAATATGCAACTAGCCCAGTTTTATGATACTTTTCTTATCAGATTGTAAAAGGCTTGTTGAATCCTGAGTATGTTAGACAAAATATTTATAATGTTTTTTGTGGATGTTGCCTGTTGGCATTAGGTGATTGATTAAATTATTTTCAAACTGTGGTCATAAGTGTTTTAATAATTAATTGAAACTTATCTTATCTGCAACTGGTGTGTAATTCTGTCTAAAATTTTTACTTTTGTCTTATTTTAATTGCTTTGTCATGAATATCAATACTACTGGAAAAAATATAGGTGGTGTTAAATATCAGTTATTTGTTAAGTATTTTGAACCCTAAGTTCCTCTTAACAATTAATTATTCTTCACATTAGTGATGGAAAATGTGTGCTAAGACTTCCTCAGCAACTCATCATGTCATTTACATCTTCCAGGTCAATTTGTCTATTGTAGAGGTCAACTTGTGTTCATGACTCTTTCTCCCTATTACGGGAGGAATTATGTACTTGAAGTCCTGATAATGCATCTTGTAACAGGGGAGAAACTGCCATAAATACTTCTTGTGTGTTGGCAATGAGTAAATAATCTATCAAAATTTCCTTTTAGATCTGGAAAGACTGAATGGGTCTGTATTACATATGTTTTTAACTCTGAACTCTGTAGTGTTCTCATAATTTTTATGTATTCAGGGAGGTGAAGGAGTAATGTTTAGTTAAGTTTTAGGAATGTGTAAGGCTTGAATTAGTTCCTCTTAAAGCAATGAAAATTTTAAAATCATTTCAGGTATTGCAGCTTGTTGTAGTAAATGAGAACACCTTGGTCAGCTCATCATTGGATCAGGCAGTTTCTGTTTGGAATTGTGATGATGGAAAACTGAAGTTCAACATGAAGTGAGTTTTTCAGGGAATGAAATTTCTAACATTTGTCATGGATAGAGTATTTGAGTCTAAACAAATTATTATTTTCAGTCTTTAATTTTGCCATCCACTTGGTTTTGTGAAACAATGAATAGATTCTTCAGCAGAGCATCCTTCAATGCATGTGGTTATCTTGGGGTGCCTTGCAGAAATTGTAAATTTATGATGGTTGCTGTTGTTGGTAGAGTATTTTTATATGATTAAAGAAAGAAAACGGTTGATTTGGTTGCTTCAGATAAGGAAGTACCTAGGTTGTTTTCGGAGTTAATTTTTTTTATGTTGACATTTTTCTGATGGTAGACCACTATGTGCCTTCTTTCTTTCCACTGAATCATTTAGACGAATAGGTGAGCTTCTAATTTGGCTTAAGTGAAAATGTCCGATGATTGGAATATTCAAATGCCAATTAATTGCCAATTGCCAATTGTTTTCCTTACTTTAATTGGCATTTGGATATTCCGGTCTTTGGACATTTTCACTGAATCAATTGCCATTAACATTCTCTGTACTGGGTCTGATGTACTTACATATTGATTATGAGTGTATTGAATCATCTAATAATCTCCTTACAGAGGCCCCACTGAGCCTGTCCATTGCCTTGGTGCTTATGGAAGTGAGCTCATCTCTGGAACAACGGCTAATCGCATTGGAGTTCACACTAGTCTAGATGAGCAGGCTAGTTTCTCATCCACACGACTGCGATCTGATGCATTTCGGGGAGTTCTGACTGCAATGGCAGTGCTTCCCCTCAATCGTCTCTTGCTTCTCGGAGCTGATAATGGGTCTCTAACTTTGTTATGCTGATTGACAATACTTGAGAGAATATTTATTGAAAGATGTACCATTTGTCAGCTTCTTGGGCTAAGTGATTGTCTTTCCATAGTGTCATACTTTCTTTTCACTGTTTTCCGAACTCTCGTTTGGTTACTTTTATTCTGTAAGGATAAAAGCTTAATAAGGGTGATTGATGCACAGTAAAATCTCTCTACAGTGCTAAAAGAGTACCAATTATTGGGAAACTTTGTTATTCATGAAAACAATATAATTTTTATGGATTATGCCATTAAGCATTAAGTGATTATCTTTGGTATATGATGTGTAAACATGTACTTAAACACTGATGATAATCCTTTGACTTCTTTAGAAAACCATTTTCCACATAATTCGTATCTCATTCATTGTTAAAATGCAGAACTTTGGATGATATTTTTGAAGTTGTTGTATGTTAAAACTAGAAGTTTCAAAACCATAGTTTAATATGCCCAGAAGAATGTTTTCCTTATTTTCAGTGTAAAGAGGTTTTATAGTCTTTAATTCATCATAAGGGCATAGCTTTTATGTAATGGTACTCTGGTTATATAATTTTATTGAAAAGTTGTTGGAGAATATAAGCTTTGTTTAGCTAGTAAATGGGCACAGGTGGTTGAGGATGCACCAATAGGTGGGAAACTAGTCTTCTCGTGTGATTGATTGGATGAAAATATCAATGAAATATGGGTGAAACATTACAAAAATAATGATGATATTTTCATAATACCTTCATGTTGTTGCAAACACATGACAAGTGTCAATATTCTTTGTTAAGCACATAATTTTTGACATTCCCAATTTTTCATTTAAATGTGGTCAGTATTGTGATGTTCCATACCATAATCATACTCTTATGTTTAGTTTATAATGAGTTTTGCTCTCTTGTATAATCAGAATTTTATATATTTATATACAGTTTGGTTATTGTACTTAAAAAGTTGGGATTTTATGTCTGAAGTCCTGTACACTTCAGTACCTACTAACTAAGTAATTTAGCTGCATTTTTTATTCTAGGTAAATTGCATGCTACAACTTTAAAAAAGGTGAAAATCAGAAATCATGAAAGGTTAATATTTTCACTGTTTGTAGTTTGAGAAGTTGCTACTTTGAGGAGTTCTCTTGTGGTTTAACAAGATGTGGTCCAAACTGAAACCAAAAATTTTACCTGGTAGAATATATATTTTTTGTTATTTTTTTTATTTCCATGTCCCGTGAAATCATGCTGACATTAATGTGTTTTATTGACATTGGCTTGATGTGTAATTCAGTGCATATGCTCTATTTTCTTCATACTGTTGAGTATAATATGTGTATCAATGTGATTTACTCTAAACATTCACAGTAAGTCTACTATTTTGTATTGATGTTGGGTATTAGTAACCTGACTTGTGATAGACTGATTCATAGTATAAATATTGATTGCAAAGGCTTATGTCAAGAACAAAGTGATTACATATTCATCACTACTATTTTACTTGTTACCTACCTATTTTGTTCAAAGTCAATCCAAGATTGTTGAATATGAATTCAGATGAAGATGTCACTCTGGCCTGGCTAATTTGTACAATAAGTGTAATATACTAATAGAAATGGCTCCTAAGATGTTTACCTATATGATAACACCACCTCCCCAGCTTTTTATTTGCATTTTAGAATGCCTTTCATTTTTGTCTTATGTCATTTATAGTTATTTCTATCATGGTACATTTATTTTTTGAGGTGTCTTTAGAGCCTTGAGAGTGGTGGGCAATACTCTAGGCTTTATCTGCTAGGGTATCGGTGAACTGTTTAAAATTTGAAAGCCTTCCAAGTTTAACCTTGATCTCTGCTGAGTACCTAACCATTTGTGACACTTATATAATGCCATAGTGAATGCCTACTAATTTAGACCATTTTTGTGAATAATTTTTTGGAAATATACTTATATGCCAAAAATCAAAGATATTTCAAAAAGATAACAGCTCAAGTTCAAGAGAAGAATAACTTTAGCAAAGAAAGCCTTCCAAGCAAAGAAAATTCTCTGGGTAAATAACAGTATTAATGTTGAGACTAAGAAGAAATTTTTGATAAGTTTTGAATGGAGTGTACTTGTTGAAGTCCGTGGTTTTATTAACAAATTCTTTCTTACATCAGACACACTCATCATGCATGTTACAGCCACTCTTACAATCCCATGACCGCACCCAACCTTTTGGTTCAAAAAGGAAAGTATTATTTGACTCATTAAAACAAAAGAGCATACAGCTTTTTGGTACCAACTAAGGGGTTTTGAATACATAACATATTTTCATTACCAACATCAACAGTACTAACATAAGGATGTGAGATATGAACACAAAGAATGAGTGAAATTACCAAGCTTAATGCTGTGGAAATGAGGTTTTGGAGGATGGTATTAAGAACTAAGGTGGACCAATAGAAAAACAAATGCACAAGTGCTAATCAAGTCAATACAGAAAGAGAACTATTAATCAATAGTATTAATACTTTGATAAAGGAAACTACTATGTGAACAGATATTAGAGAGAACCGAATGAGAGAAGAAACAAAGTGACATCATCAAAACTGTCACTAAGTAAAATAAAAGCTGTTTTAAGCCATATTTGATTCTGGGTTGTCATTGTCAAGGGAGGTTACTGACAACAGGACACATATGTCATTAAGGATAGGTAGGTATAAAGGAATGGAAATTTTTGGGAAGTGGAGGAAGGGTGGAGAGAAACCTGAATACAGCTTAGCATTATTGTCACAAAGGGTGCCAATTTACATACACAGTTAAACATTTCATCCTATATGGATGAAGTTTTTTGCAGTAAACTTAGACCTCGAGGGTCTGATCATATCTAATTTGCTATTTGAGGTTGAATTTAGGTAAGCTCTACGTAATTAGAATCAGCCTAAAAATATAATAGCACAAATACTTCGAGAGTAAAATCAAGTACACTTAGTTCATCCACACAATTTATTTGGTACAGCCTGACAGCACTGTCATGTCATTATTCTCAAGGTCAAATACAGAGCTTTCTTGTGGCGGTTCCTATTTATATTGTTTCGGGGGGGATTTGAGGTGAGGGGGAAGGATGACAAAGGTAAGTGGGGCTATGAAGTTCTGGTAGGATCTTTTGGCTGAGTGGTGGTATAACATTCTTAGGGGGGAAGGAAGGGAACTAGGTAAAGAGGAGAATTATGTAGTGGGACCAGCTCATTGAGTAACCTCTTACCATAATTTTTGGCATGTGTCATTTATATAATTTAAATCATGTGTCAGATTTGAAATTTGACATTTTAGATGAATGTGACAAAGGTGCAAAGCTGGATTTCATTGACACATGCCAAAAATTTTGGAAGAGATTACTCAATGAGGTGGTCCTATTACATTATTCTCCTCTTTACCTAGTTCATCAAGGTGATCACCTTAGTTATCCTTCCCCCCCAGCAAACCTCCAACCCACATACCAATCCAAATTTTCTCCCCTGGATACAATATAAATAGGAACCACCACAAGAAAGCTCTGTATTTGACCCTTGAGAATGATACGACAGTGTTGAAACCGGTCGGGCTGTACCAAATAAATTGTATGGGTGAATTAAGTGTACTCGATTTTACTCTCATATTATCATGAAATTCCACAAAGTAAACTCTCGAACCATTGATGATATAAGCACAAATACTTTCTTATATGTGTAAGATTCATTTGTATCAACTAGAGTTTTGGCCAAAAAGCTAAATTTTCCCATGCTGCACATATGTATTGTGAAATCCATATTTAACAAATATAGTTATTTCATAAGCCAGCTCACTGCACTACATACCTATCAATTTGTATCCAACTTACTATTCAATCATTTGATGTCATTTTGATTGTGCTCAGTATGACTCTTTGGCATAACTGACAAATTGATTTTGATTGCTCCGTTAATAGCAGTTATTCCATTACTTGGAGTATTTAATAGAGACCTGTCTCACTAATAAGCTTTCACTTGTTTGTCAGGCAATGAGATCAAATAATATTATTATGTCACGATAAGCACCCTTCCTTAAGCACTCGTTACCAGTAGCCCTGACATGTCAGGGTGGTGCCAATGTGAAGGGCACGAGAAACAGTTCATTGCTGAGACTGGAGGTGACAACTACCATCAGCTGCCAGCAGAAAACTTTATTTGGTTCTAATAATTGTAATGACCACTGTGCCTAATAAACACCATCGACTAAATGTGAACACGCTTAATAATTTACCCCTTCGGCTATTGCTGGTTGCCACACTTGGGTAAAGTATGATATCAATACCTGCTAATTTCACAGAAAATTGACTTTGGCTTGGCAGTGTAATGGTCAGCACTCCAAACAAAAAATTTGGAGTTCCATGGTTCAAGTCCCAGTTGAGTTTTACCGTTGTGGTCTGGCTTGATTCCATATTCACCACCCGCTTTATGCTCTTTCTTATATGTGTTACCTATCCATGTATTAAAAAAAAGTTATTTTGAACCCCAAGGTTGGTTTTTGATAGGTGAGGGTAGAGCCCACCCTGTAATAAGCCATCGGCATGTGAAATTCACACATTCAGGGTACGGGGACCAGTTCCTTTCCCTGGGCCAGGACTTTAGGTGGGGGTGTCCAGAAAGGCTCTTGCCAGGGATTTGAATCCGGATCCATCAGGTCAGTAGCTCAGCACTCTATCTACTAGGCCATGCACCATGATCCCTGAGATATAAGATCTTTTCTAAATATATATGATAAAAAATATATAACAGGTGAATTTCTTTTTTTTTTTTTGTGCTGGATTGAAAGAACAAATTTGGTTAATATGAGAAGAAAACAGGTATAAAAGCAAGGTGGAACCAGTAAGTACCAAAAGAAACTTGTAGGTAACTTCAAAACGATTTTTATACGTTTAGAAGGAGCTGATTGATGAGTTTGAGCTAGTTGTCTTTTATATTGATGCCTATGTGCATCTTTTAGTCAGCCCAGTTATGAAATGTTTCTAGTGTGTTTTTTAAATAAAGATTTCACAATTTTGAGGAATTATGGCAGACGATTGTTTTGCCTATGTCATATTTTGTGGAGTAGCCCATGTTAGCAGTGTACTGGGTTATGTAGGGTAGACAATATTGGCAATTCATTGGTTCCTATCTCATTACCAACACTCAGCCTTAATGTGGGGTGCCTATGAATACCAATATTGTTTGGCTATTTGGAATATGATAGATTTTGAAAATCACAGTCTTTGTATTTTTCAAATTCTTTCCATCAGTATGTCTCACAGTATATGATTTGTCAGTGACTAATATATAGTTATACTATATGGTCAGTGAATATTAGATTTTATGCAGTAGACTTTATATACTTATGAGTATTATAAGCACCTACCCCTATCACATTAAGAGCAGTTTTCAGATTCACAATTGTGACAAGTCTTCAAGATCAATCACTTGCTATTGTATTGCTGTGGATAGTGGGGTGGTTGGTGTCTGTGGTTGACTCTTGCCTGATGATTTTATGAATGGATGTGAATTCATGATTTATACTCATTGTAATTTCTTAAATGAGGGAATAACTAATTGGAAAATTTTCAAATAACAATAATTTTTAGGAGATCTTGCATTGAACTTACTGGTTAACTTCACCCTCTTAGTGCGGCAGGCTGATATACAGGGTGCGGCAGAATGATCTCCCCTATTTCGGATGCAAATAAAAACCAAACCAAGCAAGATACAAGAATAATGTATATATTTCTAAATAGTGCATACAATGCAGTTTTAGATTAAAAATTTCAAAAATGACGTCATTTAATTGTTGACCATTATTGGCATAACACTGATTAAGTCTCTCCCAGTAGTTTTCTTTGACCCTGTGGGTCATTCCGGGTGGAATAGCAGCAACTTCTTGTGTTATTGCCTCCCTAAGGGCTTCCAGAGTTTGAGAACGATGTTGGTATACCTTGGATTTCAAGTGGCCCCAGAGAAAGAAAGCACACGGGAACAAATCTGGAGAACTAGGTGGCCACACGAGGAAGTAAGGCGCCCAGGAAACATTTTTCTCAGAATTCCGAGGGATTGACGAGAGGTGTGGGATGTCGCACCATCTTTTTGGAACCACACATTTCTCTTTCCATGTTCATGAAAAAGATCACCCAATCTAGGCCTGAGAAAGTTCTCGGTCAGTGCACAATATCGAGTAGTTCCGATAGCTGTAAGGCAGCCGCATGTTTCCGTGCAGAACGCCGTGGAGATTTTTCAACCGAAGCTCTCACAGCAGCAATATTTTCCGGTCCTGTTGAAGTCCGAGGTCGGTCAGTAGATGTCCGTTTTTAACAAACTACCTGTCTGTCTAAAGTTTGACACCCAAATGCGGATTGTTTTTTATCTGGAACGGGATCATGTCAAGCCAGCGTAAAGCGAATACGAAAGGCACGCTGTGTCGAAATCAGCCATCCGCCATTTTGAATAAGTTCCATCACAATGAAAGCACGCTGTATTCCCGACCACACCATGCTGTAAATTGCAAATGGCATGAGCATAGCTGTCTTTATACACAAGCGCCAACACAGTACCCCCACCCTGCCCCTGGCGACAATGTTCTCAAATCGGGTAGGTCATTCTGCCGCACCCTGTATCAGCCCAATCACAATAATTGTTCATTATGACACTAAAATAATAACATTTATTTTTCAGTCAATGTAAAAAAATTGTATCATTATTAGTTAGTTCAACTTAAGTAATGTAAAGAATCAGCATTTGGATATTTATAACAATAGCTTCATAATGTTTTTTTTCCTAAGGGGCTACATTTTATTAAATTACCCTCCTAATTTCTCGCTAGTACTTCAGAGAAAGGTTAGTTCTTGAGGGTTAATTTAGAGTCTACTTTCAATCAATGTGACATATACTATACTGTTCAAGATAAAACCCTCCATCTATGATACCTTTACCATAAGTGAAGCAATTATAATTTGATCTCTCTTTTACTACACTCTTATTTTCTGGGTGAAGAAATTTGTGGCTTACTGTTAGGTAAAATATATTACAGTGTGGTTGTGATACTGGTTTGAGGAGAAATTATTTTGGTTTCATAATATTGGGTCCTTATTCAAGCATACTGAAGACTATTAATTTAGAACTGAAATCGTCCAGAGCAATGGTCGATATAATGGCACAATATTTTAAGGAAGATCAAAAAAAGAATTGGCCCATTATATTTCTAGAGCGAGAATCTCTGATGAGCTTTACACTCTTCCCTATTACCATGTTTCTCTTTTAACAATGAGGCTAAATCTGGACTGAAGTAAACCTAAGAGTTATATTTTAAATGACTGTACGCCTCAATCATTCAATGGGAGAACATAACTTGCAGCGGACGTATGCTGAATTATCAGTATTAGAGCTAAGATTACTAAGCGGGGATTAACTCACAACATAAACAACCCGCATTTTCGAGGAGACTCGCGGTATTGTTTCAGGGCTCAAGTTTAGACGCGGAAGCGCTCCATCTTGCTCCAGTCACCGAGCCTATGCTAGCAATTGCAAATGCGTTGGTGTTGGTAGCGCGCGTTGTGTTCCGGAAGACCTCTTGATTGTGTGAAAACATGGTTGAGTTGGAATGTGAGGGGAATGTTCAGATGTCAAAAGTTTTAATGTTTTTGATGTATATATATCTACTCAAGACGGAGAAAATGGACTGATGTAATGGAGGAAAGAGGCACAATTTTAAGTTTCCAAAGTGAACATCACGTGATAGTGCGTTTTTACTTCACATGTTTTATTAGCGTTGTTATTGAGAGTTGTTGAGTATGATAATATTTTTATTTTATCGAATATACCTAATTTAATCAATCTAGTAATTTTCGCTAGGCTCTCCCGGAATGAGAAACTCAGTCATGCATCAGAGGTTTGATCGTTACGGTGCTAATAATTCCTATCTGTCTTCGAATCAAAAGAGAAACGGCTCTCACTGCACAGGTGAAACTTCCTTCTTGCGTGCTGTCAGGAACGTTCGCATGTAATACGTATGTATCCGGTTGGTGCTTCACATTAGAATTTTTCTTGAGTGCAATGGATTGACTACATAGCAGTAATTGCAAATATTATAGTCCAATAAGTTAAATTGGCCGAACGACGATGGGTTCATTCCTGAGGGGCTCTCCTAATTACGTGTGGTGTACCACTAGTGTTCTTGGCAAAGGTGCTACAGGTGCTGTTTATCAAGGGGTTGATCGAAGAACGGGTGAAGCAGTGGCAGTAAAGGCTTTCAACGCTCTGTCCCAACTACGACCTGCAGCCGTTCAAGCTCGAGAATTTGAGGTACTGCGTAAAGTAGACCACGAAAATGTCGTTCGTTTGCTGGCAATTGAAGAAGAGGAAGGGGAACCTGTGTCAAAGGTGATAAAGTTATCTATATTGAAAACATCTTACCGTGCCAGTGTGTAATTTCAGTTCATTGTGGCACCTAACCGATTTTGCGACAACTTGAGTATTGGATACAGTGGAGTTCATTTGGTAAAATATTGTTATGTCGTGATTTACAGGTTATTGTCATGGAGTTATGCACTGGAGGTAGCCTGTTTAACATGCTTGACGATCCTGAAAATGCGTATGGTCTACCAGAAGATGAATTCTTGCTGGTTCTGGAACATGTAACAGCGGGAATGAAACATCTAAGAGATCACAATCTTGTGCACAGAGATTTAAAGCCTGGAAATATAATGAGGTGAGTGCCCAGTGTAATTCTATTTCATTAGTATTTTTATAGTGTTGACAAATTTTCTATTTCATGTTATTTATATGCTTATACCTAGTAATGGGTAATAATACATTTTGACACGAAATACCGCACTAGGTGCTGTTTGTACCCTGATTTTGTTCATCACACTAGTTGTGTAATAATTGCATACCAGTCCTTTATTTAGTTGCATGTAACTGGTGCATGATGTAATCCTACCTGCCATAGAGCTTAGAAGTGGATTGCGAGGTACACTGTAAAGGTGCTTTTATTACCACCTGTCCCAACTGTCACCTCAGGATATGCTGGAATTTAAGGGCCATTGAAACAAAAGTTTATTTTCTGTGGAGCTTCAACCACTTGGTATCCCATTACTAATGGTGGTGTGTGATGAAATTGTATTGGGTATGGGAATAATTTTCCACCCTCATTTTTTTTTACAAAAAGACCACTTTAAAAATGACGAAAGTAAAGTACATTCATTCACAGTACTTATGATCCATTTGGCATGGACCAAACCCAAGATTAATGATTTGGCATGTAGGTATTTATTTTTTTATTTCCCCTTGTCTTGTTTGAACAGTTTGGGTGGACTTGCTGATGTAATTATTCTCTGTACGTGAAAACCATGTAGTTTGAGAAATCATTCCAATCAAAATGTGAACTATTAGCTTTCAACAAATTGTAAATAAAAAATTTAGGTGATAACTTGGGTTTATAATGCATGGACTTTTGGGCTGAAGGCTTTAATGCTATGGCTGTGTGTCTTAGTCATTGAAGAAGTAGCAGTTGCTGAAATGAATAAACTTTCATTGATTCAAAGGTTTATCACGGATGAGGGAAAGGCTGTGTATAAATTGACTGACTTTGGTGCTGCCCGTGAATTGGAAGAAGGGCAGCAATTTGTCTCCCTCTATGGGACGGAGGAGTACTTGCATCCAGACATGTATGAGCGAGCTGTATTGAGGTGGCAGCAGCAAGGTGGGCCTCAAGGGCATGGAGTTGGAACCAGTCGTGGTCCTCTTGGTTCTTCTTCAGGTTCTACATCATCATCATCATCATCTAGAAAAGCATTTGGGGCTACTGTAAGTAACTAAGGTGAAAATGTGTTATCACGTGGCTTATGTTACATCCTCTATCCATCCAGTAATTTCTTTCCCATATTTTTTTTGTGAACATAATTAAGTCTTAGTATGAATTTTGAAATGCAACCATTCAGGTTTGTAAACATCCAGTTTATGGAAACAAAAAGTCCAATTATGTATTTCCAGTATTTACCAATAGGGTAGTTTCCTTCGTCAAAGAAAAATTTTCATTAAATTGTGATTCATGCCTCACCATAAATTAATTCTTTGTACGCAAATAATATTATGGATTGTAAAGTCGCAGTTTACATGAAAATGAAATGTTAATTTTAAGTTTATTAGAAAAAGCTCAGAAATGGCGAGACTGTTGCAACCAGGTTGATGACATAACAGGTATATGATATACATTGTGAGGCATAGGGAATATTCGTCATCTGAACTTCTAATTGTATTTTAGGGTCGCTAAGCTCTGGAGAAGATTTATTAATACTTGCACATGAATATTATCAAAGGTCTGGGAGTCTCGTCTGCTGACCATAGTATTAACCTTTTTAGTGCCACGGACTGATATATCGGCTTTTACTCCGTGGGAGAAAAGTGCCACGAGCCGATATATCCACTCAAGCAACAAATTGTTATTCAAACTATTTTTTGTAATAATAACATTTATCCTCAACACGTTCCCTGCCGTTTCGGTCATAATGATCAAAACAGGCCCCATACAGTCTACAGTGCCGCTTTGGTCACTATGACCGAAACGTCAGTCATTCATTCCGCCTATCATAGCGACCGTAGGTCACAATTACGAAATCACCGGGCTTAAGGCTTGACCGACACGGCACAGGGTATCAAGGCCTCCTAAAAACTTTTTGATTTTTATAATATTTTTGAAATATGTTTTTTTTAAGTTTATATTTTTTTAACTGACTGTATTCATTGTGAAATAATACACACATGCTAAATTATAATTTACGACTGAAAAAAGATTGTTACACATGTAGTAAACAGTAATTTTATTTATAAAAGTTTACACAATCTTTAAAAAAGTTAAAAAGAAGTAATTTTTTCTGTGAGACGTGTCAAAACATGTTAGGTATGTAAATGGCTCTTGAGAACATCCTGAACAATAAGTTGTTACTTCTTTCACTTTTCTTCAGTACCATGTTTCTTCCCTTCTCTCACTGCCTTCTCAAACCACCCCTTGCAGTGTTTCCGTACTTCTATGGCTCTTCCTTCTTTTTTTCAAGCTCATGGTGGGTTTCTACACCGTGTGTCTCTTTCTCTTCTTTGTTTTTCTCCTATGCCGAAGTCAATTATCAAATCCATTCCTTCCCTAATTCAATTACTCTTATATTATTTCCAGTACATTTCTAATGTAATTTATGGGTATTTACCATGGATGTTGATAAATGTTACTCCACTGCCTACTTTTGGTACCACTTCACCGTTTTTCTTAGTGGTGAAGAATAAGCTGCCATTTGGTCATATAGGTATACATAAATTATTATTATAAATATATCCTTCTTGCAAAATTTGATATTGCAAACCTCTGATTTTGGTCCTGTGGATTTCATTATATTGAGTTTTTACAATCTTTTAATTACAATTGAAGTGACTGTAAGCTTTCTCTCTGTTGCCAATGCTCGCCCACTTGCTGTTTTTTATTGAAAGGGTGTTGATCGTGTGTGCAATTTTCATGAGTCCTAGGAAACGTATGTCAAGTCATGAAAATAAAAAAAATGGTATTCTGTGATGTCCCAGTACATACAGTCTGCCATGCCTCTGTATAGTATTGCATAAAACACTGGAGATGACAATTTTAATTTATTTCTGTCTATGTACAGGTTGATTTGTGGTCAATGGGTGTGACCCTTTACCATGTGGCAACTGGGCAGCTCCCCTTCAGGCCATGGGGAGGACGTCGAAACCGAGAGACAATGCACTACATCACCACACGAAAGGCGTCGGGGGTACTGTGGGGTGCCCAGTCAACCAAGGGGGGTCCTGTGGAGTGGGGCCGTTCCCTGCCCCCACACTGCCCTTGCTGCAGGGGCCTACGGCGCCTCCTCACCCCTTTGCTGGCTGGGTTACTCGAGGCTAGCCCCCAACGCATGTGGTCCTTCGAGAGATACTTCTCTCAGGTACTTACTTTTTACTACTTAACTTATCAGTCTTTAGTTATTATGATACTTGAGGTTCCAGTTTTATGTTGCTTTGCTTTCTGTTGTTTCTGTGATACATCATGCACATTATTATGCCAGTATTCCACTACTCCTTCATTTCGATCTGCTTTTCTGATGCATGGATACTGTTCAACTACAGTAGAACCTCACTTATGAAACTTTCAGCGGACAACCAAAAAAAGTTTCATAAGTGAGGAAGTTTCATAACAGAGGTTTCATAGTAAGGAACATGAAACCCTTTTCAAATGTCTAATTTAGTCTTTTTTGTATAATGGTTGCAGTTACATGTTTAGGTGCAGGAAAATTAAGCCTAATAATTTATTGTATTAAAGCAACTATACAAATAAATGTATGTTCATGACACCTAGACAGTGTCCATTTGTAATCCTGAAATATGCTAAGATCTGTTCTCAAAGCTGAATTTCTTGGTCTAATAGTTGGCATTCCTGGCACTTGACCAGCAGGGCCTAGTTTCAATTAATGCTTTGCACATTTCGTAATGGTGTTTATTGTCAGTTCATCCTCTACATACAAGTCCCAGCTTATGCAGGAGTATTGATTACCAAAAACTCGGCTGTGAATATAGGTAATGTTTTTCCTTTACCAACTATTTTTCTTCTAAAACAGAATATCACTAGTTAAGAACTGAGATCTAACTGAAAATAGTTTTAATTTTCTATTAAATGTCAGAAAGCAGTTGATATTAGAAGTTAGATATTGTTATTCATTCAGCCATTTTGAAATTATTATTTAATTACTAAGTCAGGATTGTACGTCCGAGAAATTTGGTGGCGAAAGAAAAGATTTTTTTCTTTAACTAGCAATATTGTATAAAAATCTCTGGTATTTGGCATCACGTCGGCTGAGGCAGACGTGACGTAGCATGACGTAGTCTCGACCTCAGAGTATATAAGTCTCGACCCCCTCAGGGATGGGTAGCAGCTGAAACGATTTTCAATTTAACACATTCAATGCGGGGCTGATTAAAGCCCTAACCCTCACAGTGCGGCGTGGCCCACCGGTGGGTCACACCCAGCCTTTTACATGGGCGGTGTGACCCACCAGTGGGTCACAGTCCTTCCGAGCTTCTGGCCGCTGCCGAGGGATGGTGTTTGAAGCGGCAACACTCAGCCTTTTCCTGAGATTAGTGGAAGGCTACATGCATTTGCGTGACCCACCGGTGGGTCACGCTGCAGTGAACGTGTTAAGGATTCGTTCAGTTGTTTTTCATGTTTTCATGAAAGACGATGTTAAACCAAAATAACTACATGTTTTAACATTTAATTGCTCAACTGCGTAATCCAAAAAAAATATTTTGCCCACCTTGTCGTGAAAACAAATGATGCTCGATATACGATACCTGACAAGGTTATTCAAGTTGTGAATATGCACAGGCAAATAATTCATGAAAAGAACTTTTATGGTGTATCTAAATTGTTTAGTTGAAGACATATCATAATATTATTTATCCTATATCAATGATAAGAGTTAATTATGACATTAGTGATGGATGAATCCTTTTTTTTTCGGATCCGTATTTGGAACCAGATCCTTGCCTGGGTTTCGGATATTTATCTTGGTTTTCAGGCTTGCCACTGGGTCACTAATGTCACTAAAAGTAACTTTTTTAGCTGGATCACTATTTCCGAAAAAAGGTAACTAAAGTCACTTTTTTGAAAGGAAAAAAAGAAAAACCTTCAAAACGTGGTATTTTTGTTGTTATACTGGCAGTACATTACTCATAATTTCCTCAAAAACCACTCCGTTCCTAATTAATTTGAATTGTGTTTGGAGGGCAAACTTTCCGCTCTTGACTCCGTTTGCCCATCCCCTCCCGTCCTCCTCTCAACTCACCTCGGGTCCAGTGCGCCGGACATATTATCTTACCCTCGGTGTTTTCATATGCCTAATACATCTATGTATCTAACCTGACATACATTGCACCTGGTATACAAAGTTTATTTTTGCCCCCTTGGCCACGTTTTTGGGCTTCTGTTACACTGTGCGGCATTCAGTAAGCAAGCGTGCGAGTGAGGAAGCGACTGCACTCATTGCACTCACTGCCTTTTGGCTCTGCTCTTCCTAGCGGGTGGCTAGCGGTGTTTGTTGTTGTTTTATTTGTTTTTCGCTGGGCGCTGTATTTAATTCGTCATTCTGACTGGTAAGTACCTTTATAATGTGATTCTTATATGCTAGCTTGTAGATGTTCTGGACTACTACACATAAAAATGAACGGGATGGGGGTTTTAAGATACCTCAAAACCGATGAAAATGCACAAAAACATGAAAGGGATGGGGGTTTTGAGACACCTCACAAGCGATGAAACTGCGGGCGTCCGTATGGTCTGAAGTCAGAATGAGAAGTGAGGCATTTGTGAGATCACAAGCAAGTTAAGGCACGAAAAATCAGAGCAAGAAATGACTCATTTCAATATCGCACGAAAACGCGGTGGCCACCGACACTCAATAGCCTTCTGCGTAGGACATAGGGAAGAGGTGAAATGTCGAGGAACCCCTCTAGCGGTGGTCTCGGGAACAACCCAAGATGGTGTTGAAAAGATTTCAGGTGAAAAATGGTGATTTTCGGACTGTTATATCTCATGAAATAATGGCACTGGAGCAATGTAAGTCATGTCAAAATAAATCTACATCCTTCCTATATATAACACAGTTACAATGAAAGCGCTAATGAACAACGTTTTCGCAGGATAACTGTTTGAAGTTCGATACCCTTAAGCTCACATCTACCTTTATTTAATATCAAAAACCATCGTAATGGTTACGTGTTCAGCTTTTGGCTGCACTAACCGAAGCTACATACTCAAGGTTGGGCCTAACTTATGAAAAGTAACATAGCTCTTTTGTCTTCTCGTCACATTTCCCACGTTTTGCACTTTACCGCCGCTCACCAGCACAATGTTTTGAGCGTAGTGGGCGTGGTCATTCCTTCCCATCAACCCCTGTTTTTGCCATTCGTTTCTCTGTGTGCTTGGGGTGCCCCTGTCGCCTCCATATCCTTCTAACCTCCTTGCATAGCCCCCACCCTTTCGGAGAAATTTGTACTTTTACCTTTGATTCCCCGAGTTTTTTTCGGCCACATACCCTGCCTGATGCTACTCCCCTCCATATACGCTACAACATGTGGTTTGTTCTGTGCACTGTGCTAGGAAGGCAATCCAGGCAAAATGTGTTTTGCAACTCATCTGGTGTCACCACTCATGCCAAGTGCTACATTGACCAAACAGCCACAAGTGCCTGGCGACTGTTAGTTCGCGAGAGTATGCTGAAACATATTCGGAAATGTACTGTGACACAGGCTTTAACAACATTGCAAAATGACTCAGGGTCAGTTCCCCTACAAGAGCTTGATGCTTTTTTTGGGAATCTGAATCATCCAGGGAGCGACTGGTGCCTGTTCTTTGCCACCAAGATCTCTCTGGTCTTTGAAATATGGCTTTCCTATCATTCAGAAAGCTATGGAACGGGACCGATTTGAAGAAATTCTGAGGTTCTTTCAATTTGACATCAGGTCTACCATGCCCAACCGCTTGCAGAATGATAAGTTTGCTCTCATGTCCAAGGTTTCGAACAAATTAATTGAAAATTGTTAAGCCTGCTAGATCCCAGGGCCTTACATAAGTGTTGATGAGCAATTATACCATTCAAAAGCCCGGTGCAGGTTCCTCCAGTTCATGCCCACAAAACCCGACAAATATGGGCAAAAGTTTTGGTTGGCTATTGACAAGGACTTCAAGAACACGGTGAATGCATTTCATTGCCTTGGCAAAGATGACATGCATGCTGATGACCAGCATCAGGGAAATTATGTTGCTGTGAAGTAGATGTCCCCATATGTCAATAAGGGGTATAACGTGACCTGCGACAACTTCTCCATGTCACTCACATTGGTGGCCTGAATAGCATGAAGGCCAAAGGCATGAGTCTTGTTGAAACCTTGAATCGCATTGGGTGTGAAGTTCCAGCTGAAGTGAAAAAGGCAAAACTGTCTCTGTATAACACTCAAATTTTGAAGTGTGATGACCTGACAGTCACTTTATCAAGGGAAAACCAAGAAAAAGGTACTTCTTCTGAGCTCACTCCACCCACATATTCAGATTGGTACAGATGAAAAGAAAACACCTGAAAAGGAGTTTTTTTTCAAACGAGACCAAGTATGGCGGTGATGTTGTTGATCAGATGGCTCGAAAATACTCAGTAAAATCATCCTTCATACGTTGGTCTGTTCATACATTTTCAAACATTCTTGATCTTGCTGGAATTAACACCTGTGCACTGTACAAGAAACTCAACCATTCTAGAATTTCCAGAAGGAAATTTTTGCCAAACATAACCCTTTCCGAAAATTGTCATCATCATCCGTTAAAATATGAAAATGCATAAAAATACTTCATAATAAACTCAAAAATGTGGAAGTCAGTTAGTGTTTATGTTTACCAACCATCAATGCTAAGGTTAGTTTCATTTTTAAGTGTCAGTGAATTCATCAATATGTTTAAGGTAGCTGACATTAGCTATTATTATTATTATTATTATTATTATTATTACTATTAGCTGGCATTACCTATATAGCTGACATACCTATTTAGGTATTAACATTATTTTCTTAACTAATTATTCAAATAGTACTAGGAGGTTTGAGAGTGTTTACTGTGTATGCAGCCATGTTAAAGCAGAAAAATTTGTTGTGCTAAGTGTAAGAACTCTTTGAGGATCGATCGTGTTATCTGAATTCATGTTGAGCGAGGAGTACTTTTTATGTGTATTTTTTGCTGGAATTTTGCCCGTAAAAAATTATTTCCCCTATTGTTTTATTTTGGCATTTCCATATGGAGAATTCACTTCATATTACAAGTATCTTGCCTCAAATATGAATGGTATAAATTGACTTTGTCTGCCATTGGTGGCATTTTAAAAACAATTCGTAGAGTATTAAATGTCTTTTATGGTTGACTGAAATATTTTGGTAAGAATTACTGCCTGTGAAGGCTTGTTTTATAAATTTATTTGAATCTAATATGTAATGAGAGTGTGAATTAATCAGGAGCTCAGGAATGTGGTTTTTCAAGGTTTGGCTTTTTGCTTTTTTTCATTTAAATATAGTTGACTTAGAATTTACAATTTTATCCTCTTGTATGTGGCTCACCTTATTTTTATCTATTTTTCTTCAGGTGACTACTCTACTGTCTCATATTCGAATTCATGTTTTTTATGGCAATGGAGCTCAAGAAATGAGACTGTATTTGAGACCTGACTCCACAATGGCTGATTTACGTGCAGCCTTGACTGAGGAGACAGGCATTCTTCCAAGTGCTCAATTGTTGCTTTATAGGTGAGTTGTGCATAGCAATCAGTTTTAGTTTGCCATCTGATTTTGGCTTTTGAATCTCATTCATGTGTGCATCATTCGAGAAAAATGCCATTTTGAAAGTTTTGTTCATTGGTTTCATTGTTTGTGAGCTAATAGCTCACTGCTCTTATGTAAGAAATCCTCTGCTAACACATACCTTGTTCTTCAGTTTTAGCTTGTTGTCAATGATCCAGAGATCATTTTGGATAACATGCCTAGAGATGGGCAACTTGGTAAATTACCGTGGTAATTTTCGTAAATTACCGTGGTATTTTTCGTAAATTACCAACACCCCTGAAAATTACCGTAATAAACAGTAATTTTCAGAAAAGTTCTTTTTCAGAAAATTTCTTCCTCACGAAGAAACCATTGGAATGGGTAATATTATAAATTAAGAAGCTAAAACGATTATGTTTACACTGTGTCCATGATTATTATTATTATTATAAGTATTCTACCGGTGAAGGTAGCTTTAAATGTACATTTAATTCTTCCCACCCCCTAAATTTCACACGATGTCCCTCTTCAGCCCCACATACCTCCTGCCACCTATTATTCCATCCAAGCTACCCGTTCTTCTTCTCCCTCTTCCCCGCTTACCCAACGATCTTCCCTCAATCACCTCCTTCAAAACACCATCCCCTTTTATTACCTTTTCCATCCACACCTTCTGCCTTCTCCTAATTTCATCTATCAAATTTCTTTCCTCTCCTACCAATTCTAACACTTCGTCGTTCGTTTTCTTTTCGACCCACTTTATTTTCTCCATTCTTCTCCACACCCACATTTCAAAAGCCCTAAGTCTATTTTCATCTTCTTTTCGCAAAGCCCACGTTTCCGCCCCATATAGTGCAACGCTCCATATTAAACTTTTCACTAGTCTTTTCTTCACTTCCCTACTCAACGCCCCAGTCATTAGTTCACGCCTACGAGTAAAAGCTTCTTTTGCCAATGCAATTCTCATTCTCACTTCAATACTGCTATACCCTTTTTCTTCCAACACACTACCCAGATAACTAAATTGCTCTACCTGTTCTAGCTTCTGACCTCCCACTTTTATCGTTATACTGGCCCTTTTTGTTCTTGAAAACCGCATTACTTTCGTTTTCTTCTGGTTTATCTTCATCCTGTATCTTTCGCACTGTCCCTGCAACGCATCCAGCATTTTTTGCAAGCCACGGGCTGACTGGCTGACTAGCGCTTGGTCATCCGCAAACCTCACTGATTTTATCAATTTCCCCCCGACCTTTACCCCAGCCTCCAGCTCATCCCAAGCCTCTCTCACCATTTCCTGCGAATAGATGTTGAAAAGTACCGGCGATAACGGACAGCCCTGCCTAACTCCCCTCCCTATCGTAGCCCAATCCGATTCTCCATCGGCTACCCTCACTTGCGCCTTCTGCGCCATGTATAAATTCCGGATCAGTCTCCTGTCTCTCCAGTCTACTCCTATCTTCCGCAATATTTCCATTAACTTGTCCCACCTCACTCTGTTGAACGCCTTTTCGAAATCAAAAAAGCACGCGAATACGTCCTGATTGTATTCTAGATTCCTTTCCACTAGTATTCTCATCACTGCAATCGCATCCCGAGTGGCCCTCCCCTTCCGAAATCCAAACTGATCCTCGCCTAGGAATTCGTTTGCTCTCTTTTCCATTCTCCTATTGATGATTCTAAGCACTACCTTTGCGGCATGAGAAATCAAACTTATCGTTCTATAGTCTTCACATTCCTTTGTCACTCTCTTTTTCGGTATAGGTATTAGCACGGTTTTAACAAAATCCTCCGGCCAAGCCCCCTCCTCGTATATTCTACGAACAAGTTCATAAAATCTGTCCCTTCCCCCTCTTCCTAGGTTTTTCAGAAGCTCGGCTGGGATGTTATCTACCCCCACCGCTTTACCTGCCTTCATTTCTCGCAGTGCCTTCTCTATCTCACTATCCAGTATTCCGGGGCCCACGTCATCCTCATCAACGTCCTTTTCCTCTCCTATGCCCAAGTTTCAAGGCCTATTTTCGCTATCATATAGTTCCTCAACATATTCCCTCCAACGACGCTGGATCTCCTCTGGCTCCATTGCTAAATTTCCCCTTCTGTCTTTGATGCACGGGACCGTTTTCCATTTCTTGATTCCCGATAGCATTCTAACATTTGAGTACAGACTGCCTATTTCTCCTTCTTTCTGGAGTCTCTCCAGCTCCTCGCATTGCCGGCTCCACCACTTTTCTCTTGCTCTCTTTGTTTCTCTCCTAAGCCTGTTGTTAATCTCCTTATAACGCCTTTTGCCTAGCTCTGTATTCACATTTTTCCATTTCCTTCTTTCCTCGATCCTATCCATCATTTCTGCTGTTACCCATGGTTTCTTGATCCTCCTAGCGTCTACTGTTCCTATTGTTTTCTCAGCTGCTTCTTTTATGCCCGTCTTAATCATCTCCCATCCTTCATCTATTGTTCCTCTTGCCTCCTCTTCCCTCATGCATCTATCCACAATCTCCTGGTATTCCCTCCTCTTCCCTCCAATCAGTGCTCCTACATCCCACTTTTTTATTTTCCTTCCTACGTTTAACCTTTTTAGTCTCATCTCGCATTTCATCACCACCAAGTTATGGTCGGAGTCGGCATCTGCACCTGGGAAACTATGCGAATTCTTTACGCCGTTCCTGAATCTTTGCCTAATCATGATGTAGTCTAGTTGGTACCTTCCAGTATCCCCCGGCATTTTCCACGTGTACCTACGCCTAGGGTGTTGTTTAAACCACGTGTTTGTAATCACTAAATTATTTCTTCTACAGAACTCCACTACTTTCTCGCCCCGGTCATTCCTTACACCCAGACCATACTCCCCTACTTCACTTCCGTCCCTCCCTTCCCCTACTACAGCGTTCCAATCTCCCATAATTATTAGGTTCTTCCTGCCCTTTACTTTCCCGATTAATTCTTCCAACTGGTCATATACTTCGTCCACTTCCTCTTCTCTATACCCCCCTGTTGGCATGTACACCTGTACTACGACTATATTTGCCGGTATCGCTTTGATTTCGATAGCTATTATTCTATCGCTTACCTGTTCCACATTCAACACCCTTTTTCCTAATGTTGCATTCAATACAACTGCCACTCCCCGCTGGCTCTCTTCCCCTCCACTGTATATAACCCTGTACTTTTCACTCCAGAAGTCCCCCTGGTCTCTCCATCTTACTTCGCTTAATCCCAACAAATCGATCTTTCCCCTCTCCATTTCACGCTTAATATTCTCTAGTTTTCCTGCCCTTAACATAGTCCTAACGTTCCATGTCCCGATCCTTAGCATTGCTGCTCTCTTCTCTGGTTTATTCTTCGGCGCCGCTGCTGTTGCCGCTGCTGCTGTTATTCTTTTCGTGCAAGGATTTCGTGAGATGACGACCGCAGAGTCCTTGCTTACCCTGCTGCCGGGCACGACACCCGTTCCAATAATTTGGTCCCGGGCCCCGTAGTTGCCAGGATTCATTTCTCTATTGTTCAAGTCCATTGTGATCTTGGGAGAGTTTAATTGAGGTGGTTTCCCGTTGCCTGCCTCAATAGTGTTTTTAACGTGACACCATCACTTGTTAGGCCGCCCCACTGGGGTCAGACGCCTTCTCACAGCCGCCTCATTGAGGAACAGACGCTGCGAGTACGGTACGTGGACTACCTTTCGTCAGGCTCCTACCCTTCGACCTGTCTGGCATGGGTGACCCTACCAGGAGCAATATTAGTTACTCCCGCCAGTGTAGCTCTAGGGGTCACGGGAACACGCAAGCCCCAATCCCACCACGACAAGGCGTAGTCCATGGGTAATTCCAATTAATTCAGAGTAAAATAACAAATGCACATTGCGCAGAGGTATGTCTTTGGAACGAAATTTCTCCTTTGGAGTCCTCTAATAAGGATTTGCGGCTCAAAACTTAAAATTACCGGAAAATTGCGGTATTTTTTGAAAATTACCGTAATTTACCACGGTAATTTACCTCAATTGAAAATTAAGGTAATATACCCATCTCTAAACATGCCACATTTCATTTCTTTAGTCTTAAAATGTTGTATTAAGCCTAAATGTGATGCCTGCACAAATAGTGTCTGCCCTAAGCACTTAGTCCAATGGTCTTTTCATCACCGAAAGCATTACAGAAAGGCTTCTTTTGGGAATTTTGGGAAGCATATTTGGGAACAGCCAAAAATCACTAGGAGCCATTTCAGGAGTGTATCTTAATAACCAGCAGAATGTCATGTTCGGTTAAGAAAGTCTGAATCAGGTGTGAAGCATTGTCATTATCAGCTGTTAGTTGTTTGTGGCCTGCAACTCTGGTCTTATGTGCGGAACTGAATCTCAAGCATGACTTAGCACAGATACTTCTTGGTGGTACTCCTTATAGATAGTCTGGAGTTCTGATGTGTACTCATGATTCACAATGCCCTGGTGGCTGGAAAAAGCAATCAGATTCACCATCATCTTGTTCCTCACCTTTCAGGTTTTTTTTGGGCATTTGGGATGTTGGGTACTTAAAAAGCAATCCCTGGATTTTAGTTTTTGGGTTGCGTTTGATCACTGGTGGCCACAGTCTTCGAAGTCAGATTCCTTGATCATGCACTGTAACTTATCTTTTGCTACCTCTCCTCAAAGTTCTTTTTTCCTAGTTAAAAGCAGCATGAATCTTATTTATGGTTTATCCTAAGTTATCTCAATAGGTTAATACAGAACTTGATGCAGTGCTGCCACCCATAATGCTCATTGATTGTAATGATGATTTGAATGAGGTGATTTTGTTGCAATTTCGATAGGTCACACACAGAGTAGTGCAATCCATGCTTCTTCCATTTTGTGTTGAGAGGAAATTGATGATATTTTGGCCATTATACATTAGCTTCTTGGTATTTTCCATACGCAATGTCCAAGATTAGTGGAAATTCATGTAGGTGTATACATGGAGATGTATAAACAGTGTATTAGCACATAAGTTGTGAACTATTTTATGGTGTACAGTTACAATAAAATGCTTGTGACAAGAATAGCTACTTTGTTGCACATTCTAGGCATGAATGGTTAGAGGCCATTTTAATATTTTGAAAGTGTCTTGGGAAGTGATTTGCTTTTCTCTTTTGTGCTTACATATCCCAAGAGTACTATGGCTTATAGGCATTGTTGTGTGTGGATATAGGAAGTTGGTCATCTGTGTAGTAGCATGGGTAGCCTAGTAGGCTAATTATAATGATGCGTATGTCATCTCTGATTGCAGAGACAAGGAATTCCAACCCCGTGATGCCGATTCCACTCCCGTCTCTCGTCTTCCATCTTCATCTCCTGACTCCTCTCGAACCCTCATTCTGTTCTCAAAAGAGGACAATGAAGTTGAACCTGGACGGCGAGGTCCGTGGAGTGATGGGGGCCCAGGGGGTGACGGCGGTGAAGTCCCAGTTGGATCAGGCCTTGAGGAAAGGCTGCACTTCCCGGCATTCCCATCTGCGGTGGCAGTTGACACAGATGCTTCCACAGCCAAGGCTTGCTGTGTAACAGCACATGAATGGCGACGCCGTGTGGAGTCATTAGCAGCAGTTGCGAGGGGTGCTACACGTGGTGCTGAGGCCTTATCTTCAGTGGTGACCCTGGCAGTCAGCTTGGCAGAGGATGAGGGACGTTCGGCCATGGATGATGCCACCACTGCTGTGCAGAGAGCCATGGGGGCTGCTGGGTGGGCTGCAGCTCTGTGCCGAGAGGATCTCCGTGCAGGAAGAGGGGAAGAGAAGGCGAGGGAATTAGAGCGAAAGGTAGGCTATCCCAGGATGTGCAAGAGGCTTCATTCTAGCGAATGGCCTTCTCATAAATGTATGTCTTTCCTATGTCATTTAGATATGGAATTAAATCATGATATCAATCGGTTTCAGCATCCTACTGATTTTACTGGGTGGTAGATGTGCTTTGATATCATGAAATTTTGATATTTATTGGGCATGCGTAAAACTTTGGAAATAATTAATTCGGAAACAAATTCACTGCAAGTCAGGGAATACTGTGGAATGAATCCAACTCTCCTATAATTTCATGGTTTAAATTGACCTAATATTTACCATGTTGCCTATGCCTTATGCATTATTCAGAAGTAGTAGCTGTTGTACCAGTGCCACTCAGCCCATTATAGAGTAATGATGTAGGAATGAAAAAATCCCTTGTTAGCATTGATGGTGTCTCAGTGGAGAAGTCGAGGAAAAAATCAATCAGGAAATTGAAAGAATCTTAGAGAAATTATTTTTCAGTTTTGTACCTTGATGTTTAAGGAGAAATGGCACTATATTAAGTTTAATACCTGTTGCTGCTGGTAAGAACAGTACTGGTCGAATACTTATCCAATACTTATGCATCCTTCAGGGTGACTTGGAGCCTTGTATCTTGAATAATTGTCATCTTGGCAGCATGATGCTACAATTTCCCTTTGATGGTAATACCATGACATATATAAATATTTTGCACATTTCTGATGATTTTGTAAATGTCCTATTTTAATCGTTGAGAAATTATCACATACTCTATTTTGATGTGCTTGCTAGAAATTTGGAACGGCTGATTGTATATGTGTAGCTATAATGAACTTGTTGATGCAAGAAGTGATGAATCTTATGAGATGGTTTCCTCCCTTTAAAGGTAGTAGTAAAGCTAACAGTTGTTGAATTCAGACACACCTTTGACTGCTGCATTCATGGCTCATTGCTGGTTTACTAAGGTGGGGTTGAGATTAGAGCACAAGTTTTCCACTACACAATTTCCCAGGTTAGAACTTTGCTAATATTTATGTTAGATAAATTACCTCAATAGTGAAAAAATGTGATGTGAAAGTCCTGAACACTGAAATTTCTCTCGTGAAAAGAGGAAAACTCAGGTAATTCAGTGAGTGCTTGGTTGCACATGTGGTTGCTATGTTTTTAATTGCTATATTCTCTCTCTGTACTGAAGGTTCGGGGTTTATGCGCTGCTGCCACAAACCTGAAAGCTAGAATCGGTGCTGGTGGTCACGGTAGTGTTTTATCCCATGAGTTTTCTGGTGGAGGTGGGGCTGCCTTGACATCCTTGGAAGATGGAACCATAGCTGCTAGGGCTGCATCCTTAGTTGGACGTCTGAGGGAAGCATGGGCTCAACTCTTAAGGGACTGTGGTGCTAGAACTCTGTCTCATAATGATGAAACATTCCATTGGTTGGAACGAGTCAAGGCAAGGCGATCTTCATCTGCAATAGCTACCCTAGGTGCTGGAGCTGAAGCTGCTGGCTCCTTATCCACGGAACGACTCTCAGATCATCTGAAAGTGTCCTTAACAGCACTGTTGCAGGTGAGATTGTCTTTGACAAATGAGTTCGTGTTGGCTTGTTGGTCAGTAGTTATATGAATGGAACACTGACCAACAATCCTAGGTTTGCATATGGGTTAATCATTCTTAGGATATATGCATCTAGCTGAACTCCAGTCTGATAATGCCTGAATAATGGATGTATCTGGATAACACTACAGTGTAATTCCGGTATAACGAATGCTCTGAAACTTCAAGCACATCATGAGAAAAGTACAACTCTTATTCTTTCAAAATTCCCTTTCGTTTGTCCATTTCATACTGTTATGACAAATCACCAAAGTGATGCTACTTTCAGTGACTCAGAAAATGAGGCTATTTTTCATTCTCACTTTAAAACATGCCTCAATAATATAACAATAATAAAAATGACGTTTCTTGCATTAAACAAAATTATGTATATTTGAGACGATAAGCCGCTGTCCTTGCCTGCACCTCAGCTTCCACATGGAGTGGAGCGAGGTTCAGCAGCGTTTCCAGCGCCAGAGTTGGGGTTGTTCTCATAGCCCCTGAAATGCCCATACAGGTCATTCGCTGAAGGTGGTTCAGTTTGTTCCCAGCAGTTTTGAGCTGGACTCTCTTCCACCAAACTATAGAGCAGTACAAGAAACTAGGTTTAATGACTGCCGTATAAATCCATCTAATGGCTTTTGGCTGAAGTCCCCATGTTTTACCAAGGGTCCTCCTGCACATCCATAAGGAGGCACAAGCTTTCTTTGCCTTGGTCTCCAAATGCTCTCCCCAGTTAAGCTTGGAGTCTAGAATAACCCCAAGATACTTGACCGATGGTGAGGGATATAACACCTTTCCCTGCTAAGAGGGAGGTCTAAAGCCCTCCATTTTCCTTCTATTGGTAAACAATACAAGCTTATTTTTCTCCGGATTTACAGTCAGCCCTGTTTCTGCACACCAACCCATTGCCTTATCCAGGGCTTTCTGCATGAGTCCAGAGACAGTATCGAGGTACTTTCCAGTGATGAGTATAGCCACATTATCTGCGTACCCTTGAGTGTATGCGCCAGTCCTATTCAATTTTTAAATAAGACTATCGACTACCATATTCCAGAGGAGTGGAGATAACTCTCCTCCCTGAGGGCAGCCTCGAGTCACAGCTACCTTCATTGAACTGTCTCTCAAGACTACTTTGAGAGTTCTTTGTTCCAATATGTAACTAATCCAGCTCACAATGTGAGCATGGATACCATGTCTTCCTGCAGCAATGCAGATTTGATCAATGGACGTGTTATTAAATGCTCCCTCAACATCAAGAAATGCCCCCAGTCCATACATTCCATGTTCCAGCACTCCCTCAATCCTGCTAACAAGATTGTGGAGCGCTGTCTCCATGGATTTTCCCTTCTGGTAGGCATGTTGATACCGGTGCAGGGGGTGATCCCTTAATGGCCCATCCCTTATGTACCTGTCCACTATCTTTTCTAGTGTCTTCAGTAGAAAAGACATGAGGCTGATTCCTCGAAAGGAGTCTGCTCTTGTGTTGTCTGTCTTACCTGGTTTAGGTATGAAAACCACCTTGGTGACCCTTCAGGCTTTTGGAACATATCCATAAGCCAGGCAGGAGCGAAATATTCTTACCATTGGTTGGAGGAGCAGATCCTGGCCTTCCTGAAGGAGTGCAGGAAATACCCCATCCTCCCCAGCAGCCTTAACCCATTCGCCTCTTAATTTCCTATGGATTGTCTTCCCTTTAAACTCAATTTAATTTTCTGAAAATTTTCACTTGGATTGTTTTAAAAATTAACATTATTTATACATTAAATATTTCTAAAACTTAATTTTACTGAATAAAAAAAGACATGTGGTGCCTTTAATCGGGAAAAAAGAATAGCATTAGAACACTGAATCCCATTACATAACCGGCAAATCACCGGCACTTTTCCCCAATGGGTTAAAGGGGCTAAAACTCATGATTGCCCATTTTGTAACTGAGTATGTCACGATGCTGGAGGAAAGTCTCCATTCCGTCCGAGCCAGACGGATGGGATTCCTCCCATGATTCATCTCCCTCAACTCCCTGGAGCCTGGATAGTGGGTCTCCAGCATTAGCTTTAGCGCTTCCTTATTTGGAAGACGTGAAGTCTCCTTAGGGAAGCAGCAGAGAACCCTCCCCTGCTTCCGAGTCTTTCGATAGGATCTTATTAAGTCTTGCCATCTGTGGAACAGTCTCTAAGCTCTCACTGAAGCTCCTCCATGAGTCCCTTTTACAGCACTTGATTGCTGCTTTGTACCTCCGTTGGGCATCCTTAAAGTTTTCCCCATCCCGAGGCATTCTTGTCCTCTTTGCTTTATTAAAGAGTTTCCTAGTCTCTCTACGGAGACCGTTTAATTCTTCTCCCCAACAAGGGTAATTTACACCCTTCCTTCCTGGTCCTTAGGGGGCAGCTGTCTTCGTAGGATGTGATGATGCTTCTCTGTAGATAATCAACAGCAGCATCTACCTCATCCACATTTCTAAACTTGCACTGAGGTGCCCCCTCTAGGGCAGCTCCCAGCCTTTCTCGATATAGTCCCCAGTTGGTAGTCCTGGGGTTTCTATATGTTATTTCCCTGTGATTGGATTCTAAAAGAGTGAAGAGTATGTGTCTGTGGTCAGACAAAGTTATCTCCCCTGACACTCTCCACCCATCAATCCTGTGCAGCTGAGAACTGGTGCACAGTGTAATATCTATCACCTCCTGCCTAATGCTGTTTGCAAAGGTAGGTTGTGATCCTTTGTTGAGTATATGTAACTCCGTAGACATAAGATACTCCAACAGTGCCTCTCCCCTTCCTTTGGTGCTTCCACTCCCCCACACAATGTGGTGCGAGTTAGCATCACAACCGATTAAAAGATCCCACTTGTTGGTCTTACAGTGACTCACCAGCCTCTCCATCTCATTCGATGGCGGAGGAGCCGGTGCATCATATCGCAGGTAGGAGGAGCAGATGACCACCCTTCTCCTTTTCTCACCTTCCCCCAGGGTCAGCAAAACTGCTGTCTGATACCTAGTGGTAAATTCTGATAGATGCAAAGCACTTATCCAATTCACTTAGATACAAGATCTAGGCCTATCAACAGTGGTTGCAGTAATATATTTTCCCCCTGTCATGCTCAGGCCCTTGGCTCTTCTCTGGAAAGCCCAGGGTTCCTGAATCAGAGCTATTTTGACCATACCTTTAGAGAGTATCCTTTGCAGGACCTCTGAGGCAGCCTTACTGTGTTGTAGGTTTGCCTGAAGCACGGCTATGCCAGCCATGGTTCGGTCCCGCCCACATCTTCTTCCTCGCTTGTCTCCTTCTCTTCGAGGGGATATGGAGCCCTCCCTTAGGCCCCCACCCACAGGTGCTCCTGAGTCAGACTCTACCCCCATGGGGGAGCCCAGGCTCGTGCCTCCTTAAAGGCGGGCCCAGAGAGGTATGAAAGGATGTTGTCCTCCTCTCCCCACGAAGGATCTGAGGGGCAACTGGGATGTGTGGGTCTCCCAGAAGGAACCCCCACAGGCAAGGTTAAGGTAGTAGAGGGTGCGTCCCGACTGGGATCCCCATCGGGGCTCTCCACCGGTATCGCATCCCCCAAGGAAGAAGACAGACTACAAGAGTCCATGTGAAGAGTGCGCCTCTCAGCGCCCTCCATAGTTTTGTTTGAGGGTTCCAAGTTTGGTCCCACGAGTAACTAGGGAAATATGGTGTTCGCCCATGCAGAGCCCCGCATGCATGGGTAAGGCTAATTAAAACCGGAGGCCGCCCAGTATCCGGAGTCTCTCTGTTAGTGACTTCTTACCCTCCGCCCCGCAGATGCGATCACCCTTAGCACAGAGATGCACCGTGGTGATGGGAGCTGTTAATTGACCGCCAGGTCTAGATCCGTCATGTTCAGCGATACCAGGGGCACCTCGAGGAGGATGTGGCTCTTCACCACGCATGACGGTCTTGGTGGTGCATAGGCATGTTCTGCCCTCGTCCCACCCTGGAGTCACTGACCCCTTACCCCCAATTTACCAACTAACCATTAGATCAAAAAGCACCGTACCTGCTCCAAAAAATGCAAACAACCTCGAATTGCCCAAATTCACAACTGAGAAAGCTACTCTTTTCTAATGCTCGTTCCATTTTCTAATGTGCATTCCATAATGTTGATTAGTTTTGCGAAAAATTTACACCATAACTGATAAATCAAAATTGTATTGCCTTTATTACTAGACTTTATGCTTTCCCTTGGTTGGTCTTAATTTTTATGATCAGTACATTCACATTCTTCGCGACATTTTGCGGAAGCCATTTGGAATAACGTAATGCATTTGTTTCAGCAGATGATAAGAGATCGTGGAAGTGGTGCAAGGGATCCTGCCTTGGAGGGTGTTTTCTCTCATCTGATGTTATGTCCACATTGATAAACAATCTGCTTTACCATGTATAACAATTTTATTGAAATAGCTGTTGTATCACAATAAGTCCTTTTTAGAGATTTCGTTAGGCCCTCGATGTACGTACAGTAATTTTATCGGGTTTATATGTGCAACGATAGTATGATACAAAGGATTGAAAAAATGGGTCTAATGAAGAGCCCTCCTATACCAACAAATGTGTTAAGTATTAATTCATATAACTGCTCAATAATGGGAGCAAAACATAGAAAGGAATATGTATAGACGTATTGAAAGTCAATAAACTAAGAGCTCTACTCCTTTGGCACTGCGTTCATCACATCACATCATGGAGTTACAAGTATAGGGTACAAATAATAATTTGCTAACTTCAATAATCTCGTAAATTGTAAAATTAACTCACGAAAATGTTCAACATTGATAAATATAGAGTGAAAGAAAATATGAAAACAAATTTAGGAGAGAGAATTGTTTAGCTTGCCGTTTTTCCCTTCTGACACCTAAGTGTTTTGCATTTTTGGGCCATGCATCTAACTTGGAAATGCTCTTAACTCACAGACGTGTGAATGTGCTCTTGACCGCCCGGGAAACAAAAGAAGTTCAAATGCGTATTGGCTAATGCTGCAGTATTTCCACCAATATTAACAATAAATTAATTGGATGGTGATTTATAACGTGCAGTTTATACGTAACACTTCATATTACTTGCATTGCTAACAGATCGCAAGCAATGGCAGATGTTGGCCACTTTTCGTGTTTGTTTGCCGGTGACGGAAACTCTTGCAATGGTGGGGTCCAACACCAAAAGGTTCTCGTAAAAACGTTTTTTTTTTTACAAGGCAATCATAGGGTGAATTGACGGTGCCCCTGCAATCTCTCGTAATGGTGGGGGACTCGCAATAGTCCACACTCGTACTACCGCAGTTCTACTGTATGTACAAAACGTGTTGTTTGGCCATTCTCATCATATTTAATAATTGAGTGCTCACCAATGTGTGCGTATTGTATGTCTTTTCTTGGGAGGCATAATAAGTGTAAATCAAACTGTTTTTGAATGTCAGCTATGTATGGAATGAACTAAATTGAAAGTCAAGCATATCATTCCTTTGAAAGTTCTGCAACTCCCAAACATATCTTCAACTTACCCTGGAAGGCCTGACCTGTTTTGCACAGTTTCCTTAGTACCACGTTCAGAATTTCGGGTCTCTTCATAAATGTGCTAATGAGAGTTCATTGTACTCAACACTTTTATCAGTTTTGTCTTTAGAGCTAATGGATATTTTCAAAGCATCATGGCATTATAGAAGTAATGATAAAATTTGTATTTGTTGAAATATTTTGTGATTTATAGGCAATGATATTAAAAAAGGATAGTTAGCGGCATCTGACAATTTTATCTTTGGTCATAGTTTAGCTGCTAAGTTCCTATGTTGCTTTCTTGGTGGGTGCAAGATCAAATAATTTGAAAACAATTTAGTATCAAAACCATTCCAGGTTACTATGTATTTTATTGTGTGTAACTCTGTATTAAAATTATTTTTAGTTATGATAGTGTAAATTAGTCTATATGCTATAAAGTATCCATATAATATTATAGGTTGTATATTATATCATACAGATTTGAATTTCAATTTGTAAACACTCTGATGTTACTGATTTGCCATATATTTTCCAGGCTGGGATATTAAAGCGTGATTTAGAAACCTGTCGTGCAGAGTTGGGTGTTGTTGTGAGGCGTTCTTCTACGATTGAAGAAATATTAAGAGAAGAGGTTGCCAGCAGAAACTCACCCTTACCTGCTGTGCAATCATCAGAAAAGGAAGTCCATGCAGAGGAGTCTCCATCAGGGGAAAGTGATGGTTAGTAAGGATTACCCCATTGTTCTACCTCTGTTTGAAGTACTAACCATGCAGTGCAGCAAAATAATATCCTACAGTGGTGGTTTATTGCCCTTTGCAATAGTTAATAGAATTCATTCTTGTTGATGGCTACTTCTTTGAAGCCTAATTTTGGCTTGCGAATGCCATTCTTGATGGACTGCAATTGCAAATGGGATTTAGCTACTGTAGATCTTAAGGTTCTAAGGCCATAGGGATATTTTCTCCTAATAAATCCCAAATTTACCACAACTCGTGACAAATTTTTATCTTTCCAGGGATAAGTAATGTTGGTGTAAGTGACAGCTCATTGAATTTGGAAGCCAGTCAGTCTCCTCATGTTGGGAAGCAGGGTGATTCATCCCATATTGATGGTCCGAAACTCCACTTGGCTCTTGGAAAGAATCTTGCTCAGATGAAGCAGCTTCAAGAGGAGGTGCTCAAGGTGCTGTGTGAAAATTCAGAATATGTTCAGTTCCTTGATAGCTTGTCCCTAGATGACATTGATAATGATACTAGCAATTCTAAAGATGTTATGGGAATAGTGTGTGGTGAGTGATTCCAATTACAATGAATCTTGCAAAGTTATCACTTTGCTTGTCCCTTGCAATGGATACTTTTAATGCAAATTTATTATTTACCCTAAAGAATACTTTGTGTTCAATTGGGGTCAGTACTAAATGTCATAAGGAAGCAATATGTTTATTTTGATCGTATGGTGTAAATTTTATTATGGGAATATAAGTTCTATGCCCTGCAGAAAGAAATTAACTGTCTTTATCACAGATATCTGAATTTAAATAAAAAAATCAAATTTCATTGACATTTAGAGATATCTAAGCTCACCAATCTTATAATTATGCTTTTTCTTGAATGTTACCAACATATTTCTGGTTTTAATTTTATATACATATCTGTGATCGAGTGATAATGGACAAAGGGTGGTGTAAAAATGGTTTTAATTTATTCATCTAATGATATTATCTATTGTTGAATGCTTGATTTTGTATGAATTGTTGTGATCATTAATAGTCTATGTAAATTAAACTATGATATTTTGAATTGGCTGTATTGAGTTTGAGATAACACTTATAGTGAACATTGCCTTTTGAAAGTAAGGCAAGTGAAAGTTATTTAAGAATTGAATTAATAGAGAAGTGCAATATTTTTTTATGAGGTTCATCATGACTTTTGTGCCTTTTAAGCATTGATGTAAAGAAATGAATCTTCTGCATAATTTTCTTGCTTCCCATTTGACAGGTGTATGAGTTGATTTCTCAGTGTATAGATTTGTAGCAAAATATCTCATAAACCTTCTGTCAGATCACTGCTTTTTTACTCATCTCTTATAATGTGCATCAAATAATTGCCGTCAGGCATTTATTTTTTCATTGTAATCACATCATAATTGAACTTATGCATCATCAGGTGATTTCTCTTCTAGCTCTGTGAGTGAGTAATCCCATATTAAAATTTCATTCTAAGGATTTTTTTCTTTTAGAGATGATGTTTAAACTATCTGATTCTGGATTCCAATGTGACTGATGCTGGAGGTAACAAATATTAAAAATTTCACTCGAGGAAACCTATATGAATGACATGGCATTTTTTTATTGTATCACTAAAGGCTGTTATCAGTTATGTTTTAACTTATATCTTTGAACTGCCACCTTTTGAAAAGCTCATGAAGGTGACTGAAATATACTTATATAATACCTCCTGGAAAGAAAATTGGCCATACTGTTGGTTATTGTAGCACCAAATGTTTACGCTTTCATGCATTGTTCTATATGTTGGACACATTATTGAACCTTTAATTTGTGATGTCATCCAATTCTTAATTTTTTGTTTAGCGAATGTATTCTGGGTGGTCACAGGTCAGGAAAAATATTTTTTTCATTGGAAGTTATGGAAATATTGGAAAAATGTATTATGGTCATGGAAAGCAGACACCACTGTTAATTTCATCTTATAGCAGTCTGTCTAATATTAGCCTTGTGATAGCAAAGTTATCCTAGTGTGACACTAATCATGCAGGTGGTGGAAGAAGCTGGAATTACCTGGTTGACCAGAAATTTTCTCTTCATTTTTATTTGCATGCCTAATGAACTCTCCCTGAATTATTTCCCACGTTAAATTACCCATCACACTGAATTCATCTGGTTTTCTTGAGTGGAATTACTGCAATTTTTACTCTTCTTGATTGGGGTTAATTTTGCAGTATTTTCTGTAGTGCATAATGTTGTTCACTCTGTGTATTTTTATTGTAAATTCTTGATTGGATGTCATCAGGTGAGGTAGTTGGTAAGCTGCATTTTGACAGCAGACTTTGCCATTGTGTTCAGGGTCTTGATTATGGTGGTGAGCAGTCTGCTTTCAAAACTTTGGCCAACTTCTCCCATTAAGACTTCTGCATCCTCTTCCAGGAAAATTTGAGATGCTTAAACATTTTTATGATGTGCATTCATGAGGGTTAGTCATGAATCATTACCAGTCATTTTATTGTGGAAGTTTCTGCAAAGTAATCCATATTTTTCAGTTCCTAGTGAGTGTTAATTTAATGGAGTAAACACTATTGTGTAAATTTTACAAAGTAACTCATGATTAAAAGTCAAAGTTGTAAGGGAAAATAGATGTAATTTTATACATTGTATCCTAATGAAAAAGTTTATCTTTCTGTTGAAGTAAATATTTTTAAAAAATGTGACACTTCATTTTCTAAGAAATCCAGTAAAAAGTTAGTTCCTATAAGGGAACTATGTTATTCATACTCATTTATAGAGTTCTTCACTCTAATGTTATCCAAACTGTATTTATGCTTATCATTTCATTGGTTGCTCTGCCAGTATTTTTGAGAAATGCCACCTAGCTCGACTAAATCCCACATTTTTTCTGAAGGTAATGCATCATTAACATATCAGAAATAATTTGATAATTTCATAATTCTTTATTTATTATTCATTCTAAGTTATGTTCATTAAAAAAAATAATGAGTTATTGATTTTTACCTTTAAAAGACGGCATTTAAATTCCCACAGAGGGCCTTCAGACCGGAGTGTTTTTGAGCATTTAAATTCAGCTCTACAGGCATTTACGTTTTTACCTCTATCTTGTCTTTTTTATGAGTTATTTACCAAAGGAAAAAGAATTTTTAGGAAAATATACTGTTTATGAGTTAAGTTCTTTTTTACTGTTTACTAATACTATAAAATATACATATTATGCTTAGTTACAAAATAACATTTCACTGTGTATTATAATATTGTTTTACTTCTTAGTTTTCAAAAATGTCTCCAACTTATTTTTTATACGAAATTAGTTTTTGTGTGATATGTTTTGAAACATTCTTCTATACATATGCCTACTTTTCATGTTGAGCATCGAAACACCATGTGACTTTCTTTACCTCAAAGTGAGCATAAGTGGCTACTGGCTTTCTTCCCTCTCTCAAGCTGATATCCATTATCTCTGTTGTCAAGGCGAGTGATGTTTGTTGACGCAGAGGCAGGCCAATCTCTCGGGCAATTGTTGGGGCGATTCTCCTCCCTTGGGGTCTCCAAAAGATTTCTTACTAGAGCCAAATGAAAATCATGATAACTCCTCTTACTCCCAACAGAAACAAATGTAATCCATGAATTTAGAATAGTTAATCAAAAAGGTGGAAGAATATCTTATTCATCCTCTTACAGGTTCTTCTGCTTATGGAGTAACTATTAGCCATTCTGTTGGATTTATCTATGTAACCCATATGTTTATTATAGTCTTTTATGACAGTAAGTAGGTTTTACAACTTTTCCTTGCCTATCATGAAAGCTCCCCTCTTCAGGTTGCGCATGCATATATGTCAACTTATGGACATTTCTTTTGTCTCTCCAAATAATTGCTTTCAGGTCTCTTCTGCATCTAACCTTTACATCTCTACGTTTCATTATCAGCTTCTTATCCTTGAATTACTATGGCATACCAATGTGATTTGATTAAACTGTCCCACAGCAGTTTACTTATTTTTATTTTCATGAGATCATGGAAGTGCTCGGAGAAGGAAAAAAAATCCAATTTAAAGCTTGAGCCCTTTTTATTCCATTCTTATCATCAATTTTTTCACAGTCGCATGTATGACTGTCATGTCTTTTGTTGCGTTTTGCCAGTTTCCCTAGGTAATCAGTCATATCTACTGTATAGCCTGCTGAGTCACAGCTTATATTTTTATTCCAAACCTCTTATTTTTTTTGGATGTACTGCTTGAAGATCACTCTACCTTTGAATAAAACAATAATTTTTTCCACCATTAGGTACTCTGAAAGCCTGTAAAGTTTTGAATATTTTTCATTGAGAGCATCTAAAAGATCTTATCTTCCAGAGTCTGTTGTAACTTTCATCATTCCTGTTCAGTTCATTCTCATTGTTTGTGAAATGTAAAAATCACTGGATGTGTAAGAATCTATCCTATGCCATTGCATTACCATAGGAAGGGGAGTAACACTGATCCAATTGCGTCCAATAGTCTTTTAGCGAATCAGATATCACGTCCCATTTGAATCACAATTACAAAAAAGTTCACATTTTAGAGTAATTTATGTCAGCTTCTGGAGATGAACCACATTCCTTATTCTGTAAAAACTGGACATAATATTTGTGTCTCAAGTACTAGCAGAGGAATAACCTCTTGGAAGTTGAGAAAAAACACTCATTGGTGATGAACTTGCTGTGACATTGGGAGCTTCATTAGTGTTCAAACCCCTTTCACCACTGGAAAAAATGAATTGATGTTGGAACACATAGCTGTTTGACTTTCACCCACTCCTTGGCGTGAGTTGGCGATATATCTTGGTCAATGCCTCCATCCTCTTCCTCAGAGATGTCATTGTCGTCTATAATATGTGCATTGGAATCGCTGTCTATGAAAAGTTCCTCCGTAATTTCACTCTTGTAATTTCCTCTAATGATCCATGGTGATGTGTCTTAGCTGAATAAAAATGCAATGAATGAATAAAAATATGTGCACTAAAGCTTTTTATCCAGGTGAAGATTGGAAATTGAAGAAAAATGTCCAACTGCGAAATGTAAGTAATACATACCGAAATAAAAGTAAGAGTCAATATATCTTGGGCAAAGAATCTGGTCTCGATGAACTTATAACAGTAGGACAAATATGAGAGAACTGCACACCATCGAAGTAGCTGGAGAACTAGAAAATCTTACCCCAGCACAGATGGTGTTCAGAGCAAGGGAAATCCAAGGCCAAAGTTTGTTGTATGACACTTCAAAGGTACAGAATGGCCGGCAAGCATGTCAAAATGGGCATGTGTTGAGAGGTAAACAGTCCAGACAGCATAAGCCACCCATATTCCTCAGAGAAGGAGCACAAGATAAGTCTGTCTAATGAGTTGGGAACTAAAGTTCCCATTCGTCTAGTGGAACCCTCTCTTAGCCGGAAACTAAAGTTTCCTTTCATCCGATAAAGGTTAGTGAAACATGATTTTATCATTCTACCCTCAAGTTCACAAATTTCCAATTTTTTCATTGGATCTGGATTCTCATCAATTATACACTAGACACTGGAAAATCAATTTTTTTGTGGAGAAATTTGTGCTTAAACACTAGGTCACTCTGCACATAGTCGAAGTATATGATTATGTACTAACACCCCTGTGGGTAGGGGGGTGGAGAATACTCCCACAGCATCCCTGCTTGTCGTAAGAGGCGACTAAAAGGGTGAGGAGAAAACCTCGTAAATAAATCACTGGTAGGGTATAATATAGGCATTGGCGAGGCCATCCCTCCAAGATTCACCTAATTTTGGCTGTGTTCAGTCTACTGAAGAGTTGAAGCTTTGACCCGAGATCTCAAGATGTTTTAAATTAGGTTACCATAAGGTAGTCATACTCGAATGACAACATGACATCGTTCTCGTTCCAGGACTGCACTCAAGGGTCGGTAGGTAAGCCCTAGCTAAACTATTTAAGAATGTCACTGATTAAAACACCCAAAATGGCAATAACACTCGCTTATTTTCCATAGCATTATTACAAGTTCCATTAAATTCTCACCAGCAATATCCAATATAAGAATTCAACCAATTAATTGCTTTGTAAGATCTGGTGTTTTCCGGCGAATAATATGTGTGAAGATCTCTCGGGTTTCACACCGGGTCTTGCTCATTGGGCCCGGAGAAATGTATTCCGTTTCTCCTCCTAGAAAACAAAAGGTGTCCACTTCCACGGGGCTAGAGGAAACCAGGTCCCAGCAGCGCTACACCTTAATGGCATGGCTATTCCATGCGTGGACTCCATCCGCTTTCTGGGGATGACATTTGACTATCGCCTTAATTGGTGGGAGCACATTAGTATTTTAAGGAGCAGATGTTTTAAGGTTTTAAACACTACGGTTTTTAAGTAATTCGACATGGGGCGTCGATCGCACCACAATGCTCCTGCTATATCGGACACTAGTGCGATCAAGACTCGACTACGGATGTTTCATCTATTTTTCTGGACGAGAGACATACTTGTCCACAGTCCACAGAGACCATTGTCCACAGTCCACAACGTGGGAATAAGGCTCGCCACAGGTGCCTTCAGAACATCTCCAGTCCTAAGTATATATGCGGAGGCTGGAGAACCGCCTCTGGTCATTCGCCGGGATATGTTAATGGTGAACTATGTGTCCAAGATTATATCCATGAGGGACCATCCATGTTATGACATACACTTTAGCTCGAAATTTTTAGCAACTTTTAACAGAAGACCGAGGGCAACTAAGCCAATTAACCTTCGTTTTAATAATTTTATTTTAGGCATTGGCTTTAGCCTGAAATTTGTATATCCTACGGGATATTCTAAGGACCCTCCATGGTTGATGCATCGACCAGCGTTTATATTCCGGCTCCTTTAATGTCGAAAATCTACGACAACGTGCAGAATACCAACAACTGTTCAACGAAATTCGAAGGGAATACGCAAACTTCATAATTGTTTACACGAACGGGTCGAGATGGGATACTTCCTGTGGATGTGCCGTGATGTCTTCGTATCACGGCGTCATCAGAGCTAAACTCAACCCTATCTGCAGCATCTATACTGCTGAACTATTTGCGATCAAGTTAGTGCTACAACACATTACGAGCAGTCGGTCAAAATTTCTCATCTGCTCAGACTCACTGAGCGCACCACAGTCCGTGTTTAGTTATTCCTCCAAATACCCTCTTGTTCAGGAGATACATTCCGCCATTTCATCCCTTAATGGTATAGGTGTAACAATTTCCTTTGTGTAAGCGATATGGGAACTTTCGTATCAGCCACCGGAACAGATGATCCAGACGCCAACTTCTCAAAATAATCCTTGCAAATAACGCCAAGAGTTTTCTCCATAGAAATAAAACTCAACAGATGAATTCAACTGTTTAATATCTATTTATATCATTCTACCTATTGCTAGAATAGCAGTCAACTGTTTAATATCTATCATTAATAGCATTCTATCTTTAGGAATTAAGGAATAAATGAAGAAATCAAGGCAAACGCGGTTTAAAAATTATTATAGTGGTATTATGATATATGACATTTGCTGTGTGTCTAGTTGTATTAATCTCATAATCTAAACTTAAATATTGCAAGGTGATATGAGCTACTGATTAATTTCTTTGGAATACACTAATCTCATTTGCTTAAGATGTACACGTTGTTACATACCTTCGATTCATCCCGAAGTGAAGTTGAAGTGTCTGTCATTCCCACGTAGTTTTTAAGACCAATAGGGATTTCAGGACTCCACTGGCAATGAAGCTCTGCTGTGAGTGGCAGCACTTCGAGTAGCTGGAAAAGGGCTGGAAGTCGCTGGAGGTGTCGCAGTTGTCGGAGATGAGGTTTTTGATTCATCTTCAACCCTCTCTGCATTCTAAATTAGGACAAAACAATATATTGTGACGGTTCCGCCCCTCAGCCGGTGGCCGCGGTCGCAGGGCCGGGACAAACGTCCACATACGTGGGCAAACCGTCTCCCGAAAACGGGGGGGCACGGTCCTCGCGATGGGGACCCCAACGTGCCACACCGATATGGAAGTGACGGTGACCCACAATAGATAAAATATAAAGGGATCGTGAAGGGGGTTAGGCTGGGAGTGAGGAGGAGGGAGTATGGCCAATTAGGAACAGGATGAATGCACTGAAACACGCGTGGTTTGGAGATTGCAAAACATTTTAGTGTTACGACTGATAACATAAACTCCCTCCAAAGTACATGAAATAAGCATTACATTGGAACACTGATGGTGGATGAATTTCAATGAAATGGATGACGCTCAAATACATTTGTGACATGGATGGGGTGAAAATGATGAGGTGAAACTGATCAAAGATACAAAAAAAATGCAGCTTTTACGTTAAGCTTCGGTCGAATTGACTGACCGAGGAAACGATATTAACAGAGAGCATTTGATACCATACTGATAGTTGAAATGCATTAAGGCTCCGAGTCCCACTGTAACAACTCAATATTATACGATATGATGGTGATGAGCGTTGCCTCAATAGTCCCACAACGCTCAATAGTTCACACTTGGCTCGCCGGTCACGTGGTCGGGGGGACGGGTGCACAACGTCACTGGGGCAGGCCACTTCCACTCACTACCGTGATCCTGGAGCGGGGTCAAATAGCCCCTCCCAGGCCACACACTCACACCTTCGCGGATGCACTAAACTGTGCTCCGGGAGTAAGCCACTCCAAAAACCACTCGCGCGGAACCACATTCCTGGCCACCGGGGGCAGGAGCCGGGGAGAGTGGGAGGGTCGGGGTGGTGAGTGCGGAAAAGGGTAGGAGTTAGGATGGGGAACCCCTGTGACGGACTCGGACCGTCACAATATGTACACATCATATTCTAATAATAAATTAAAATACCGCTTGCAAAAAAGTAGGTACACAAAATGCAACTGAATCAGGACAAAAAGCATATGAAAATGGTGATCTGGGAAATTTTATTACTCTTACCAATCCAACAGCCCGAGGTATCTATATTTCTCTCCTCCAGGTCGGACACACTACCATCATGTGACTCGCACGATGACACCCGGCAGCACTTCAGAACATGTTTCTGGTATTCTATATTGAGCCACAGTACCTTTAGGAGATTAGACTCGATTGGACTCAATCCTTTGTTCTGCTACCTGTACCCGATACCTAAGTGAAAGATTTTCTTCCTCATTGTTTTTGTATTTGCATAACATTTTCTCATATTTATCCTCATAGCTCTTCATTCCCTCCCGGTTGTGACTGGAATCACGCCAGGATCAGAGTCTGTCCGTTGGCTCTGTGATATCTACATCAACACGATCTATTGGCCTGGTAGTACGTGTCCTGATCTCTGTCCCTCTCTCCAGTCTGATCGAAAGAAAATTACAGAATTAAAATACGATCTGAATCGGAGTTTAAGTAATAACGTCGTTGCTTGAAGCACAACGATAGAGGAGATAGATGTCAGACCAGCTTAAACAGCCAATTACCGTGCTCATGAAGTCTAAAATTTTACTCAATGGCTCCTTTAGCCACTCCATATCCATCTCATTAAAAAATCTTACTTGCTGCCTGATGAATGGAAGTATATTATTTGGAGCCTGCATTAGAGTCACTTTCAAATGATCCCATCAACAGATACTTACCACCGACGGATAGTACAGTTGCTTGGTAGAAGCCTGGACCACAGTCGTTGCCCGATCAAGCAGGAAATCTGGCTATCTCACTTCCAACTCGACGGTAGTTCGACAGCAGTTCGACAGCATTTCCACCTTGCTTTTTTTACATGGCGCCCAAAAATGCCGTAAATTGCTTTTTTATGGGAAGCAAAATCTGACGCTTTCAAATCTGGTATATTGAGCACCGGTACCACATCCGTATTTCTCTCTCTGTCTAAGTACTTTACTCATGCGTGTGGGTCCTCGAAACAAATCTGGATTTTCCTCTACCATTATATAAACAAATGACTACGGGAGCGCAAAATTTTCCGAAACTAGACAAGACAGCAAAATTTTATTGCTAGAATATTTGGAAAGAATCAAATGTTGTGAATTTCAGTTATCACTCTGCTGAAATCATGACAAGAAAAAATTCTCAAGTAGAAATTAGGCAAGTTTCACTTTACGAATTTGTGCAATTCATGCGTATTTCTGCACAATTTGCTCTACTGTGCCGCCCAAAGGCGAAGATAAATTACGTAATCGCTCTTAAGGGAAGCCATATGACTCGGGCTACAGGTGTATAAACGTACGTACATTAACCGATCTAAACCCGCACCTTTTACTCAACTAAGGAGCCGGATCGATGTACTCACAACGCCGGTAAAGCGAGACAATATGTGTTGTTATGTTTGGCATAAATTGTAGCGCTCGCGGAGTGCCGTGGCTGCGACAAAGTTTTGTCAGTGCAGCACTGACAGATGCAACACCTAGAAATAGTCCAGCTGGTTGACAATGAGTCTGCTAACTGAACCTCGGCGCACGGCGGCGCGGCGTAGTCAAGCCGCCGGTATTGCGAGACAATACGTTTTGTTATGTTTGGCATAATAAAAGCCCGTGGAGCACCATACCTATGCCGAATTTTTCCAGTGTGTGAAATGTTATCGCCAGTGGCCAGCGTTCTGGCTTTCCCACATTCGAGCAGTACATATTCGTGTTCACATTCGGTGAACATTGTCTTCCGTAGGTATATCGTTTTTAACGGCTGGAACTATAGAAAAACCTCAAACCGCCAAAAAATAACCGATAAAAATATTAAATGATTAGTTAATCACCAAACCAGCATCAAGAGAGAGAAATCGAATTGGCAATAAGTCGCCACACCTGGCAACATAAGGCTCCAGGGGCGGCACTGAATGCACCCCCCTGACAATTTTTCTACCGGCGCCCATTGTCCAAAGGCTTCCATCACTGCTGCCGAGTGCCAGCGTGCTTTCTCAATGTTCCTGGGCGACCACCCCAATTTTGTCTCGGTGTTCACAGGCGGGTCGAAGTCTCGTACGGCTTGTGCCTGTGCTGTTGTTTCATCTTATCACGGTACCATAAAGGCTAAACTAAGTCCACTGTTTGTAACTGTCCACTCAGTCCACAGTACCTGTTACCTCTTTTTGTAATGAGTCCATATGACGTTGAATTTTATTTATGCCGAGGAAAGATTAGAATGGAATATGGCAAAAGTCATTTTGAAATAATTTCTTTATGTAAAGCCGTATATTCATATGGGCAGAAACTGACACAAAGGTATGAACTTTTACATGTTCCCCCTCTCAACTTCTCCTTGCCAGTTAACCCGTCCAACACCATTCAAATATCTTACAAACTCCTCTCCTATTTCATATGCCTGCCCAGCTGCTCTGTGGTGACCCTGAGCCTGCAATAAAGGCTCTAAATGAAAGCTCTCCTCCTCTACCTCATCACCTCTTCAGTAGCTGATGAGCCAGAAGAAAATGAAGAAGTGTAGGAGGCAACAAACCCGTATGATGCTTTCCACCTTATTCGGGGGTAGATTAATCTTACTTAGCAGAACCCTAAACTTGTTAGCTAATATGCCAAAGGCATTTTCGACAACCCTCCTGGCCCGGTTCAATCTATAATTATAGATTCTATTTTATGGGGTAAATTTCCTGGCCATAAAAGGCTTCATGATATGCTTTCCAAGGGAAAAAGCGTCATCTGCTACAATCACATGTGGTATATTTTCATACCCACCAGGTAATGGCCTTTGAGAAGGATTGCCCAGTGAGTTTTCATCAAGGGCCCTCTTTAAATTCCTTCTGGCGAACACATTTGCATCATTCACACGTCCATTTACCTCCCACATTTACCCATATAAACTTGCACTGAGCATCTGCCAAAGCCAATAAAATGAGACTGTCATTCCCTTTATAATTGCGATAATAGGAACCACTGGTTCAAGGTGGTCTAAAGTTTACATGTTTCCCATCTAATGCTCCCAATGCAGAGGGGAAAGTTTCACTTGGTCAAAAACTAGGATGCGATTACTTCCCATTCTTCAGCGGAAGAGGTAACGTAATTAAATTGATAGTACTAACATTACTCCTAGTGTACTCTACACCATGCATGACGGCTGTATTCAATACATTTTGTAGTATTAATACCATCCTCCAGAACCTCAATAATGGCAGAAATCAGCCGTATCCGAAAACCAAGCATGCTTCGGCGAAGCATGCATGGTGATGACGTATTACTGACGTACAATGAAGAATGCTTGGGAAAGAATGCTTAATATTCGGTCGCTCTAAGGTACGTAGCGACGTTAAGTGGTAGTGGCAACACTAGCAACCACTAGGTTAAGTGAAACACTGTTGTAATTTGTTTTAATATCCAAACGATATAGGCCATTACTAGTTCTAGTTGCAGTAGCGAGTACTGAACCATTAGAGGCAAAATCGTCATCATACAGTTTACAACCCTCTTTATCATACACAACAGTGATCCCTTTATCAGTTATTTGGCTCACAGAAAGCAAATTTTCCTTCAAACCAGGAACATGCACAACATTTTTTAGTTCAGAAATGTGGTCACTTACATCCAATTTCACAGATCCAACACCTCTACCTACAAGTTTATCGTTATTCCCAACAACAATCTCTACGTGACCTTCGGTGTCTGGACAATAATCATGCATACGGTCTCCGTGTGGTGACATATGCAAAGATAATCCGGAATCAATGAACCAATCCGAGTCACAGGATACAGCCGACAGGGCACAAAGAAGACTTCTCTTGGTTTCTCTTATCTTCACCATTCCTCTCTCCCTGAACCTCGGCTTTGCTCTCGTTCATCTTCCGCAACTGTGGGCACTGGGTTTTAAGATGACCCTTCTCACCGCAGTTCCAGCATTTCCACGCCTTCACAGCTGATGGACTCCGAGCTGTGGTTGAAGCGTTAGCCTTTTTGCCCTTACAGTATAAGGCGTTGGAGTCAGGAACACTTGGATTTGACCGACACTGATGTTCTTCCGATAGCTTTCATCGAGCAGTATCGTTTTTACACGATCCAAGTTCAAGACATTCTCGCCACTAGTGATCGCCATGACAAGATTATCATAAGAATTTGGCAGTCCCAGAAGCAGCATTGCGGCAGCGAAATTTTCAGCCATCGGTTCACCAATACCTTCAAGCATGTGCGCCAGCATGATCACCTCGCTAATATAAGCGTCTATGGATGCAAACTTATCCAATCTCATCTGACACATCGAGCGAAGCAGGGAAACATACCGCCATGTACCTTTATCCTCATAAGCCTCAGATAAAGCATTCCAAGCTTCCTTAGCTGTTTTCGCCGGCCTAACATGAGGATACACTACAGGCTGTACCATGAGGCAAATGTCTGCCAATGATTTTTCATCCCTACGCTCCTTACCATCACCAGAGTCCGTTCCTCGTACACTACTCCATAAACCATTACGACGTAAATAATTCGTCATAGCAAATGACCAGTCATAATAGTTATCCCTGCCCACAAGTTTCTCAAAACCATACGCCTGCGTCGTGACCTGTGATTCGTACATTTTGCTATCAAAAAGGAACAGTTAACAAAACAAAAAACGATTATTACCCCCCCAGCGGGTAGGGGGATTGAGAATACTCCCGCAGTATCCCTGCTTGTCGTAAGAGGCGACTAAAAGGGCGGGGAGACAACCCCGATAACAAACCCAGAGCAAGCAAGGGTTGAGCCCAGACAGTCTCAGGGGTCAACTGTCTGTGTGCGGCCACACCACCTGGCCTGCGATCCACCCGCATGTTTGCCGTGTGCGGAGACCCGTAAGGAGGAGAAGGGGATCCTGGAGGGTGAGGTCCGTGGTTCCCAGCCGGGTGTCGGATGCCCGGTATGGACTGGGGGCCAATACCCCTCTTCGGCCCCGGATTCGCTGCAAACGGGCGGCCGGGAGCTAGCCACTCCCGGTCAATCGGCTTCCGTGGCGTTTAGCTTAACGGTGGCGAGTGCCAGGGAGGTGGGAGTCTGTGTAGGGCGGTCGGAGATGTACGGGTTTGGTGGGCCCGTGCATCGAAGATCCAACCCGAAACAGCCAACCACCTCTAGGGTGCTATATCCCCTCGGGTAGCCCTGGCGACCGCATCGGTTTGCGGTGCGGCGTCCCGAATGTGTGGCTCCATGGTGGGTGGGGAGCCCGGGGGATGAAGTAATATTTGGCATGGCAGATTCAATTCTTCCACCCTCCAAAAGATCCCGGACACGGGCGGGGGAGATAAGTGTTTTTCCGCTTGCAAGCGGTTTTTGATAATGAAGTGCGTTAAAGAAGGGGAGACGCTTAAGCGGGTGTCCCCCTTTCTCATTCGTAAAGTTCTGTCGTCTGCAATACCAGGAGAGCTGAAATCCGCTAAAAAGCTGCGTGACGGAAGCTTGCTAATCGAAGCAGCAAATAATGTACAAAGTGTGAAGCTCTTGTCACTCACGAAGCTGCACGACATTCCAGTAAAAGTGGAGTTGCACCGTACTCTTAATACCTGTCGGGGAGTAATATCACATTACGACCTACTGTACGTGGAAGTCGACGAGATAAAAACTGAAATGGCATCTCAAGGAGTCACTGATGCTCGTCGGCTTACCACTAAGCGCAATGGCGAAGTCGTAAACTCTACTTCTGTCGTAATAACCTTTGCGCGTGATAGTCTCCCCGACAAGGTGTTCGTCGGCTATGAATCAGTTCCAGTGCGACCATTCATACCGGCGCCCATGCGCTGCTTCCAGTGCCAGCGCTTCGGCCACATCGCCCCGCGATGTGAGGGCAAGGCCACCTGCCCGCGCTGCGGCCTGGAAGACCATGAGAGTGCGGACTGCAACAAGGAACCACGTGTGAACTGCGAGGGTTCGCATCCGGCGTATTCTCGCAAGTGCCCAAAAATGATAGAAGAGCGCAAAGTCATGGAAATTAAAACAATAGAGAAAATCCCATACTTCGAGGCGAGGAAAAGGTACAGGGCAATGGCAGCACCCATATTTTCGAAATCTTTTGCCTCCGTTGCGTCCCCAAATATACCAAAGGCCTCCCAAGGAACGCAGACTGAGTTAAATGCAAATGTAGATATCGCTGAAGTAAAAGAAGTAGCCAATGCCGGCTAAGGCACCAAATCCGGCACCGAAAAACACCACCACCATCACTGGTTCTCCTAAAAAGAACCAGAAAAACACAGCTACCGGGGTAGCGCTGACCCAGCGCGAAAAAACCCCATCCCCTGACCCCTCCGGACTAGCCAAGATAGTCCCCCCGGTGGAGTCAATGGAGGAGGACGACAGCCCCTCAGAGATTGAAGTCCTCCCTGCGAAACAAAAGGGGAAAAAGCACCGTATTCGGCGCTGAACCCCCTTTTTATATATTCGAGCGTATTTATTTATTTATTTATTTATTTTAAAATATATTTATGGTTTTTATTTTGCAGTGGAACTGCAATGGTTTTTATCGGCGTAAGGAGGAGCTGACCGTTTTAATTCGTGATTTTAACCCGTCTTGCATATGCTTGCAGGAAACTCATTTTAAAACAACGGACAAGGGAATTTTAAAAGGTTTTAATGTTTTTAGACTGGACGACACCAGTGGCCAACGTGCCCAGGGTGGAGTGGCAGTTGCCACTCGGGAGGCCCTTTACACCTCCCGAGTGCAGCTGAACACGCCTTTTCAGGCGGTCGCTGTGACTGTGCATGCCCCAGAGGCATTGACGTTATGCAACGTCTACTTGCCTGAGGGGGCACCGGTGACTCGTTTTAATCTGGAATCCCTTGTCCGTCAACTACCGAGACCTTTCTTTTTAGTAGGTGATTTTAATGCCCACGATACCCTTTGGGGTAGCTCTAGGGCACAGAGCGACCGAAGGGGTCGTATCCTAGCTAATTTTATCACGGATTTTAACCTAATTTTAATGAATAACGGGGAACACACACGTTTTAACTCCTTCAGTGGTCAATTCTCCTCAATAGACATATGCATTACATCGAGCACCTTGCTTAGTAAATTTCACTTGTCCGTACACGATGATTTATGTGGGAGCGACCACTTTCCCCTTTTAATTAGTAGGGAGGAGAATTTTAACATAGATTTTATCCGCCCGGGAAACTGGATTATTCGGAGAGCCAATTGGCCAGATTTTAAGAAGACTTTTAGTTTTACGTTTGACGAAAGCCGCGACGGGATTTTTAACATTGCAAAACTGACCAGAAGTATTCTCGAGTCCGCCAATGGCAGTGTACCGCGATCAGTGCGAAGCACCTCCAGACCTGCAGTGCCATGTTGGAATGAAGACTGTGCTAACGCTATTCGCCAACGCAAGAAGGCATTACGAATATTTAACAAATTCCCCACAGCTTTTAATCTGGCCGCATTTATACGCCTTCGAGCGAAAGCTCGAAAGGTAGTGAGGGAAGCTAAAAAGGTCTCCTGGATGGAGTATGTATCTGGCATCAACTCCAGAACACCTGTTGCACAGGTGTGGAACAAGGTGAAACGTATCTCGGGAATTCACCATCAGCCCGGCGTCTCGTTCCTAAATGTTGACGGTGATGTGTTGACGTCTCAAGCCGATATTGGCGAAGTTTTCGGCGAGCTATTCGCCAGCACATGCAGCGACGACACATACGCCGATCACTTCCTTTCTGTTAAGAGCCGAGCCGAATCTCATCCGCCTATCTTCTCCGAAAAACAGACGGTGGCAGACTACAATATCCCGTTCACTCTTTGGGAACTACGTTCTGCTATTGCAGACTCGCGTGACACGGCCGCAGGAATGGACGAAATCCATAATGCTTTTCTCCGGAATATTCCGGACAGAGCATTGTTGGACGTCCTTCGCTCCCTCAACCAGCTGTGGAGTGAGGGTAGCTTTCCATCTTCCTGGCGGGAGTCTCTCGTAGTTCCTATTCCAAAACAGGGTAAAGACAGAGCTGACCCGGAAAATTACAGACCCATCTCCCTCACCAGCTGCCTGTGTAAACTAATGGAGAGGATGGTGAATAAGCGTCTCGTTTGGTGGTTGGAGCGTCGAAACCTTCTCTCCACCATCCAATGCGGTTTCAGACGTGGTCGCTCGACTGTCGACCACCTGGTCAGAGTTGATACCTTCATCCAGGAGGCCTTTCTTCTACGCCAACACGTCGTGGGTGTCTTCTTCGACATGGAGAAGGCATACGATCGGGTCTGGCGGCTGAAGATTTTAAATACGTTGCATGAGTGGGGACTAAGGGGGAACTTACCGATATTTATCAAGAACTTTTTAACAAATCGTGTTTTTAGAGTAAAGATAGGCAAACACCTATCAGAATTTCACACCCAGGAAAATGGAGTGCCTCAAGGATCGGTCTTAAGCGTTACACTCTGCTATCGCCATAAACGATATCGCAAAATGTATCAAACCTCCTCTTCTGGGATCGCTGTTCGTGGACGACCTTGCAATATTTTGCAGGTCAGCGAAACTTACCAGCGCTACCAGAGTTATCCAGCTAGCTCTAAATAAACTGGAGGATTGGTCTTTTAGGAACGCGTTTAAGTTTTCAGTAGAGAAGTGTAAATGTATTCATTTTTACCGGGTGAGGGGAGAGTACGTTCCGCCAGCGCTGTCACTTGATGGCAGAATCCTCCCATATGTCGAGTCGGTCAGGTTCCTCGGTATGACCCTGGACTACCGACTAAACTGGCGGGAGCATATTCGCCTTTTAAGGCAAAAAAGTCTCCAGACTCTAAACATTTTAAAATATTTAAGCCACTCATCTTGGGGTGCTGATCGAAAATCCATGCTTAATTTGTACCGCGCACTCGTGCGATCTAAACTGGACTACGGGTCATTCGTTTATGCGTCCGCCCGGGATTCGTACGTGAAGCCTCTGACAACAGTACACAACGCAGGGCTCCGGATATCCACTGGCGCCTTCAGGACAAGTCCGGTCCTCAGCATTTACGCTGAGGCCGGGGAGCCGCCGTTGTCGTACCGCAGAAATATTTTAATGTGCTCATATGTGGCCAAGGTTTTATCTTCGAAGAGCCACCCTTGTTTTAATGTAATTTTTAACCCTAGATTTTTAGAACTTTTTAACTGACGGACAAGAGCCACCAAGCCGCTCAGCGTTCGTTTTCAAATTTTTATTCGGGACAGTGGACTTATGCTCCCAGACGTTTATTCTGTTAGGTACTCCAGTAACCCACCTTGGATAATTCCGCCCCCTGAAATCTATATGAAACTTGCCTCACGACACAAAGCCTATACTACTGCTCAGGAGTACCAGTGTCTATACAATGAATTTATCTTTCGCCACCCCGGCTTCATCCCCGTATTCACGGATGGATCGAAGTCGGGTGTAGGTTGTTCATGCGCGGTTACATCGTCCCATCATGATGTCATTCGGGCTCGGCTCAGCTCGCTGTGTAGCATATACACTGCCGAGCTGCTGGCCATTAAGATGGCTCTTGATGGGATTGGGGAGGCTGCCAAGTCCTTTGCCATCTGCACAGACTCCATGAGCGCATTGCAATCTATTTCTGTATTCTCTCCCATGCATCCTATTGTCCAGAACATACACAATACCCTTCTATCCCTCTACAAGAAGGGAATCAAAGTTATCTTCATCTGGGTGCCTGGACATATGGGAATCGCTGGGAACGAGAGAGCAGACGCAGCAGCGAAAGAAGCTCTCCAAATGCGTGAATTGACAACGACTCTGGTACCTTATCAGGATCTGCAGGCTCACCTCCGGAGAGTAGCCCTAGAGCAGTGGAACAAATGTTGGGCAGATGTGACCGACAATAAGCTGCGTTGCATAAAACCGGTAACGTCAGTGTGGCCCACTTCCGTCAGGAACAGTCGCAGAGAGGAAGTAGTCATCACCCGGCTGAGAATTGGGCATTGCGCCTTAACCCACTCTTACCTCTTCTCAGAAGATAAGAACCCACCTCGGTGTGATGACTGCGACTGTCTTCTTAGCATTCGACACGTCCTGACGGAGTGCGACAAGCATCGGGATGCACGTGAGCAACTAGGCATCAGAGGAGGCCTAGAGCATATCTTAGGTAATAACTCCGAATGTCTATCCCGAGTCACATCGTTTATGAAAGCAACTGGCCTTTATAATAAAATCTAAGTTACCACTGTCTGTGTAGATATATAGTCTTTTAATTCATGTAAGTATAATAATATCAGCATTACACTCCTACTGACATTAAACCTAGGACAGTACAAATTAGACTGTGGGTGGTGCAAAATGACCTTAAGCCGTCGACGCACCCAATAAACACCCAATACTACTACTACTACTACGATTATTACACAGCGAATCTACACGGATGACGTTCTGGGCCCATAACCTGTTGCAATTTGTTTTAATATCCAAACGATATAGGCCATTACTAGTTCTAGTCGCCATGTTGTTCGTACACGAGTTAGTTCTTTCTTAGATGTGCCCCAAGAAATCCCTAACAATCGTTCTCATCCAGTCGCAAATTACAACAGACACGATAGGGGCAACAATTATCAAATGTTTTGATCGGACGAAAAAAGAGCGGCAAAGCGTCGGAAGAATATTCAGTAATCTTTCAATTGTTCTTCGCTACAGTAGAATATCAATTGTATTACGGATAACAAGAATCTTTATTACGATTTTATTTGTCCTACCAAGGAAGATATCTTTACCCAATGGAATTAGGACGTGAGGATTCAATTATGTATGCCATCCAAGGGTGGGAAATGCATATTCAGAGATTAATAACTTTACTACAGTAAAACCTGTATTAGGCGACCACCGATGGTTCCGCTGGAAAATGGTCGTTGAGAGGGGTGGTTGTTTGAGAGGGGTTTAGGAGCCTGGAGAGGTTTGAAAAAATGGGAAAACTACTGAGCCCAGGATTCATTAATACTAATCGAGTTGGTTTCAATATTTTTACCAACTCATGGCAAAATTTTGTTGCATAGGAATTTCATCATCATTAGATTTTTTCAAAGTACAAAATTACATTTATTGCACTGGGTATTAGATGCGAATTTCAATATATAGGTAAGCAAATACACTATATTGGCGGAAATTCAGTACAAAAATATTATGTATGCATATATTTATATACATGTATACTTACATCGTTAACATTAAACTGACGTTTTACAAGAAATTAAATTGACCAATGAGGTAATCGAAACAAAATTAGTGTGTGCTTCAAAAAATATATTTTTTTGTCTTTTATTTTCATTCGTCTTAAAATTAGGCGAAAAAAACTTTCGTGAAGACGTCTCCTTCAGACTTTTGCACTTCTGTTTCACTATTTCATTTTCAAAAACATTTAAGTTCAGTCAAAAGTTCGTTCATTTTCTCCCCGTGGAAATTTGCACTTCTCACTGAATTATGGCACTTCTCTATTATTAAAAGTGCCTCTTGAGCACTCAAACTCGGTGCATGGCTAAATTCATCAGGACAGGTCCGTGAATCTACTGTCTGTGAGTGACCGTACCAGCCTGTCTTGTTAGATTCACCCACTTGTGGGCCGTGCGTGGAGACCCTTTGAAAATGTTATAAAAAACTAAAATAGTTAAATCCTTTAAAGATATGAACAGGTACGTTTAAAAGTTAGGTAAATAAGTATGTCGAATGATTAATAAATGAGCAAATAAATAGATAAGAAATAGGTAGATAGATAAATAGTTGAATAAGTATCAAATAAATAGATAAATGGATAAATAATTAAATAGGTCAGTAATTAGGATTAGGATGTGGAGACTGGATGGCTTTGGTGGGAGGTTAAGGAAAGTATGAGCGGATTAGGAGATTATGAATTCTTCTCTTAGGCCATCTTTCCCGGATTTCCGCGGGTAGGGAGTTGTATTCCCGGGCGAAGGAGACAGCGAATGATCCCGCCATCCGCGAGAACCGGTAACACGGGATCTGTAAGGTTCTTGTCGCATTTCTTGTCTCTCGCCCGTGGACCTCCTCCATCGTCGTTATCCTTCCATGGACGTAGGCCGGCATACCCAGGCGCCACACCTTGTGCCCGTTGAGGAGTATGAGGAGGGTCTTCCTCTCCTTGATTTTGAGGATGTTCTCCCTGACGTAGTATGGGGTGATGGGCTCCCTGTGGCCCGGCATCACCGCGTACCTGACACAGGCATTCTGGGCCACCTGGAGTCTGCGTATTTCGCTCCCAGAGAGGAGAGGTCGCTGCATGGCAGCAAACAGTAATATAGGATGGGAAACAGCAATGTTTTTATGAGTAATTACCAAATCTGGCGGCCCGGGCGGTAATGCATGCCCCTTAGTCTTCTAAGTCCCCAGTGGACCCTAGACACCACTTGGGAGACTTGTCAGCCCCATGATAGGCTCCCGTCAATCAGGACTCCGAGGTATTTGTAGAGGGGGGGGGGGAGAAAGTTATAGTGGTCACGTTATTCCCGTTCCCCATTCGTCTCCTCGATCAGCAGAACCCCCCCGCCGGCCACCCGCAGAGTCGCTAATCGACCAGGCGGGTAGCTCCGCACCCAGGCCCAAAACAGCCCCTCCAGGACCTCATGGAGGTAGTCGTGCCGGACATATGCTCTCGCCAGGTCTAAGGAGGTCACGATGCACAGCTTCCCGCGGTCCATCGCCTCCCGCATCAGGTCCAGCACCCTGACGAGGGGTGGAGCACCCCGCTCAGTAGATCATGTTTGGTGGCATGAGCAGACATTGGGTGTAGGACGATGGAGTCATAAGATTTTGCCCAAACAATTCCCCACTGCTATGGGCCGATAATGCCGACATACAGTTGGCACGGGTACCTTGGGCAGGGGTGATGATAATTGCCTCTTTCCATGCTTCAGGATAGGTGTTCCGACGCAAGGTGGCGTTGAAGACGATCGTGTGCGGTCGTCTCAAGGCCGGCAGGAGGAGGCGGATCATCTGAAGTGTAATTCCATCAGGCCCAGGTCCCGCTCCGAAATGGTGGCGAATTGGAACGGTACGCAGTCCCGGGTCTGCGTGTATGGGGATGGTGTTCCTCCAAGGTGAAATCCCGCTGGGGGAGTGGCGAAAATATCCAATAGGCGGTCGCCGGGTATGGTTAGATATCCGAGTGCGTGTCTTTTTAGACCCCCCTGCTCCCTGATGGTCCTCCAAAAGACCCCGTACCTTCACTGGCTCTACTTGCGAAGTGTCTGGACTTGGCATTCCGTATGGCTTGTTTTGTAGCATTCCGCGTCGCACTGGCCCTTTCCCAGGTGGCCGGATTTTTGTTCTTGGCGAACACTTTATAAAGGCGGTCCCTTTCCGCCATGGCTCCTCGCAGGTCCGCGTTGAGCCAGGGTGCTGGCGGTCCTCCTGCGGAGGGGAGCGTGAATATCAAACCCGGTGGTTATTACCTCACCGATGAGGTTGGATGCCACGTTTATGACTCCGTCCTCTGCTATGCCGTCCAGCATAAGAAGTGCCGGATCCCGTAGGAATGCCGGGATCCACCTTCCGAAGGTCCCGAGCCATGGTTACCCTCGTAGGAAAGCTCCCGACTCTTGTGTTCAGTGAGCAATATACTAGATCATGTCTCGAGATTCCGGGTACTGGTACCTGTACGATGGTATTGACCCCGCTGGCGACGAGGGCGAGAACACATCATGGCCATATGGGACGTACAAATGTGGAAGGAAGGCTAGCGGGACATTAAGCGGGACACCTTAAGCCCTGCTCGGGAGGCAGAATCCTCCGCATCCATTGCGTCACCGCCACCCTTCGCGGCACAGGACCTGGCCAAACGCTCGTCTGGGACACCAGCGATTGTTGGACCTCCGGGAGTTTCGCCTGGTGTCGCGGCAGCCGGCATGGAAAAAGGCCAAGGCCCAGGCTCCTGCTCTCCCGCAGGAATCCCGGTCACCGCTGCAGAACCGGCCGTGGCGATCTCTTCTGACGAAGTATTATGGATGCGTAATTGGCCGTCAGGGAATCGTGAGAATTGGTAGCCAGCCCGGGTACACACGCCGCACACAATGCCATCTAAGTTGAGAAAAATATTATAGTTCGTTCCTAGGTAAGTGAGGGGCACACTAAGTGGAAGCACCCCGAGGTTCACCACCGCGACTGTTGCCAGCCTACGGAAGCCCCGGACAAGGGCAAACAGTGGGTGCCGGCAGGCTGCTTTAAGGGTTTTAATGGACCCGACCACCCTTCCAAATTGCGTGAGCATGTCATGAAGCAGGCGATCTGGAATAGCTGAGTGGAAATTAGTCAGGAACACCCGTGTTGAAACTTATTTATGGAAAGTAATGTCGTGTCCGTTGTATTCGAATGGAGGAGAGTTAGCTACTCTTATCAGCCATACCGGCGTCGGCTAGGTAGACACATAATCCCTGTTGCTTTATTTTGGAAGCGTCCGTAATATCCCTGGGGTTCACCTACTGCATCAGGGCAAGGTCGTCTAGGCCTAGACCCTCCACGGCGTCGCAGACAACAGCCATGTTTCTGTTAGGCAGCGTCATATCGTGAGATGACCAAGCAGTGCTAGGTAGGGGCGCTAAGCCTGACGTTTGCGAACTCGAGTAGGAAACCGCGCCTTGAATAGGGGGGACTAAGGCTGGAATGTTGGCAGAGAGTGGGGTTGGTCCGATGAGGGAGGAGGAAAGAGTTAGCGGTGGAAGTAGTGGTGGTGGTTAGAGTAGTAGTGATTGTGGTTGATGAGGAAGGGTGCTCGCGGCAGGCTACGCATGATGATGAAGCTCGATCAGGCAGTTAACCATCCGGGGATGAGTCGGGATGGATCGATAGTGTTGATGGTTCGCTTGATGCCATCAGCCGAGGCGGATCGTTGCCAGGGGTAGAAGACACGCCGGGAGGGGGACCCCCGTGTCAACCCTATTGGAAGCCATGATGCACGGCCCCTCGCGGGACCAGGTCGGTGAAGGGGTCCTGGACCATTACCCGACCAGGGGTCGGTGCACAGCCCAAGCACTCCGCAACCACACGTGATAATAGGGGACCAGGGTGACGCTCGCCGCAGACAGACCCCGAAAAACATACAAAAATTTATAAAAATCCCTAACTCAGGCTTCCGCGCACGCAGAAACAGGCCGGTTCCACCAGACTATTCAGGGAAACGGGCGCAAAAGGATGACGTCCATAATACTTCCCCTCAATGGGAACTAAGAGGGGAGCACACACCTCCGACACAAGTACCACAATCCTTACAAAAGTTGAAAAAAACTAGCTCGGACGTCCGGGCACGCAGAAGTGTGCCGGTGGCAGACTATTATTCAGTGGCCGAAGCACAAGAAACTGGCACCAATAAACACACACCTCAATAGGAACCAGGGTAGCACACACTTAGGGCACAAGTCCCAAATCAAAGTAAAGTTTATAAATTCCTAGCTCGGGCGTCAGGCGCGCAGAAGCGTGCCTGTAACACAACTATTCAGGAAAACGAGCGCAACAAGCTGGTGCCGATAAACATACACCTCACTAGGGGGCAGGGGTGGCTCGCACCCCGCAAGGCCATAGACAGAAAGGTTCTGACAACATGCGGCGGCGGCCATTTTGTTGCCTTGAGCAGAAAGCGTTTACTGTAATGAGACTACACCTGTCACATGGTAAACACCTGCGTTACTTCCTATTGAAAGAGTTTCCCTAAAAAAATCTACGGTAGCTTTAGAACATGTACATTTAAACATTTGGGATAGTAAAAATATATGAATGAAGACAACTATTTGGCTGCAAATAGAACTGCGAGGAACGAAGTCCTGATATTCAGCGAATAATTTGATCAAAGAAGGTATTTACCGTTGACACGGGAGCTTAACCTGGAAAAAATTGTACCTATGTACTTAAAATGCACTTTATGCTCTCACAAGTTGTATTAGCGGTAAATTGAAGTTATACGGACACCACAGGGAAAACATAGGGAACTATCAATGCAACGCGATGAAAATTTCGTATCACTCAGAATAATAGGGAAAGCTAAATCATTTTGGTTTTATGAAAAAAATGCGAAGCTCCATAAATTGATCACATGTCATGTAATAGGTACCGTTGTAACAAATATTTCCCTAATGACCTCACCTAAAATGCAATCCACCAAGATGAATTTAGAAAAACATGAGCATATTAAACTTACGTAAATGATGATAGAGGGCGATTTTCAGGTCATTATGGAAACTCTTGGGTCTTTAAGCGGTGGAAGGAGGAATGGAATGCCGTGGATAAATACAAGTTACGCGACATCAAACAGGTAACGTCAGCGTGGCCCACGTCCGTCAGGAATAGCCGCCGGGAGGAGGTCATCATCACACGTCTGAGGATAGGGCACAGTCCCCTGACTCACTCCTGCCTCTTCACTGAAGAGAGAACTCCAGCTCGGTGTGAAGAATGCGACTCTCTTATCAGCATTAGGCATATCCTGACAGAGTGTGATAAATACCGGGACGTTCAAAGGCGGCTAAAAATTAGGGGAGGCCTAGGAAATCTCCTAGGGGATCACCCTAATGAACTTGATAGCATCATATTATCCCTAAAAGTTATTGGGCTCTTCTCTAAAGTGTAAGAATAAGATAAAATGAAAATAAGTTCTTTAAAAAATAGTAGTGGTAATTTTATACACAATAACGTCAGTTGAAGGGACAAGGGTGCAAAATGACCTGGACGTCGACGCACCCTTAAACAACAACACTACTACTACTGGAAACTCTTGGGAATGAGAATCTAGCAATCAGTGGCTAACAACTTATGTAAAACCTGGTCCTAGAGAAAATACATGACGACTTTCATACTATAATTTCCATTTGAAAGTAAAAATTGCCCACTAACCTTGTTGATGCACTATACATGATTACGAAAAATCAGCAAGAAGAGCCATCTGAAAAGGAATTTCAAACAATAACCATGAAAATGAAAATAACAATATGCAAGAAAATAATTTTATTTAAACTACTTTTCTCATATCCACACTCCTACTACCATGACCCATTGACCGATCAGCTTTAGCTATCTTGTCTGTCACTGATTTTGAAAAAAATTGAATTCTTAGCATGAAAAATTTCTTAAGAAATAGCAATCTTATATCGTGACAATGGGTAATTCTGCACACTCCACTTTCCACTGAATTACACATTTCGTCCACATTTATCCCCTGTTTCATGAGGATATTCTTTTTTCCTTGGAAGATCTTTTCAGCCTCATTAGCCAAGTTCCAACGCCACTTACTACTCAGCACCAAAGACCCCTCATGATGTTCTTTCATAACTAGTAAGTCTTTGACTGACTCAGGAATATCACTGCCATTCCCACACAGAACTCCTTTGCAAGTCTCACAGCTTATTTTTCGCAATATCTGCGTCACAATGAACCCACAAAGGTAAAAAAGAGAATTTTTTTCCACTTTACAAAGCTCCAGTTCAGGGATTTCTTCATCTGCTTGATCTTCTTCATCTCCCACCCCATAACCCACCATATCAAAAAAATCTGCCAGCATATTGCCCTCATCTGCTTCACAATTACTCCTCGGGGGAACGATCATGAACTGCCGTATGCTTATGCTTTTGATAGCATTCTTGAATGCTACAGGGGATGGGGTGGGGTTTTTCACTCTCACAGTGAAGAAAAGATTTTCCAGAGAATCCTGGCAGAATCTGGAAGTGAGAATGTACCCCAAAGACCTTCTGTTTAAAAGATCATTTTGGAGGTCCAAAACTGAAGCTGTTGTCAATTAAACACCTGTTTGAACAGGCTTCCACTTTCCAACGCCTACTTTAATTTCTTCAAAGAAATTGTCTAAGTCTTTGAGAGTTTGAATTGAACTGTCATAGACATCTACCTTATTTTTGCTCAGAGCCATAACAGGGTTCCTAGAGCACATCAGCGAAAACCACTTGTCTATGCAGTCAAAAAAGCAAGCAGTAGCCAAATACCCTGGATTCCAGTTGAAATTCTTCACACAGAACCTAATTCCAGCTGCGACGTCCCTGCTCATAAATTCACACGCAGTTCGTACCCTCATCTTCTGGAACTGCTTCACAAAAATGTGCTTCTTAGTGAGTTTTGGAACTAATTTCAGATCCTTGTCCGCTTGCAGCTGGGCCAGTTTCTTCACTGGTTCCTAAAAGACCCTCCCATCAGTTAAGCCATTTTCCTGCACAACATCATCTGGCAAAACTAAGCACCCACCATCCACAAGATGGTTTCGAATGTTTTTTAGCAAATGGCAAACACCAGCCATGAAATAAATATTCTCACCGGGGTTGCAAGGATGGGGGATGGAATTAATAGTTTGAGAAAATTTCCCACACGTAATACCGAATTCCTTCCAAACATCTGTATTGCTGCTACCCATATCAGAGGTCACACACACAACAGTAAGACCTATTTCATATGACATTTGAATTAATTTAAAAATAACTTCTTTGGCTGCCAAACTTGGGAAGGATTTACCTGTGAAATGGTATGCAACTGTTTGTTTCCACCTGGTGGAAACACCTGCTAACATGAAAACGAGAGCATGGGTAGCAACAACCCCATTAGGAGGTAACGTACAGTACCCGTACATTGTCTTTGAGCTCATGTCTAATTCCACCCTCTGTTCAATGACCATCTCATCGCCTTTGCTATCAGGTATATGGCACATTTCACTTTACTCCATCTGCCATCATGATATATTGCACAAATGGATGCAAGGACAAGGGGATGCACAAATAGTGATGATCGAAGATGGCGGATGCTAAGAATGTGAGTACCTGTCACACCTGTAAATAATCCTTATTAGAGAAAAGTACACTACTCTGCTGTGGAAAATTTAACTGGAAACTGAGTGGAAAGTGCAAGTGAAAACTCATTCGGCATTGAGGGAAAGGCATGGCTCTATGTGAGCCATACTAAGCCGGATACCACAAATTATACACACCAGAAATGGTTGTAAACCGCTTGCTTGAAGTCCTTATTCGGGGGCAGATTGTTTAAGTGTAATATAGTGAGAAGTACTGAAACATCACTCCTTTAAAGTCAGTGCCGCAGAGCCATCTATGTTGATGAAAACATTTCTTGTAAAAATCTAGACCTAGCAGATTGTAGTGTTGACAGACTAGGTGAACATATTGGCTGATGTTGTTTGCGAAGAAATATTCGAATTTAATGACAATAATTCTAGCTTTCAATTGTTTGTGGATGAAATAGTTATCTATAATCATTGTGTTCCTGAGAGGTGTAGGAAAGTTGAATTGCTCTGCCATGATATGAGAAAACAACTCTTATCATTGTACACCGCATGTAAAAACAAAAAGACAATACTCGACATCTATATACTACCAAAAACTATACAGAACTCAAGTATTATGTGAAAAGTGGGAATAATGATCGATTCGTTGAGAGAGCAAATAACAATTGCAAACCTGCTTGGCAAATGATAAAGAAGAATGCAACCAACATCACTACCAAATGGTATTTTATAAAATGGTACTGAACATTCTTTGACAAAAGTGCCCAGTTGTCAAGAATTCGTACTATGTGATTTGTCTTAAGTTTCCTATCTTGGATTCAAAAGTCAAGACCCCCACGATAACTAAAATGGTTTAGCACCAATGAAAAAGGCAATTAATGCAAGGAGATAGTGAACTATGGTATGTGTACTCACTTTTAATGATGAGAGGGGTAGGCATATCCACATAGTCATACAAATGGAATATTGAACACCATTGGCAAAATTCACACGTGACAGGCGAGGAAAGAATTAAATTAGGCAGATGCTACTTTTAATTAAAGTAAAAGGATACTCACATGTACAGTCTCTGTATGACTACTGGGAAGCTACATCAGGTACCTTTCTTCTCAATGCTGTAGCTGCAAAAAAAGACAGGGATTAAATAACTGACTGACTTGAATCCTAAAAACAAATTAATCATTGCACAACAAGTCCAGGGTGAAAGTCCCAACAGGACAAATTGTTACTATGCATTTATTTCTCTGGGCACAGTTTTACTTACTTGGTAACCCACTTGAGGTAACAGATGCCTTTGGTCTTCCTTTCGGCTGTCCTAAGGTATAGTAACTTTTGTTTACTTGAGGTCCACTATGAGGTTCATCCATCTCCTGCAACTCATTTGCAGCAATACCAAGAACTCAGTGACCCTGAAACACTCATCTCTTTCATAATATACGCCAGAAACTACCTTCATCTGAGGAAATGTCTGGAAGCTCAGACAGGAGAGATATGGAAGTCTTATTTTTGTCTCCTTCTTCTCTCTTGCATTTCTTCTTTGGGGACTGCTTCCTCCTTCCAAAATTTTTCTCCTTTAGATCCCTTACCCGCTCATCGATGTCAGTCACATCTGAAGAATTGTACAGAATCTCTCTTGCAAAGGCATAATCATCTGCAAAAGTTGGGATAAAATATAGAGTATATGATCATACTATAACTATTCCACTCACAATAGCGTTGATGAATACTCAAGTGCAAGCAAATCCTTGCCTTCACATCATTTTATGAGAAAGATATTGAAAATTAATAATTCCACTTACAAAATGTCTCTTCTGTTGTCGTAGGGGTGACGACATAGTGAGTATCGACTTAGAAAAAGGACGAGTCAGAATGCAATAATTTATTTACGACAAAAATGTACCTACACTTAATACCAAAGTTCTGCCTGAAACCGGACTCGGGTAGGGACTCGGGAAGTCTCCGGGAATCGGGTAGAAGGCCTCCGGGAATCGGGTAGAAGGCCTCCGGGAATCGGGTAGAAGGCCTCCGGGAATCGGGTAGAAGGCCTCCGGGAATCGGGTAGAAGGCCTCCGGGAATCGAGTAAACCGGCCAAACGGCGTGCGCGGTCACGAACTCATAACCTTTCGCACGCCGAACGGTCACTCTGCAGTAACCAGCCGGGGAGTCGGCGGTCACTCTGCAATAACCGGCCGGGGAGTCGGCGGTCACTTTTCAATAACCAGCCGGGAAGTCGGCGAGACGGCGAGCGCGGTCACGAGTTCATAACCAGAGCGCTCGCCGAATGGTCACTTTGCAATAACCCAGCCGACTGCCCTTTGCCCCGCGGCATCGCCCCTTAAATACCCTTTTTGGTCCAGCGGGAGCGCGTGTAGGGGGGGTGCCCTTCCCCTTAAGGCATCCAGGACTCCCTTCCCCTTAAGGTCTCCCAAACACCCTGGCGACCCGCCGCCATGCGCCGGCAGCGCCCTCGCGTCGGCCACCAGGGTTTCGGAAAGGAGATGCATGTTGGCGGCGCTCCGCGCTTCCTTTAAAGGCACCCCTTATGCTCAGGGTTCTAGGGTCCTGGACCTCCCGCGTGGCCGTCCGGTATGAGTACAGGGGCCGATGCATGGCGCAAGCGACGCTCCCCTCCAACACTGTCACAAAGTTGGTATACCACTCCTCTCAATCCGGCTGTGGCAGTATTGATTTTCTGACCAAATTGGTGTTAGTAGCTGCTCTTGGCCGCCAGCAATAAGTGCCACATCTCTTTTGTGGAGCCATATTTGTGGCACCACAGACACAGGTTTGCTGCCCGTGCTGCCATATCCACGAATACTGCCACTATTGCGCAGATGGCCAAATTTGACGATTTTCCAGGACATGCTGTAAAGAAAGTGTCAGAATTAATGCCAATGTGGGAAAAGGCGTTAAGAATTACACAAGCGTCCGTGCGTATTTCCTTTTATTCTCTCGTTCACTCCAAGATACACTCGCGGGTGGTTCGTTCCGGTCTGTCTGCCCGGGTGTAGCGGGAGAAAGCTTTTATACACGTCGACGAGGGTTCCACACCTCTCCGGAACTTTCTCGAAGCCCCGTCTCGAAGTTTCGAAGACGTCCAGACCGGGAGCTGGTTGAATGGTGCCACACCAGCCCCCTGCGGAGACTGGAAGTCCGTTGTAGGCTAACAGTTATGGGAGATAGCGATCAGGAAAATGCACTCGGCGGCCGTATCGCGTCGTCACCGTAGGCGGCATGTCTGGTGGTGATAAGGCGGGTGTGCATTGTTCGCGGGCTGCTTCGTCTCCGGGGTTGGGCACCGCAGGGATGTCGTCGGCCAAAATAAAGGCTGGTTTTACCCTGTCAATAGAAACAATAATATTATTGTCCTTTATACGCAGCGTGAAATTCTTGTTGTCCCGGCTGAGCACGCGGTATGGGCCGGTGTACGGAGGTCTTAAGGCGCCACGCACGGTGTCGTCTCTTAAGAAGACATGCGTGCATGTGGCAAGATCCTTAAAAATGAAGATCCCAGGTGTGGCATGGCGTGAGGCAGGAACAGGTCGCAAACGAGCTGTAATTTGCCGAAGCCGGTCCACGAATAGGGTGGTGTCCAAGGGATGCTCGGCGTTGGGGGTTGGTTGAATGAATTCCCCAGGGAGTTTTAGTGGTTCGCCGTACAGCATCTCCGCGGTCGATGCCTGAATATCCTCCTTGAAGGCGCTCCGGATTCCGAGGAGCACTATTGGCAGGGCTTCGTACCACGATGAGCCGGGGTGGCACATAATTGCTGCCTTTAATTGTCTATGTAGGCGCTCTACCATGCCGTTTGCTTGGGGGTGATAAGCTGATGATCGAGAGCGATGTGCGCCTATGTATGCTGATAAAGCGTGTAATAGCTTTGACTCGAATTGGCGGCCTTGGTCAGTTGTTATGCGTTCCGGGCAGCCAAATCTGGATATCCAGCCACGGGTGAATGCGTCTGCGACATCTTCAGCCGTGATCCGCTCCAGAGGGAAGACTTCTGGCCAGCGGGAGAAACGGTCTATTGCTGTAAGGCAGTACTGGAAGTGATTGGCCGATGGTAGTGGACCAATGATGTCCAGATGAACATGCTTAAAACGGGCGGACGGTGGTACGAAGTGTCCAAGTGGTGAAGAGACGTGCCGGGTAATTTTGGCTCGTTGGCATGGCATACAGACTCGGCTCCAAGCGCGAGCATCTCGTTGAATAAGGGGCCAGACGAAACGCTCCGCAACAAGCCGGGCCGAGGCGTTGGGACCAGGATGACTCAGGCAGTGGAGAGATTCGAAAACCTGTCGCCTGTGTGACGCAGGGACATATGGTCTGGGGCGACCAGTGGATATATCGCAGTAAATTTCGGTATTTAATCCAGGGACATGCATGCGTTGCAAATGCAATGATGAATTTCCTTGGAGTACTTCTTGAAGTTCAGAATCTTCCAGTTGAGATTGTGCAAGAGAGGCTAGGTCAACCGGCGACGGGTTAATGGCGTCGGTGCGGGAAAGCGCGTCTGCGACGATGTTTTCTTACCCGCTAATGTGGCGGATATCGGTCGTAAATTGTGCAATGAAGGTGAGATGGTTTAGTTGGACAGGAGGAAGTTTGTCTCCCTGTTGTTGGAACGCGAAGCACAGCGGCTTATGGTCCGTGAATATTATGGCGTGCTGCGCTTCAAGGATATGTCGGAAATGTTTCACCGCCAAATAAATTGCCAGAAGTTCACGGTAATACGCTGGCCACTTCGACTGTCCGGTGGTGAGCTTCTTAGAAAAGAAAGCCAAGGGTTGCCAGTTATTGTCGACGCGTTGTTGTAAACTAGCTCCTATGGCTGTTTGGGAGGCGTCCGTAAATAAGCCGAGGATTGCTTCTGGAATTGGATGCGCCAGGAGTGTGGCATTAGAGAGGGCAGCCTTGCAGTCGGAAAAAGCCTTTTCTAAGGTCGGTGTCCATTCGACGCGCTGAGAACCGCGAAGTCCGGAGAGGGCCGTGTGGAGCGCGGCCTGGTACTCAGAGGCATGCGGCAGGTACTGACGATAGAAGTTCATGACTCCCAAAAAACGTCGAAGAGCGCGTGCATTGGTTGGTTTAGGCAATTCCTGTAAGGCGGAGACTCTCTCAGGAAGGGCTCGAATGCCCTCTGTAGTGATTTGGTGACCCAAGAAGGTCACTGATTGTGAACCGAGAACGCTTTTGCCGAAATTCACCAGGATGCCGTGCTGCTCCAGTCGATGAAAGACTGCGTTAAGATGTTTCTCGTGCTCACTGGGGTTAGAACTAAATATCAGGATGTCATCCACATATGGGAAGCAGAAGTCAAGTCCTTGGAGTACCTCGTCAATAAAACGTTGGAACGTTTGGCCGGCGTTACGAAGTCCAAAGCTCATGAAAGGAAATTCGTAGAGACCAAACGGCGTGGTAATGGCTGTTTTTGGCACGTCATCAGGATACACAGGTATTTGTGAGTAGGCCTTCACGAGGTCGAGGACGGAAAAAATCGTGCTTCCTTGCAGGTTGGCTGCGAAGTCCTGCATATGGCGTATTGGATATCGGTCCGGAATGGTTCGAGCGTTGAGGGCACGATAGTCGCCGCAAGGGCGCCAACCATCATTCTTCTTTGGAACGAGATGTAATGGTGATGCCCATGGGCTCTTCGATCGACGCGCTGTTCCATTCCGGATCATCGCTTCGAACTCCGCCTTCGCGATGACTAGATGCTCTGGAGCCAGTCGGCGCGGACTGCAAGACACTGGTGGTCCAGGTGTAGTCTTAATATAATGAACGGTCTTGTGGCGAGTCTCCCGCGGGATACCAGGTGGGCGAGATAGTCCGGGAAACTTCGCGATGAGCTTCTGATAGGGTGACGGTGACAGCAAGACCTTGACACTGGGCGGACCCGGAGATGCAGGAACACCTGAGACAGCGAGTCCAGTTTTTCCGTCTATCAGGCGCCTGAAGCGACAGTCAGGCAGTAGCTGGTAGTGGGCGAGGAAGTCTGCTCCAATTATGGGGGTGGCTACGTCGGCAATGATAAAACGCCACGAAAAATCGTGGCGGAGTCCGAGATTTAATTGCAGTGGTAAGTAACCGTAGGTCCGGATGATCGTCTGGTTGGCGGCGCTGAGGTCCAATCCGGTAGGAGAGAAGTGGCCATTTAATAGTCGCCGCGGGAAACAGCAGAGGTCGGAGCCAGTATCGACGAGGAATCGATGCTTGCTGACCCGGTCTGTGACGAGGAGGCGGCTTCCTGTGAGTTGGCAACCGGTTTCCGCCACTAGCGGCTGCCGTCGGAGTTTTCCGACTCGTAAGAGCAGGGCGTCGTGCAGCGTCGAGCCTGATTTCCGAATTTGCGGTGATACCAACAGACACGGTCCGACGTGGAGCTTGAGCTGGAGCGAGATGCTGGAGAGCCCGAGGGGGCGGTGGGATAGGAACGGCCGCGGGATCGAGACCGCCGGTGATTGCAGCGAGAGCACGCTTGAAGAGCGGCTACCTTCTGAGTTAAGTCCTGCAACTGTTTGGAGAGGGAAAGAATCGGATCGGTGATCGGCGTGCTGGTAGCGGCGTGAATGGCGGCGGGAACGCTCGGCGGAGAGACTTCAATGATGCGGTCCGCGAGCTTGGCGACTTCGTCCAGCGGTAGGTTCAGTTGGACTTGAAGAATAGCTTGGACGGCTGCCGGGAGACGCTGCAGCCATAGCGTCCGAAGTAGATTATCCTGGACTTGGGTGGTTCCTGCTAACGAGCGAAGATGGCGCAGGAATTGAGAGGGAGTCCGCTCACCTAGCTCTTCCTCGGTGAGAAGCTGCCTAACCCGCTTTTCTTCGGACAGCGAGAGGCGCCGAATGAGTTCCTCCTTCAGACGTTGGTACCGACCTTCACTGGGAGGATTAATAAGAATATCCTGAACCTCCGCCGCCCATCTGGCGTCGAGATGGGAGGCGACGTATCCATATCGCGTGGCGTCTTGAGTGATGTTCGACAGAGCGAATTGAGCTTCCACTTGGGCAAACCATACGACAGGATTATCAGGCCAAAACGGTGGGAGTTTCGGGGACACGCGATGAACGCCCGGAGTGTATGCAGCCTGATGTTGCGCTTCACGCTCTCCCGCGTCTGCGAGAGTCGTGAGGTGGATTCTCCGCTGCAGCTCTTCGTTTTCTTGTTTGAGTAGAGTAAGCTGCCGCTGAAGCTCCTCCATGGCGAGTACAGTGAATGAAGTGAGGAATAACGATGAGTTAACGCCCGATTAATAACGACGATCACGTCGGGGTCACCAACTGTGGGAAAAGGCGTTAAGAATTACACAAGCGTCCGTGCGTATTTCCTTTTATTCTCTCGTTCACTCCAAGATACACTCGCGGGTGGTTCGTTCCGGTCTGTCTGCCCGGGTGTAGCGGGAGAAAGCTTTTATACACGTCGACGAGGGTTCCACACCTCTCCGGAACTTTCTCGAAGCCCCGTCTCGAAGTTTCGAAGACGTCCAGACCGGGAGCTGGTTGAATGGTGCCTCACCAAGACGTTGAAGCCAGACCGGGAGCTGGTTGAATGGTGCCACACCAACAAGATTTATACACATTGAGCAATGAGTTCCATAACTGATTAAAACAATTAAGATACGTGAAATATATAAGCCCATCATAGTGAAACATGTAATAGCTGCTAATTACTTCTAGATTCATAGCAGTTCAAACAGACAAAAGCCTCAGTACGTGGATGAATAATGAAATTGTTACTGCTACCGATGAATGAATTCTCTTATAAAGAACTGTCACACCCTGCCCTTCCCAGTGAATGGAATCAAAATTGTCTCGGCAAAAATTTCTTGCAGTAGCCAAATTCTCGGTTCTGAGAGTTCTGATGCTCTGTATAAACCTACATTACTTGAGTTTCTTGGTTTAGCATAAAAGTCACTGGCATCCTTAAAGACACACTCAGAAACATGAATTATTTCTCCCAAAGGGGCAATGTATGAAACAATCACAATAGACTTATCAATAGATACACAATTATCAGGTCTTTTTACAGACACAGTCAAGTTTCTTTTTAACATTTCCACATTTCGAGAAATGCTTGTACAGTATCCTCTTCCCTTTGTATTTTTGATACAAACTTCTGCTTCACGCCGCACAATCTGTTGCAATGGCTTCTCATTCTTCCTAACCATTCTCTTTATACTCCGCAGCTTGTCCTCAAATTTGAATGAGCTAACCACTTCCAGGGATCCATAATGCTCAGCGTCAGCATGCACGTGTAAAAGTGCATGCACATTATGTGAGATACTTCGCCGGCCATACTGAGTTTTGAAATTTTGGAAAAAGTATTCCATTAATTTCCTCGCTTCATTTCTTTGATGAACATATTTGTCACCAACAAAGCATCTCATTGCATAATTGAAACAAGTAATGAACAAGCACATCATTGTCAACGATTTTTCTGAGCACAAATGGCCCTGTGTAAAGCATCAATTGCCTAAATTCAGTTGCTTTCCATCTCTTTAACTCTCTGACACCCCGAAGCTTTCGAGCGAACTCCATTGGTATGGAACTAGCAATGCATTCCAACTTTTCACTCAGCCGAGTGACTGAAATACTGGGCAAACGTACAAGAAGGGGTCCTACTATGAACAAAGACAACCTTTTTCTCATCACCCCAAGGCATGTGATATGCATGTAGTCATAAGGGAAAAGTGCAATCGCATTTATTCCAGGAATTTCTTTCAAAGGTGAAATATCCCTGTGGTGCTCTTCCTGTTCTCGTCTTCTAAATGATACCTCAGGTCTGAGCTCAGAATTTAATTAAAGAAAGGCCACTTAGTCCTTTCATACTCTCCTTTAGTAATTCATTCACGGCAGCTGTAATATGCAGTATGAGGCACTGTCTGGGTAACAAAAGAAAATGCTTGGGTATCAAATATGAAAGCACTCATTTCAACATGATATTTTTACCACGATGGTCAATGCCATTGGTCAGGACACCACGCGGCTCATCCTTAAAGTAATTTAGAAACTCTGACACTGAAGTAGGTTTACAATTTCCATGGTAAATGCCAACAGTAAATGAATCGATTTTAGGGAAGTCTTGGAAGGCCATCAGAATGGGCCACAATTGACTGTTACTGCTTTTGGCTAAGGGCAAGCCATCTATACAGCACTGCATTTACAAGTTCTCCATTCACAGTAATTGGGGATACTTCTCCAGATGAAGGAGCAATTTCTTCTCAATGCCACAATGGTGATAAATTCCACCAGCTATCCTTTGCCCTGGAGTTGACAAAGGGGTGGATAGGAGAGTCTAGCTTCTGCAGGACGATGACTGAAGCAACGATGCTTCCTTAGAATATTTAGGATTTCAGACATCTTTGAGTGGGTCACATCAGAAGATGCCCACTGCTTCATTTCCATGAAAGTGACTGGCTCTTAACTCTCATCTAAATCACTAGAACTGTTAGTACTAGCTACGTCGGACCTTCCTTGATACACGTCTCGATCATCGGGACCATCAGGAACTTCGCTGTTCACCCTCAAATTCTCATTTGAAGATTGCAACACTTCCTCCCACCTGCTTCTGAGGACTCATCACGCCAATCGTCTGAAATATCATCCTGTAGTAATGCCCTTCCTGAATCTTTGCATATTCTACGTCGATGGCTTGCGCTGTAATCCGTGAAACGCCTACTCCGCTTAGGCATTTGGGGATTATTACAGAAGTAACATTGGCGAAAGTTATCCTGTAATTTGAGAAGTAACATTGGCGAAAGTTATCCTGTAATTTGAATAGAGTAATTTACTACTTGTCTCTAATTCACACCCGCAATTACATTGGGAAAGATGCCGAACCCTGCACTGAAAATTCTGCAAGACGATTGAGCAAATCTTAATGAAAATCTTAGATACGAAAGATCTATGGCTTATATTTCGATACGAATACTGTAATTTGTGAATCATTGCATAAGATGAGATTATCACATTCTAGTGTTCTAAAAGTACCTGTTTTCAATGTATTTTCGGGTTCAGTTGTTTGACGAACGAGTAGATTACCCAAAAATATCAGCGTACGATTCCAGTTTCAACTTTTGGTATTTTGAAACTTTCTGATTTAAAAGAATTGAAAACATAAAAGAACGTAAGAAATACGATCCGGATGAAAACAATACCTTGGATTCCACCCTCTAATACGTGACTTCATCACTGGTGTTCAGAGGGAAGCAGCTGTACAATAATATGATAAACTATCTAGCTTTAAGTTCCAACAATTATCCTGTAGGAATCTTACTATGCTATAAAACAGTCAACGATATATTTTGGCTAAGGGGGGAAGAACATATAGTGAAGTAAAATGTTGCACTTTTAGACATTGTACCGTAACGGAAATCGTAGGATAGACAACAGTAATGACTGAATTACTGTGAGCAATATTTTAAACAAAAAAATGCAATATTTTTCATCTCCGGCGAAGAGAGACGGAAATGGTATATACCACGTATGCATTACTATCAAAATAATGTACAGAGCTTCAATTTTTTTGCTAAAAACTTGATGATTTTATGCTCATAGTTTTAATACAACAAATGTAAAAATGCCACAATGCCTCACAGAGGATAAGAGTAAATAGATTTAAGACCACGTGGCATATTTGGAGAGACAAACGACTAAAATCAAGATTAGAACAAAATATATAAAATGTTTCGAAGAAACCAACCTTCAACTGCAGTTACAGCAAAGGTTTCTTCTACCGTAACTTGATGCAAAACCAACTTCTGTAAAAATATGCCTCTGGCGATGCCTCCGCTAGTCAGAAATTCAAACCCTAAAAAAGGGTCCTTGGAGCTGTTTAAAATGAGTATGAAAACGGACCAGTAAAGGAAAAGGAGCGTGATATGAAATTAGGAGGGCGATGAGATGAATAATGAAATGAAACAGACCAGGAAAGGAAAAGGAGCGTAAGGTGAAATTGGAAGAATGGATCGGGAAAATGACATGGTTAAGGTTAGGGATAAAGGAAAACGTACATCGAAGGAGTAATATGAAGGTGAGTAATGAGAGTCCTAAAAAGATTGTTTCAATGAACTCGATTTCTCAGCGAAGCAGGAGGCAAAGCGCAGGGCAGATCTTGACGTCTATGCACGAGGCGAAAGAACGGGAAGTGATGCGGTGTGAGAAAATCGTTATTCATCTCTTTTTCACCAGGGAAACAACGGAGTGATGAGGAACGACGTTCAATATGGCGTCGTCTGCTTTGAGAAAGTTTTTCAACTTGCAGGGTATGAGATAGAAAATTAAAGCTGCTTTCTCCGATTTGGTCCACAATTCCAACTCAAAAGAATATGGTGAAGCGCAGCTCCAGTTACTTCTGCTGGTACATTAACATTTTATCTACATTCAACTTGAACATTGATCGACTGTCCGGATAAACTGGTTATTGTACCTTCAGTTTTGAAATAATTCTATAAAAAGGCCATTAATATATAATTCATATGGACACAGAACATTCAATCCTTGGTAAAGAATTCATCGAAATTGTGCGTAGAAAGGTTTTCGGGTTCACCTCCGCGTCGGTTCATCTTCATGACGACAGTTTCGCCGGCGTTGCAGCTGGCGTCTTCAGGTACGAAGTGGTTGATGCAGGTTTTTGCTCGTCTTATATAGGCCTTTGTTTTGGCTAGGTGCGTTCTGATTAGTCCGTTTGGGTAAGTCTCTTCCAGGCGTTAGAGAGCAAATAGCTGTCCTCCCTGTTGAATGTGGATGTTTTCGCTATTTCGATAGCCTCTTGTATGAGACGGGGAAAGTAATGCTTCTCTCTAGCGATGATTTTAGAATTTTCAAAGTCCACATTGTGTGTTGGTCGCCAGCTGCAACGCCGGCGAAACTGTCGTCATGAAGATGAACCGACGCGGAGGTGAACCTGAAAACCTTCTACGCATGCTGCACCACTCCGCGGAAGCCTCCATCAACATCATCGAAATTGGCTGACGGATAGTATTGTCCTGGGTTTCTTTCATCGACAATTTCTTCCGGCCTTCGTGGAACGAATGCACACGAGTCATATACAAGGCAGAGACGCGTGGCTTCCATTGTACACGAGTGACGTCTATAAAACCAGATACACACGAGTATAGGTCAGACGGTGCTGTATGGGACATGACACAAAGTCGCATTAAGAAGCCGCTGGATAGAGGTGAAGTTTTTATTCAAGAATGCAGGTGATACTTTGAAACGTATAGAGATTAAACTTGATGTGCATATGTATCAATCTATTTTCCAGTTATCGAAATTCTTATTTTTAGAAATGTTTATGATTTTTTACTTTTCAGTTACTTTAGTTTAGAAGCCCTACCGAAGAAATTAAGCCTGGAAGTGTTATTGTCTTGTTAATAGTTTCAAATGGACCAATGAAATACAAAAATTTTAAATTATACTTTTTCTGATATATAGCTGAATGAAAACTGCGTTGTGCTGCTGCACTCTGGCAGCGAATTTAGAATAACGACGCCCGTTGAGATATGGGTACACCCCTTTCTTAGGCCACGACCCATTTTGTAGCAGATGCTCGTCTTGAAGGTTGACGCTGCCGGCATGACCTTACATTTGAAATTCGCTCCAATCTCACGTGTCGTTTCGTGGCTTCTTCCCCTACACTTAGCTTCAGCAAAACCACCCCCTGGCGGGTTGGGGGATTGAGAATATTCCTGCAGTATCCCTGCTTGTCGTAAGAGGCGATTACAAGGGCGGGGAGAAAATCCCGAAAACAATCCCCGTGCCAGCAAGGGTTGAGCCCGGACAGTCTTGTGGGTCAACTGTCTGTGTGCGGCCATACCACCTGGCCTGCGACCCATCCGCATGTTTGCCATGTGCGGTGACCCGTAAGGAGGAGAAGGGAATCCTGGAGGGTGAGGTCCGTGGTTCCCAGCTGGGTGTCGCATGCCCCGAATGGACTACGGGCAAATACTCCTCTTTGGCCCCGGATTCTGCGTAAACGGGTGGCCAGGAGCTAGCCAATCCCTGTCAATCGGCTTCTGTGACGTTAATCGTAACGGTGGCGTGTGCCAGAGAGGTGGGACCCATGCGCCTTGACCCATTCTTTCCTACTCACGAAAAACAAGATACCACCCCACTGTGAATCATGCGATAAGCCTCAGACAATGAAACACATAAGGGCAGAGTGTGTTAATTACCAAGATACCCGCAATCTTTTCGGCCTAAGGGGAAATCTTAAATACGATCTGGGTGATAACGCTGGCCGACTTAACCAGGTAATCCGGTTTTTAAAAGATTAAAATATCTTCCACTCAGTTTAATAATTTTTATTTCTATTTTAGTATATCTCTAGTTAAAACTATTTTGCAGTTACAACAAAGAGTCTAGAGCTGAGCCGACTAATGCAGTGACAACATTTATAAATTCGATGCGGTGCAAAATGACCTCTGCCGTCGACGCACCCACAAACCCAATTACTACTACATATACATTTAGCTTTCCATTTCCAAGATTCTTCACAAAAGTTTTCAGTTCCTTGTAGCCTAGAATTATATCCGTGTCATCAAATTTGGAGCGCGAACTTACTTTCTTCATTTTCTGCACAATTTCTTCAGTGATATTCATTTCTACTATTTCACTAGGGTCAAATACATTTATGTACTTATATAACTGTTTAGCAGGATCATTAGCCCGTAACTCCAATAGCTTAGCTGCAGCGTGGGAAGCTGCATTGGACAGAACTGCACTGATTTTGCCCCTACTATGTGTCCTTCCACAATTCTCTAGTAGTTTCACAATATTGCTCCCATAACTCCCTCCTGCAGCGAGTTCAAGAGCTTGCTGAATTCTCCTTAGCTGCCCATATAGAACATGTACAGCTGACTATGAGTGTCCTTCCAGAAGTGTGATCAATTCAACAATGTCTTTGCCATATTCTGTAATGAACATAGCCTGTATTTGGACTGCTTCCAAATCTTCTTCTGAAATACTACGGAGAAAATCAACTCCGGCATTGTCACTTATGTCCTCACTGCGCATAAACCCTACAATGTCCTTCACATATTTTGCAAGTTTCACTGATTCATACCACGAGCACCACCTGGTTAAAACTGGCTGAGGAAATAGTGGCACTTGCTGACTAGGATAGGTTGTATCCAAATATTTTCTATAAAGGTGCTTTCTTTTCCGTGTGTTTTCCTTCAGTCGAGTCATCATCTCTGCATTCTCTCTGCATTCTCAGATCAGGAATGCATTTGTCCCTCAGTTGGCGAACGCAGAGAATATCACCAGCACCTGTAACATGCCAGTAAACATGTTATGTTTATATTTATTAATTGGATTCAACTTTCTTGTGTGGCAACCGTATGATAAAGAAATTCTGTAAAATGTTAGTTAAATCTTATAATTACAGCAGATTTGCCTACTTCCGAGAAGGTGAAATTATTCACAGTATTAAACGATACATTCTTATTCGTATTATTATGCAAAAAAATGGAAGGCTCAAATAACTTACATAAAGCTACTGTAATTATAATAAATTACTTACCCTCAACAAATTCACTAAAAATGATTTCACATGCTCATTTTCCAAATTGTAGAGAGAAATGTCAGCTTTTAAGAAGTTTTCTATTACCCTCTTTCCAAACTGTTCAGCAATTTGCTTTTTCTTGGCAGCACTGTTGATGGAGGAGGAGATTGATGTTTGTAACTTTCAGATGCAGGAGGAAATTGATGTAAAAATTTCCATCCTTGCGAAATTTCGCTGCAGTTACATGCTTCGAAGATTTTAAATGCTTTCAATTGAGTCTTTCCTTTCCCAAGCTACCTGACAATTGCAGAATTTGCACATAACCGTACTTTTATCGATACAATAAAATCGATATTTTTGATATTGGAAAGCCCTGTCTCTTGCGCTTGCGCTTTTGCATTCGGCATCGCAGTAACTCGTCAAAATTATTTGAAAGCCCGAGAAACCAGCAACAAAACAGACTACTTAACAATTGTCACTGAAAAAAAACAGCAATTTATCGGAAATGGCCAAAAGGCAGAAATGCAAACAACAAAATCAATCTTGACACTGCAATAAATATATCGACAATTATATACATATAAGTATGTCTATCAGAATCGGCATTAAAAAACTCTTGGATAACAAGCCCATTGAAATGAAACTTTTGAGTTAACTCAAAGCAGGTATACACGCATAAGCAGTCAATCTCGTCTTCAAATACGTAGTAGATTGATAAGAAAAAAATGCGCATATTGCTCTTCCTTTGTTCGACTCACATCGGAGCTGAGAGCAATCGATAGACGGTTATTCCACTAATTGTAAATAAAAAGCACCGCGGCATGGCGATCGCCGTCTATTGCCGGGTATCGCCGTAAATTGAAAACACCCGATGTCATCCTGCCGCAATTGTATCAATTGTATCGATTGTATCGTAACATCAGTTATTCTTCAATGAACTGCACTCTTCCAGGAACTTCCACTCAGGAATATTTGCACTTGTGTTCGTTTAAATCGAATTGGCAACAATTTCTTGGATTTTAATGTTTTTCTTGCGTTTTAGATGTACTATCAATTATTTTCCCATAAAAAAATAAAAATTCGCGTTCCAATTATCCTCTGTAGCTGTATACACTGCGCCGTTCTTTTCACACAGGTAATGGGGGGTTTGCACGTATTTTATTGCTTTCATATACAGAAAAATCACGTCTTCCTGAGCACGTTACTACTATTTGAAGTTTAAATTGGGCTTAATCTGGGTCATTTATAGCTGTGTAAAAGATAACCCGTTTTGAATGCCCGCCAAAACAACAAATTTCAATATGGCAGCCTGTGACGTCATCTGCCCGTAGCTTCAGACTGCTCACGGAATTCCTCGCCGTAGGTATATGTGGTATATGCTGGACTCAGCACTCGCGACCTCTTTCATTTATTACTGCTGGTGTTAGTTGAAACGAACCTTGCTAATATTAATTATCGATGTCAACCTACAAGTGGTGTTTTGTACCAAAATGTAAAAATACGAGCTTGAAGAATACCGACAAAGAGTTTTTCACGGTACCAAAAGCCGAAAAACAACGAAAGAAATGGTTCAAAGCTGCCAGGCGGGACACAAATCAAGAATTTTCATAGACAGAAAAAATCTTGAAAAATCTTTCAGAAATATCTTTGCCTGATAATTTTATGCCAGATAAACAAGGTATACTGAGAACATTTAACCAAATGACACCATAGTGGGAATGTTTTAATGTAAAATTTTTTCATCAATGTGCCATTAAATTACTGCTTAAGCCTAAACACCAATGTTGACAGATCCTTCTTTGCCAAAATAGTTAAATATTACACATAATGCTCCAAATCAGGGAACAGCATTACCTGACTAGACTTGACTTGTTTTTATTTAACCTGGACAGGTTGAGGCCACAATCCGCCCCCCTCTTCCACCTGCCCAGGGCTCTTTTACAGGAATAGTTTAAGTTCAAATACATTTTTGTTTTTAGAGTCAAAGTACAATTGCTTCATTGTTGGCACACAGGCCTGTGGATCCAGTGGCATCTATTTGCGTATCTCAATTCAGGTGAGTATCCACATCAATTAGTTTTAGGTTGATATCTCCACTGGTTCCATTCCTTGCAGTTAGCCTCCGCATGAGGTATCGTACACATTATGAACTGTTTAAAGGCATAAAAGAGGGTAAAATTAGGAAAGTCGGGTAACATTCAAATCGAGGAATAAGAACAATAAATAAAATAGAGTAATACAAATAGGTACAACACAGATGCGTGATCAACTGTTATATAAGAATTTGTTAAAATATTACAAGGATGAATGAAACACAGACGAGATAAAACAGGCGTGCAACTTTTTCCAAATTTTTAAATATGCTTTAAAATGCTTTGATTATTGCGGTAAAATGCTTAAAGCAGTAAAACAATTAAAACTGGCAAAACCACTGATTATTTATGAAATAAATTTGATTATATAAATAGCTTAATAAAAAATAAAAAAGTAAAATCATGAGGTAGAAATGGGTACGGTATATAGACAGCTAAATGCATAGATAAATATATGAATAAATAATTACATAAATAAATAAATAAATAGGGGTATGAATATGTGTGGATAGCTATGCCTCCGTATGATGATCTTGCTTTGCATAGAGTTTGAGCAGGTATTTGGTGATGAGGTTTCTATTTATGTTTGACTTTAGCTCGGAAGGTAGCGAGTTGAACACCCTAGCATATGTATCACTGAAAAAACCTGCCATTCTGGCAGATCTGTGGTGGGGATAAGGAAGGAATTTGGTGCATGTCTGGTCTGGACGTCATGGACAGACCCCAGTAGGGTCATATTAGAGTAAATGTATAGGGGGGCTTGTGTTCGCCAGACTTTGCTTCCTGTCAAGAGGATGTACAGGGACCTTCTTTCTTGCATCTTGAGTATGCCCTCCCTAACGTAGTAAGGGGTCATATGGTCAGTAAAACCAGGTCGCAGGGCATAGCGGAGGCAGGCATTCTGGGCCACTTGGAGCCTGCACATATCCCTCCCGGAAAGGTCACTCCAAGGGAGCAGGGAATAGTCCAAAATGGGGAAAAGTAGTGATTTCACCAAGGTGAGCTTTGTCTTAGTCCCTGGCCTAAAATGCATACCTCTAAGGCGTCTTAAACCCCAATGGGTTGTGGAGAATACCTGGGATACCTGCTTATCCCAAGAGAGATCACACGATATCGTGACACCCAGGTATCTAAGGGATTCGCGGTAAGGGATATTATGCCTCTGTAGTCTGATGCAGGGCGTGTGGTTTCCGAAGAACTTAGCCCTGAGGCGCTTGTGCCCGATCACTGCCGAGTTACACTTTAATGGATTTATAGCCATACCCCTCCCCGTAATCCATTCGCTCACACATGCAACATCCTCATTCATACGTCTTACACACAGGTCCAGGGAGGGGCCTTCACAGTCTGATACTATCAGGATATCGTCGGCAAACACCATGATTCGGCTGAAGGTGTGAAGGCGAGACACTCCGTCAATGAACACGTTGAACAGTAGAGGGGAAAGGCAGGAACCCTGCGGTACACCGACCGGAAAACGGCGCCACGCCGGGCACGGGCCTTCCCGGATACGCAGTGTAGCATATCGATCACGTAGATAGTCCGCCACCCAAGTTACAACCTCCGGGCCGAAGTATAAAGCTTCCAGGGTCCTGAGTAAAAGGTCATGTCGAACGCTATGATACGCTTTTGCAAGGTCAATGGAGGTTATCAGGCTGAGGCGTCTACGGTCAATCGCCTCGCGAATGGGGTCTAATACCCCTTCGAGAGCCAGTTGTGGGCTATGGTGGGCCCGAAAAGCTGATTGGGAGGCACTTAAAAGGCCGTGGTCTTCGACGAAAGCGGAGATTTGGCCCAGAACAATGAGGTCGAATACCTTCCCGACACAATTTCCCACTGCTTTTGGCCGGTAGTGCCGACACTCTGTAGGGACGGCAATCTTTGGCAACGGAATGATTAGCGATTTTTTCCACTCCCCCGGATAGATGCCTGAGTTGAGACTGGCGTTGAAGATTGCCGCCAGCGGAGGTTTAAGGGCAGGTAATAAGAGGTGGATCACCTGGGGTGAGATTTCATCAGGGCCAGGAGTGCGGGATCGTAGTTTTTGCACAGCCTGCACAACATCGTCCTCAGTGATGTGGGAAAACGAGAGGAAAGGAGGGGGGTTATCCAGGTGAGTGGGAAAAGAGGGCAGTAGCTTCATTATCAAGTAAGTCCAGGTCTCCTGTGAAGCTATCGAGCAGGCGATCCGCTGGAACTGACAGGTCTCGGAGTCCCCCACTCCGGACACCGCCTTGGGCCCTGATGGTCCTCCAGATGGTACCAGCATTATCCCTTATCTGATCCCTGAAATATCTATTCCTGGCATTGCGGGTGACTTGTTTCACTTTTTTTACGGGCACTCCTAAACGCTTCCCAATTATCTGGGGTTTTGTTCTTGATAAATTTTGAGTAGAGTCTGTTCCTGGCGGCCATGGCTTCTCGAATACTGGCAGTCAACCATGGTGCGGGTGGCCTGGAAGCCCTCTCAACGCGTACAGGGGCATGTTTATCGAGTACGGCAAGGATCACCTCACGAAGGAGTTCCGCATTGGGGTCGGGATCGTCGGCCTCGGAGATGGTATCCAGCCTAAGGAGAAGAGGATCGTTAAGTAATGAGGCAGTGTGGGCGTAAGGTCCCGATATTTCATAGTCCTGGCAATGGGTTTTGGTATTTCAGTGGAGAAGGACCCAGAGATGTGATCATGCCGGGACAGGCAAGGGGCGGGTCGTTGCCTGAATTCTCGTAACCAACTCAATTCCCGAACTAACATGAGGTCCAGGGCGTTATGTGATGTGGAGGTGTGGAAGGTAGGTCGGTGAGAAACAAGTTGGACTCCATGGTTTGTGATGGCCCGCAGGAAGGCTTGGGAAGGGGGACCAACTTTGTTGATTGGGATATTGAAATCCCCCACGAGAACGGCATGAGAACTCTCCGGTTTACAAGCCATAGATCTTTCAAGGACGGACTGAGGGGATCTGGACTTGGGCGGACAGTAAGCCACACCAACCACGGTGGACCTCCCGCCACCCACCACCTCGGCGAAAAGGAATTCCTCACGAGAGGTCCTAGAGGATTGGGACCGATCTAGAATGCTGACCCCGAGCCCGTCCCGCAGGTACAGTGCGACACCGCCACCTCTACCGTATGTGCGGTCGTTTCTGGAAAGGGCATACCCCGGGAGGGTGAAGGGTTCATCGGAAAACTCGGGGGAGAGGTGGGTTTCGGAGACTGCGATGACAGAGGTCTCAAGGTCCCTACACATGTTTGAAAAATCTCCCCAGTGGGCCCTGAGGGATTCGGCGTTGACATGGGAGATAATTAGGTGTGAAGTGGGGTGTGGGGAAACGTTATCTTCTGCAGGGGACTCAGCCATTGAGGCCCATCTCCTCCTTCAGGCGGTTAATGTAGGATTTGTATCTCTTCCCCTGTTTTGCCTGCCTCTCCTTCTTAGACATGTCCTCGACGGAGGCCTCGACCTTCCGGAGAAATGTTAGTGGGTCAATGTCGATGGACCTCTGGTAGGGGGCTATCTCAGGTTTTCTGTGGGCCTTCTTCACCGCATGGGCAAAGAGGCCTGTGGGGATTTGCGTAGGGTCGATGACATCGGAAGAGGAGAGGGGAAGTTCGGCTTCGGAGGAGTCATCTGAGGTGGTGTCATCTGCTTCGTCCGCCTCCGAGCTTCGCTCCCCACCAGCCGGCCGCTTCACAACCTCGCGGGGGGATTCGCGGACACGTTTGACCGCCGTCTTGGATTGGAGGTCGACCTCCATGTCCTCCTCCAAAGGTGGCCCGGCGGCCGCAGGGCCCGGGGCCCTAGGGTATGACGGAGTGGGAGATGGTCTGGTGCCGGATATTGGTCCCGTATTGAGAGGCGGAGTGGGTTATCCTCCTTCAGGGGGATGCGAGTCGCAGCTCCCGCGTCGGATGAGGGTTGGCGCCCATCGGTAGGAATTTCGGGAGCAATCGGTATACACTCCGGGGCTACGGGCGGGGTGGTGGAGGAAGCGGGCGTAGGTTCCCTCTGTGTAGATGGTTCCTGAATGTGGGGTGGCCTGTTTGTGCAACGGGCTTGGTGGTGGCCCGATCTTCCGCAAGTGGTACACGTGTGATCGTCCAGGTTTAGGAATAGGGTGTGGGTGGTCCCGGCATGCGTGACCGGGATGGCAATAGGATGGGTTGCTAGATTTTCCACCACAACGTTCGCTAGTCTCCTGAAGCCCTTGACGTGGGCGAAGAGCGGATTATGGCAGGCGACCTTCGTGTGTGTGATCGCCCCCACCACACGCCCGTATTGAGAAAGGTGCGAGTGGAGGACGCTGGCCGGGATGTCGGGGATAGCATTGGAGAGGAAAATCCTCGTGGCCCCGGAGACCCTATCTCCTGAAGGAGACCCGACTGTTCCCCCGCTGCACGGGTGGGCAGGTCACCACCCTATCCACCAGGCCGCACTCCCGCAGGTAATTGCAGACCCGGTTGTTGCTGATTCGGGATGCAAAAGTAATGTCCCGAGGGTCTACAATGGTGGAGATTGCCAGGAGGTAATCCTCGAGGGAGAGGTTGTCAGCAACCTCCGCCACGACGGCCATCTCCTTATCCGGCGGGGGTTCGTACGAGTAGGCGTGTAGTTGAAGCGGCGTCGGTCTCCCGTTGGGCAGCGTAAGCATAGGAATTAGGAGTGTTGGTGCTTGAGTGAGGTGGGTGGACGGCGGCTGGGTTGGTTACATGGTTGGTGGTGTTGGGGGAAGGTGTGGCCGATGCGGTCTATGAGTTACCCGACCCCGAGGCCTGGGGTGCTTGGTTCTCCAGCGTAGGGTGGGCAGTGGCGGTGGCGGACATGGTGGAGATGACGGGTGACGTTGTTGTTGTTGGGGGGGCGGTGGCCGAAGCCACGTCGTCGCTGACCGCGGCGGGTGGCGGGTCCCCGCCCTTCTTCATCTTTTCCTTTTTCATCAGTTGGGTTCGGTGCCACCGGCGAACCGGGGCACTCCTTCCTGGTGGAGACTCCTTAGATGGGGTTCAGTGGGGTAGCACTTAGTGGGAGGAAAGTAGTTTACACAGGGATCCCCCACTGACTTATGGGGAGCGCTACCGGGCGCCCCAACTTCACAGGCTTAGACACTATTGACGTTAAAGTGGGCGCTGAGCCAGAAGGCACTATGTAGTTGATGCGGGAAAGAGATCGCGAAATAAATACTGCTACCTCTAAAACACCACTTATGAATTCAGAAACACTGGGGGGCTGATTGTTGAGACACGATTTGGTGTTACACTTTGCCACTCACACAAAAACAGACAGGAGAGGCCGTTAACTAGGTGCCCAGCGATACCAAGTGGGGGCTGACTTTTAAACCACTAATAACTGAGTAGGGAATAAAGAACACACTAACCGGCCCCGACACAGATAGGACACTAGATGTCCTAGAGCAAAGCACCAAGAATCTAAACACTGGAATGAATATTACTTGAACAGGAAGGGAACTTAGAAAAAACACACGACCCTTAATTACGCACGAAAAATGAAACGTACGCATACAAGCAATGCACCAAACAATAAAGCACTATAAAAGACGGAAAACCATTACAAGAAATGAAAGAAAAACAGACACTAGTGTACATACACTAGTTATACTAGTACTGGTAAAAATGTTACGTAAGCAGGCTAACTCCCACATTTTTCAAATAAATGCCTAAAAACCACCCTTAAGTATCGAAATATGAATTTCAATCAGCACCAAGTCATAGTTAATTGATATTATATCCTAATTGTTATTATATACTATGTAAAAACTTAATTAATCGTCAAACTGTTCCAAAAGTACATTAGAATATAAATTAGGTACTCTATGTAATGATACTATTATGAAGTTAACAATATATTATAACCTCTCTCATGCCCCCTTCTCCTTCTTGGCCGATAGTCGAGCCGAGAGGTGGGATGGGTAATGCGAGGTCACACATTCAAGGGGAGAAGTGGGAGGGTATAAGGTACTTGGGCAATCCGGGGAAGGCGTGGGACGCACGGGTGTTCCCGAAGCACCTGGGTGGGATGTGGAAAGGGAAAAAAGGAGAAAAATCGGTTAGCGAATTTTGGGACCTTTCGATGACTGCCTGCGTTTGAAAGAAGGAGAACTTCCGACATGAGATTTTCGTTTGACACAGATTTAATTTGTTCTAAAAATACGTAAAATACACAGAAACACATATGATTGACACTTCTAACGTCAACGTAAATAATTAAATGAAACTTATCAGAATTACGTTAACGAAAATAAACACACACAAAAATAGAGAAAAATTTCCTTTCCTATTAGTTCGTAATTGAATTTTATACAAAGTTTCAATACACTCTTAAATCTTCACTGAATAACTATTTGTTAATTAAACATTGCATGAGTTTGACAATGGGAATAATAAATAAAATACAAGAAAAATGAAATACACTCACTATCCTTACAATCCTACGCAAAATCATACACACGCTCGCAATCACACATCACACAAAGAGGGGACAAGGAGACAGGGGAAAGAAACAACGAAATATAAGCTCGACGCAGGGGAATGACGGCTTTTCACTCCTAGGGGGCTTCTTGAGCACTAGGGGTATATTTGAAATAAGTAGGTAGCACTGATGGGGACCTCTCATTAAAGCATTTCTTCTCTTGGGGATTTGATTTAGGATTTGGGGTCTGGACAGTACTTTTGACCTCTTCCTGGCGCTGGAAAATCTCCCGTACCGTCTCCTATTTCCAATAGCTGCCTTCTTCTTCTCGATCCAACCTCCAACGTCGCTTCAAAAATATTCTCTTCTCCACCCACGTCCTCGTCTCCTTATGTCGAGATAGGCGTTCTGAACAATGGTGATCGGCAATATGACGATGAAAAATAGTCAAGGGCCGAATAATGCAGAGCCGTGAAGAAACAGTGATTACCGAAGATGACCCAAAGAGGTGAGCCATAAATATGTCAGCCATAAATATGTGAGCCATAGATGTGCGCCGTCAACATGAGCTATCAGTATCTCTCCTGTGGCTTACGCGAACCAACATTTATATGCCCCCATGGAGGGTTAGAATTCCGGGGGGGAAACCATTCGTCACACAACCACCGTCAATTTGGGGGAAGGGGCGTTCTCCATTGTGGGTGGGGACACTTTGGGGGTTGAAAGCCGCTGAACTGAGTCACTTGACAAGGTGGTAGAGGGGTGGGGAATGCATTCCTTTCTTCTGTTCATTGCTCAAGGACATACGATAAGGGTACGCGAAGTTGGGGAAAGAAAAGGGGGGGGGGGAAGAGGCGAATCACTCACACGCGAACTACACGCACACACACACATTCACGCACACACTTACATAACCATACATAGGTAAACTTCTAAACGAGAGCTCTCCTTTGTAGTCGCCCGGAACCACACCCCTCCCTTTCGGATATGACCTCGGTCTTCCCCACGGGATTTAACCAGGGCGAGTGATTCGTGGTTCCGCCACAATAAAGGGTTGCTGTTCGGATGTCACAGCCTGCGAAGACCGTGCCGTCGAAAAGCGGGTGATGCCCCTCCACTATTAGACTTTTGGAGAATTTAGGAACAAGGGCACAGGTTGAGTTCCCTGGGTTCCGCGAATACCGCGTTGTAATCCTAAGTAATGCGTTCGGGGGAAAGAAGATCGGCGATTTAGGCAACAAAGTGATACTTAATAGCGTCTTTTCTGAAACCACATGTAATGAACGGAAATCACTTCTCCCACACAGCGTCACCTTTAACATATAAGAAATACGAGAAACAAAAGTATGCCCTTTCTTCCACACGTCGTCACCTTCAAACAACAGAAAATACCCTTTTATCCACACGGCGTCACCTTCAAACACCAGAAAATACCCTTTAATCCACACGGCGTCACCTTCAAACAACAGAAAATACCCTTTTTTACGATAATTTTAATTGGTCTAGAGTCCACTAAGCAAGATGCGAATCTGGCAATCTTGGGATTCAGGGGCTCGTAATTACGGCGACTAGTCCCGCGATGCCACTTGAACGAAGCCAACCACAAAGCAGGCTAGCCGGGAGTCGAGGACTGCAGTTGATCGGAAAGGGGGGTAGTAATGGGGCGGGAGGAATGCCACGTTGCGACTGGAATTCTTACGAATTTGGCCGGAGGTGGTTTCTTCTCTCAGAGAGCCGGGAAGCTGATGCAGGGTGGCGGCGGCGATTACAATCAGCGGCTCGCGATGACCCTCAGCACCTTGTAGCCCTACGAAGAAACTCCGGGCTTCGGAAGACGTTTCCCATGCGCCTGGGCTTTCTCCACCTCTCTCCACGTTTCTCGACAGTTTCTGCACTCCGACTCCTTTCTCGGATTATGGCCAACTTCTGTTGCTCTGGCTCGATGCGTAGCAGCGTTCGAACCGCAGTGTCTCCTCCACGAGTGTCAGTCCAAGAGAGCTTCGTTCACGAATGCATGTTCAAGAGAGAGACCCGTGAGTCTCCGGCGGGCGTTATATGCCCCTTCGTCTACACCCATAATGCCCCACTGTGTCGTCTGCAATTTCGCGATTCACTTGAGGTCACTCAGTTGATAGTCTTTTTGACCGGGGTTTTTGAACGTGGATACAGGCACTCACTCAAATTACTCGTACTTTCGCCTTAGTTCACTAATACACTCATTTTTCATTCACACAATCCTGACAATACACTGTTTACATCAATTTACACAAATAAACCCTTAAAAAAAAAAACCTTTACCAATGGGTTGCCCAAACCGCGAACTTCCGCGAAATAAAAATAAATAAATAAAAGGGATGGACATCACCGAGCCTTTCGTGGACCATCACACCTTCTTGCAAAAACACCCATTCAAAATGGCCCTTATGTAACCGGCCAAACGGCGACGGTTACAATATATGGTAATACCTGTAGCCTCAATATTAAATTCATCATAGAGGAAGCCTAAAACATGCTAAATCTACGCTAAGTATCAGCTGATTTATTCATGTAAATTACCACACCATCTCTCATGTGTTTTTTCCTTAAGTAGTAACTTCCTACCTATTCAATAGGGCAAAGTTATCAAAATATGTGAAGGAAATATGTGTTTCCCAAAACCAGTGTTCACTTATGAAAAAAATATCTAGCTGATTATCAAGAGCAAACTCATTCACGCTTATTTCACTGTTTTTTAGCCCCTGACTATTTAGAAAACTAATTTTAAAACCTTAACTTTTGGATGTTCTTCATATCGATTTCAAACATTGAATCCAGGATAAGGCTACTTTGTTGAGACATCAAAGTTTAAGAAGGATCACTTACAAAAAATTGCTAAAGGTTTATGGGACTGGATATACATGAAGATCATGGTTGTTGACAGCAATAAATTCCATGATTTCCACAAACATTGTCTAACATATTACTTCAATTACAATTTCAGCAAGCTGGTGCTCTAAAAAATGAAAATTTTCATGTGCTGTAATTAACTTCGCTTAAAATGAAAATAGGCACCACTTTAAATGCCTATTGAACTTGAAAAGTTGTTACACCCAACAATGTAATAATGCTGTATAGGCATTTTGTCTATTTCAGTATATGGGAACATCCAATTGAATATACCTTTTTTGGAAATTTCAATAAAAGATACGCTGGCCCTTTTTGTAATAATTAATTACAATGTAGGTATTGTTATAAGTTTCAATGTCAAATCAAGTTGCTCATTATCCAACCAATTTGCATGCACTTACTATCAAATGAATTGAGATGTAGTTAATTCTTTGAATTAACATCAAAAGCACAACTTTACGTGCATCGTTTCATTATAGATATCGGTCTTTTTGTGAGCTACCTACTATCTGTAAGTCCCAGACCTTGATGTAGCTACGTTCGAAGGTTTATGATTTAATTTTTGTAAGATATCTTGCGGGGATAAATGGGGCTACGCACGCATCGTCGAACCCAACAATAACAAATAATCGTTCTGCGTTTCTCCTTCTGCTAAAATCTTCGGTATTATAGCGATTTTATTTTAGTATTATTATATAAATAAGCATTTTACTGCACATAAACTTATGTTTTTCTTCATCATTTTTCATTCCTCTACACATTAAAGAGATTTTTTTATAAAAAAAAATTATGCAAACACCCCATTATGAAGAGCCACCGAGGCTAAAACAATGGCGTCGACCTTATCGGGGCTTAGGTTTATGGTAGTTAAAAGAATGCGGAGTCTGTTGCTTAGAATCCCAAAAGCATTTTCGACTACCCTTCTGGCTCTCGAGAGCGTATAAGTAAAATTCCTCTTTTCTTCAGAAAGGTCTCTACTAGGGTAGGGCTTTAAAGTTCGGGTGGTTAAGGGGAATGCATCATCGGCCACAAACACATAAGGGACTTCCAGCTGTCCATCTGGCAGCTTTCTCGAGGGTGGGAAGTTTAATGAGTCCCAAGCGATTGCTGTGTACAACGTACTTTCCCGGAAAACTCCACCGTCACTGATCCTCCCATTGGCACCGACGCACAGTGGTCCAGATTCCAAATCTGACTGGACAAAATTGTCTGTGAAGGACCTTGCGTGTGGAAAGTGATTTTCTTGTCTTGTGTGATGTTAAAACGTTTACTAATGTCATTTGACGTAAGTTTACAAATTTTATACAAATATTAATTTTTTTATTACATTATCATCAACTCGCTGTTTCTCTGGCGAGTGAAATTTTGGAACCATGAAAAGTTTGGATTTCAATGTTCATAAAATTTTCATTACACAAAAAAATCAGAATGTTAATCAACTGAGGGATGAAATGTATAATTTAAAATTAAAAACAATACCTGCTAAACATCCAAATAGCAATGATGAAAATAACTAGAATATGAACATAAAATGCAACCATAGAATCCAATGCATCGACCATTTTACAAAAAATCTTAAAGTTATTATACAACTGTATTGGGTATGAGTTATAAAATTGAAAATGGTAAACAACGCACAATAAAAGTAAATACAAAAAATAAAATAATAACAACATTTGTGATCGTAATCCAACGATTGATCCTAATTTACACGGTGTTCGTTGCGCTTAAAAAAATTATATCACTCATACATGAAGCTTACGTTTTAAAATGTAGAAATTATGAATAATAGGTATTACAACAACATATATGATTTAATTATGTGAACAATCAAATTGTAAAATGTGAGTGTTCTAGCCTTAGGCACAACGGGATGAGAAATTCAAAGGCATTAGCTAAAACGTTTACAAACAATAGTCCAAAAAAGTATTTCTTTACCTACGTCTCCGAAATCAGAAATGCCGTTAATTTTGGGAGAGTATCTGTACCCAAATTCAGCTGCTTGAGAACTTCATATTGCACGCAAATCAGCCGTTTTACAGTGTGATCTAGAAGGGATTGCAGCTCAATTTCGGCGGACACTTGGGTGGTATGTATGTTTTCCGGGTAGCATTGGTTTTTTTGCTTCAATAATTGAATTGTACGTGGGATATATGTCTGCATTCTGTCTTTTTGATTCATGGCGTATTGAGAGGTATTGCTTTTTCGTTATCCTATTATCAACATACGACGCCAGAGCTTGTTGAGGTGTAACTTTAATTGGAAGTTTAGCACTAGACTAAGTGAAGGCTTTCTTAATTCTTGTGACCCTCTTCAGGGAGAAATTCGACACATGATCCACAATTTCAGCTGCACATCCTCTTCCCTCTGATCGCAAGCTAACCTGAGTGGCAACAACCAGTTCTTTGCATGTTGCATTTGATATTAAAGACTCAACCCTCCTTTTTTTAGTTCTAGCAATGCTTTCCTCAAAAACCTTTTTCGGGCGACCACAAGGATTACAGGATGAATCAGACAAGCCAGGGGAAATTCAAAATGATTGTCGACCACCAGCAATTGCATTACTCACAATATCTGAAAATTTCAATTCCCCTTGAAGCCACGTTGAGTTCTTTGGCATGAATTTAGACAGTACACGAAAATTAGATAACCATATCTTCTTAACTTTCAAATAAAAATCATCGCTAATTCTTTTCACAGAAGCTCTCACATCATCACTACGGTCTTTTAAATTATAACGATTCAAAATATATTCTAGCGCACAGGAGTTTCTCCTAATTGTATTCAGTTTCACTTTTTCACAGATTCTAATTGTTCACAGATTCACTTCGCCAAACCTCAAATAAATCATGACGAGAAATGATTCCTGAAAACATAAAAGGATGTGTAAGTGGTGTTCATCATTTTCACTCAATTGTCAACTCATGTTACCTTAAGGTAACCTATGACCCAATTGAAAAAAATCCTATTTTTCCCGTTTGATTATGCGAAACTAACATCATTCATGGGACAATCATTTATTACTGAGGAAATCAGTATAAGTATATCATACCTTAATCTGCGATCTCCATACCCAAAATTATGCACATTTCAGTTGAGCGTTGACTATCAAAGAAGCACAGACAAAACCACGATTGAGAGCAGTTACAATGTGTAACGAATGAGGGAAAAATTGCAATGCACAATATTTCAGCAACGGAACACTAGACACAACACTCGAACATGTCCAAAGGTAACGCACAAGAGACGTACAACTGGGGAGATTTTTCCTGGGTACGAAGAACTAGGGGACCATATGTGGGGGTATGCACATAGGGTCAGAGGGAGCAGAAGGGTAGATAAGAAGTGAAAACGGATATAAGAAAGGTCTCCCTCTCTCTTTCCTCGCCCATCCTCTGCTGCTTCCCCCATCCATAAACTGACCGCTAGGTTTTCTCCCACATTTTTATCTTCTTCACTCAGCTTCTAGCCCCAATAACCATCACCCATTCAAGACCAGAGTCAACGTATAAGCCATCCGAATATGTCTTTGTACCTATTATTGAAATATAAATGAAATATGCTCTAAGGAACTTTACCATGTGATCAGCATATTGCTTCACACTATTTGGTCCTCTATTATAACCTGTGACGTCACAAATAAAAGTAAGGATAACTACAGAGGTTGCTCGAGGTTGCAGCTAATTATTACTTGCAAAGACTCTCGAATGTAATATTATTCACTGGGCCAAAAATTATCGCAGAATGTCGCGGCGTTTTTTATTTAAGGCCTGTGAAAATACTTGTTTTTATTCCCCTTTGACTTATAGTTGAACTCATCATTTCTGGATTTTTTTAACCATGCTTACATGAGAGAAAATGCTTCTTTTTCGTATCAAAATAAAAGCAATACTTTCAAGGTGGATAGTGAAGCCAAAAAAATGAAATAATCACGCATAATAATCATAATATCATCATTATTGCAGAGCGCTATCTATATCTACGATATACCCTGCAAGCCACCTCGAGGGTGTGTGGCAGGGGGTGCATCCACACCAGGAACAATGACACAAGAAACAAAAATGAACAATACAAAACAAACACCACACCTTTAAAAGTAATTAGGGGAAAAAAGAAAAAAAACTACCAAATCCCAATCCTGCAGGACACACCCACGAATACCATGCATCACTTGAAACCCGACACCAATTTCATAGATTCTCATGCATGCAAAAAAAAGCAATGCATGCATTATTGAGGCTATGGCGAGGAATCAAAATTTAGAGAAGAAAAATTCACAGGGTACGAACCTGTCACGTTTTTGTTTCCTCTGGCTTTTTGCTAGTATTTACCTGTCCAACAGTTCCGCCATTGGGCAAAGCTACGGGCTCATCTTCAAACCTGCCAGGAGCTACCTTCTCCTCCTCGAGCCTGCGGGCTGTTGCGGTTTTAAGGTAAAATAACTTACAAACCAAAGATTAGCCAGGATTGCGACTTTACTTTATCACATCGTGAAAAACAACATATACAAATAGTACAGACATAGAGACATCTATAGCCAGCGCAGTGAATTAAAAAACAAACCAACAAGGACAAAAGAACATAGCAAAAGCGCTGTTTACTGTTAACCCGCGAAACCTTCAACACTCCCCCTTAAACATTAAACAGTACCAACAGATTGACACATTTTTCATGTTTGGCTTTGGGAACACCTTTTGTGAAAATGTCAGCAACCATATCACCAGTTGACATGTACTGCAAAACAATTTTCTTGGAATCAACCATTTCACGAATGAAGTGATAACGAATATCTATATGTTTTGTCCTGCCATGATACATATCATGGGTGGCTAAATTTCTGGCACTTTGATTATCATTGAAAATTGTGGGACATAGCTGACAATCAAATATCTCTGATGGAACTGAATTTAAATACAACACTTCTTTCGATGTTTCTATGAGTCCTATATATTCAGACTCGGTACTTGACAAAGCCACACATCGTTGCTTCACACTAGACCATGACACAGCAGTACCTCTTAAAGTAAACACATATCCAGTGTAGGAATGTCTGTCCATTTCACACGCACCCCAATCAGCATCAACATACCCAGTCAGTCCTTGCTTGGTTTTACCATACAGTAAATACAAATCCCTCGTGCCCTTCGGATACCAGAGCAGTGTTTTCAAAATACACCAATGTTCAACTGAAAAACAAGTATTGAACTGACTCAATCCATTAACAGTGTGTGCAATATCTGGGCGAGTACCAACAGACAAGTACAATAGAGCACCAATCAATTGCTGATATGGCACATTTGGGCTGGACTCCCCCTCTGGTAGTGACTTAAGCTTAAGATTTGGCTCAATGGGAGTAGAAACTGGATTAGCATCAACCATGCCATAATGTTTGAGCAAATCTTCAAAGTATTTGGTTTGGTCAAGCATTAGAATACCTTTTTGTCTATCACGCGTAATGCGCATACCCAAGCAACACTTGGCTTCACCCAGATCTTGCATTTCAAATTCTGACATCAAGGAATTTTTGATTTTAACAGTCTCAGCTGCATCATTGCTAAATATAAGGAAATCATCCACATATAAGGCTACAATCAAAACACAATCAGTTGATACCTTAAAATAAATACATGGTTCAGTTTTACATTTCTGAAGGCCCAGTTTCATCAAGAAATCATGAATGGTCACATCGTGAAAAACAACATATACAAATAGTACAGACATAGAGACATCTATAGCCAGCGCAGTGAATTAAAAAACAAACCAACAAGGCCCCCCTGCGGGTAGGGGGATTGAGAATACTCCCGCAGTATCCCTGCTTGTCGTAAGAGGCGACTAAAATGGCGGGGAGATAACCCCGATAACAAACCCCGTGCCAGCAAGGGTTGAGCCCGGACAGTGTTGTGGGTCAACTGTCTGTGTGCGGCCACACCACCTGGCTTGCGATCCACCCGCATGTTTGCCGTGTGCGGAGACCCGTAAGGAGGAGAAGGGGATCCTGGAGGGTGAGGTCCGTGGTTCCCAGCCGGGTGTCGGATGCCCGGTATGGACTACGGGCCAATACCCCTCTTTGGCCCCGGATTCACTGTAAACGGGCGGCCGGGAGCTAGCCACTCCCGGTCAATCGGCTTCCGATACGTTCGGTGGCGAGTGCCAGGGAGGTGGGGGTCTGCGTAGGGCGGTCGGAGATGTACGGGTTTGGTGGGCCCGTGCATCGAAGATCCAACCCGAAACAGGCAACCACCTCTAGGGTGCTATATCCCTCGGGTAGCCCTGACGACCGCACCGGTTTGCGGTGCGGCGTCCCGAATATGTGGCTCCGTGGTGGGTGGGGAGCTCGGGGGAAGAATCTATTATTGGCATGGAGGTTAAAAACCAACCACCAACAAAAAAATCCCGCCCGGATACGGGTGGGGGAGATACTGTTTCGTCCGCCTCTAGGCGGTTTTTGGTGATGAAGTGTTTAAAAGAAGGGGAGACACTTAAGCGAGTGTACCCCTTTCTCATTCGAAAAGTACTGTCGGCTGCAGTGCCTGGGGATCTAAGGTCTGCAAAAAAGCTGCGAGATGGAACTCTACTGGTAGAAACGGCAACTCCGCAGCAAAGTGACAAGCTACTGTCCATGAAAAGTCTCCATGACATTCCAGTAATGGTAGAGGTACACCGCACCCTCAACACCAGTCGGGGAGTAATCTCCCATTACGACCTGCTGTACGTTGAAGTCGACGAGATCAAGAGAGAGATGGCTTCTCAGGGAGTAATTGATGCTCGTCGACTTACAACGAAGCGCGACGGCGAAGTAGTTAACACTACCTCGGTCGTGTTAACGTTTGCACGTGACAGTCTCCCCGACAAGGTTTTCGTCGGGTATGAATCGGTACCAGTGCGGCCATTCATACCGGCGCCCATGCGCTGCTTCCAGTGCCAGCGCTTCGGCCACATCGCAACGCGATGTGAGGGCAAGGCCACCTGCCCGCGCTGCGGCCTGGAGGAGCATGAGGGTGCGGAATGTACCAAAGACCCACGCTGCGTGAACTGCGAGGGTACGCATCCAGCGTATTCTCGCAAGTGTCCGAAAATGGTAGAAGAGCGAAAGGTCATGGAGATAAAGACAGTGGAGAAAGTAACTTACTTTGAGGCACGGAAAAGGTTCAGGGCCCTTGTAGCACCGACCTTTTCTAGATCCTTTGCGTCCGTGGCAACAGTAAAGAAAACCACCCAAGGAACTCAGACCGATAGGAACATTAATAATACGACAGCTGAACTGAAGGAAGTAGCCAAGCCGGCTAAGGCAACAAATCCGGCACAAAAACAAAAATCCACCATCAATGCGAATGGTTCCCCAAACAAGAACCAAGCAAAAAGCACCACCGTGGTCGCGCTGAAACAGCGCGAAAAGACGCCATCCCCCGGCCCCAGCGGACTAGCCAAGCTAGTGCCACAGGAGTCGATGGAGGAGGACGACAGTCCCTCAGAGACTGAAGTCCTCCTCGCCAGACAAAAGGGGAAGAAGCACCGTATTCGGCGCTGATTCTTTTAATTTTTACTTTATTTATTTATTTATTTATATATTTAATATAATTATGGCTTTTATATTACAGTGGAACTGTAATGGTTTTTATCGACATAAGGAGGAGCTTGCAATTTTAATCCGTGATTTTAACCCCTCGTTTATATGTCTCCAAGAGACGCATTTTAAAGCATCGGACAAAGGTGAATTAAAAGGGTATAATGTTGAAAGGTTCGATGACCTCAGCGGCCAGAGAGCACATGGCGGAGTGGCGATTGCTGTCCGGGAGGCCCTTTACACCTCTCGAGTTCAGCTCGCTACTCCGTTTCAGGCTGTGGCCGTTTCCACTTACGCCCCTCAAAAACTTACCATATGCAACGTGTACCTACCGGAGGGTGCACCGGTGACTCGCAGCAACCTCGAATCACTTGTCCGACAGTTGCCAAGGCCCTTTATTTTATTGGGTGACTTTAACGCCCACGATCTCCTATGGGGAAGCTCTAGAGGCCAATGCACTAGGAGGGGACGGATTTTAGCCAGTTTTATTCTTGATTTTAACCTTTTTTTACTCAATAATGGGGAGAAAACACGTTTTAACGCTTTTAATGGAGAGTACTCTGCAATAGACCTTTGTCTATCGTCAGGTAGTCTTTTTAACAAGTTGAACCTGTCCGTACACACGGATCTATGTGGGAGCGACCACTTACCAATTTTAATTAAATACGAAGGAAATTTTAACTCCGATTTTATCAGACCGGGGAATTGGGTTGTCCGTAAAGCGGACTGGCATAGTTTTAAAAAGGATTTTTATTTCAAACACGATGAAAACCGTGACGCCACACACAACGTGGCAATTTTAACTAAGGGCTTGACTGATGCAGCAAATTGCAACGTGCCTCGTTCGGCGGGGAATCTCCAAAGACCAGCGGTTCCTTGGTGGAACGAAGAATGCGCTGAGGCCATACGCCAGCGAAAACGTGCTTTACGTGTATTTAACAAGTTCCCCACTGCAAATAACTTAGCCTCTTTCCGAAAATTGCGAGCAAGAGCTCGGCAAGTAGTGAGGGAGGCTAAGAAGGCCTCCTGGATCGAATTCGTTTCGAATATTAACCATCGTACACCACTTGCACAGGCATGGAATAAGGTGAGGAGCATTTCTGGTTCTCGCCAGGAGTACGGCGTCTCATGCCTTAATGTGAATGGCCACGTCGTGAGTCAACCTCGCGACATCGCCGAACTTTTTGGTAAGTCACTAGCCTGCACAAGCAGTGACGGGAATTACTCGAAAGTATTCCTGGCTATCAAGGAACGCTTCCAGAGAATCCCACTTAATTTTACTGAGACGTCTATGCCTGCAGAGTACAACGACCCGTTCTCCCTGTGGGAACTTCGGGCAGCCATTTCGGATTCTAAGGATACCTCTCCGGGACTGGACGGTATACACAATGCTTTCCTTCGAAATGTTTCGGGGGAGGCGTTGTCGGAGATCCTAAAAACCTTCAACCAAATTTGGTTAGATGGTAGTTTTCCGCCAACCTGGGAGGAATCTGTAGTGGTTCCGGTCGTTAAGCAGGGAAAGGACAAAGTTGATCCTAATAATTATAGGCCAATCTCCTTAACCAGTTGCCTGTGCAAGGCGATGGAAAGAATGGTAAACCGTCGGCTCGTGTGGTGCTTGGAGCGACGGAACCTTCTATCCTATATCCAGTGTGGTTTTCGGCGAGGTAGATCGACAATCGATCACCTCGTCCGGAGTGACAATTTCATCCAGGAGGCCTTTCTTTTGCGTCAGCACGTCATCGGCGTCTTCTTCGATCTGGAGAAGGCGTACGACAGGGTCTGGCGCCAAAAAATTTTAATTCAATTGCATCGTTGGGGTTTTAGGGGCAATCTACCCATTTTTATTAAGAATTTTTTAACACACCGAGTTTTTAGAGTAAGGATAGGTAAACACCTATCAAAGAAATTCACGATGGAAAATGGAGTGCCACAGGGCTCAGTCCTCAGCGTGACGTTGTTCGCCATTGCGATCAACGACGCCAGTGAGTGCATCAAGGGACCTGTTATGGGATCTTTGTTTGTCGACGACCTGGCTATTTTCTGCCGGTCGTCCAAACTAGCTACTGCTGCTAGGCAAATCCAGCTTTGCCTAAAAAAACTTGATGAATGGTCCAAACGGAACGGCTTCCGTTTCTCAGCGGAGAAAACAAAATGCATCCATTTTCATCGGAAAAGAGGGTACCATATACTTCCTGAGCTACGACTCGGTGACAGACTTCTTCCGTATGCTGATTCTGTTCGTTTTCTCGGGATGGTGTTGGATTCAAGGCTTAATTGGAAAGAGCATATCCGAGTTTTAAAAGATAAATGTTTTAAAGTTTTAAATATCCTAAGGGTTTTATCAAATTGGACTTGGGGTGCAGATCGCACCACCATGCTTTTATTTTATAGAGCAATGGTGCGCTCCAAGTTAGATTACGGATGTTTCGTGTACGCCTCAGGCCGCGACAGCTACTTAAAACCTTTGTCCACGGTTCACAATGCGGGGATTCGTCTGGCAACAGGGGCGTTCAGGACGTCTCCCGTCGTGAGTTTGTATTCAGAAGCCGGGGAGCCCCCTTTGTCAACACGGAGAACCATCCTTATGAGTAATTATGCAGCAAAGATTTTATCAATGCGGACGCACCCTTGTTTTAATATAATTTTTAACCCCAGGTTTTTAAACCTTTTTAACACACGGACAAGGGCTACTAAACCCTTAAGCATTCGTTTTAAAGATTTTATTGATGGCACCGACGCTACACTTCCAGAAGTGTATGACTCTGGGTATTCGGGCTACCCACCGTGGCGGGTACCGCCCCCGAAATGTAGCTATTTGTTGCAAAGAGGCCAGAAATGTACCAGTACATCTGAAGAGTACCAGCAGATGTTTAGGGAGGCACTTCACTGCAACTCCGACTTCATCCCCGTGTTTACGGATGGATCGAAGTCGGAGTCAGCGTGCGCGTGTGCAGTTTTCTCGTCCCACCACGGATTTATAAAGGCGAGGCTTAGCCCATTGTGTAGTGTCTACACGGCTGAGCTCTACGCCATAAGGATGGCTCTGGGTGGGATTAACAACAATAACAGCGCCTACATGGTCTGCAGTGACTCAATGAGCGCGCTGCAGGCCATATCCGGCTACTCTCCCATGCACCCAATCGTCCAGGAGATACAATCCACCCTTATATCTCTTTTTAAAAAGGGCGTAAAAGTCCGTTTTCTGTGGGTACCTGGCCATATGGGAATAGCTGGTAATGAAAAAGCCGACCGGGCTGCGAAAGACGCGCTGAAGCTGGAAAACATAACATCTTCATTGGTACCCGCGTGCGATCTGATGGCCACTTTGAGAAATGCTGCTTTGAATCAGTGGTCGGAGATCTGGCGCTCTCAGGTGGGGAATAAACTCCGCAGCATCAAGGAATGCATATCAGCTTGGCCCACTTCGGTTGGGAGGACTCGCAGGGAGGAAGTGGTGATTGCACGGTTGAGGATAGGGCACACTGCCCTAACACACTCTTTCCTCTTTACAGAGGAAAAGATTCCCTCCCGGTGCGATCGCTGCCAATCTCCCATGACTGTGAGACATCTCCTGACTGAGTGTGATATGCACCGTGCTTCAAGGGAAAGGCTGGGCGTCAGGGGTGACTTAAAACAGGTTCTGGGAGATGACCCTGAGCGAATCAACGTTGTCATCCAGTTTCTCAAAGAAACCGGTTTTTTCAATAAGATTTAATTACATTGAATAGAAATACCTAGTATGTAATATTTCATCTTCATTCGATCTATTTATTGATTTTACATTTGTTATTTATCTTTTCCATTGTTTTAACCCATTATTAGCCGAGGTGCGAATGACCCTCGCTGTCGAAGCACCCCCAAAAACAAATTCTACTCTTCTACCCAAACCAACAAGGACAAAAGAACATAGCAAAAGCGCTGTTTACTGTTTACCCGCGAAGTCTTCAACACGGACATCGAAAGTAGCTCGGCGGTTGCCTTTGGTACAGCACACTGAAGATCTGGCAAGAGGTTTATTCTCGATGACGGTATGTACGAGAAATCTTTTGCCAGATGGGCCGTAGTAAATGGTTTCGGGATCAGCTATCTCTCCCGAATCTTGCCCTTCGGCAGGAACTCTAACGTCAATGTTGGGCATGTTTTTCTATTTCGTCCGGGACGGAACACAGAACCTTGTTTCAAAAGGCGAAGATCCTTTCGCTAGACCGCGAAGTGCTGATCTTTTGAAGCGCTAAAATCTCGGCCGCCAAGATAAGGCGCAATTGTCAAACGAAAGCCCAAGTTTTAACACTCTCATGATTGGCATTCCCTTGACAGAGTGTAATTTAATTGATATCTTATGGTTCCACCGTTATTCTATTTTAATCACCCAATGACTGAAGACATTCCTAAAAAGTCGACTTTTGCGGTTTTGTCCAGTCAGATTTGAAATCTGGACCACTGTGCGCGGTCGACATAAATAAATTTGTTATCGGCATCCACTACAGCTAATAGCACTATGGAGTGACGCCCTTTTTAATTGAAATAGTGGGATCGATCCAGCGCTGAACTGTGGACTGAAAGTTATGTGCTTGCCGTCCATTGCCCCGAGACACATCGGAAAATTCCACAAGGTGTCAAACTTGTGGCCAATGGCCTCCCACTCCGTACGTGATCGTGGCACCTGAAAATGTTTGCATCATTGTTAATTGGGCTTTAAACGAAATTAATCATTTCCATCACAACTAATCTATAAATCTACAATTACCTTAAGGTATTTCCCTTTCAAGTGACGATATTGCTTTCGCATACCATGGGAATAATGCCGCCGATGGTACTGTGGTGTATTCTCGTGGAGTACATGAGGGATCGATAGGTTCCTCCCGTGGCAAGAAACCGCAAGGTTAGGGATAATGTGGAACAATTTTATCCCATTAAGCAAATGTATACTACAACGCCGAATGCAATGTCAATACCAGTATTATTTTTAAATTTATGTAAAGGTAAAAAAATGTTTAAAACGACAACGAGTTATCCACGCGAAACTAAGAAAAATGTAGCTAATCGCGATCTAAAAAAATTATCGAACGTTACATATAAAGCAGCCGCAAAAATAGCCCTTAGAAAAGCGTAAAGTGGTTTCAAGAGAAAAGTACTTGGAGAACAACTAGAGGGGAATCCGAAAACATTTTGATCATATGTTAGAAAAGTACAGGGAACTAAAATGTCAACGGTTAATTCCTTGAAAGGGTATAGGGGCGAAATATTTAGATAAGGCTAATTTGTTGAATTATTTTTCCAGAGCGTTTTTAATCAATCTAAGCGCAGTTTGCTCGAAACCATACCAGACCGATTTCAGCAAATAATGCCCCCGATCGATAATTGTATCTTATAACGGAATCGTATCCTTACTAAAAATGTTAACAAGAGCTCAGGTCGTGATGAAATTCCTGCTCGTGTGTATAAAGAAATAGCTCTCGAAATGGCACCGTATCTTAAAGTAATATTTAACAAATCCCTCGAAGAACACGCGGTTCCCAAAGACTGGAAGATAGCAAACGTGATCCCAATTTTTAGAAGTGGCGATAGGGAACATCCATCGAATTATAAACCAATATCAATAACGTCACTGTCGTGCAAAATTATACAGCATATTTATAGTTACATCAATAAGGGGACACCTCGATAGCCAGGATTTATTGATAACAAATAAGCATGGGTCCAGAAAGGGACGGTCTTGCGAAAATCAGTTAGGTCTTTTCGTTCATGATATTTTAGTTTCCGGAGAAGGTAACGTACAGGTAGACGCAGCGCTTTTAAATTTAGAAAAGCGTTTGACAAGGTTCCCCACTGTAATTTACTCGCGAAGTTAGCATCATACGGGATAGACAGTAATATGGTAGGCTGGATAGGAGATTTCCTACATGAACGCGTTCAATGAATGGTATTAGATGGTGTCACCTCAGGCGAAGTAAAAGTTACATCGGGTGTTCCCCAGCGTGATAGGCCCAATTTTATTTCTTCTCTCCGTAAATGACTTGAATACAGTAGCTAAAAATAGCAAGCTCCGTCTTTTTGCCGATGATGCAGCAGTCATCATTGGTCATCAATCCTCAGATCGGTTTGACGCAGCTCTCCACTGAGTCCTGTCGGCTAATCTCTTCATATTTACGTATTTCTTCTGATGCAGTAGTGTATAAGGAAATAAGAAATTAAGAGGATAGTCATTCTATAGCTAAGGATTTATATGCGATTGATGATTGGTGTGATAGCTGGCAGCTAGAATTTAATTTGAAGATATGCGCGATAAAGAACTTTGGGAAAAAGAATAACTTTCCCCAGAAAAATTATTGCATCAAAGAAAAGAAAATATCTAACGTAGAATTTATTAAATACTTAGGCGTCACCAACATTGAAGACATGCTGTGGGGGAAATACATCAGGGAAATAACTAGTGTAGCAAACCATATATCAGGATTCGTAAAAAGAGTTCTAGGCAAATGCGATGAGAGAGTACTAGAAGCTATTTTACACTTGTCAGGCCTCATTTAGAATATGCCGCTAGTATATGGGATCCGTACGAGGAAGGTATGATAAAAGAATTAGAGCGTGTGCAAAGGAGATCCACTAGATTTGTTAAAGGCCGCTATGATAATTGTATAAGTGTTACGAGTTTAATAGAAGAACTAGGCTGGGAATTACTATCAGAACGCAGGTTGAAATTTAGGTTAAACCTTTTCAGTAAATTGGAAACCGATTTGTCGCATATTTTAAGTCGATAATTCTTCTTCCCGTTACTCCACCGGATAAACCTTCGTTTTTCCCTTCTTCGGCAATTGCCATATCGTCAAATGAATCATGCAAAGTTTCATCAGCTACTGAATCGTCAATATTGGACGGGGTTTCTTCAATAGCGCAAGAAGTTCCTCCTACATGCGACTCTGTTGCCATTATTTTGAGACGCCTGTTTCGGATAATAGAAATTTGCATACTTACACATGAATATATCATTACATTAAGATAGTGTTTTCACAAAAAAATGACAATATTTACCTTTTTTCTTCCCTCCGCTTGGCCAAAAATTCACCCTTTCTTTTTTTCCTCGCCATCGAAAATGTCAAGCGACTGCCTACTTTAATTTTCCGATATCGGTACGCTTCCGATGAAATTTCGAGACTTGACAATTAGTCAGTTTGACTGTTACTAGACACCCCGAGAGCGACAACCTAAGCTGAGACTCAAGAAATAACCCGTCAGTAAAGCAGACACTCCGTCTCACTCATCTACATCTACATCTACATCTACACGATACCCTGCAAGCCACCGCGAGGGTGTGTGGCAGGGGGTGAAGGTCACCAAGCATTCACTACTAGCATGCAAGCAAGCAACTAAAACTCGCCTCTACTTCCCGCCCGCCTTCACTTTCCCTTCCCCCAAGCTCCAACACCTCAAGGTTACCGTTTTAGGATATAGGGTAGAGGGACCGTGCCACTTTTTGAGTAGCGCAGTAGGCGGAGAATGTGTGAACTGTTTCGTGATTTGCACGTTGCTAGAGGCGTATCCCTGGGCTGGAGTTGGCGAAAAACATAAATTACTTTCAGAATATCTCAACAGCGTGTCTTTTAATAAAAATCAATAGTTTTCAAGGATCCAACAGACTAAGCTTGAATCTTGTACTCTATAATAACAAAAGTTAAAAAAATAGCCCCTCTGTCTCCCAATATTTGCAACAAAAAGGTCTATTTTTACATCGAGATATATTTTTAACAAGGCTTATTACGTAAAATCTAAGATTATAGAGTAATAGTTTGATACTTTCTCTTTTAATTACTGAAAACCCCATTCCGATATCTAGCTTCCTGTTGGAGCAATCTTCCTTGAAAAATAGGTCTGAAAAACAGCTATGTATGACGGCCCCTTAAGAGCTCAGTTCTTCAACAGTGGAGGGAGTCGTGGAGAAACATTACAAACAACAAACTGCGCACAGTTAAACCGGTGACGTCAGCGTGGCCCACTTCCGTCAGGAGGAGCCGCCGAGAGGAAGTCGTCATCACCCGGATGAGGAGAGGGCACAGCCCAATGACCCACTCCTTTCTCTTCACAGAAGAGAAATTGCCACCTCGGTGCGATGACTGTGACTGTCCTCTCGGAATTCGGCATATCCTGACGGAATGTGGCAGATACCGGGACATGCGTAGCCGACTGGGCATTGGGGGTGACCTAGGGTCCATTCTGGGTGACGACCCCAATGCTATTGGCCGCGTAATTTTATTTCTAAAGGAAACGGCGCTTTTTAATAAAATATAAGCAACAGTTTAGGAAATGTAAATGGTTTTAACCTGAACCCTATAATAGATAAGCAATATATCTAGCTACCTGACAACCTGCCTTATCCGAATATCGAAAGTATATACATAACTTTGAAGAGTAGAGGTGCAAAATGACCATGCCGTCGACGCACCCTACAAACTAATACTACCTACCTACCTTTTAAATTTATGTAAAGGAAAATATTTTGATTATTTGGGATAATACCTTTTCTCGGAAGATATCAACTCTCTCATAGTAGTGTCCTGCCTCCCAATGCCATTTTTCACAAGGTTGGGGATTTCAAAAAATTGCTCTTCAGTCATCCTAATGAAATTGCGGAAGGCAGCTCTATCTTCGTCCGCCAACTCCTCATGCACCATATGCAGAAGGCCTCGACCTCTCTCCCTCCTCTGAAGCCACGGCCTTCTCCAAATGGATCGCCTCCTTCTCCCTCGCCTGTTCATTAACTCTGCGGCCGCAATTATAATTAATATAACTGCTACCGCAGCAGTTACCGACCTCACCTCGTCCAAATCCATTGAACCCAAGGGTCGAAAATACAATAGCAGAAATTGCGGATTTTAGCCTAGAGTTCAAAAATAATTCCGTTGGGGTAGTCCAGGAGGTGCAAAGGTCAAACAGAAATCCAAACGAAGCAGAGAAGTCCAAACGAGGCAGAGGTCAAAACCAATTTATCAAGCCAAGAGTCACTCAAACAATCTAAATCTCACGAATCTCAAAACAACTGAATGCGTAGTTTCCGTCACCTACCTCAAGATGTCTCCACGGTAAATCATTTCAGAAAATTTTAAGTGAAATTTGAGGTGACTATTGCCTGCGTGCTAATAGTCGATGGATATTTAAACATTTGAAATTTGCGTTTTGTGAGAGAAAAACAAGCGCTTAATGCGTAACAGGAAAATGCATGAAAAATTGTACGAAATATTCACCGTGTAACCACCCTATTCAGAATATTGTTCAGATGATTGTACAAAAATCTGTACAAGAAAAGAGACAGAAATTCATACAACTGCTGCTGGCCCCACGCCCCGATCCGCCAAATTCCCTTTCACGACTCGCCGTTCGGCCGGCGCCCCCCGGAATATATACCCGGCGACCACAAATATGGCCGCGCGCGCATAAATTCAGAGAGGCACCGCCCGAGAGGGCTCGTCGGCCGGGTTTTGGTCGGATGGGACGTAGGACCAGGTCACGGTCTGTGACAGTACCTCTTTATTTATATTTAAGTACATGTTACAAAGAATATCATGGGTCCGGAATAACCTACCGTTGCCCTTCTTTAAATTATACAAAGCCGATTGGTTATCTAAAAACATGTTGATATGGATATTACTCAATCCAATGTCATTCAAAAGTAAAATACATTCTTGCAGACCCGACAGGGCCGCGTACAATTCCACTGCATTGATGTGCCAGTCCTGGGGCACTTCAAATTGTCTGGAGATTTCCCATTGTGGGATCACTACCGCCCCTTGTCTAGGCGTGGCGTCAGTATACACATTAATAGACTCTGTTGGGCGACACAAAAACACCGTCTTGTTAAACACTTCGGTTTGCACTAGCATCCGCCACCACTTATCGTGGCGGGAGAATACGTGGGACACTAGGAAGTTGGGGAGGCGAAGGATCCAACAAATCCAGGCGAGGTATCCCGCCGCTTTCGGGATGTCTGTTTGTCTTAGACGGGCCAATATGGGAATTAGGGACTTAACTTTTTGTACCGACGCACTTGTTAATTTAATGGTCTGGTCACTTGTATTAATTATCACTCCTAAATATTTAAGCTTCTGTTTACACAATAAAACTGATTTTGGGACATTAATCTGTATTCCAAATTCGCGTTGGATATAGTCTGTATTTTCGTATCCGCACAGGCGGCGTTTAGCGAATAGGAGCCAGTCGTCTAGGTAGCAAACACTGGAGCACTTAAACTTTTTACATACAATTTGTAGCACGTCCTCCGCCCATCTCCGCAACACGCAGGGCGAGAGTGGGTGGCCCATCGGTAAGCGTGTGAAGGCGTAGTTCCTACCGTTATACCTGATACCGTAGAATCTCCAGTGGTGGCAGTTCAGTTGTATCTGATAGAATGCTGCCGTTAAGTCTATTTTAATAAGGAAAGCACTTTTGGGAATGCGGGACACTGCTTGGGCGGGTCCTAGGAGTGAAAAGTGGGGTTTCCGATAATGCGGGGTCCAGGGCGACAAGTCTTGTATAAACCGAAACTGGCCATTTGGTTTAGGGATAACAAAGCACTTAAATGCCGTTTTGATCGGCCACTGAACTATAATTCCCGATTCCAAGAAGGAATTAATGAACTTGTCCATGATTTCGGAGGGCCTGGTTTGCCGAAACAGGAATGGAGCCGTGGCCGGGCGTGGTAATGACACGCCGACCCGCGATATCAATTCGTTCACTCTGTTCGGATAGGAATAAGGTTTTATTGGACTTACGTGCGAGACGTTGATCTGGTCCAGGGCGGCTGCTTCCGGTGGGGTTTCGGGTAGGCGGAAGTCGGTTTCGGCTTCGTCACCTTCCACCGGGATGATAGGGACCGCACCTTGTGGGATGTTCCTGTCTGGTGCTGGCAGCTTCCAACGTAGCGCTTCACTCTCTGCAGCGTCGTCCTCCGCTTGCGATTCAGATTCGTATTGAGAGTCTGCCTGGTCCGGGTCCTCTGCATCGGTGGACTCATTGGGGATGGTGTCCGCCGTGGAGGCCGTTGATTCAGCCTCAGACACTGTTTCCCAGACCGCTGGGTCAGCCGGCTCGCCGGAGCTGGTCCAGCGGAGCAGGGCCTCTTCTGCGGGAAGCAGGTCTGTGTCAGGGATGTGCAATTCATACCCGCTGACGATTGCCGCGTCCTCGTCCGCGGGCTCGAGGAGCGGCATTTCGAAAGGGTCGGGAAGGCGGCTGGGGGGGGTTGGGGGATGGGATTGGGTTGGGATAGTTGAAATCCAGGTGGGAGATGCAAGAGGTTTACCGGAACTGATGGAGCGATTCTCAAGGCATCTCCCCAGCCCATGGTGGCCACGGCTAAGAGAACGCGGCCTCTGTTATACAAGGCCTTTCGTTGAGGGGCCTCCAAGAGCTCCCACGCGGAGGCCATTGTGATCACGAGGTCCAGTTCGTGGACATCGCGAGACTTTAACTTAACAGAGGAACGATTGGCCCGCAAGGTAGTAAACAACTCGAGTACCTCTCTGTCGTCCGGAGGGTCCATTCCCGGTATGTTGGAGGGCAGGAGAGCGGCAAACGACGGCAGCATCGGCGCATTAACGCCTCTGTCGTTAAGGGCGTTGGTGAGCGCCGCGATCATGGGATGATATGGATTTATCCCCCGAGGAAGAAGGAAGATCGACGTCAAAAGGCGAAAGAGATGTATCGCCTGGTCATTCGCCTTCGTCCATGTTGGTAGATTAGGTGGCGAGTTTGGTAGAGGTTCGTTGTCTCAGATAGAACGTTACATCCACTTACTATTGAGAGGAAAGGGAGCCCTATGAAGTGGACCCACCGCCAAACTAGGACGGCTAGACAACCTGGGTTCGTGAAGCTTTGAGCGCCACCGGCGCACAGTGGTTTCAAATCGAAAAAAAATAGGAAAAAAGTATTTTTAGGAATTTTTCGGATCGTTGATGGATATAAACTATCTATGAGGATGAAGGAAAGAGAGTGAGAGAATTATGGCAAATGCAAGGCATAATATCTATTTTTTTATTTAAAATTAACGAATATTAAGTTTCTGATTCAATTTCTTCACCCAAATAAGTCTGCTCTGCACTTTTAAGTAAATATCTTACTCGTGCGGGTAAAATTGACTGATTTTGATGCAATTAGTTGCTTGGAGAATATCAATAGATCAGAGGAAAGGAGGAGCCTTTTGAATGTATCGTCCATCGCCTACCTTTCCTAGTAAACAGACGTAATAGTTTACAAACTGTCAATTCATGAAAGGTTAAAATTAATGCTGTTTGCCACGGATTTTAGCAAATGTTGAGTTCGGCAATTCACATAGAGCATTTTCTTGCATGTTATATATGCACCTTATATTTTTGTTTCGTGCCTCCTGCGCTTTCTCGGAAAGTTGTCCGATCGGTGGCATTGCAGCTGAGGCTACTTCACTGCCATGTACCAAAACCTTATGGACAAAACTGGGCATTTTGTACCATCCGTAAAGTGATTCAAAAAGGCTTGCTGTGTCCTTACAATACTCTCCAAATTTGCGTGGGTCCATTGGGTATCTACATGACAATGTGGTAAGTATTACTGCAAAACGGGATATTAAGTTTTCATCGATACCTGTGATGGCCGCACTCAAAGGAGGATCGTCAAAAAATCGGCGAGCGGTATTCCCGTCATTGGTTGTGCCCGCTCCTTGCTTCATAATGTCTATCAATAGTCCAGTTTTGGTTCGGAATTCGTTTTGAATTTGAGATTTTCTAACGGCCACATTTTCTTTTTGCTCAGGAGTAGAAGTATGCCATGATTTTATATCCAAGCGATAAGCCACGTGCAGCAAACATTCAAAAAACCTACAAAATAAATAAAACGCTAGTTAATGCACTTGAATACATATTTATGTTCATTAGGTCGTTAGAACAATTGATGCACACCGAATTCGGGCATGAAGTGGTGATAGTCCTAAGTCAAAAGCATTCACGTCCACATCTTTTTGAACTACCGAATCGATATCATTCATATCCTTAGGATACGCTCCACAGATGCAGCACCTTTGAGTGGAAAAACCTGTGACGGCGGAGCACACCTTACCGTCGACCATCGTGAACATCAACTTATGCGATACATTGATATTTTTGTCGTTTGATAAGCTATTTGTGTGCACCAGATTTTGTATTTGTTCGTCAATATATCCCTTCTCAGCCACGATTGTATCAACTGACTCCTTCTTCATCTGCATCCGAATAGGTCTGCAGTAGCGGGGCGAGGAGGGGCTTGGGTTTTGCCAAATTATTTGCTTCTTGTGAGTTAGCGGGTCTGTCCAATTCATCTGCAGGGGAACGTAAGCCAAAAGAAAAATAGAGCCTTCAAAAAATGAGCCTTCAGTATGTTGCTGTTTATATAAAGAATGACCTGAGCTCCCATCGCAACCAGTTTTCCCAAGGAGCTCAAAGTCTAGGGTATTCCCTGTAAAAAACAATTCCTTCCAAATATTTAAACACATCCATAATTTAAATGAATTAACATAGCTTTTTCCAGATACAAAGACTTAACTGAAACAACTACCGGAAGGCACGCTATCACAGGTCCTTGTATTTCAACTATTCATTGACAAGTGTGGTTCAGTAAAGCCTGAAGTTTTACGTCTGCTGTCGTGTCAGTAACTGTCACTTCCTCTGGATAGCAGTTTGTTTTGGCCTCGAGTACTCTCGCGTATGACGGATAAAGGTCCGCATGTCGCAGCAGAGCATGCTTTCTGAGTTTTGTATATTGTTCTTTAGATAGGCCGAGATCCACAATTAGCGCAACCGCTTCTTCCGGAGAGTATGGCACTATCTTTTTCTCTTTCTTGCTGTTTTTATAGGTGGCTTTCATTTTCCGGGCACGTGATGGTGTGGTCAAAGCTGCTTTCTGAATAATTTTTGCGGCAGCATCATTACCGTCCGCTCGAATGCTCATTTTGGCAGCAAATGCCAATTCTTGGGTAGATGCTGATCACCGCAGATCATCAACCTTCATACGTTTTGCTCTTTGTGAACACTCGGCAAAAGATTTTGTGGGACGTCCGAACGTTTTGTGGGACGTTGAAGTCCGATTCATGTCCACACGCTTAGGAGTTGACGCAGTGTCTGCGAGACATTCCGAGTACTGACTTTCAAATCTATCATTTATTCTATGGCAGGCCTCACATTTTTTGTAAAGTTTGGTAAAAAAAACATTCAACTATTTTATAATTTCTTTACGGTACACTTTTTCTTCCTCTTTGACATCAAACTTGCACACCAAGTACTCCTCTATCTTCTGCATACTCAGAGTCCTGGTCTTACCTCCATTCTCCTTAAAGACCTCGAAGAGTTCTCGATGCGTCACACAGGACATCTCCGAACGAAATAAAAAACACAGTCACTTACCAGAAGAAAACTGGCACTCGTAGAACGTCAAGGAAGACAAAGGGGGAAATTTCTGCGTGGGGCGCGCCGCGGCCCAGTGTCGCGACAGTTGCAGTAGAAAACAAAGTAGCCCTTTCTGGCAAAATGTGCAAATATTCTTTCACGCCCAAATAACTGAAGTCGTAGGGAAGTCTATGAAATCAAATTCCACCTGGAACTCTTTGGAACTCTTTATGAAACCCCTCGAGGAAAACAAAGCAAGAGTTAACTCTGTCAACGAATTATACTCCTTAAAAAAATTAAGCTACATCCTTTCTAATTGGCAAAACACATTTTTTCCTCAAATAAACAAAAAGAGGACAGCTTCCTGCAATTAATGGTGCATGAAATGTTTACACACTTTTATTAATTGTTGCGGTATCTAACATCAAATTAAAATTTGACGCCGAAAAGCACGCTGCAAAAGCAGGAGAGCGTACTCAAGGTTTGAGGCATCATATCGAAGAGAATTAACAAGTCAAAGCAATTAAAACTACGCGCAGGTGATAATCCAATCTTAGTTAATTGTATTGAAGTGCAAAAGTAGCCAAAATATTCATATCAGAAAAGACTTTTTTCCCATATTTTTCGATTTCAGACCACCTTGCTGCGGTGAGCTGAGGGAACTAAGTTAGCCCTCCCCGTCGGTGCCTCTAGGCTTTTTCCTCCTATTACTTTTAGTGGATGGAGAGCTAATTACCGGTATTACCAATAATTCCAATGTCCAGGCAAGTAGGGTCGATATTATCCAGCAGTCAGGTTCAAGTAGTGTCCAAAAATCAGGTCCAGGACGTCGAAAGTCGTTATTTCTAGCAATCAGGTTCAAAAAGCGCACCAAAATCGTTGTCCAATGAGAGCAGAGGTCGATTTTCCGGTAGAGGTTTCCAGTTGTGAGACGAAATCGTTCGCCAAGCGGTCGTGAAGTTGTCGTAGGGCTCTAAGTACACCAGGGGTAAAAGGAAAAGGAAGAGGAAGGAGGAATTTACAAACAACAAGCAGAACTGATCAATTAGCTTTCGCTTCTCTAACAGTTCGTGACTAATTTACAAAGCTGCAATTGAATTGAATTGAAAGGTGACCCCCCTGCGGGTAGGGGGATTGAGAATACTCCCGCAGTATCCCTGATTGTCGTAAGAGGCGACTAAAAGGGCGGGGAGACAACCCCGAAAACAAACCCATAGCCAGCAAGGGTTGAGCCCGGACAGTCTTGTGGGTCAACTGCCTGTGTGCGGCCATACCACCCGGCCTGCGATCCACCCGCATGTTTGCCGTGTGCGGAGACGCGTAAGGAGGAGAAGGGGATCCTGGAGGGTGAGGTCCGTGGTTCCCAGCCGGGTGTCGGATGCCCGGTATGGACTTCGGGCCAATATCCCTCTTTGGCCCCGGATTCTATGTAAACGGGCGGCCGGGAGCTAGCCACTCCCGGTCAATCGGCTTCCGTGGCGTAAGCTTAACGGTGGCGAGTGCCGGGGAGGTGGGGGTCTGCGAGGGCGGTCGGAGATGCACGGGTTTGGTGGGCCCGTGCATGGAAGACCCAACCCGAAACAGATAACCACCTCTAGGGTGCTATATCCCCTCGGGTAGCCCTGGCGACCGCACCGGTTTGCGGTGCGGCGTCCCGAATGTGTGGCTCCATGGTGGGTGGGGAGCCCGGTGGATGAACCAAGTTTAGGCATGGCGGATGAATCCATTCCACCACCTAAGAGATCCCGCCTGGGCACGGGCGGGGAAGCTAAAAGTTTACCCGCTTGTATGCGGTTTGTTATTATGAAGTGTTAGAAAGAAGGGGAGACACTTAAACGGGTATCTCCCTTTCTCATCCGTAAGGTGCTGTCTGCCTCAATTCCAGGAGAGCTGAAATCGGCCAAAAAACTGCGAGACGGGAGCCTCCTTATCGAAACATCGAATAATATACAAAGTGAGAAGCTGTTGGCCCTAAAGAATCTCCATGACATTCCTGTGAAAACTGAGCTGCACCGCACTCTGAATACCTGTCGGGGAGTAATATCTCACTACGACCCATTATACGTGGAAGTCGACGAGATTAAAAATGAGATGGCATCGCAAGGAGTTAAAGATGCTCGTCGACTTACCACTAAGCGAAACGGCGAAGTTGTAAACACTACATCTGTCGTCCTAACATTCTCGCGAGACAGTCTCCCCGACAAGGTATTCGTCGGCTATGAATCGGTTCCAGTGAGGCCATTCATACCGGCGCCCATGCGCAGCTTCCAGTGCCAGCGCTTCGGCCACTTCGCAACGCGATGTGAGGGCAAGGCCACCTGCCCGCTCTGCGGCCTGGAAGGCCATGAGAGAGCGGAATGCAACACGGAACAACACTGCGTCAACTGCGAGGGTATGCATCCAGCGTACTCTCGTAAATGTCCCAAGATGTTAGAGGAAAGAAAAGTAATGGAAATAAAAACAGTAGAAAAAATTCCGTACTTCGAGGCGAGGAAAAGGTATAGGGCCATGGCAGCACCTATCTTTTCGAAATCCTTTGCCTCCGTTGCAAATACCTCCGTGCCAAAAGCGTCCCAAGGTACACAGACGGAGAGTAATTTGAACACGAAACCCGCAAAGGTAACAGATGTAGCCAAGCCGGCTAAGGCACCAAATCCGGCAGTGAATAAAAATATATCCACCACTGGTTCTCCTAAGAAGAACCAGTCTAAACCCTCAGCCGGGGTAGCGCTGAAACAGCGTGAAAAAACGCCTTCCCCCGCCCCCCCGGACTAGCCAAGCTACTTCCGGCGGAATCAATGGAAAACGACGACAGTCCCTCGGAGACTGAAGTCCTCCTCGCGAAACAAAAGGGGAAGAAGCACCGTATTCGGCGCTGACCTCCGCCTTTTTATATAATTGAACGTATATATTTATTTATTTATTTTATTTTTTTTTAAAAAGAGATTTGTGGCTTTTACTCTGCAGTGGAACTGCAATGGTTTTTATCGGCGTAAGGAGGAGCTGACAGTTTTAATTCGTGATTTTAACCCGTCTTGCATATGCCTGCAGGAAACTAATTTAAAACAACGGACAAGGGCATTTTAAAAGGTTTTAATGTTTTTAAACTGGACGACACCAGTGGCCAACGTGCCCAGGGTGGAGTGTTGATTGCTACTCGGGAGGCCCTTTACACCTCTCGAGTGCAACTACACACGCCGCTTCAGGCGGTAGCAGTGACCGTTCATGCCCCCGAGGTGATTACGTTGTGTAACGTGTATCTCCCGGAGGGTGCGCCGGTCACCCGTTTTAACCTGGAAGCCCTTGTCCATCAGCTACCTCAGCCTTTTATTTTATTGGGAGATTTTAACGCACACGATCCGCTATGGGGAAGCGCTAGAGCTCAGTGCAACCGTAGAGGACGGATTTTATCCCAATTTATATGTGACACTAACCTAGTGTTACTAAAAACGCGGAAAAAACACGTTTTCACAGTTTTACTGGTGACTCTTCGACTATCGACCTATGTATCGTGTCGAGTATTTTAGCTGCAAAACTTGATATACTTGTGCATGACGACCTTTGTGGGAGCGATCACTATCCCATCCTTTTTACGAAGGAACAACATATTAATCCGGATTTTATTCGGCTGGATTGTTCAGAAGGCGAACTGGGGGCTTTTTAAGGAAAATTTTAATTTTAAATATGACGAAACCCGTGACAGTGTGGAAAATATTGATAACCTGACTGCAACCATCATTGAAGCGGCAGATAGCAGCGTACCACGGTCTCGCCGTATAATTACAAGGCCTGCGGTGCCGTGGTGGAACGATGATTGCGCGAAAGCTATTCGCCAGCGTAAAAAAGCGTTGCGAATATTTAATATATACCCAACAGAAAGAAATTTAGCCTCCTTCCGACGACTGAGAGCTAGAGCTCGACAGGTTGTGAGGGATGCAAAAAGAGCTTCTTGGGTGAAATTCGTCTCCGGTGTTAACTGTAGGACACCAATTGCACATGTATGGCGCAAGGTAAGGAGTCTGTCGGGTAACCACCAGCAGCTAGGTGTCACTTTTCTTAAAATCAGAGATGAAGTTATAACGTCACCACATGACATCGGAAAGGCGTTCGGCCAGTTTATATCTAGAATGAGCAGCGATGACGCATGCGGTAGGAATTTTCTGTCCTTCAAAGACCGCTGCGAATTAATTCCGATAAACTTCAAAGAGACGCGACATGTGGCCGACTATAACCTTCCTTTCTCTTTGTGGGAATTGAAGTCCGCCATTGCCGACACAGGCAATACATCTCCGGGTCTTGACGAGGTCCACAATGCCTTTCTCCGTAATATTCCGGAGATGGCATTGTTGGAGGCCCTCCACACTTTCAATCAGCTTTGGATTGAAGGTGCCTTTCCATCAACCTGGAGGGAGTCCGCGGTGGTTGCCATTCCAAAACAGGGCAAAGATAGAGGTGACCCAAACGACTATAGACCCATATCCCTCACCAGCTGCCTGTGCAAAATAATGGAAAGGATGGTGAACCGACGGCTCGTTTGGTGGTTGGAGCGCCGAGACCTTCTTTCCACTATCCAGTGCGGTTTTCGTCGGGGCCGTTCCACTATCGACCACATAGTTAGAATTGACAATTTCATCCAGGAAGCATTTCTCCTCCGCCAGCACGCGATCGGAGTGTTCTTCGATTTGGAGAAGGCCTACGATCGTGTCTGGCGGCGGAAGATTTTAAGCACGCTGCATGAATGGGGTTTTAGGGGCAATCTGCCGACTTTTATCAGTAATTTCTTAGTGAACCGAGTATTTAGATTAAATATAGGCCAACATCTCTCAGAATTTTACAGACAGGACAACGGCATTCCTCAAGGCTCAGTACTTAGCGTAACACTTTTCGCCATCGCAATAAACGATATAGTTGACTGCATAAAAACCCCTGTAATTGGATCCTTGCTGGCGATTTTCTGCCGGTCATCCAAACTTCTCACTGCCTCCAGACAGAGCCAACTGACATTAAACAGTTTACACAGGTGGACACAAAGAAATGGCTTTGTTTTTTCTCCGGTGAAAACTGTGTGTGTCCACTTTCACCGGCTAAGGGGAGTACATATTCCGTTACCACTGCGCTTAGGTGGCAGAGATCTTAACTACGCTCAGTCAGTCAGATTTTTGGGAATGATCTTCGATTCCCGTATAAACTGGCGGGAACATATTCAAGTTTTAAGGAACAATTGTTTTATGTCCTTAAATATTTTAAAGTTTTTAAGTAACGTATCGTGGGGAGCAGACCGCACCAGACTGCTTTTACTATACCGGTCATTGGTGCGGTCTAAATTGGACTACGGATCCTTCGTTTACTCATCCACTCGGGAGTCCTACTTACGACCTCTGAACAGTGTACACAACGCAGGCCTCCGGCTTTGCACGGGTGCTTTCCGGACAAGTCCTGTCGTCAGTGTCTACGCGGATGCAGGAGAGCCGCCATTATGCCACCGAAGGTCGCTGCTCATGTGCAACTATGCCGCAAAAATATTAACGATGAGGATGCACCCATGCTTTGACCTTGTTTTTAAACTTCGCTTTTTATAACTTTTTAATCGTAGGACAAAAGCCACTCGGCCTGTAAGTATACGCATCCACAATTTTATTCTTGAACGAGGTATTCTATTACCAGAAATGTACCCCACCAGGCATTCTAGCCACCCGCCATGGTTAACTCCCGCTCCTGACATAAAAATGTCCCTTTACAACCGACAAAACGCTTTTACCACTGCTGAAGAGTACCAGCAACAATTCTTAATGTTTCTTTGCCAACATCCAGAATTCGTTCCCGTGTTTACAGACGGCTCCAAGACGGATACAGCTTGTGCCTGTGCGGTTGTATCATCCCACCATGGAGTCATCAAAGCAAAACTCAGCCCGCTGTGTAGTATTTACACAGCGGAACTGTTAGGCATTAAAACTGCTCTTGATGGGATAAATGTAAACGGTGGCTCCTTTGTGGTCTGCTCAGACTCCATGAGCGCCCTAAAATCCATTTCCGGATTCTCTCCTTTGCACCCTATTGTTTAAGGTATTCACTCCTCGCTGCTCTCCCTTCACAGGAAGGGAACCACTGTCTGGTTTCTTTGGATCCCTGGGCATGTGGGAATTGCCGGAAATGAGGCAGCCGATTCTGCCGCAAAACACGCTCTCAATCTTGACGATCTTAAGTCGACGCTGGTATCTTGTGAAGATCTAAGAGCCTCACTTAAGGCGCCGTGGTACATGATTATTTTTTCGCTTTCGAGTGCTGAGATGATGGAGATAGTTTTTCCGTCGACGGGTAGAGTTACCAGAGTCGGCGCCTACCCAACCAGCCATATTTTTGTTCAGTGTCACCTCTACGCTTTAATTCTTTGCGCAGAGGTGATGAGGCAATAACGACCCTTCCCTCTCTACCCCTCCGTCCGCGGAGTTTTCCATTGCTGACCACTAGACGCAATGTTGCCATTTCAACATACGATGGGACCAAACTGTTTGGCAGACTCCACATTATACCATGTGGCAACGTGGAATTCGCGGAAATGCGTTCGCTACGTTTTTCTAAGAACCGAGCCGGTCTGGTCCTAGTGGGGTTCGTAGCTGCAGGAGAAAGCGTCCGCGGTCCAAGTCATGAATAGACTTCATTTTTCAGGGTAGCCGCGTTGATTGGTTGTTGTGACAACAGTTTAGCCGTAAGAACTGCAACAAATAGGAGGTGGTCTCAGCTGGTAGCTTGGCTTGCACGTGTTAATGTCTAAATGTGGTAATTTGAAAGTAATATACGTTTGTGCCTACTACAGACCACCCCATTCCGATGTACACTCAGTATTAGAACTCGAGAAACAGATCAGGCACATTAATTCTCATACCAACGAACGACAGATTATTGAAAGGTGGAGATTTCAATACAACATCGATAGATTGGAAAACATGTAGTCATTAGTCTGGGGGTAGGGAAAAAGAAATCTGCTCGTCATTTTTTAACCTGTTCGCATAATACGCAGTGCATCAAATAGTAAATTTGCATAATAGAAGGGAGAATGTTCTCGATTTACTTGCCTCAAACATCCATGAAAAAGTTATTGAAGTTAAAAATGTCGATGGAATAAGTGACCACAAGGTAGTACACGTTAAGTTATCCCTCAATACTGACAAAAATGTAAAATTAAAAAGAAAGATTTGCCTTTTAAGTAAAGCAGATTTTAACGGATTTAGGCGTGACTTACAGACTTCTTTTGAAAAATTCTAAACATCAGAAAAAATAGTGATACAGACATGGACAGGGCGGCTGCTTCCGGTGGGGTTTCGGGTAGGCGGAAGTCGGTTTCGGCTTCGTCACCTTCCACCGGGATGATAGGGACCGCACCTTGTGGGATGTTCCTGTCTGGTGCTGGCAGCTTCCAACGTAGCGCTTCACTCTCTGCAGCGTCGTCCTCCGCTTGCGATTCAGATTCGTATTGAGAGTCTGCCTGGTCCGGGTCCTCTGCATCGGTGGACTCATTGGGGATGGTGTCCGCCGTGGAGGCCGTTGATTCAGCCTCAGACACTGTTTCCCAGACCGCTGGGTCAGCCGGCTCGCCGGAGCTGGTCCAGCGGAGCAGGGCCTCTTCTGCGGGAAGCAGGTCTGTGTCAGGGATGTGCAATTCATACCCGCTGACGATTGCCGCGTCCTCGTCCGCGGGCTCGAGGAGCGGCATTTCGAAAGGGTCGGGAAGGCGGCTGGGGGGGGTTGGGGGATGGGATTGGGTTGGGATAGTTGAAATCCAGGTGGGAGATGCAAGAGGTTTACCGGAACTGATGGAGCGATTCTCAAGGCATCTCCCCAGCCCATGGTGGCCACGGCTAAGAGAACGCGGCCTCTGTTATACAAGGCCTTTCGTTGAGGGGCCTCCAAGAGCTCCCACGCGGAGGCCATTGTGATCACGAGGTCCAGTTCGTGGACATCGCGAGACTTTAACTTAACAGAGGAACGATTGGCCCGCAAGGTAGTAAACAACTCGAGTACCTCTCTGTCGTCCGGAGGGTCCATTCCCGGTATGTTGGAGGGCAGGAGAGCGGCAAACGACGGCAGCATCGGCGCATTAACGCCTCTGTCGTTAAGGGCGTTGGTGAGCGCCGCGATCATGGGATGATATGGATTTATCCCCCGAGGAAGAAGGAAGATCGACGTCAAAAGGCGAAAGAGATGTATCGCCTGGTCATTCGCCTTCGTCCATGTTGGTAGATTAGGTGGCGAGTTTGGTAGAGGTTCGTTGTCTCAGATAGAACGTTACATCCACTTACTATTGAGAGGAAAGGGAGCCCTATGAAGTGGACCCACCGCCAAACTAGGACGGCTAGACAACCTGGGTTCGTGAAGCTTTGAGCGCCACCGGCGCACAGTGGTTTCAAATCGAAAAAAAATAGGAAAAAAGTATTTTTAGGAATTTTTCGGATCGTTGATGGATATAAACTATCTATGAGGATGAAGGAAAGAGAGTGAGAGAATTATGGCAAATGCAAGGCATAATATCTATTTTTTTATTTAAAATTAACGAATATTAAGTTTCTGATTCAATTTCTTCACCCAAATAAGTCTGCTCTGCACTTTTAAGTAAATATCTTACTCGTGCGGGTAAAATTGACTGATTTTGATGCAATTAGTTGCTTGGAGAATATCAATAGATCAGAGGAAAGGAGGAGCCTTTTGAATGTATCGTCCATCGCCTACCTTTCCTAGTAAACAGACGTAATAGTTTACAAACTGTCAATTCATGAAAGGTTAAAATTAATGCTGTTTGCCACGGATTTTAGCAAATGTTGAGTTCGGCAATTCACATAGAGCATTTTCTTGCATGTTATATATGCACCTTATATTTTTGTTTCGTGCCTCCTGCGCTTTCTCGGAAAGTTGTCCGATCGGTGGCATTGCAGCTGAGGCTACTTCACTGCCATGTACCAAAACCTTATGGACAAAACTGGGCATTTTGTACCATCCGTAAAGTGATTCAAAAAGGCTTGCTGTGTCCTTACAATACTCTCCAAATTTGCGTGGGTCCATTGGGTATCTACATGACAATGTGGTAAGTATTACTGCAAAACGGGATATTAAGTTTTCATCGATACCTGTGATGGCCGCACTCAAAGGAGGATCGTCAAAAAATCGGCGAGCGGTATTCCCGTCATTGGTTGTGCCCGCTCCTTGCTTCATAATGTCTATCAATAGTCCAGTTTTGGTTCGGAATTCGTTTTGAATTTGAGATTTTCTAACGGCCACATTTTCTTTTTGCTCAGGAGTAGAAGTATGCCATGATTTTATATCCAAGCGATAAGCCACGTGCAGCAAACATTCAAAAAACCTACAAAATAAATAAAACGCTAGTTAATGCACTTGAATACATATTTATGTTCATTAGGTCGTTAGAACAATTGATGCACACCGAATTCGGGCATGAAGTGGTGATAGTCCTAAGTCAAAAGCATTCACGTCCACATCTTTTTGAACTACCGAATCGATATCATTCATATCCTTAGGATACGCTCCACAGATGCAGCACCTTTGAGTGGAAAAACCTGTGACGGCGGAGCACACCTTACCGTCGACCATCGTGAACATCAACTTATGCGATACATTGATATTTTTGTCGTTTGATAAGCTATTTGTGTGCACCAGATTTTGTATTTGTTCGTCAATATATCCCTTCTCAGCCACGATTGTATCAACTGACTCCTTCTTCATCTGCATCCGAATAGGTCTGCAGTAGCGGGGCGAGGAGGGGCTTGGGTTTTGCCAAATTATTTGCTTCTTGTGAGTTAGCGGGTCTGTCCAATTCATCTGCAGGGGAACGTAAGCCAAAAGAAAAATAGAGCCTTCAAAAAATGAGCCTTCAGTATGTTGCTGTTTATATAAAGAATGACCTGAGCTCCCATCGCAACCAGTTTTCCCAAGGAGCTCAAAGTCTAGGGTATTCCCTGTAAAAAACAATTCCTTCCAAATATTTAAACACATCCATAATTTAAATGAATTAACATAGCTTTTTCCAGATACAAAGACTTAACTGAAACAACTACCGGAAGGCACGCTATCACAGGTCCTTGTATTTCAACTATTCATTGACAAGTGTGGTTCAGTAAAGCCTGAAGTTTTACGTCTGCTGTCGTGTCAGTAACTGTCACTTCCTCTGGATAGCAGTTTGTTTTGGCCTCGAGTACTCTCGCGTATGACGGATAAAGGTCCGCATGTCGCAGCAGAGCATGCTTTCTGAGTTTTGTATATTGTTCTTTAGATAGGCCGAGATCCACAATTAGCGCAACCGCTTCTTCCGGAGAGTATGGCACTATCTTTTTCTCTTTCTTGCTGTTTTTATAGGTGGCTTTCATTTTCCGGGCACGTGATGGTGTGGTCAAAGCTGCTTTCTGAATAATTTTTGCGGCAGCATCATTACCGTCCGCTCGAATGCTCATTTTGGCAGCAAATGCCAATTCTTGGGTAGATGCTGATCACCGCAGATCATCAACCTTCATACGTTTTGCTCTTTGTGAACACTCGGCAAAAGATTTTGTGGGACGTCCGAACGTTTTGTGGGACGTTGAAGTCCGATTCATGTCCACACGCTTAGGAGTTGACGCAGTGTCTGCGAGACATTCCGAGTACTGACTTTCAAATCTATCATTTATTCTATGGCAGGCCTCACATTTTTTGTAAAGTTTGGTAAAAAAAACATTCAACTATTTTATAATTTCTTTACGGTACACTTTTTCTTCCTCTTTGACATCAAACTTGCACACCAAGTACTCCTCTATCTTCTGCATACTCAGAGTCCTGGTCTTACCTCCATTCTCCTTAAAGACCTCGAAGAGTTCTCGATGCGTCACACAGGACATCTCCGAACGAAATAAAAAACACAGTCACTTACCAGAAGAAAACTGGCACTCGTAGAACGTCAAGGAAGACAAAGGGGGAAATTTCTGCGTGGGGCGCGCCGCGGCCCAGTGTCGCGACAGTTGCAGTAGAAAACAAAGTAGCCCTTTCTGGCAAAATGTGCAAATATTCTTTCACGCCCAAATAACTGAAGTCGTAGGGAAGTCTATGAAATCAAATTCCACCTGGAACTCTTTGGAACTCTTTATGAAACCCCTCGAGGAAAACAAAGCAAGAGTTAACTCTGTCAACGAATTATACTCCTTAAAAAAATTAAGCTACATCCTTTCTAATTGGCAAAACACATTTTTTCCTCAAATAAACAAAAAGAGGACAGCTTCCTGCAATTAATGGTGCATGAAATGTTTACACACTTTTATTAATTGTTGCGGTATCTAACATCAAATTAAAATTTGACGCCGAAAAGCACGCTGCAAAAGCAGGAGAGCGTACTCAAGGTTTGAGGCATCATATCGAAGAGAATTAACAAGTCAAAGCAATTAAAACTACGCGCAGGTGATAATCCAATCTTAGTTAATTGTATTGAAGTGCAAAAGTAGCCAAAATATTCATATCAGAAAAGACTTTTTTCCCATATTTTTCGATTTCAGACCACCTTGCTGCGGTGAGCTGAGGGAACTAAGTTAGCCCTCCCCGTCGGTGCCTCTAGGCTTTTTCCTCCTATTACTTTTAGTGGATGGAGAGCTAATTACCGGTATTACCAATAATTCCAATGTCCAGGCAAGTAGGGTCGATATTATCCAGCAGTCAGGTTCAAGTAGTGTCCAAAAATCAGGTCCAGGACGTCGAAAGTCGTTATTTCTAGCAATCAGGTTCAAAAAGCGCACCAAAATCGTTGTCCAATGAGAGCAGAGGTCGATTTTCCGGTAGAGGTTTCCAGTTGTGAGACGAAATCGTTCGCCAAGCGGTCGTGAAGTTGTCGTAGGGCTCTAAGTACACCAGGGGTAAAAGGAAAAGGAAGAGGAAGGAGGAATTTACAAACAACAAGCAGAACTGATCAATTAGCTTTCGCTTCTCTAACAGTTCGTGACTAATTTACAAAGCTGCAATTGAATTGAATTGAAAGGTGACCCCCCTGCGGGTAGGGGGATTGAGAATACTCCCGCAGTATCCCTGATTGTCGTAAGAGGCGACTAAAAGGGCGGGGAGACAACCCCGAAAACAAACCCATAGCCAGCAAGGGTTGAGCCCGGACAGTCTTGTGGGTCAACTGCCTGTGTGCGGCCATACCACCCGGCCTGCGATCCACCCGCATGTTTGCCGTGTGCGGAGACGCGTAAGGAGGAGAAGGGGATCCTGGAGGGTGAGGTCCGTGGTTCCCAGCCGGGTGTCGGATGCCCGGTATGGACTTCGGGCCAATATCCCTCTTTGGCCCCGGATTCTATGTAAACGGGCGGCCGGGAGCTAGCCACTCCCGGTCAATCGGCTTCCGTGGCGTAAGCTTAACGGTGGCGAGTGCCGGGGAGGTGGGGGTCTGCGAGGGCGGTCGGAGATGCACGGGTTTGGTGGGCCCGTGCATGGAAGACCCAACCCGAAACAGATAACCACCTCTAGGGTGCTATATCCCCTCGGGTAGCCCTGGCGACCGCACCGGTTTGCGGTGCGGCGTCCCGAATGTGTGGCTCCATGGTGGGTGGGGAGCCCGGTGGATGAACCAAGTTTAGGCATGGCGGATGAATCCATTCCACCACCTAAGAGATCCCGCCTGGGCACGGGCGGGGAAGCTAAAAGTTTACCCGCTTGTATGCGGTTTGTTATTATGAAGTGTTAGAAAGAAGGGGAGACACTTAAACGGGTATCTCCCTTTCTCATCCGTAAGGTGCTGTCTGCCTCAATTCCAGGAGAGCTGAAATCGGCCAAAAAACTGCGAGACGGGAGCCTCCTTATCGAAACATCGAATAATATACAAAGTGAGAAGCTGTTGGCCCTAAAGAATCTCCATGACATTCCTGTGAAAACTGAGCTGCACCGCACTCTGAATACCTGTCGGGGAGTAATATCTCACTACGACCCATTATACGTGGAAGTCGACGAGATTAAAAATGAGATGGCATCGCAAGGAGTTAAAGATGCTCGTCGACTTACCACTAAGCGAAACGGCGAAGTTGTAAACACTACATCTGTCGTCCTAACATTCTCGCGAGACAGTCTCCCCGACAAGGTATTCGTCGGCTATGAATCGGTTCCAGTGAGGCCATTCATACCGGCGCCCATGCGCAGCTTCCAGTGCCAGCGCTTCGGCCACTTCGCAACGCGATTTGAGGGCAAGGCCACCTGCCCGCTCTGCGGCCTGGAAGGCCATGAGAGAGCGGAATGCAACACGGAACAACACTGCGTCAACTGCGAGGGTATGCATCCAGCGTACTCTCGTAAATGTCCCAAGATGTTAGAGGAAAGAAAAGTAATGGAAATAAAAACAGTAGAAAAAATTCCGTACTTCGAGGCGAGGAAAAGGTATAGGGCCATGGCAGCACCTATCTTTTCGAAATCCTTTGCCTCCGTTGCAAATACCTCCGTGCCAAAAGCGTCCCAAGGTACACAGACGGAGAGTAATTTGAACACGAAACCCGCAAAGGTAACAGATGTAGCCAAGCCGGCTAAGGCACCAAATCCGGCAGTGAATAAAAATATATCCACCACTGGTTCTCCTAAGAAGAACCAGTCTAAACCCTCAGCCGGGGTAGCGCTGAAACAGCGTGAAAAAACGCCTTCCCCCGCCCCCCCGGACTAGCCAAGCTACTTCCGGCGGAATCAATGGAAAACGACGACAGTCCCTCGGAGACTGAAGTCCTCCTCGCGAAACAAAAGGGGAAGAAGCACCGTATTCGGCGCTGACCTCCGCCTTTTTATATAATTGAACGTATATATTTATTTATTTATTTTATTTTTTTTTAAAAAGAGATTTGTGGCTTTTACTCTGCAGTGGAACTGCAATGGTTTTTATCGGCGTAAGGAGGAGCTGACAGTTTTAATTCGTGATTTTAACCCGTCTTGCATATGCCTGCAGGAAACTAATTTAAAACAACGGACAAGGGCATTTTAAAAGGTTTTAATGTTTTTAAACTGGACGACACCAGTGGCCAACGTGCCCAGGGTGGAGTGTTGATTGCTACTCGGGAGGCCCTTTACACCTCTCGAGTGCAACTACACACGCCGCTTCAGGCGGTAGCAGTGACCGTTCATGCCCCCGAGGTGATTACGTTGTGTAACGTGTATCTCCCGGAGGGTGCGCCGGTCACCCGTTTTAACCTGGAAGCCCTTGTCCATCAGCTACCTCAGCCTTTTATTTTATTGGGAGATTTTAACGCACACGATCCGCTATGGGGAAGCGCTAGAGCTCAGTGCAACCGTAGAGGACGGATTTTATCCCAATTTATATGTGACACTAACCTAGTGTTACTAAAAACGCGGAAAAAACACGTTTTCACAGTTTTACTGGTGACTCTTCGACTATCGACCTATGTATCGTGTCGAGTATTTTAGCTGCAAAACTTGATATACTTGTGCATGACGACCTTTGTGGGAGCGATCACTATCCCATCCTTTTTACGAAGGAACAACATATTAATCCGGATTTTATTCGGCTGGATTGTTCAGAAGGCGAACTGGGGGCTTTTTAAGGAAAATTTTAATTTTAAATATGACGAAACCCGTGACAGTGTGGAAAATATTGATAACCTGACTGCAACCATCATTGAAGCGGCAGATAGCAGCGTACCACGGTCTCGCCGTATAATTACAAGGCCTGCGGTGCCGTGGTGGAACGATGATTGCGCGAAAGCTATTCGCCAGCGTAAAAAAGCGTTGCGAATATTTAATATATACCCAACAGAAAGAAATTTAGCCTCCTTCCGACGACTGAGAGCTAGAGCTCGACAGGTTGTGAGGGATGCAAAAAGAGCTTCTTGGGTGAAATTCGTCTCCGGTGTTAACTGTAGGACACCAATTGCACATGTATGGCGCAAGGTAAGGAGTCTGTCGGGTAACCACCAGCAGCTAGGTGTCACTTTTCTTAAAATCAGAGATGAAGTTATAACGTCACCACATGACATCGGAAAGGCGTTCGGCCAGTTTATATCTAGAATGAGCAGCGATGACGCATGCGGTAGGAATTTTCTGTCCTTCAAAGACCGCTGCGAATTAATTCCGATAAACTTCAAAGAGACGCGACATGTGGCCGACTATAACCTTCCTTTCTCTTTGTGGGAATTGAAGTCCGCCATTGCCGACACAGGCAATACATCTCCGGGTCTTGACGAGGTCCACAATGCCTTTCTCCGTAATATTCCGGAGATGGCATTGTTGGAGGCCCTCCACACTTTCAATCAGCTTTGGATTGAAGGTGCCTTTCCATCAACCTGGAGGGAGTCCGCGGTGGTTGCCATTCCAAAACAGGGCAAAGATAGAGGTGACCCAAACGACTATAGACCCATATCCCTCACCAGCTGCCTGTGCAAAATAATGGAAAGGATGGTGAACCGACGGCTCGTTTGGTGGTTGGAGCGCCGAGACCTTCTTTCCACTATCCAGTGCGGTTTTCGTCGGGGCCGTTCCACTATCGACCACATAGTTAGAATTGACAATTTCATCCAGGAAGCATTTCTCCTCCGCCAGCACGCGATCGGAGTGTTCTTCGATTTGGAGAAGGCCTACGATCGTGTCTGGCGGCGGAAGATTTTAAGCACGCTGCATGAATGGGGTTTTAGGGGCAATCTGCCGACTTTTATCAGTAATTTCTTAGTGAACCGAGTATTTAGATTAAATATAGGCCAACATCTCTCAGAATTTTACAGACAGGACAACGGCATTCCTCAAGGCTCAGTACTTAGCGTAACACTTTTCGCCATCGCAATAAACGATATAGTTGACTGCATAAAAACCCCTGTAATTGGATCCTTGTTTGTCGACGACCTGGCGATTTTCTGCCGGTCATCCAAACTTCTCACTGCCTCCAGACAGAGCCAACTGACATTAAACAGTTTACACAGGTGGACACAAAGAAATGGCTTTGTTTTTTCTCCGGTGAAAACTGTGTGTGTCCACTTTCACCGGCTAAGGGGAGTACATATTCCGTTACCACTGCGCTTAGGTGGCAGAGATCTTAACTACGCTCAGTCAGTCAGATTTTTGGGAATGATCTTCGATTCCCGTATAAACTGGCGGGAACATATTCAAGTTTTAAGGAACAATTGTTTTATGTCCTTAAATATTTTAAAGTTTTTAAGTAACGTATCGTGGGGAGCAGACCGCACCAGACTGCTTTTACTATACCGGTCATTGGTGCGGTCTAAATTGGACTACGGATCCTTCGTTTACTCATCCACTCGGGAGTCCTACTTACGACCTCTGAACAGTGTACACAACGCAGGCCTCCGGCTTTGCACGGGTGCTTTCCGGACAAGTCCTGTCGTCAGTGTCTACGCGGATGCAGGAGAGCCGCCATTATGCCACCGAAGGTCGCTGCTCATGTGCAACTATGCCGCAAAAATATTAACGATGAGGATGCACCCATGCTTTGACCTTGTTTTTAAACTTCGCTTTTTATAACTTTTTAATCGTAGGACAAAAGCCACTCGGCCTGTAAGTATACGCATCCACAATTTTATTCTTGAACGAGGTATTCTATTACCAGAAATGTACCCCACCAGGCATTCTAGCCACCCGCCATGGTTAACTCCCGCTCCTGACATAAAAATGTCCCTTTACAACCGACAAAACGCTTTTACCACTGCTGAAGAGTACCAGCAACAATTCTTAATGTTTCTTTGCCAACATCCAGAATTCGTTCCCGTGTTTACAGACGGCTCCAAGACGGATACAGCTTGTGCCTGTGCGGTTGTATCATCCCACCATGGAGTCATCAAAGCAAAACTCAGCCCGCTGTGTAGTATTTACACAGCGGAACTGTTAGGCATTAAAACTGCTCTTGATGGGATAAATGTAAACGGTGGCTCCTTTGTGGTCTGCTCAGACTCCATGAGCGCCCTAAAATCCATTTCCGGATTCTCTCCTTTGCACCCTATTGTTTAAGGTATTCACTCCTCGCTGCTCTCCCTTCACAGGAAGGGAACCACTGTCTGGTTTCTTTGGATCCCTGGGCATGTGGGAATTGCCGGAAATGAGGCAGCCGATTCTGCCGCAAAACACGCTCTCAATCTTGACGATCTTAAGTCGACGCTGGTATCTTGTGAAGATCTAAGAGCCTCACTTAAGGCGCCGTGGTACATGATTATTTTTTCGCTTTCGAGTGCTGAGATGATGGAGATAGTTTTTCCGTCGACGGGTAGAGTTACCAGAGTCGGCGCCTACCCAACCAGCCATATTTTTGTTCAGTGTCACCTCTACGCTTTAATTCTTTGCGCAGAGGTGATGAGGCAATAACGACCCTTCCCTCTCTACCCCTCCGTCCGCGGAGTTTTCCATTGCTGACCACTAGACGCAATGTTGCCATTTCAACATACGATGGGACCAAACTGTTTGGCAGACTCCACATTATACCATGTGGCAACGTGGAATTCGCGGAAATGCGTTCGCTACGTTTTTCTAAGAACCGAGCCGGTCTGGTCCTAGTGGGGTTCGTAGCTGCAGGAGAAAGCGTCCGCGGTCCAAGTCATGAATAGACTTCATTTTTCAGGGTAGCCGCGTTGATTGGTTGTTGTGACAACAGTTTAGCCGTAAGAACTGCAACAAATAGGAGGTGGTCTCAGCTGGTAGCTTGGCTTGCACGTGTTAATGTCTAAATGTGGTAATTTGAAAGTAATATACGTTTGTGCCTACTACAGACCACCCCATTCCGATGTACACTCAGTATTAGAACTCGAGAAACAGATCAGGCACATTAATTCTCATACCAACGAACGACAGATTATTGAAAGGTGGAGATTTCAATACAACATCGATAGATTGGAAAACATGTAGTCATTAGTCTGGGGGTAGGGAAAAAGAAATCTGCTCGTCATTTTTTAACCTGTTCGCATAATACGCAGTGCATCAAATAGTAAATTTGCATAATAGAAGGGAGAATGTTCTCGATTTACTTGCCTCAAACATCCATGAAAAAGTTATTGAAGTTAAAAATGTCGATGGAATAAGTGACCACAAGGTAGTACACGTTAAGTTATCCCTCAATACTGACAAAAATGTAAAATTAAAAATAAAGATTTGCCTTTTAAGTAAAGCAGATTTTAACGGATTTAGGCGTGACTTACAGACTTCTTTTGAAAAATTCTAAACATCAGAAAAAATAGTGATACAGACATGGAAAGAGTTCCTCCAAACTACGCGGTGAGTGAGTATAAGAGTGAGAATAGGGAACCAGGGTGGTACAACGTGGAGGTTAAAAAAATGTTTAAAACGACAACGAGTTATCCACGCGAAACTAAGAAAAATGTAGCTAATCGCGATCTAAAAAAATTATCGAACGTTACATATAAAGCAGCCGCAAAAATAGCCCTTAGAAAAGCGTAAAGTGGTTTCAAGAGAAAAGTACTTGGAGAACAACTAGAGGGGAATCCGAAAACATTTTGATCATATGTTAGAAAAGTACAGGGAACTAAAATGTCAACGGTTAATTCCTTGAAAGGGTATAGGGGCGAAATATTTAGATAAGGCTAATTTGTTGAATTATTTTTCCAGAGCGTTTTTAATCAATCTAAGCGCAGTTTGCTCGAAACCATACCAGACCGATTTCAGCAAATAATGCCCCCGATCGATAATTGTATCTTATAACGGAATCGTATCCTTACTAAAAATGTTAACAAGAGCTCAGGTCGTGATGAAATTCCTGCTCGTGTGTATAAAGAAATAGCTCTCGAAATGGCACCGTATCTTAAAGTAATATTTAACAAATCCCTCGAAGAACACGCGGTTCCCAAAGACTGGAAGATAGCAAACGTGATCCCAATTTTTAGAAGTGGCGATAGGGAACATCCATCGAATTATAAACCAATATCAATAACGTCACTGTCGTGCAAAATTATACAGCATATTTATAGTTACATCAATAAGGGGACACCTCGATAGCCAGGATTTATTGATAACAAATAAGCATGGGTCCAGAAAGGGACGGTCTTGCGAAAATCAGTTAGGTCTTTTCGTTCATGATATTTTAGTTTCCGGAGAAGGTAACGTACAGGTAGACGCAGCGCTTTTAAATTTAGAAAAGCGTTTGACAAGGTTCCCCACTGTAATTTACTCGCGAAGTTAGCATCATACGGGATAGACAGTAATATGGTAGGCTGGATAGGAGATTTCCTACATGAACGCGTTCAATGAATGGTATTAGATGGTGTCACCTCAGGCGAAGTAAAAGTTACATCGGGTGTTCCCCAGCGTGATAGGCCCAATTTTATTTCTTCTCTCCGTAAATGACTTGAATACAGTAGCTAAAAATAGCAAGCTCCGTCTTTTTGCCGATGATGCAGCAGTCATCATTGGTCATCAATCCTCAGATCGGTTTGACGCAGCTCTCCACTGAGTCCTGTCGGCTAATCTCTTCATATTTACGTATTTCTTCTGATGCAGTAGTGTATAAGGAAATAAGAAATTAAGAGGATAGTCATTCTATAGCTAAGGATTTATATGCGATTGATGATTGGTGTGATAGCTGGCAGCTAGAATTTAATTTGAAGATATGCGCGATAAAGAACTTTGGGAAAAAGAATAACTTTCCCCAGAAAAATTATTGCATCAAAGAAAAGAAAATATCTAACGTAGAATTTATTAAATACTTAGGCGTCACCAACATTGAAGACATGCTGTGGGGGAAATACATCAGGGAAATAACTAGTGTAGCAAACCATATATCAGGATTCGTAAAAAGAGTTCTAGGCAAATGCGATGAGAGAGTACTAGAAGCTATTTTACACTTGTCAGGCCTCATTTAGAATATGCCGCTAGTATATGGGATCCGTACGAGGAAGGTATGATAAAAGAATTAGAGCGTGTGCAAAGGAGATCCACTAGATTTGTTAAAGGCCGCTATGATAATTGTATAAGTGTTACGAGTTTAATAGAAGAACTAGGCTGGGAATTACTATCAGAACGCAGGTTGAAATTTAGGTTAAACCTTTTCAGTAAATTGGAAACCGATTTGTCGCATATTTTAAGTCGATAATTCTTCTTCCCGTTACTCCACCGGATAAACCTTCGTTTTTCCCTTCTTCGGCAATTGCCATATCGTCAAATGAATCATGCAAAGTTTCATCAGCTACTGAATCGTCAATATTGGACGGGGTTTCTTCAATAGCGCAAGAAGTTCCTCCTACATGCGACTCTGTTGCCATTATTTTGAGACGCCTGTTTCGGATAATAGAAATTTGCATACTTACACATGAATATATCATTACATTAAGATAGTGTTTTCACAAAAAAATGACAATATTTACCTTTTTTCTTCCCTCCGCTTGGCCAAAAATTCACCCTTTCTTTTTTTCCTCGCCATCGAAAATGTCAAGCGACTGCCTACTTTAATTTTCCGATATCGGTACGCTTCCGATGAAATTTCGAGACTTGACAATTAGTCAGTTTGACTGTTACTAGACACCCCGAGAGCGACAACCTAAGCTGAGACTCAAGAAATAACCCGTCAGTAAAGCAGACACTCCGTCTCACTCATCTACATCTACATCTACATCTACACGATACCCTGCAAGCCACCGCGAGGGTGTGTGGCAGGGGGTGAAGGTCACCAAGCATTCACTACTAGCATGCAAGCAAGCAACTAAAACTCGCCTCTACTTCCCGCCCGCCTTCACTTTCCCTTCCCCCAAGCTCCAACACCTCAAGGTTACCGTTTTAGGATATAGGGTAGAGGGACCGTGCCACTTTTTGAGTAGCGCAGTAGGCGGAGAATGTGTGAACTGTTTCGTGATTTGCACGTTGCTAGAGGCGTATCCCTGGGCTGGAGTTGGCGAAAAACATAAATTACTTTCAGAATATCTCAACAGCGTGTCTTTTAATAAAAATCAATAGTTTTCAAGGATCCAACAGACTAAGCTTGAATCTTGTACTCTATAATAACAAAAGTTAAAAAAATAGCCCCTCTGTCTCCCAATATTTGCAACAAAAAGGTCTATTTTTACATCGAGATATATTTTTAACAAGGCTTATTACGTAAAATCTAAGATTATAGAGTAATAGTTTGATACTTTCTCTTTTAATTACTGAAAACCCCATTCCGATATCTAGCTTCCTGTTGGAGCAATCTTCCTTGAAAAATAGGTCTGAAAAACAGCTATGTATGACGGCCCCTTAAGAGCTCAGTTCTTCAACAGTGGAGGGAGTCGTGGAGAAACATTACAAACAACAAACTGCGCACAGTTAAACCGGTGACGTCAGCGTGGCCCACTTCCGTCAGGAGGAGCCGCCGAGAGGAAGTCGTCATCACCCGGATGAGGAGAGGGCACAGCCCAATGACCCACTCCTTTCTCTTCACAGAAGAGAAATTGCCACCTCGGTGTGATGACTGCGACTGTCCTCTTGGAATTCGGCATATCCTGACGGAGTGTGACAGATACCGGGACGTACGTAACCGACTGAATATTACGGGTGATTTAGGGTCCATTATAGGTGATGAAGTTGATGCTATTGACCGAGTATTTTATTTTTAAAGGAAACTGGGCTTTCTAATAAATTATAAATACAGTCTAACAATATTAAATGATTTTATGTGCTGACAAATCGTAGAATAAGCTCAATACCTGATTTCAGGTAATGTAATGTCTATGGATTTAAATTAATATGTTATATTTCTGAAAAGCAGTGGTGCAAAATGACCATGCTGTCGACGCACCCTAAATATTAACTCTACTACTGAAAGGTGTCCTTATTGCGACCAACAGGTAAACATTTACAAAACCACAATGAATAAATAATAACAAAAAATAACAACGTTGGTCACGGCCCCGCTCGGGATCTCTCCCCTTCAAGGCTCTGTAGATTTCACTGGCAAATTTCGCATTCTATATGTGCACCTTGCAGTCATAGGAAATCTTTTCAACGGGAGCGGTATTGGCCCGGCATTCGCCCGCGCACGAAGGGAAACCCGCAAAACCTTCGTAAGACCACCGATAAAACTTAACAATTGATAGGGAGGGAAGAAAAAAGGGTAACAGAGGATAAACTATGCATACATAACAATGGATAGTCAAGGAAGATCAAAATATTTACAGTATAAGAATATGAATACTTATTATATAAATTAAGTCTTTGACACTGGATATTAGGTAATGGGGACGTCCGCGGGACAGACGGATGGGGCGGCACAGACGGGACAGACGGATGGGGCGGCACAGACACGGGGAGGGGGGCAGAACAGGAGTCACTGGTGTCACTTGTATCACACGGACTTGACTTGACTTATGTTTTATTTAGCCTGGGTGGGTTAGGACATCAATCGCGTCCTCTCTACCACCCACCCAGGGTTCAATGGAATACAGAGTTTGTTCAAATAAAATCAGAAATATAGTCATAAATTATAAAATTGTCCATTAGCCATATGCTCACATAATGCCAATAATGAATTTTGGCGATATCAGACATAAAATTCTTAGTTAAAACTGTGTTCCAGTAGCTTGGTATTTCTTAGGTTGAGTACAGGCACTGGAATAGTATTTTCCGCACGTCCCAGCTGGTACAGTATTGGGCTGCAGAATAATTCGGTGTCTTAAAGAAGTAAGAGACATAAATTAGGTAGGATAATAAGAATCTGATGACATTCGAATGAAATAATTGTCGTAAGGACATGATGTTCGAAATTAAATCAGTGAAGGTTATTGGTCCATAGATTAGACAGGCTGAGAGATATCATAATCTAAGGCGTACCATATTCAAGTTAAAATTTAATACGGCTGAGGTTGAGACCGTAGCGGTAACTCATAATATTGGCAAACCATGGTAGCATCGACAACTCGACGAAATCCCCCCAGTGGGCTCTGAGGGATTCGGCGTTGACGTGGGCAATGCTGAGGTAGGACTTGGGGGTAGGGGGAGCGTTGCGCCGGGTGAAAAATTTGGTCATGAAGTCCCAACTCCTCCTTCAGGCGTTTAATATAGATGTTATATCTCCTCCCCTGAGTGGTCTGCCTCTCCTACTGTGACATGCTCACGATGGTGGCCTCGATCTTCCGAAGAAAGGTTAGCGGATCTACACCAATTGACCGCAGGTAGGGGGCAGTCTCAGTTTTTTTATGGGCATTCTTCACCGCAAGGGCAAAGAGGCCTGTGGGGATTGGGGAGTGGTTGATGTCATCGGCAGGGGAGAGGGGCAGGTCGGCTACGGAGGAATCCTCCGAGGTGGTGTCATCCGCTTCGTTTGCTTCCGGGCTTCGCTCCCCACCAGTCGGCCGCTTCGCAACCTCGAGGGTGGGGGGGATTCGCGGCCACGTTTGGCAGCCCTCTTCACCTCTGGGTCGATCTCCATGACCTCTTCCGACGGTAACCCGGAGGGTGCTGAATCCGGGACACCAGGGGTCGGATGGCAGGGGCATGAGCCGGAGGTAGTTGCAGGAGCCGTAGCTGGGGTGACGGAGAGAGAATCTTCCGTTGGGTGGATGACTGGAGCGGGTCCCACATCGAGAGTGGAAGAGGATACACCTGCCAGTGTTATGGGAGCGATCGGAGGGCACTCCGGGACTGCTGACGGGGGGAAGGGGTTGATGGCGGCTGTTCCCTTTGTTGTTGTTGACCGGGGGGTGACTTAGTCGAGCACCGAGCCTGATGGTGGCCCGTCCTTCCGCAGGTGGTGCAGGTATAGTCGTCCAAGTTGAGGAAGATAGTGTGGGTGGTTCCTGCATGCGTCACCGGTATGGCCACCGGGAGAGTCCCCAGATTCTCCACCACCACGTTCGCCAACCTCCTGAAACCCTTTACATGGGCGAACAGGGGGTTGTGGCAGGCCACCTTGGTGTGAGTGATCGCCCCCACCACCCGCCCGTGCTGAGAGAGGTGTGCATGGAGGACACTGGCCGGGATATCTGGGATGGCGTTCGAGAGGAAAATCCTGGTGGTCCCGGAGACGTATCTCCTAAAGGCCACCGTGCTACTCCCACGCTGCACTGGAGGGGAGGACACCACTCTGTCCACTAGGCTGCTCTCCCGTAGATAGATGCAGACCCGGTTGTTACTTATTCGCGAAGCATAAGTGATGTCTCGGGGGGCCACGACGGAAGAGATGGCCAGCAGGTAATCCTCGAGGGAGAGGTCCGCAACCTCCGCCACGACGGCCGTCTTCTTGTCCGGTGGAGGCTCATATGAAGGTGGGTGAGAGGTTGAGGCGACGTCAGTCTCGCGTTGGGCGGCGTTAGCATAGGAAATTGATTGATTGGTGGTGCTTGAGGGTGGTGGTGGTGGGATGACGGCAACTGAGGTGGTCGGAAGGTTGGTGGTGGCGGGCAAAGGTGTACCAGAGGTCGTCGGCGAGTTACCCGACCCCGAGGCCTGGGGTAGTGGGGACTCCAAGGTAGGGTGGGCAGAGGCGGTGGCGGACATAGTGTAGATGACGGGTGACGTTGTAGGTGTTGGAGGGGCAGTGACCCCGGCCACGGCGTCCCTAGCCGCAGCGGGTGGCGGGTCCCCGCCCTTCTTCATCTTCCCCTTCTTCATTGGCGAGGTTCTGTGCCGCCGGCGAGCCGGGGCACGCGTTGACGGTGAAGACTCCTAAGGTGGGGTTTAGCGGGGTAGCACCTTATGAGAGGAAAGTTGCACACACGGGGGCCCCCCACAGGGTTATGGAAAACACTACAGGGATTCCCCACTTCACGAGCTCAGACTCTAGGGAAGATAAAAAGGGCGCCTAATCAGAACCCCCTTTTTGCCTCAACCAACGATGCGAACCTGAAGCCGTCGAAAAAGAATCACAAAATAGAAATACACTCTTTAGAAACAACAGATGGAGTCACAAAACCGTTGGCTATTAAGTTGAGGGAAACACAAAGATGCCTGTCTAATAGAAACCAAAGATTAGGTACAAGGAATGAAAATGAATCAGTAACCAAGTGCCGCCGAGCGGAGACTGTCACTTAAGCCTCCAAAAGCTGGGAGATATTTAGCACAGAACACTACAAAGGCTCCTCACAAAGAATTCGAGTGCTGGCTACGCATGGTGCACACGAAAACTAACCAAAAAGGAAATATAAGCAGTGAACGGATAACTTGACGAAGAATAAAAGAACCTAAAATGTTCTCAAAATATAAAAACGAAGTAAAGGGAAATTGCACTGTTCAAAAGTACACGAAATAACGCACCAAACAGTTACGAGTGAAAGGTGAAGAACAAATATAGTCACAAGAACACACCCGGAACTCTCGGGCGGTCCCGCGTCTCGAAGTTTCGAGAACGTACGAGATCACAGTTCACTATTGCAATTAAATGACTAGAATTATATACCCTAGTAGCAAGGACACACATGACAAACAAAAAAGAAAAACATTCAAGTAAATTTAACACGGTTCAAGTTAACTTAACCCGGTAACTAAGGCCCGATCAAATGAAAAAACGTAAACAACAAGAAATTCAACGACAAATAAGAGGGAATAACTTCTGAAACGATGAAAACAGCAAATGAGAACTAAAAATACACACAAAGGACAACGCAGAATTAAATAATCACAACACAAAGCAATTAATGCACGGGTAAAACCCGGCAATCACAAAATTAAACACACGTAAGTGTGATTAACACGGTAACTATGGCCGATTGGAAGCAATAAAACAAATTTAGGCATAAAAACCTGAAATCGCGACGAATTGTCAAGTATCCTTCACAATTGGGTCCAGAAAAACTTCATGTACAACCTGATACACAATACACAAGGACACAAGCAGTACAACCACTAAAAAACTCACAAACTCTGCGGAGCGATGTTTACACACGACAACAGAGAGAGAGAGAGAGAAAGAGAGCCTGGAGTACTGGGACGATTCACTGGAAAGTTAGCGTTGTGCTCTCCTGCTCTTCTTCTCTTGTCTTCATTTTGTTGGGTAGAGGGGAAGCCCTGGAACCTGTTTCAGATGTGATGGAGTAGGAATATGTCGCCAGATGGCGTGTGGGGGTAGGTTGCTGTCTGGATAGTAGTCTCGGAGCTGGCTGCTGATGCTCCTGGCCGAGGAGTAGCGCTTCCATTTCGGCTTCTTTGACAGTAGGATATTCGCTGTCTGGAGGATTGTAGTCATCAGCTGTGGCATGGTGTTGTTGATTCGTTCGCCAGTCCGGCAGCGTAGGCGGCATAACCTGTGGAGTAGAGGTTCAGTATTAGTCATATCATGTATTTCGTGGCTAGGGTGTTGAGGGCCGAGCCCAAAGAGCAGGCGCAGCATCCTGCGTTCCAGCGAGGTGTAGGTGTTTAGGGCGGCCTGTGTCGGGAGAACAGCCAGGGCTGCGTACTCCATGACCGGCCTTACAAAGGCTTGGTACAGGAGCAACCCTCCCCGACCCGAAACTCCGTGGCCTTTCGCGTGGACTGCTTTTACTAGGTTACAACGCCTGCTGCACCGTGCTCTGACCCTGCTGACATGCTTCCTGAAAGAGAGGTTCCTGTCTATGTCTACTCCTAGATATGTCATGGAGTTGGAAGGGCTAATGTGCTGGTTCCAAAGGGAGATGATGCGTGGGGACCAGTCCGTGGCGTGGTTCTTCCCAAAAATTATTAGTTGTGATTTTCCTGCATTCGGTCGCATGCGCCAGCTTCGAAACCAGTCCTCTAGTTTGGCAGCCATCCTCTGCAGTCTTTCCATAGCGGTGTTCACGGTTTGTGCCTAACACCATATAGCTGTGTCATCAGCGTATTGTGCCGGTGTGACTGGACCCGTCTTTGTATCTGCGGTTGGCATGTCCCAGCAGTACAGGGAGAAGAGAAGCGGTGAGACTACAGTCCCTTGAGGGACACCCGCTGTGGGATAGAAGGGGGTGGATAGATGTTCGCCCACCCTCACTCTGGCTTCTCTCCCCCGTAGGAAGCAATTTATGATCCTTAGTAGGTTTGGTAGAATACCAGGAATTTCAGTTAGCTTCCAGATCAAACCGTCATGCCAAACGTTGTCGAAAGCGCGTTCTATGTCCAGGGACAGGGCCGCGGTCACATACCTTAGGTTTATGGCTTCCGCTGCAGTCGTTGTTAATAGTGTGAGCGGATCCAGTGCGCATCGTTTGTTGCGGAAGCCATATTGGTGCTGGGGCAACACACCATTCTCCTCGCATTGCTCATTGAGCCTCCTGACCAGAATTCTCTCGAACCATTTCCCCACTGTGCTGGTCAAGCTTATCGGGTGGTAGATCCTCGGGTCCATGTGATCTTTCCTGGGTTTTGGGATCATCACCATAGTCATTTGTTTCCACACGTTCGGGTAGTATCCCAGTCTCAGTAAGGCGGTAAATATTGCTAGGACGGTCGAAGTGCAGGCAAGAAAAACGCCGCCCTATATACCACCTCAGAAAATTAGACAGTACCGATACCGCCAACCACACTCCTAAAACGAAAACAATTACACAGGAAATTAAACCACACCACTTGAGAACTACAACACTTAGAAGCACACTACATTGAATACCATACTAGTGACCACCACTCCCTTAAAAGCTTCCCTAATTAGGGAAATATGCTATAGGAGGGACATGAAAAAGGCAAAAGCCTTTGTAAATCACCATGCGATTCGATGCCGCACCGTTCATGGTATGGATTACAAGTTTAATAAGTGAGGGTGAATGATTTATGGTGATTTAACGATGTAATGATTTATGGTGATTAAAAATAGGTATTAAAGAAGAACCTAACAACTAAAAAGGAAGATAGGATAGACTCATAGGAGAGTTATGTGTTGAGGCAGTGTATTTGTGGTAGGGGCGTTGGGATCATAGTTCCAGATATGGTTTAACAGGGGATTTTTAGTGGACGCTAAACGGTGACCTAAGTTTCTGCATAATTTGGTAACGTGGGAGTTAAGCTCCGGGAGATCGTGAGCTTCACGGACTTCGGCAATGGAGACAAGATTATTAATATTTAAGAGATTACGGGGCGATTTATTTTTGAATGTTTCGAGTTTAGATCGTATACCTTTGGATTTCGCGAACACTTCACAGCCGTAGGTAACTGTGGGCCGCACTACTGCTGACTACAGCCGAACTCTGGTTCGGTGTGAGAGAGGGGATCCTTGCATACAGATTTTATTAATGGCTATTCTGGCGATGAATGATTTATGGAGACAATATTTCAGATGAGGTTGATATGTGAGAAGCCGATCTAAGATGACGCCGAGAAATTTGTTTGATGTGGCCCCTGGTATTCTGTTTTTGTTGAATATGAGTGGAATGCGTGGTTGGTTTTTCCGTTTTTTTGAGAAGTGAACGTGGGTGCTTTTAGATGCATTAATTTTAATTTTCCATGTTTTGGTCCATTTGTTTATGGCTCGGAGATGTTTGTTTAGTTTGTTCATGTTTGGATCTTCGGCGTAGGATGTAGCTGAGATGGCTGTATCGTCAGCGTACATGTATAATTCGGTGGCAGGTGATGAAGGAATGTCGTAGATCCTATTTAACGTAGATATTAAATAGGATCGGACTGATCAGGGAGCCCTGAGGAACGCCAGATTCAATCGGACGGAGCGAAGAGAGCAATTTGCCTTCTAGAACACAGAATTTTCGATTGGTGAGATAATTGCGAATAAAACAGATGACGGGGACTGGAAAATTTAGTAGGTGCAGCTTGTATATGAGACCCTTGTGCCAGACTCGGTCAAATGCTCGCGCTACGTCGAGGAAAACCGTGTCAGTTACCTTCTTCCGATTGAAACCATGTGAGATGGTTTCAACCAGTCGAAGTATCTGATGCAGTGCTGAAGTCTTTCGTCGGAAACCAAGCTGTTCGGGACGGATAATGGAATGGGAGAGGACGTGGGACTCAAGGATTTTCAAAATTAAGCTTTCAAGGATTTTGGATAAGTTGGACAAAAGGGATATGGGACGGGCATTGCCAGGAATGGTAGGATTTTTATCGGGTTTAGGAATAAGGATAATTTTGGCAGTTTTCCAAGCTTGAGGGAAATAGGAAGTGGAAAATATGTGATTCAGAAGGTCGGAAATAAGGAGAAGGAATTTCGGGAATCGGGCGGCGAACTTCAGCATTAGGTTAGTAACGACGTCCAATCCCGGGACTTTTCTGGCAGAGAAGCAATTAATGATCGTACGGAGCTCTTCAGGGTTAGTAAGGGAATAGGTAATATTGGGGTTATGAAGGTTATTAAGGAATAAGGAGATTTCCTGGTCAATGGGTGAAGGAGAAGGATCAAGGGTCATGGTTTCTTGCAGGAAGTCCGCCGATTTCGGCTTTCTGCTGTGGGTTGTAGATGTAGGTCTTGTCAATGATTAACGGGGAATATTTTTTGAATATTCCCCGTTGAATTATTGAATATTTTTTGCCTGCGTCTTAGAGGTCGAGTCATCCTCCAAATGGAGTTGTCCGTGAATTTCAGTTTAGCAATGTGTTCCTCCCATTTCTGGGAGGCATATTTTTGCGTCTCTTGTTTGACCTGATTGGCTAGTCGATTGTATGCAGATTTATCAGTCGGGTGGCGCGAGCGCTGCCAATTTCGTCTGGCTTTATTTCTGTCGTGAATTAGGTTAATTAGGTATTGGGGAAATCTGGGATTAGCTTCATGCTTAGGGGTGAAAGTTTTGGTCGCATGGTCTTTGGATTTGGAAAAGGAGTCCGTAAGGAGAGTCAGTTGGGAGTCGATGTCCTGAGAGGTCGGGGAAACAAGCGGAGTCGCGTCTTTGAGGTAGTAATCCAGGGTCTCGGGGAAGATGTTCCAGTCTGTGATAGTAAAGTCCGAAGGAAGAAGATATTTAGCGGTGATTGGAATTTTGAAGACTAAAGGGAGATGATCTGAAGTAAATGAATGGATGATAGATGGTTGCAGATATATGGGGACTCTTTTCATAATAGCGAAATCGATTATGTCGCCGTTTCCGTGGCGCCTGTCATGCGCATAATGGGACGGCTCCATTGGAGCCGCCACTGAGGAGAATGCCTGGTTGATGAAAGAAAAAAGAATTTTGCCGTTTTTTGGAGGTGAGGGTTCTGTTCCAAACTGGATGTTTAGCGTTCCAGTCCCCGACGCAAATTCCATGCTTTCTGTTTGCGAAAAGCCTTTCCAAGTCCTTCCTGATCAGAGGTTTGGTTGTAGGTTGATATACTGTGAATATGTCCAGTGTGCCGTGTTGTGTGGTGACTGCGTTACCAAGGGCCTCGATGAACTTGCACTCGGGGACGTTGTGTAGAGTGTAATGAATGTTGTCTTTATGAGGATGGCTACACCACCGCCTCTACCGGTGGTTCTGTCCAGACAATGAACATGATAATGTGGGCTGTGTAGAGAGTTGTGTGAATTCAGGTGTGTTTCTTGTAGTAGTATTATATCAATGTTGTTTGCGTGTGCGAATTGTAACAGCTCGTGTTTCTTGTTCGTGATGCTGTTACAATTCCATGAAAGTATGTTTAGTGTTGTGTGTGGTGACGGGCGAGTGCAGTTTCCGTGATGGTGTGTGTCCATCAAGGGGGGTTGGTGAAAAACTGGTGAATGACGAAGTTCTTTTTATCCTGGAGTGTGGGTAGCGATTTTATGGTTGAGGTGAGTTGCTGCAACCATTGCAGGAAACTAATGAAGTCGGCGTCGAATGGAACCAGGTTGTCGGACGGATGCAAGGGAGCGGTTGGTGATGGGTGCGGTAGCGTGATTGGAGGTGTGGTGTGAGACGAGCGAGATGGCTGTGGAGCATTGTAAGATGGTGGGAGACTTGGAAAATTTTCAGTATTGTTGTACAGTTTTGGCCTTGATAAGGGCCTTTCAGATTCCGCTTCGGCGCTTCCTTTTCACAAAGGACGCAGACAGGGGGTGCTTCGATGGGATTGGGGCAGTCGTGACTAAGGTGGTTTTTGCCGCATCTGCGACAGCGAGGGGCATCTATGACATCTATGGCATTGAGTAGGTACATTTGGTTTTCTGAATATTGATATTTTGACGGCTAATCCGGCTATTGAAGTAAGGGCCAAGAAAGCTTGGACGTCCGTGCAATGGTCGCAGCTCACTTTAACGGTTAGTGTTGGGTACGGGGTGACTAAGTGAGTTCTGGCTGCGCGTTGGGCGTCAGACGGGCGGGTTGACATAATCCTAATGACCTTGCATACTGGGAAACCTTTGTTTTTTATGTATTTTTCTATATTTTTCCTCGTCGATAGTTGGGAATAGCCCCTTGATGGCGAATTCCCGGCGTCTTTGATCGGCTAGTTGATAGGTATGGAAAGGGGTGTTCGTGTCTTTCAACATTTCTTTAACTGTCATGAAGTCGTTTACATTAGAGCACCTGATGACTGCTTGATTTTGACCTGTAGAGTGGGAGATTGAGGGGATTGTACAGCCCCGGGACATGCGGGCGAATAGCTCCTTCCACCGCAAAGTGTCTTTTATTGGCGGGATCTTTGTTCTGCGCGGCGCGCTTGTGTCCATGTCCGACTCTACGACGACATCCGGCGCGACATGCTCTGAAGGAGCGGTGCTGGTTGAAGTAGGTTTGCTCTGAAGGAGCGGGTTGTTAGCGGTGGGTTCGGGATTCACAATTATGTAATTAGAGCTTTGGGAGCAGGGGATGTCAGAAAGTTGAACTTGCTTGATTGGGCGTGCTGTTTTTCGCTTTTTTGAAGGACCGTTTGAAAGCCATCGTCAACATACCATGGGGAATCAGAGTTAGAGGCAACGATTGAGGGGGTTTTTACAACTACTGGTGAAATTTCGTCGTTTCCAGTTGGGGGAGCGACTATTTCGTTGGAGGAGGTTGATGGAATGGGGGATTCATTTACAAGTGGCTGTGATGCAGCGGGAATTGCAGCTGGCTCCTGAAGGGAGGCCAGCATCCTTTTGGTGAAAATGGCCTTTTCTTCTTTGCTAAGGGCCGCCAAAAGGCCGTTGACGGTTGAAATGGCGTGGCTGACGCCGGGCATTTTAAGTGAGTTTTTTTAGCCTAGTTAAGCGAGCGAGTCCTGATGATGAGTGTGGTGATGCATGCGATGGTGAGGGCCGCCTGGGCGGCTCCTTGTTCTTGCCGACGACTCCGATGGCTGCCACCTTCCACAGGATCATCCCACCACAAAAACAATTGCTGCAGTTTCTTGATATGAAAGTTGCTCCTACCAATAACCCGTAAGAATTTGATGACACTGTACATATTATTGCCATTCTGGTAGCAGAAGCTGGCGATGAAAAGCCTATTTAGTACGACAAATCACTCCAAAAACCTCTTCGGTAAACGTTTCTCATTGGTCCCCATGTTGCTGGTTCGCCAAGACTGTCCAAAACTTCTTTCCAGGCGTCTCCTATAGGACAGCGAGGCATTTCCTTAAATAAGAGAGTTTAAACTTTCCGCCTGTATCTGGTTAGTTTTGTAACTGTCACCTTGACGCGTGTTGATTCGATTGTCGATTGTCGCTCGTAATGGCTGCCGAAGCAGACGAATGTCTCCATCCCTAATCAAGATAAGTACCGTATTTGTAATATTTTAATTGTTGTCGCAGCGCTTTCGTCCTCACCTAGTATTGTTTATAATGTTAAATAAGTGATAAATCCTAAATTTGGTGATCCTCCGACGAAAACTGGCGATTCGATAAAACCCTACTGTAGCCGGCGAACCATTCCCATTACCTGTATAGCAATGAGTAGCAGAAACACATCAACGAGATAATTGAAGGAAATAACGAGTTAATCTACGTACGTATTAAAAGAATGCAATTGCACACTACAACCGAAAGAAATGATCTTCACATTAACAAGTTCGTTGCAGTTATTACACACGTTAAAACCTAATTATAATTGAATATGAACGCCGCAACTCAAATAAACAGATTGCCACAGATGATCACTGCACTATTACGCCATGGCCTGCGTATTTACGTTTAGAATTTTTTGGTACCGCGGCAAAATTTGAACGATTCCGACCGTGCGAAAGCAATTCACAGTAAATCGGCAATCCATGACAATTCAAATAAAGGAAAATATGGAATGTTTAGTTATTATATGCATACCTGGTTGTCAAATATGACTTCTAAGCTTGTTAGGTCGAAGTAAATGCCGAATAACTTGAAAAAAATGAACTTTTTCTTTCAATAACATCAATCCTCAAGCAATGACACTTCAAGACATCTGATTACAAATGCGCCATATTGTATTGTTATGGAACTCATAAGCTTTTAACCCCACCAATTTAGTTCGATAAGTTATCTGACAGTTTATGGAACTCATAAACTTATTGAACGTTCATGCAACACTTATTGAACGTTCATGCAACACTTATTGAATGGTTGCACATAGGGGTTATGAGTCTCATAACTTTATCGAATACATATGACTTTGTGACTTTGATTGTGTCCGACATGATACTATTTATGACAACCCTCTGCTCTCGCCCACTTAAGAATTCTTTTGCCCAACATACAACGTCATTATTTATACCAAAACTCTCATTTCAAGATTAATTTATCATGAGGAACTTTATCGAATGCCTTTTCAAAATCTAAAAATATCGCATCAACTTCAGTACTGTTTTCGCCGTGCACTAAAATATCATGTACGAATAAAGCTAATTGTGTCTCGCAAGATCTACCTCTCCGGAACCCATTTTGGCTGTTTATGTGCAATCCGTGACTATCCAAATGCCCCATGATTGAACCGACTACAATGTGCTCAAATACCTTACAAGAGATTGACGTGAGTGAATTGGGTCTGTAGTTACTAGGTGAAGTAGTCGTGCCTCAAGACGATGTGTTGTCAAAATGTAACCTTTTCCCGTCTTCGTTCGTACGTCTCTTCTTTCTTTAGCTCTCCTTCTTCCCAATTGTCCTCTTGCTGGTTAACACGTCCGCTTCCTCCTTATTCTCTCGTTGTCCTCTTGTTGCTGTTGGTGATGTTGTGTATTATATTTTCTACGACTTAGAAATCGTAGCCAGGGCTTGTTTATTATATTGAACCTAAGAAATATCGTCCCGTTACAAACCTAAGGCTGCAAGAAAGGAAGCACTTCATCAAAATATTCGTATGCAGCGTGACACTGTATGAATTAGAGACATGGAACATCGGGAAAGTAGACCAGCTGAGAAAATAAGCCTTCCTAAAATGGTGCTGGAGGAGATTACTGAAGATTAAATGGATAAATGGAGTGAGGGACGAAGAGGTGTGCATAAAATAAGATGCAGAAAGGACAATATGGAAAACCCCCCCGCAAAAAAGGACCAGGTGGATTTGACATACGTTGAGACACACTGGATTAGTTAGAAATATAATAGAAGGGAAGATTGAAGGGAAGGTCCCACAATGAAGACCAAGGGACAAGTGTAAAGGGCAAATAAAGAAGGACGTGAAAGAGAAAACCTATCAGGGCGTGAGGGAATTAGTACTGAATAGGACGTAATGGGGGGCTGCAATAAACCAATCGTAGGATTGAAATACTGATGATGTTGTAAATGAAAACAATCTTGGTGATGTTGAAGTCAGAAAATGAAAATTCCGTTACTGGCTCTACCCCAAATAGCGTTGAGAAAGTCTCGGTTGAATGCGTGAACGCTTAACAATGACCTCAGCGTTTAAAATAAAAGCTATATTCCGCTAGAAGTTTCGGAGGTCTGGGAGCTTCGAAAACCGGTTTTTAGTGGAACAGCGAACGGGTCGATGCATTTTCGTCCGAGGGATGAGTTTCTGGGAGCAAGGGGCTTGATATGGTTGCATTGCAGTCCCGATATTCGTTATGTGGTGAGATGGGCCTGCCTAAAGGCAGAGCACCATATTTTTGTCGCACATTCTCGTTAAGAGTGAACTTGAATCGATTGCATACTCGCCGAACGCGGGGAATTAAATTCGCCATAACGGTCCAAAGTTCATTGGGTTGTGGATAGCTTCCTGTTTTAGGACATTGGATTCGATTCCCGAAATCAGCATTATTCACTTACCTGTCAATCACCCGGAGAGAACAATTTGCGAGCTAGATCCCTGGAGAGTGGTTCTTATGGGATTAGTCTGAGAAAGATTACCAGAGCGATAGTTTTTTTTTGTCTTTAATTATAGGAAAATAGGCGACCAAATATTACCAAATTCAAATCATTTTATCAACTATTTTTTTAAAAACTGGCCGATAATTTTATTTAAGTTAATAATAAGTACGTACACACCGAAGATGTTGATTCAGGCTTATTTCCTTCACTTCTTTAGCCATACTAGTATTTTTGTAGTAATGGAGATGCTCATATCCGTGTTCTTCAAGGAGATCCAATCAGTCCGAACATCGCCTCACTATTTCTTTTGATTCCGCGTGATAAATTCATGTGCGTGTTATCAATTTTATCGAAAGACATTCCGTGTCATTCTCGAAGGCACAGCGACTGCTCACTAATCTGTGATTTATGAATGGTTCGGCTACCATTGCCGACCAGTTGTTCATCCGGGGAGAATCTTCCGTGGGAGTTGTCAAGCTGAGGGCAAAGAAGATTAAATAAATCAAGTGAATCGACGAAACACATCGTCTGTGTTGGTTGAAGGACAATGCTTTTTATATTCACGCAGTGGTATGTTGTTGTTTTTCGCATTTTGTGCTCTGATTGACGTGTTAAATGTACAAGGGATGCTTTATCAAGAAGTCCGGCATCGATGAAACTTTCCCACCCTGTATTTTCAAGTACTTTTTTCCCTGATATCGTTGAAATTTTCAATCTGCCAAGCTGCTCATTTTTGAAATAAAACTGGATTATTTAGCATGTGTCGCTGAATATCAATTGCTGCGACGCCCGGTATCCACCCTATTTGACTATGACTAATATAGACTTAAACCTATCGAGTCCTATGATAGTTAATATCATTCATACGTATTGCTTTATACTTACACGGTATTGGTTTTCTAGCATTTGCTTGTAATCTGGAAAAGTGAAGGTGCAAAATGACCTTAGCAGTCGAAGCACCTTAAAATAATTCTACCTACCTACCTCCACCCTATTTATCCGTAAAGCTACCATAAAGGTCGAATAGGGTAGTTTCCTTCATCAAAGAAAACAGACTTCATTGATTGCGATTTGTGCCCTGCCATTAATGTATTTAATTTACGCAAAAAGTTTGTATTGAGAAATCCCAGTTTACTAGAGAATTAAATGTTAATTTTAAGGCCATTTGAAAAGGCTCTGAAATGGCGGGGTGCGCCGCCTTCATGCTGACGTAACAGGTAGGTAGTTTACGTTGCGAGGCATAGGAAAATTCGTCTCCCGAACTTACCGTTGTATTTCACGGCCCCTCAGCTCTAGTGAATATTTATTAATATTAACCTGTAAGAACTATCAAAGTTGGAAAAGTATTCTCAGTTAAACATGGTATTATTAGTCATTTTATAAACTCAAGGGCGTCCTCCTCGCTGTGTCTTCTGCTACGACCGCTACAACGAAGCATGGCGTGAAGGTCGTGCGGCGATGGGCGAACTACATGGTATGCTTGTGAAAGGAATACTAACTGATTTTAAATGAATCAACTGCATAAGTAATGTTAAATAAATAAATAAAAGTTAATTATAATTAATTAACGGAATAAATATGCCTCCAATACTTGTTCATAAGCTTTAACGGAGTGCAGCGTCTATTTGGGAGCGTCCGCAGCACCACCTGGTGGCAGGTTGAGGAAATAGTTTGACGTCAAACGTAGGATTAACCGGCATGCAATAATTTGCCGTCGCGTTTTCGCGCCATTGATTTTTTTCACTTTTTAATTAATGAGGAAAAATACTTAACGTCATTTAAAAATCGAACGGCTTAAAACACGTACTCCAGAGGTTATAAACTTTCGATCAAGACAATAAAAAAATAATAGGAAACTACCCTATTATTTATCTTCCTCAGTTTGGTGAGGTAATTGAAAAAAATGACAATTTCCTATTTCACTGTCGCCATTTCGGCTTCAAAAATTCAAATGAGTGGAAGAATTCAAGGATTTTAGCGTGTATTTCGTCAAAAAGGGTCAAATATATTCATTGTCACCGGTGATTGGTTAGCCTCGGAGCGCGGAAGAATTACTTTGGTGCGTATCGTTTCAAAAATTTGTTATGATGCTATAAAGACGTGATAAGACAAATTATCATCTTTCGGGCGTGATTTTTTTTCTCTACACCTATTGAATGGCATGAAAAACTATTGCGTCGCCAGCGTTGCATTATGTAGAATTAGCAATTCACAGTACTTCGGTCACTAATCATCCGGGAACCGAAAATTATGAGGTTTCATCTTTAGAAATATAACTGTTTATCATGGAACACGAAACAATTTTGTAAAATCATAGTCCGAACGTCCTACTGACCGGCTACATGAAGAAACAGATCCGTAGGAAGAGAGTTTTAAAGTATTGATTTTCCCGCATGGAAGCCTTTGCCTGGCTGTGATTCCAAATAAATTGGTCATGAACTCTGCCCGGATATGCTACAACATTCATTATCCGCATGTCTTAATCACGAATCTTAAATAAAATATTTAGCATTTAGAGTAGATATACAAAAAATATGCACAGAAAAGATAGTTCTCAATAGTTGTACAACTCTGCCGGTTTCTTGTTACCATTTGAATATTCAAAGAGTGAAAACCCTTATGATTCCTGTAACCTTCTTCATGCTCATGGGGCCTCAGGATAGCTACATGGGTGCAGTCAATTGCACCCAACTCATCAGGAAATCCAACGACTTCTCTTAACCTTTAAGCAAAGAAAATAATACCATTGGTGTCTCCAAATTAGGTAAGGCGAGTTCATATTATAATGCTCAGCATCTCAAACCTTTGACCTAACTGCCTTCTCTCAAAGTTGGTTGTTGGAAATTTTATCCATTCTGGCATGAGTACGTCACAAATGGCATTGATTACTGTATTGATAGTTCGGCTTACTGACGTTTGGCTAAATAGCCAATAGTATCTCCTCTTTGATATCCACCCTCCGCATAGAAGCGTAAGGCAACCAAGACCTGAAGTATTGGGTAGAGTAATTCAGTTGACTGATGAATCTCTCTCAAGAATAGATACAGTTATTTTGCAGTTATATTGAAGTTATATTGTTTAGAAGTTTGCATTCAGCTGTTATGTACTTGCCTCGTGGAGGTGATAATGGTGCTGCAATGGAAATAAAAACAATGTAATGGTAGTCTATGAGTATGGGTTCATTAAGAAATTGGACAATGGAATTTCTTACCAGCTGAGGTATTAGGTAGTTTCTCCTCCTCTATGTCTTCTATGATCACCTAAGTGGAAAATCAAGGACTTGAAAATGTAATTTTGTTCTTATTCACTCATTCACATGGTGGTTGAAGATGTAAAAGAATTTATCTAACTCTTATTCTAGGACTTTGTCATGAGCATTATGAATATTCATATTTCATCAAAAATATGATCAAACAATGGTGATGTGAATAATTACTTTGATTAATGAATAATATTGAGGATGAATGTGTGTTCCTTAGTGTTATTGAATCATAAGGGTTTGCATTGCGTTTGCAAATTAAATGCAAAAATGTCACAATTTTAGCATTGCCAACTAGTTCCTTTCATTGCTTATGCTAAATTTCAATGCAATATATATTTATTATTTAATTAGATTCATCTTCTTCAATACGAGTTAATGGGTATATCACGATTTTGCATTTGTTGTTGATTCAAGATGGTGCAAAGTTCACCAAATGGAACAGTAAATGAAATAAAAGACAATAGTAAATATATATTAACTGCAGCTCCTACCTCTATAGGGTCCAACATTTCTTCTTGGATCTCATTGGATTGGTCCTGATATAGAAGGAAATATTTGGAGTTGTTAATACTTAAGTTGATATTACCCTTTTCAATTAAATCCGCAGCCTGAATACAGTATACTTACATGTACTGACGTTAAAATTAGTGTTTCCACTAATGGTGTGGAGGTTTTTGTGCCAATTATTGACAAGACTTTTCGTTCTAAGTCCGTCAGGTCGGGACTAAGGATCTAAATGAAAAACATTGCATGAAATAAGAGCTAACAGGTAATGTAAAAACAGCATCATCCAATAAATTTCCCACCTGCAAATTTCCTGTTTTTAGCCTCTCTTTGTTTATTTTGGCATTTGCTGCCCTTACTTTGATTTTTAAATCTTTCCATGCCTAAGAGGAATATGCTGATGAATATATTGAATACATTTACATGCAACAGAGAATCCACGTTCATATTTACCCTCTTCCACTGCTCAACTCCTTTCTCCGGCCCATGCTTGTTGAGCAAAAAGGCAAGCTCCTCCCACTGCCGTGCCATCTTCACCTTACCTTGCGCTCCTTCGAAGGCACCGCACGCAAAGGTCGTATGGTCACCCATGAAATTTACCATTACCTGTAGCTGCCTCTGATCGACTTTCGCCAATCGTTTTTTGTCATTGTCCCTATGCATGAATGTCATACAAATTTATTTAGTAAATGGCATAAAACTCCCGCACATTTACGTTATCGTTAAAATAAGGTTGAAATAGACTACTTGAGTTGATTCATTTTTAATATTGTACGAGTTGAACGCAATACGTATATAACTTAATTACTTTTCACGAATGATTCATTTCATACACCCTTAATTTGGAAAGTGCGTTTAGTTTCCTTCAAATTTTCGTAAAATATTGTCAACTATAACTCAAAAAATAACAATTATTCTAAAATTGATAATTAACAACATTTATTTATTCTAATGCCATGTTAAACATTATCAAAGAGAAACTTACGCACGGGAATCCATTGTCACCGTTTTCTAATATTCGTATCGGTCATTGTGATTCCTTATTGGCTGGTCTCCGCCAATTACAGGTGGCGTTCACTCAACCGCGATTGACCGCGTACTTTTTCATAGCACTCCTCATCACCGGGTGGAGAAACTTCACCACCCAGTTACAGAAACTTCACCACCCAGTTACAGAATCGGAAACGTCAAGGACGGGTGAAGTTTTTCGGTGATGTCAATCACCGGTGATAGATATCACCCAAGTTACGGAATACGGCCCCAGGACGTCTCCCGTCTTGACAATGTATTCGGAACCCGGGGAACCCCTCTGTCAACGTGGAGAAACACCCTTATGTGTAACTCTGTAACAAAGATTTTTTTCAATGATGACGCACCCTTGTTTTAATGTAGTTTAATTATTTAATTAGTGAATATAATGTGATAATTAACCCCAGGTTTTTAAACGTTTTTAACACGTGAGCAAGGGCTTCCCAACCCTTGAGTATTCCTGTTGGTGATTTTATTGAAGGCACTGACGTGACCATTGCAGAAGTGTATGGCTATGGTTATTCGGGCCACCCACCGTGCCGGGTACCGTCCCCGAAATGTAGATTTTCACTGCAAAGAGGCCAGAAATGTACCAACACATCAGAGAAGTACCAGCAGATCTTTAGGGATGCTTTTCACCGCAACTCCGACTTCAACCCCGTGTTTACGGATCGATCGAAGTAGAAGTCAGCATGCGCGTGTGCAGTTTTGTCATCGCACCACGGAGTCATAAAGGTGAAGCTGAGCCCGCTCTGTAATATCGACACGGCTGAGCTCTTCGCCGTAAAGATGGCTGTGGGTAGGATTGAAGAAAATAATGGCACCTACATTGTCTACAATGAGCGCGCTGCAGGTCATATCCGGCTACTCCCCCCGTATACCCAGGAGATACAGTCCGCCCTGATATATCTTTCTAAAAAGGGAGTAAAAGTACGTTTCCTGTGGGTCCCTGGCCATGAGAGAGAAGCCGGTAATGAAAAGGCCGACCTGGCTGCGAAGGACGCGCCGAAGTTGGAACGCATATCATCTTCGCTGGTACCCCGATTGCGATATGAGGGCCACGTTGAGAAATACTGCCCTGAATCAGTGGGCCGAAAGCTGGTGATCTCAGATGGGGAACAGAACCCCGCAACATCATGCAATGCACACCAGTGTGGCCAATTCGGTTTTGAGGATTCGCAGGGAGAAAGTGGTGATCGCGTAGCTGAGGATAGGGTTCACTGCCCTAACACACCCCTTCCCTTTTACAAAGGAAAAGATTCCGCCCAGGAATGATCGCTGCCACTCCCCATTCACTGTGAGACGCCTCCTAACTGAGTGTGATATGTACAGTGCTGCACGGGACGGGCTGGGCAGGGGTCATCGCACCATCCATCAGAAGCAGGTACTCAAGTAGCTCGCTTTCCAACTCATCTCCCATTATAGTTTTCCTTCCCAGTGGAGTAGGAGCTGCTTCTTCCGTCGTTTTGTCAACTCGAGCAAGCCTTTGCAGAGTCAGTCTTAGGACAGAAAATGTCTGGGAAGCCTTTTTCAAACCCATTTATTTGTTCCTATAAGCTCTGGGAAATGACCCTGGTCGTCTCATCCTCGGTATTCAGTTTTTCAAGCAAACCGGTCTTTTTAATAAGATTTCATTATATAGCAGGAAAACATGGAGTGAGCATGTAATATTTTATCTTAATTTAATCTATTTATTGGTTTTAGCTTTCGTATCTATTTCATTTTCTTCCCGAGGTATATTCTATTTTACGCTGAGGTACTAATGGCCCTCGTTGTCGAAGCACCCATTAAAGTAAATTCTGCTATTGCTAGAGGTGAAGGTGGTAATATGAGCTCCTACTTACATTTTTATTATAATTAATTTTTTTAATGGTGTCAACTAAATTATTTATGTTAAACTTTACTATAACATTTGGTGAATATATTAAAAAGTATGGAGTTGATTAAATACACAGAAAGTAGAATAAAAATAAAATAAACCAAACAAGTAGCATTGTTGAAAAAATTTTCTGCGCTGGTATTATGAGCCCCTAGAGTAAATACATGGAAGACACTGTTAGAAAAGATTAGTCACACAAATATCCATATATGAACATCGTACTTTATTAATTACAAAACCTTAATAGTGTATATAAGTAGGAAAACAAACAGAAAATAATTTATGTTCTGCAAAAATCACAAACGTAGACGCCTTTTTCGGCCCCAGCACAGTCATTGTGCGCCCATATTTCGCACATCACACACTGTATCCAGAGTTCTCCAAGTTGATCTGCTGAGTAGAGTCCATCACAAAACATGCAGGGTGTGTGCTCATCTCCGGGATTAGCAACTTCCACTGACATTTCCAAAACAGACTATCCGGATTTGACGGAACAGTCTGATTCATCTGAATCTTCGTCTACATTAATTTTCCGTTTTACAGGTCGTTTGACTGTGGTATTTTTCTTTTCTTCGATTATTTTATCCTCAGTCAATTTCTTTATTTCCGCAGCTTCTAGAAGAGCATTCTTGTTGGGCGATGACGTAAAAAGGACAGCTTTTGAGGGTTTTGGTCCTTTGTTTGAAACCTTTTTCTTCGGTTTGGGCACAGGCCATATATCCTTTGGTGATACATCGGATGTAGAACGTTGTAGTTGTTTTCCACATTCACTGGATGGACCTGCAAGGGCTAGGTCTTCAGCGGATGGTCGAAATAAGGTGGATGTGGTGGGTTGTCGGTAGGTCTCGGTCTTGAGTGGGTTGTCCTCCTTTAGGCTTTGGTTGATCTCTTCAGTGTCATTGACGTCCTCCTCTGAGAGTTCAGTAGGTCTGCCAATATTTTGTACCATTTGAGGATGTGTAAGCTTTCTCTTCCTTGCTTGCAGTAGTGTTTCCATGTTGAGCGTCTCCTCAGATGATGGTGCAAAATCTGCAGCAATGAAGACATTCCAAGTGCATGGATACAATCCGGTCGTTTTAAACCCATTCACAGCTATTGACCCTGTCTGGCAAGTCAGGTATGCTTTTTCCAGAAGTTTTGCAATATCATAGGGTCCCACACGTTTTTCGCCATGTCGAATATATTGGCGTATTTGTTCACTTTAGTGGTGTTTTAGAGGCCCCAGGAATAACTTGTCTAACAGTTGTAGCTTATGTGACGTGTGTGGGGGCAAAATTATAATTGATATGAAGTTATCCCTTGCAAGATTCACAATATCTATGTTTTTCGTGTGGGAATTGTGACCATCAAGTATCAGAAGCACTGGATCTTCTTTTGTGGGCGCAGTTTTTTCAATGAAATGACGTAGCCAGTCAGTAATCAAGTTAGATTGAATCCACCCTGATGGGTGGCACCTACTAATCGCTCCTGGTGGAGCACCTTTCATTAGAACATCTGACGCATACTTCCGCGGAAAAATTAACATGGACGGAATTAAGGTGCCCCCTGCACTCATGCAGCAGATGACTATCACAAGAGAACCTCTTTCAGCTGAGGTAAGAGCTCCCACGTGTCTCTTTCCCCGTAAACCAATTACTCGGGGAATTTTGTTTTTAACCACTGAAATTCCCGTCTCGTCGACATTAAAGACTCTATCGGCTGGGTAGTTGTGTTTACTATACTTCCACTTCCAAGATGCCAAAGAAATTGTTTACGGCTTCTTCTTTAAATCCATTTGCCCTCGAAAATGAAGTTGCTGAAGGTTTCAATACAGATAAGACTCATAAAGTGGTCAAGCCACGCCCTACCAGCTAACCCCTCTTGCGAATGGGTTTTTGATTCCGTTTCTTTCACAAAGTTGGTACGCTATTCTGCGAACATCTTGCCAGGTAGGACCGTAAAATTTACTCTCCATCAGAAGCAGGTACTCAAGTAGCTCACTTTCCAACTCATCTCCCATTATAGTTTTCCTTCCCAGTGGAGTAGGAGCTGCTTCTTCCGCCGTTTTGTCAACTCGAGCAAGCCTTTGCAGAGTCAGTCTTAGGACAGAAAATGTCTGGGAAGCCTTTTTCAAACCCATTTATTTGTTCCTAACTGCCTTTGTTACCATGATCATGTCATCAGTATTCCATTTTTTTCTTTTGGATTTAGGTTTTGAGCCTAGAACCTTTCGTGGCATCTGAAACAATATAAGTACGAACACAAATTGTAGTGTATGTAATAATAGCCCCTCAAAAATTGGGGCTCATACACCAGGAACATAAGGGGGCTCGCATTACCAACATCGACATTTTAAATTTCCTCAAACCATAACCTACCTTTGTTACTGTCTAAATTACTTATCACCTACATTAAATCAAAGTTTAAAGCCTACTATATCAGATTGCATAGCCTACTATATCAGATTGCATAGCCTACTATATCAGATTACATAGCCTACTATATCAGATTACATAGCCTATTAGAGTAAATGTTATCGAATAGTAACCGTAATTAAAGGTTAAATAGGTGCCTTTCAAAGTTTTCAGCAGAAGTAAAACACAAACACCTGTTGCAGCCATCAACTATCATTCACAACTGAACCAGAGCGCTCTAGTGCCATAAAAAGGAACTTAATATAGTGTTTCCAATAATTCCCACTAGGTTGTGTGCGCAGTATGACCAGATGTATTGGGGGCTCATAGTACCTACATGACTCATATTATCACCCTCACCTCTATACCTTTGTCCCTTTTTAATGATTATCATAGTTCTAATCTGAAATCTCTTTGCTGTTGAAATTGATTAATTTGAAGGTCTTTCACCATCGTAAATAAATTAGTAGTTTTGACGTCTGAAGCGCCTATTAGTGCGGAAAAAGACTTGAAGTCACCCATGATTCTGTGCGTTTCGAGGTATTCGGAAGTGATACAGAAAGTGGAAATGGCTATAACAAATTCTGAGGTTTCAGGCGTGATTGAGTGGAAACGGAACATAACTTGAAAAATGAGCTACTTCCATAGAGAAAAACGTTTATTGTTTATAAAGTTTATAAACTTGAAAAATGAACAAATTTCACAGAGAAACCGTTTATATACGTTTTTTTCTGTGGAAGTTGCTCATTTTTCAAGTTCAGTTCAGAAATGCCTTTATTTCCATTCCGATCTGAAACGTGCGCTGTAAATCATCCACGTGACGTCAGGACCTTCACTGAATGATAATCAAGTAACTTGATTGTGAGATTCACTGGTAGAGATGCCTTCCGTTAGAAGTAATTGTGGTGGAAAAAACTCATTTTCCTTCCGCATTAAAATTACCCGAGTCCTTTCCTCGGGGACTGATTCGTGTTATTCAAAAGGCGTTGCTCTTGAGATCGAGTTCGTCTGGAGGGAAGTTTCCCACCTCTGTCGCAACATCCCATGTTCCGGATGGCCTTAAGACGCTCGTAATCAGTCGACCGCTGTCCTGTAGCGAGGAGATATTCTTAGCATATTCCATCACGTCTCCACCGATGCCGACGTCACAGGTCTTGTAACTAGATGAACAACAGAGCCGATAGCCGCCAAAATGTTGCATATTTGATCGCTATTCTTTTCCCTGAAGCCTAGCTTTACTCGTATTGTGAATTTTTATCGGGAATCACCATCCTCTTTCCATAGCAAGAGATATTAAAAAATTTCATGCTGCAATTGCTGTTAGGATCATGAAGTTCACCTTGGTAATCATAGCAATACATTTATTACGCTCTTGACTTATGGAATACTTTTTCATTGTAGATGTGCCTTCTTTCTAAAAGTTAATCATAACGTACGTTTATATTTTTGGTGGACTTTTGCCATCTATTTCTGTGATAATAGCATCATTTTAGTCGTGAAACTTAATCAAATCGTCATGCAATCTCACAAATCGTTTGCAGTGCTCCCCAGAGATCCTGTTTAATTAACGGGTCATCTGAAACCTGACGTATTGCAGTAAATTTTGGGTTTCGGAAGCTAAGGTATATCGATCTTCAGCAACCGTCGTAGACTTTTTGTAGTACGTAGTCTACAAAATCAACTTACAAACTTAAATAGTTGCTCAATTTTGAAACGAATGATCCCTAAATACTTGTTTTCTTGAGTATTCTTCGGATGAGCGACTTGGTAGATTATGGAGCAAAATGTTTGTGTGGTTGATATGGGAGTCCTTCCTGAAAACAGGGAGCGTGCTATACGATGACAAATTATTATTTTATCTCTCATGTATGTGGCGCATCGCGGAGTGATGCGAAGTTTTGTTGGTATTAGTATACACAAAATAATAAGTGTAATGTATAGTATGATAGTTATAATCACTCAATAAAATCTGCTTTGGGTAAAACAATCATATATTACATTTGTATCAGTTGCCGAATAGATGAATTAGCGTTTAGTCTAGTCAGCGCATACCTAGAAGACAGGCATTTGTTCATTTACTTTATCTTATGACTACGCAATGTCGCGTGGAAAGTGGTGATGGGTCAACTATTCGTTCAGATGTGTGAAAAGAATTTAATTGAGGGAGTCGTTCTCTAGTCAACTAGTATCCTCCCTTTGTTACGTGAAATGCCGAGTGTCATCCTAGTGATGGGCAGCACATTGCGAGAGACCCTACTTTTCAAACTATATTTGCTCTCTGCATGATATCTCTTTATTTCCCAGTTTTTGCATTCCTGGCCGCTGAGTTTAAATTCTTTTCGATCTTTTCTATTTGGTTTTTGTCTGTTGGCATTATATTCATTAGATGCCCCAAATTGTATTCCTTAGAGGCCCGCTCTGTATTTGCTTGAAGTAAATCTTTGTCCTTTAGTTGTGCATTAATAGGAACTGTAGTAGATATCCTCTAGATATTTTCATTCTTTTATCACTAGCGTACATGGAAGATGGTCCTGAGACATTTTCTCACCCAAATTTAAAACCTTTCTACTGTCCTCTTCCTCATGTACCCATTCCAGGTAAACCACGCATACATTATGGTGGGATTAGTAAAAGTGTCGTAGATCGTCGACTTTACTTCTCTAGGTATTGCATTATTTCCTATTGTTAGTGAGAGCATTACGCTCGTATTCAATGCTTTCATCTAAGTCTACGCTTGATAAAAACGCTCTCCCAGGTACTTTTTCTACACGTTTTCTGATCCTTAATTTTTGGTCAATGTTAACACCCAAGTATGTAGCTTGTTTCATCCGTCAATGGAAGCGTGAAACGCGTCGCATATTTGACCCCACTAAATATTTACAATTATCGGTTGCTACTGAGGTGTTCGATCGTAGTTCGTATTGGTTGCGTCGGCAGGAGCTCTTGTTACTTCACGAGTAGTGGGATTCACGTCACTCTTCACCCTGAGGAATGCTTCCAGACGGGGAATGAGTCCCGAAGAGATACACAGGAATGCGTGGCAATCGGAATCAATCGATGGCTTCTTTTGCTACGACCTCCGGTCATCTGTTCCATTCGATCGTTCGTCGTCATGACGGCCCAAGCTCACGCTTGTCGTCTGCCACGGCATTCCATCCCCCCTCAAGTCGCAATCCTGTATTTGCCGCCAAAGGGAGGGAAGCAGCGCCTGAATCTTGTTCTCTGCTGAAACCGGGCGTTAACGACCCTGTTTTTGTCGCTCCGGCCATTTCCCTTTCTCTCCAAGGCATTACAAATCTCCACTCCTGTTATCGCAAGGGCATGGCGAGTCAAGGCCGGTGAGACTGTCGAGACTAATTGGCGAAAACAGGAACGGACGCGTCGATGGCATCGTAATATAACATGAATGCGTGACCATGTCCAATTTGCTACCGATTTATTTCGGTACCAGGAGAGGGGCACTGTCGCAGTGGGTGAACTCCTTGCCATAGATGATAGTAACTATCGCGTGCTCGCGTCGCTCAACGTGTGCACATGTCCATTCAATCGGGATTCTGAAACATTGCAGCTGTGGTCATGATTGCATTAAGTAGAAATAGTAGTTAAACATGCAGGCGTTTAGTATGAAAGCACTTATTTCCAATTTCCTCCCCAGGATATGCTATAAGAGCAGTGCGTATTGATAAAGAGGTGAATTGAAAGACCGGGTTATGGGCAGTCGAAATAGAACTGTCCACTTGTTTTGTTGGACGTTCCTTAAAATATTTAGTTAGTTATTCAGGGGAGGTGGCCAACAGCTGAGGTCATTTGCACAATTTAGGATATTGGATAACTGGTTAATAACAGGAGAATGTCAGATAATGGAGTGAAGGCTGAGAAAAACCCGGCGTCGGCATTAGCCTACTCCTAACGACAGAGGCCAAGAGGACCGTGGCTGAACGTCCCATCCGACGGACGGATCACTGAATCTGAAATGCCGTCCACTAGGCACTCAAGTAGGGACCGCTTTGCAAATGAAAAAATCCGCCACAGCAGGGAATCGAACCCGGGCCGTCAGGATTTGGATGCCGATACTCTAGTCACTACACCAACCCGGTCGGACATCTTTAACACTAGCCTATAATGCCCGAGTGGATTAATTTGACCCAATGTAACTAAGCTTACATATTTTACTCAAAAATTAACACTTCTTCCCAGTTTTGTTACTAGTATTATTTAGAAAACATTTGGGAAGGCATCAGAAAATTTAGTATCAAGGAAAATAATAAAATTTTAATTGTTCAACAATTTTTACGGCATAAGGAGAGAACTAATTGCAACGTATTTGTGAATATCTATCACTGTTGATTGTAAGGGTTTGGATAGTACAATGAATTTCAATGGTATCAGGTGTATAAGACAAATTGACATTAACATTAATGGTGCAAAAGAAATAATGGTTGATTTTTTCAAGTACATGTTGGTTTGCCTTGAATGCAAAATTGAATTACATGCCTTGAATTGCAATATTTTAAATTTATTCCAACTGAATGTTGGTGTAATTTCAATTTAAAAGAATGCAACTAAATCAAGTATATTCATTAAAAATAAAGTAAGACTATTTCAATTTAATAAGAATACTGAATAAAATAAAATACCTTCCTATTTTTCTGAATTACAATTACTAGTTACGAATAACGACAGTGAATTTGGCATTTGAAATTTCTGCATACTACAGTCATTGAATATATTTCAGCACATCAGTATGATTTTCAAATTATTTTTCAAAACAATATAAATGTTTCATCAAGAAAATTAATTGTTTTATGCATATTTTGCATATATGTTTGGATTTCGCTTTTCATTTACCGCACTGCATATTTTTGCATTATGAGATTTTTCTATACTTTTGTTGCCTTTACAGTCCGTTTTTACTTCTTAACCTACGTGATTTAACTGGTTCTACGTCAGAATCGGCATCTTTCATTTGTTTTATGATACTTGTACAAATGAAGTAGCCTTCCCTTAGCTCTTCAGGTAATTTTTGGATAAATTTACGTTGGGAAATGTTGGACCCTGTAACAATTTTGTAGAGAACATAGGAGTTGATAGCATATAATAAAAAGAATGAACTAGCCAGTGTCAGGCCGAAGCATTTACTGAATACTATCTTGCCAGTTTGTCGACTACGTAAACACCGTTCTTCGTTCCTTTGTAGAATGAAACGGTCACCGTAGTCTTTTTATCATTATTTACAATATCAACTGTGAGGTGGAGAGCACTGATAAGTGCAATATTCTTGGATTTCTTGCCTTGATAAATTGTGAGCGTGATGCCCTCATTTTCGAGAACTTCAGTAGAATAAAATGGCCCCTTGTTCACAGTACCAGTTTCCGAAGAAGGAAAATCCGTTCAAAATCTGTTTTGGTTGTATGTCTACGGCAAACCAATATTTCTGCCCATATTTGTCTGGTTTTGAAGGAATAAATTGTATAAAAGGCCATCCAGTTTTACTCGGAAAGGGTTGTTCATCGACGGTGATATTCGGTCCAGGTTTATAGGACACGATACACTTTTCGATGAACGTATTCCAAACAGCTGAGAAAAGAGCAAATTTATCTCTCTTCAGTCTAATGGAGCGGGTATTCCTCTCATCAAACCTCAAAAACCGCATTACTTCACATAGACAGTTCTACGCATAGTTCCTTACAAAATGGAGAGCCCCATGCATCCGATCACAAAGAATGGATGTAGAATTTTGCGGACCCTGATACTCCCCGAGCATATAATATGGGAATAAATTCTTCTAACTCATTCAGTTGAAGCCATCAACTGTCATTTTCTGTTTGTCTGTCGGCCGATGCTTCCGTGCACCGCTTCACGTATCGAAGCATAGATTCATCTATAAAAAGTTGCCACGCACTTGCAACACTTTCTTTTGAAATATGCCTTTTTGCGTGAGATGTAGGTCCAGGCGTTTCCCGTAGAATATTTTTCTGCGCCCGCCTACCAAGGGAAATTGCACCCAAGTCTACCTCTTGCCACTTAGTCCCATCTGTGGCTTTGTACTCTCTTCTTATTACATCTGAAGCTTCGCCGCCATTCACTTCAAAATGTTCATGAATTGTCTCTACGACGTTTCCTACGACGAGGTTTTCCATGTACACGAACTGCCTGTGGAGACCTGCCCTCGCAATTCTACGCAGAGGAATTCTTTATCACAAGGGGTTCATTGCTGTTCATATTCGCAGCAGAAGGAGTAGAGCACCGTTTTCGGCCGCCTACAATGCCTGAAAGCCCACGTGCATACATATGACTGCATGCATTGACTTTGGCTACTTGCATAAGGGAAATATTCAAATTAAATTTGAATTCAGTAAAATTATTTATAAATATTGCATTGAAAATAATATAGGTAGTTCTATTGACCTTATTTATTGCAAGACTGAATGGTGTACCCATTGACTATTTCCTGCTATTCCGCATTAGTTTCTTCCCGACTATAATATCCTCAGTTGAAGGGAAAGGGTCCGTATCCTCTACGTAGTTATCGTCACTTGTCTTTCGTGAATGTGTCTCCTTCGCAGTCAGATTCATCATCGGGGATATTAGGTAGCTGAGATATGATTACTCTCGGAGTGAGAACTCCTTTTGAAGACATGCCTTCTAAAGGAGTCTTACAATGAACCATTCTCTATGTGGGAACTAACATCGGCCTTATCAGACTGCGGAAACACCAGCCCTGCCCCAGACATTGTCCATTATGCCTTCCTACGAAACCTTCCTGAAACGGCTCTTGTGGAAACACTCAAAACGCTTAACCAACTCTGGACGGAGGGCGTATTCCCTGAAGCCTGGTGGGAATCTATAGTTATCCCTATCCTAAAGCAAGGAAAGGATAAAAGTGACCCTGGAGCCTATCGCCCCATTTCATTGACCAGCTGTTTTTGCAAAGTGATGGAGAAAATGGTGAACCGCAGACTTCTATGGTGCTTAGAGAAGCGAAACCTACTTTCCCGCATAGTGTGGTTTCCGCCGTAACAGATCTACAACAGACCATTTAATTCGCTGCAAGAACTATATACAGGAAGCCTTTATGCTCCGCCAAAATGTTGTGGTGGTACACTTTGATATTGAAAAGGCTTACGACCGAGTCTGGAGGTACAAAATACTAAACACCCTACATACATGGGGTTTTAGAGGACGTATGCGTACTTTCAACAGTAACTTTTTATCACATCGGTTTTTTTGAGTGAGAATCGGTAGGTCCCTATCTAGTCTGTATACCCAAGAAAATGGTGTTCTTCAAGGGTCAGTTCTGAGCGTCACTCTTTTCTCCATCGCTATAAACATCGTTGATGACTGCATCCGTGGACCAGTCATGGGCTCTTTATTCGTAGACAACCTCGCGATTTTCTGTAAGTCAAGCAAACTTAACACGGCGATAAGACTGATCCAAATTACCCTTAATAGAGTCCAAAAATGGTCTCTGAGCAATGGGTTCCGGTTTTCAGCGGAGAAAACCAAGTGCATGCATTTCAATCGGTTGCGTGGTGTTTTCCCGCAACCGATACACTACACTTAGGTTGCAGACGTCTACCATTCGTCCAATCCGTGCGCTTTCTTGGGATGACCTTTGACTACCGTATGAATTGGCGAAGCCATTTATCCTTACTGCGGAATAAGTATCTTAAAACGCTGAATATTTTAAGATTACTAAGTCATAAGTCATGGAGTGCTGACCGCATAACATTATTTTTACTCTACCGATCTTTAATTTGACTACGGAGCGGAGTTTTCTCCTCTGCTCGAGAATCTTACCTAAAGAAGCTGAACGCGGTGCACAACGCGGGCCTTAGGATTACCTCCGGTACGTTTAGAACTAGTCCGGTAATTAGTATATACTCCGATACGGGAGAACCACCTTTGGCCATACGCAGGAATATTCTAATAGGAAACTACATAGCAAAAATGTCATCAATGACTGAGCATCCTTGTTTTAATGTTATTTTTAAACCTCGGATTTTAGAAGTTTTTAATCGACGACCGAGACTGACGCGACCATTCAGTGTAAGGTCAAATGATTTTATCCATGACTCAGGAATCCGGCTGCGCGCAACTTTTTCTTCAGGATACTCGAAACATCCTCCCTGGACTATCCCAAAACCGGAAGTTAATATACTTCTCACAGAGAACACCAAGTCATCGGTAACTCCAGCTGAATGCCAGCTACCGTTCCGGGAATTCCTGGACCGTTACCAAAGCTATGTACCTGTGTTCACTGACGGCTCAAAGACTGATTCAGCGTGCGCATGCGCCGTAGTCTCTAGATACCATGGCCCTATAAATACAAAGCTCAGCCCTTTGTGTGGTATCTACACGGCTGAACTTCTGGCAATAAAAATAGTCCTCCTCAAAATAAAAACCCGAAATAGCTCGTTTCTCATATGCACCGATTCAAGGAGTGCTATTGACACAGTACCAAGATATTCTCCACTAAATGCGATCGCCCAAGAAATCCAATCTGCTCTCGTCAACCTACACCTTAAAGGTATTGAAATCTCATTCATGTGGATCCCTGGGCATATGGGAATCTCAATATTGAAGGTGATACGGACTCGATCCTTCCGTGTGATAATCATTCTCAAAGAAATTGGCTTACTACACCTTATCTCACGAAAAAGTATCTGTGATAAGATAGGGGCCCTGTGTGATGCTAATGACCCCGATGTCGACGCACCCTTATAAAACACTACTACTACTACTATGAAAAACTTAAAATCCCCTCACCTAGGAAACCTGATAAGGGCAAAAGAGAGCACCCATTCGTATTTGTTGGGGATGAGGCGTTTTCGTTACGTAAAGTTTTTTTGAAACCTTTCATCCAAAAACAACTAAATCATGAGCGAAGAATATTTAATTACCGTTTGTCAAGAGCGCGAAGGATTATGGGAAATGTAAATGAAATAATGGCTTCAAGATTTCAGTTCACTGAAATGAATTTGAGATTGGATCGAATAAAGTTAGTTGTTTTTTCATACTGTGTCTTACACAATTTTTTACATAGAAAAAGCAGTTGCTATGAGAAGGACCTTAGCAATGAAATGGAAGGAGACTCAAATGATTTGACACCATTATAGCGTGGGCACAATAGACATTTTGGGGAAGAATGAAAAGTTGTTATAAACAAGTTTTTACAATATTTTAATGAGGAAGATGAAATACCGTGGCAAAACACAATGATCAGCTGAATCATCGGACTTCAGTGAACATTATGTTCTTAAATATTATCATTATATGAATCCTTTACCTTTGTAATGTCCATCACTCTTGGAAATGAGAAAAGAATTGTTGAAGCGGAACTGACGTGGGATGTTACACGCAAGAGTAGGTACTGCTGCAGAGTGTTTTCTTGAGTAAGACTTCCATGATCCGTTACAATCCGTGAGGTTCTGTTTAAAGTGCCAATCTGTGCCTTGAAAATAACTTCGTTAATAATTTTTATACAAAACACAGCCACTTATTTGGGATGTCTTCGAGTTCTTGGGCTATATGTTTGCCGTGTATCGTGTTTTTCCCTTCGTCGTTGGATTCCAACTTCTTCGCAACTAAGTGTAAAATATCATTGGCATGGTCAACCTTCAATTTTTTCCGGAAGGATTTCCTTGATGAACTCTCCCCTGAAACCCCAGATTGTGGGGTACTGAATACATCACTTCCAGTAGCGTCGACGTCTTCTAAATCAGGCTGGAAAATAAGAGTTGTAAAACAATTGATTCAAGTATAATGTCTTATAAATGTAGTACTCGATATTCCCCCCTGCGAGTAGGGGAATTGAGAATACTCCCGCGGTATCCCTGCTTGTCGTAAGAGGCGCCTAAAAGGGAGGGGAGATAAACCCGAAAACAAACCCCGAGCCAGCAAGGGTTGAGCCCGGACAGTCTTGTGGACCAACTGTCTGTGTGCGGCCACACCACCTGGCCTGCGATCCACCCGCATGTTTGCCGTGTGCGGAGACCCGTAAGAAGGAGAAGGGGATCCTGGAGGGTGAGGTCCGTGGTTCCCAACCGGGTGTCGGATTCCCGGTATGGACTACGGGCCAACACCCCTCTTTGGCCCCGGATTCGCTGTAAACGGGCGGCCGGGAGCTAGCCACTCCCGGTCAATCGGCTTCCGATACGTTCGGTGGCGAGTGCCAGGGAGGTGGGGCGGTTGGAGACGTACGGGAGTGGTGGGTCTGTTCATCGAAGATCCATCCCGAAGCAGACAACCACCTCTAGGGTGCTATATCCCCTCGGGTTGCCCTGGCGACCGCACCGGATTGCGGTGCGGGGTGTCCCAAATGTGTGTCTCCATGGTGGGTGGGGAGCCCGGGGGTTGAAATTTAGAATTGGCATGGAAACAACATTCCACCAATTAAGAGATCCCGTCCGGATTCCGGCAGGGGAGATTGTGGTAAAACCTGTAGCATGAGAGTTTTTGTAAGGAAGTGCCTAAAAGAAGGTATCACTCCAAAAAGTGTCTTCCTTCCTTATACGGAAAGTGTTGTTTCCCTACATACCGGGGGGGGGCTTAAGTCCGCTAAAAAGTTGAGGGACGGCTCACTATTAATAGAAACAAGCAGCCAGATGCAGAGCGAAAGGCTACTGGGCATGATACTTCTCCATGATATTCCCATTAAGGTGGAGGTGAACCGCACTCTAAACAGCAGTCGGGGATCATCAGTCATTATGACTTACTATATGTGAATGCCTAGGAGATCATAAGGGAAATGGCCTCTCAAGGAGTTAGGCCCGCCGCAAGAAGAACGTAGCCGAGACAGAGGTGGCACTGCGCGTTACTTGTAACACGGCGTTTTCAATGGGAGTGCGCAAGTTGAACCCAGCATAGGCAGAGAAGAGAAAGTCCTCTGCCAGACCTCTGTCACCTTGTGGTCGGGACACAGCTTCCTGCGGCCTCTGTCGCCTCTGCGGGCCAGGATCGCCGATATACAAAATTTAAAGTTGATAAAAATTCTAAAATAAAAGTATGTTTCGAATAGCGGTATGTTATTGGTTTTTCTGTAAAAATATTTCCTCATTATTGCAGAAGGTCCCATAGTAAACTCAAAAAAACAGAAAAAGCCGGTTTTTCAAATGAGTAGAATTTTTAAAATTAAAATTGCCATACCTCCCTTCATCTCCATCTTAGAGCTATGAATTTTTTTGCTGTGAAGTATCAAAGCCTTTTTATGACGAATATGTCCTTTAAAAATCTGTGGTAATGCTCAGAATTAAAAAAATTTTAAAATTGGCCAAGCGCGTCAGGAATTTCGTGCTCGGGGAGATGGAATTTTCAGTGTTCTGATAAGTTCCGTTCTAAGGGAAAAACTTGCATGGTGTCTGTGAGTGATTTGTTAATAAAGATATGAATTAGTTTTTGCGAAAGTTTTAGCCTGGTACTCGCCATAGCTTTTGAGAAATTGACGTTTATTTATAAAGCTGCTCTCCGTGAGGTGAGCGGGTGGCTAGCGGTCGAGGAGCGTTTCGTCGATTTGGTGGCCGCGAGTGTTCTTCTTCTGGCATATTTGAACTTTCAACAATATACATCTTTACTTTATTGTTTCATTCATTTATTGCAGCTTTACGGTAAAACAGAAACCCTAATTGTGGGATTACTTATTCAATTTGTACGCCATGAAAGAATTCAGGCCCAATCGATCCCCTGACTGCACCCCAGATGCTTGATCACTCCCGCAGTAATGACTTCCATGGACATTAACAGTTTTGAAATGGATATTTCCATAGCAGTTTAATAATATTAAATATAAATAGAGCAGTATATTAAAGGTATCTACACACTAAATGGACACGTTAAATATTCGCTATCCATGAATATTCTCCGCTATATCCACGGTACATATTGATGAAAGTGCCTCTCCATTTCCTAGCAAGTATCCTTCAAGCAAAAATAGCAGATTACCATTGCCCATTGTCGAAATATTTCAAGGCTATCTGAGTTGGTATTCCCAAAACGGAGCTCTGGAAAGATAACTCTTTCCAACCCCCACCCGTAGCGATTTCGCATTAGTTCTCCATTTCCTAGTAAGTTCTCTTCAAGCAAAAAGTGCAGGTTGCCATTGCCCATTGTCGAAATATTTAAAGGCTACCGAGTTGGTATTCCTAAAACGGAGCTCTGGAAATATAACTTCTTTCCAACCCCCACCCGTAGCGATTTCGCATTAGTTTCCTTGCCCTTTCACACTCCAATGTGGATATCCTGGGGTACTAGGGCAACTTGGTTTGCGTTCCTTAATTACCTTTCCAAAATATGAAGACCACCAAGATTCTCGGAATGAAGGGACCAAAATTCCTCTTTCGAAAATGTCGTTTGGGAAGTTGCTGTAGGCTGCTTGTACACTTCCTAATGGTCATTCGTCTTGTGCGGTGGAAGTAGTAGCACTGCGAACTGAGATGACGGACAGCACCGAGAAGCTGATCGAAGCAGTGCGGAGTCATCCTCTCCTGTACCAGCCCTGCCATGAGGACTACATGAGAACGAAGATGAAGGATGAAGTGTGGAGCACCATAGCTAGAGAATTAGGATACGATCACGGTAAGTTGCTTTTTTTTGCCACAAATTACTTCGTATTAAATCATGGGGTAATGTTAAATGATATTGTCTCAATAGTTATGAAAATTTTATTTCCTGTTATGAGAGCATTAAACAAAAGGGTCGCTGAAGTTTTCAACCATGAACTGAAGAAACAATTGTGATTTTGGTTCATAATAAACAAGGATAAAAATTCAGTAGCGTCCTTGGGAAACAGCATTGTGTTGCCAAGGAATGGAGCCTGTTTGAGAATTGAAGTAATTAGTATAAGTTTGCCTCACGGCAAAGGCTTCGTTTGTACACCTTTGCCTATTGGGAGGTAATTCTTGCAATAGGCTTTGGTCTATAATGTCTGTTGTTTCCCCCGCGTCTTGAATCGACTGCATAGTACTTTGTGATCGTAAGTAATTATGTAGCACACACGCTGTTTTCACAACCATATCCACTGATTCCACTTTAATTTCAAAAGGTCTTTTGAAAATTCGGAAACGTGAGGCAAGAATGCCAAACGCGCACTCAACTGTTTGTCTTGGCCGAGAGAGCCGGTAGTTAAATACCTTTCTTTCTAGATTGCCTGTGATTTGTCGTTTTGGAAAGGGCCGCATTACATTTTCCATCAGCGGAAAAGCTTCATCACCAACAAAAACATACGGCGAGGCAATTCTTTGGCCAGGCAAGGCCTTCGGCAATGGCAATTGCAAAAACGCATACGGTGAACTTTGTAGCATTTTCCCTAAAGCACAGTGAGAAAATATATGTCCATCGCTAAACCTTCCCATTGAACCAATGTCAATGGTCGTGAACTTGTAATTTGCGTCCACTGTAGCCATTAGCACAATGGAAAAGAACTGCTTATAATTATAGAAGGAAGAGCCACTCTTCACTGGTTTTCTAATCGCAATATGTTTTCCGTCTATTGCACCTACACAATTTGGAAACTGCCATTTTACTTCAAATTGTTCGGCAATTGATCTCCAAAAGTCTTCTGTTGGCTCCGGCATATGGATGGGCTGAAGTCGCTTCCAAAGTGATGCGCACACTTCGTTCACAATGTTCGAAACGGTCCTTTCGCCCATGCGATAACTGTATGCGATGGTACGGTATGTCTCCAGTTGCTAAGTACCTGAGGATAGAGGGCAAATTATAATTTCCGGGAATGAAATACATATTAACTATAATTTGGTGTAATGTAATACTCTAATACACGAAATAAAAGTATATTAAAGAGGCAGATTATCATGGGTATTCTATGCTCCGAAAATTGCATCTTACGAAAGAAAATCTTGGTATATTCTATTTTAGACATGAAAATAATCAATGCGCCTTTTACGTTAATGAACGCTTTTTCTAATTTTTACGAGCATTAAAATGCTTCCCCCTTTTCTTTTGATTGAAAGGTTTCCACTACATTAAATTTTAAAATACCCAATACGGTTTCCAGTATGAGATTTTATTATTTAGTAGTTTCCAGAACCATTTTCACTAATTTTATCACATTCTTCATTTAAGGAGATCAAGTAAAAGAGCAATGGAGGAAGCTGAGAGATTGCCACCGTGACGCCATCAGAAGGCAAAAAAAGAAAAGCGGGCAAGGATCATCTGCCGTGAAGCAATGGGTGTTCCAAAAACAAATGGAATATTTAGTCCCATACATGGCGAATAGGCCAACGAGTGGCAACCTGAGTCGGGAAAAAGAGGAGGAGGAAGAAGATTCATCGGGAGTCAGTCAGCCGGAGTTGGCGGAAGAGATCAGGGATGCTGGAACATCAAGGAGCTGTAAGAGGAAGAAGGAGGGAGATTGGCAACAGTTCCTCAGCAAATCGCTGGCGGAGCATGAGGAGAGGCGCAAGGAGAGGGATGCAAGGTGGGAAATGCTGCGCGAGGAGAGAAATGATGAGCTTCATCAATTTTTCATGTCAATGTGCAGCTCAACGAAACGCCTACCAAAACACTTGCAAATGCGAGTAAAAAGGGCGTTATTTGAGGCCGTTGCGAAGGCGGAAGAAGACACCATGTAACTTGCCCTTAAGAAAATAAAATCTCTTACCTCAAGCATACGGCGAGTTTCTCCTTGGTTCCTATTGATTGCTGACCATTACACCCCCTTTTCTTTATATCCTCTACGATGATGCTATGAATTTCCTCAAACTGCACTTTGTTCATTCTGAAATATTTAACAAAATGGGAATCTTCTGGCTCCATTGTAAGAACGAATTCTCCATGAGTTTCTCGCCTCCTGAGGTGTTTGCTCTTCTTCTTTTTTCCCCTCCTGGTCGATTCATCCAGCAATGCCATCCCGATGAGATATTCAACATCAGAATCCGATTCCGACTCCACCATGGATAGCACTTGCTCTTCGAATGTTTTCGACACGCTCATAGTGAAGTTCGAACAGAACTGGGCATCTTTATAGAAAGGGAGGTAACTCAACACCGGTTTGAATTTCTCAGAAGATAAAAATAATCCTTTCCTGGAAAAAAACTATTATATTTGGTCCCCCACAATTACTGAATTCAAAATGGGTCCAGGTGTCGTAAAAACCCATTTGAACCCAAGCAATTTTAATCCCACTTGCACGCATTCTACGGTGGGCAGAGTTGTCGGTCGCTTCCCCGTTGCGCTTTCCATTGGGAGGTTGATTGTAACTAACCCCGAGGAAGCACTGCAGGACACATTGTCCATCGCGTGTGTGGTGAGGCTTAAAATTAACATTTTTGGAGACCCTTGCTCAAGTTCTGAAACTGAACTGAATAATATTTCTTGTCCTATACAGACTTTTTGAGTGTGCGAGTACAGAACTACGATTTAATACTAAAGACGGAAAATGTGTCAATGGGTTAACACTTGTTTATTTCTTTCATAAATAATAAATACCCATGTTTGATAAATATCCACCTAATTTGTACCTATTTAGAAACTCTTGGAGTTATCGTATAAGGTTGTGTTTAATAACTAATATATATTTTCTAGAAATCATTCAAAGTTTACGTTGCAGTTAATTCTCCAAAAGTAATATTCTTACTTGAAAAGTAAAATCATATTGCAACGGAACGATTATTAATTAAAACAACAGATACATGGTATCTAGACGTTTTGATTTTTACAAATTCTATGAACATATTTTTGTTACTAAAATTTGCAATAATTATAAGGAACATAAACGTTTTTATGATAGATGTGGTAGTCATCCCTTACATTAATAATATTATCAAATTCTTTTGAAAACGCTAAACGGCATACTTAGAGGAGATGCCTATTCCTCGTCTCGGCTACGTCCTTCTTGCGCGCACGCCTATTCCTGGCCTCCACCTCGGCGGCGGAGGCCTCTGCCTCGGCTGCGTTCTTCTTGCGGCGGGCCTTATTGATGCACGTCGACTAACCACAAAGCGGAATGGTACAGTACAGAATACAACCTCAGTGGTACCTACCTTCTCGCTCGACAGGCTCCCCGACAAGGTGTTCGTCGGGTATGAATCGGTTCCGGTGCGACCATTCATACCGGCGCCCATGCGACCATTCATACCGGCGCCCATGCGCTGCTTCCAGTGACAGCGCTTCGGCCACATCGCAACGCGATGTGAGGGCAAGGCCGTCTGCCCGCGCTGGCCTGGAGGAGTATGAGGGTGCGGAGTGCCTCAAACAGCTTCACCTAGTGAACTGCGAGGGCGATCAACCAGTATACTCCTGTACATGCCCCAAACTCCTTGAAGAACGGAAAATAATGGGAATTAAAACGCTGGAGAAGTTAAAAGTTATTTCGAAGCCAGGAAGAAGTATAGGGCGATGATCGCCCTCCATTTTTTCAGGTCCCTTGCCGCCGTTGTAACTCCACCTCTATCAAAGTGCACCATAGGTACGCAGACCGATGCTGTCAATTTCAAAGACACGCAGAAAGATACTGCCAAGCTGGCTAAGGCTCCCAAACCAGTGCAAAAGACAAATGCCACCTGTGTGGGTTCCCCAAAGATGATCCTACCAAAAAATGAAACCCGGGATACGCGCATAACGTGTGAAGAAAACGCCATCCCCCGGCCCTTCCGGTTCAAAACAAACTGAGCTGGAAGTAATGGAGGAGGACGAAAGTCTCTCAGAGACGGAAGTCCGCATAGCAAGGCAAGAAGAATCGCCTTAGACGCTGACCCCTTAGTGTTCAGTGTCTGGCTCTTGCCTTTTAAATTTATTTATATATTTATTTATTCTATTTATTATCTTTCTAAAATTTTAATGGATTTTATATTACAGTGGAACTGTAACGGATTTTATCACCATAGAGAGGAGCTAACTGTTTTACTACGTGATTTTAACCCCTCTTGTGTTTGTCTCCAAGAGACACATTTTAAAATGATGGACAAGAATATTTTAAAGGATTTAAAAATTTTTAGATTTGACGACACCAGCGGCCAACGAGCCAAAGGTGGAGCGGCTATCTATACTCGGGAAGCCCTTTACACTTCCCGAATGCAGCTACACACACCATTTCAGGCTATAGCAGTGACGGTGCATGCTCCCGAACCAATTACAATATGTGACGTCTATCTCCCTGAGGCTGAACCGGTCACATGATTTAACTTGGAAACCTTTGTCCGTCAGTTACCACGACCATTCATCTTACTTGGGGACTTAAACCCCCACGACACAATGTGGGGAAGTTCTCAAGTGCAGTGCGACCGCAGAGGTCGTGTCATAGGCAATTTTAATTTGGATTTTTACCTGTTTTTAGTAAACAACGGAGAGAAAACCCGTTTCAACTCTTGTAACGGTAAGTTTTCATGCATCTCTGCATAGCATCTAGAAGTTTAATGAACAAAATTAACTTGTTGGTACATGATGACTGAAGTGGTAGCGATCACTTTCCCCTTTTTATAAAGAAGGAAGGACGGTTTAATCCTGTTTTATACCGCCGGGCAACTGGATTGTCCGGAAAGCCGATTGGTATCATTTTAAGCGTAATTTTAATTTTAAACACGACCTATTTGACCAGCCAAATCATTGAAGCCGCAGATACAAGCGTACCGTGGTCTCGTCGCGTCCCTCGAGGCCTTCCGTACCTTGGTGGAACAATGAATGCGCAGAAGCCATTCGCATTAACAAAAGCTACGATGAAAAATTTTTAAAAATTAAGAAGGAAAAGGAGGCATTCTCTATCGACTTTAAGGAGTGACGATCCCTAGCAGATTATAACCTTCCGTTCTCCCTATGGGAACTTAGAGTCCGCCATTGCGGACTCCCACATGACTTCTCCAGGTCCCGATGAAGTCCACAATGCCTTTCTCCGGAATATTCCGGAATCGGCATTGTTGGAGGTCCTCCACACCTTCAATCAGCCTTGGGTTGAAAGTTCCTTTCCATCGTCCTGGCGTGAGTCCTTAAAACAGGGTAAAGACCGTGCTGACCCGAACAACTACAGGCCGATATCTCGTACTAGCTGCCTTAGCAAGATTATGAAAAGAATGGTGAATCGGCGGCTCATCTGGTGGCTAGAGCGTCGCAACCTTCTTTCTGGTGTTCAGTGTGGATTTCGTAGGGGCCGTTCCACCACCGATCACCTATTAAGAATAGACAATTTTATCCAGGGAGCCTTCCTTCTACGTCAACACGTGATTGGCGTATTTTTCGATATTGAAAAGGCTTATGACCGAACTTGGCGACACAAAATTCTAAACACACTGCATGAATGGGGTTTTAGGGGTAGTCTACCCATTTTTATTCGAAACTTTTTATCCAACCGAGTTTTTAAAGTCAGAATAGGCCAGCATAAATCGCAATTTTACAGCCAAGAAAATGGAGTTCCTCAGGGTTCTGTCCTTAGTGTAACGCTTTTCGCTGTAGCGATTAACGATATTGCTAACTGTGTAGGCACACCAGTAATAGCATCACTGTTTGTGGATGACTTTGCAATTTTTTGTAGGTCATCCCAACTTGCTACCGCAGCTAGACTACTCCAATTCACTGAACAAATTGCACAAGTGGGCCCAGTGTAATGGTTTTAAGTTCTCCTCTGAGAAAACCAAATGCGTTCATTTTCGCCAGTGTAGCGGACATCACATCCCTCCAACGTTACGCTTGGGTGGTAAAAACCTTCCATTTGTCGACTCAATGCCCTTTTTAGGCCTGGCATTTGACTACCGCCTCAACTGGCGTGATGACATAGAAATTTTAAAAATGAAATGTCACAAAATGTTAAACATTTTAAAGTATCTAAGTCACTCGACATGGGAAGCTGATCGCTCCACACTAATTTTATTGTATCGTGCTTTAGTACGGTCAAAACTTGTCTATGGTTCCTTTGTGTACTCTTCCGGTCGAGAGTCGTACCTTCGACCACTGTGATACACAATTCCGGTTTACGACTATGTACGGGAACGTTTCGGACCAGTCCTATCCTGGCATCTACTCTGATGCAGGAGAATCACCTTTGTGCTACCGAAGGAACCTATTAATGTGCAACTACGCCTCAAAGCTTTTAGCAATGAAGACGCATCCATGTTTTAACTTGTTTTCAAAACCACGATTTTTAGATGTTTTTCACCGTAAGACATAGGCCACACGGCTTGCCAATGTGCGTTTTAACTATTTTATTCGAGAACGAGGAGTTGGTATACCGGATTTATACCCTGTCGGGTCATCCAACCACCCACCATGGTTAACTCCTACTCCTATAATAAAGATGCTCCAAAGTGACCGTCCAAAGGGTTCCACCACTTCTGCTGATTGCCGACGTGCCTTCTCTATGTTCCTGTGCTACCATCCCAATTTTGTCACTGTATTCACAGACGGGTCGAAGTCTCCTACTGCCTGCGCTTGTGCTGTAGTTTCTTCTCATCATGGTACCATAAAGGCTAAACCCAGTCCACTGTGTAGTGTATTCACGGTGGAGCTGTTCGCTATAAAGATTGCTCTGTGTAGGATTGACAGTAGTGGAGGATCCTTCGCAATTTGCTCTGACTCTCTAAGTGCCCTAAACTCTATTTCCGACTGTACTTCTACGAACCCTTTATGCCAGAAGATCCATTAGTCGCTACTCTCCCTTCAAAAGAAGGGTGTTACCATCACCTTTCTTTGGGTTCCCAGCTACATGGGAATTGTCGGGAGTGGACGTGTCGATGGAACTGAGAAGGACCCACCTGCGGGTAGGGGGATTGAGAATACTCCCGCAGTATCCCTGCTTGTCGTAAGAGGCGACTAAAAGGGCGGGGAGACAACCCCGAAAACAAACCCAGAGCCAACAAGGGTTGAGCCCGGACAGTCTTGTGGGTCAACTGTCTGTGTGCGGCCATACCACCTGGCCTGCGATCCACCCGCATGTTTGCCGTGTGCGGAGACCCGTAAGGAGGAGAAGGGGATCCTGGAGGGTGAGGTCCGTGGTTCCCAGCTGGGTGTCGGATGCCCGGTATGGACTACGGGCCAATACCCTTCTTTGGCCCCGGATTCGCTACAAACGGGCGGCCGGGAGCTAGCCACTCCCGGTCAATCGGCTTCCGTGGCGTAAGCTTAACGGTGGCGAGTGCCAGGGAGGTGGGGGTCTGCGTAGGGCGGTCGAAGATGTACGGGTTTGGTGGGCACGTGCATCGAAGATCTAACCCGAAACAGACAACCACCTCTAGGGTGCTATATCCCCTCGGGTAGCCCTGGCGACCGCACCGGTTTGCGGTGCGGCGTCCCGAATGTGTGGCTCCGTGGTGGGTGGGGAGCCCGGGGGATGAAGATCTCAATGGTATGGCTGAAGGAACTCTTCCACCATCCAAAAGATCCCGCCAGGATACTGGCGGGGGAGATAAAGTTTTTTCTAGGTCTAAGAAGTAATTAGTTATGAAATGTTGTAAAGAAGGTGAGACTCTTAAAAAGGTCTCTCCTTTTCTCATTAGGAGGGTACTCTCGAGCTCGATTCCTGGCGAACTCATATCAGCCAAAAAACTAAGGGATGGTAGTCTCTTAATAGAAACGGCATCGATAGCGCAAAGTGAGAAACTCCTTCTTATGGATAGACTCCACGACATCCCGGTTAAAGTCGAAGTCCATCGTACACTGAACTCTTGTCAGGGAGTCATCAGTCACTATGACCTCCTCTACGTAGAGGTGGAGGAAATTAAGAGAGAAATGGCCTCTCAAGGAGTGACTGACTGTCGCCGATTGAAGACGAAGCGCAATGGTGAGTATATTGACACAACATCTGTCATTCTTACCTTCGCTTGCGACGTGCTCCCTGACAAGGTGTTCATCGGGTATGAATCTGTACCTGTGCGGCCTTTTATCCCGAATCCTATGCGATGCTTTAAATGTCAGCGATTTGGACACATCGCCACAAGATGTGAGGGCATAGACACCTGTCCATCCTGCGGCAAGGGAAAACACGACGAAGAATGCACCTCTGGACCAAAGTGTGTGAACTGTGAGGGTGAACATCCTGTGTTTTCCCGCAAATGTCCTAAGCTCCAAGAAGAACGTAAGGTGATGGAGATAAAGACAATTGAGAAGATCCCTTACTTAGAAGCACGCAAGAAGTACAGGTCATTGGTTGCCCCTACCTTCTCACGATCTTTTGCCCTCGTATCGAGCACTCCAGTTCGCAAGACTACTATTGAGACTCAAACAGACGAGACTTTATTGGGAAACAACAAAAAGAATCGAAATGAAAACACTGCCACTACATCTAAGGCCAAAAACACGCCATCTCTACCGAAGGACGTTAAAACTTCGGGTTTCCCCAAGAACCCTTTGAAACCCACCACAAAAGACTCAGCGGTGAGCAGGGGAAAGACACCCTCCCCCGAACCCAGGAGACAGGTTAATAACTCCCCGCTAGAATCTATGGAAGACGAAGACAGTCCATCAGAGGCTGAACTCCTTTTAGCCAGAAAGAAAGAAAAAAATAAGCCCCGAATTAAGCGCTAGTCCTCCTGTACGGGCGGACTACTTAACTCTAGTCATGAATATTTTACAGTGGAACTGTAATGGTTTTTATAGGCACAAGGAGGAGCTGGCCATTTTATTGCGTGATTTTAACCCATCCTGTGTATGTTTACAAGAGACTCATTTTAAAACAACCGACCAAGGTAACATAAGAGGGTATTCCGTTTTTAGATACGACGACACCACTGGTCTAAGAGCCAGAGGGGGAGTCGCAATAATGATTCGAGAGACCCTTTACACCTCTCGACTGCCGCTAAACACGCCATTCCAGGCAGTGGCTCTAACTGTTCACACTCCTGCAAAACTAACGTTGTGTAACGTTTACCTACCAGAGGGAGCTCCTGTTACTCGGCACAACTTGCAAACTCTAGTTGATCAACTGCCTAGACCTTATGTGTTGTTGGGTGATTTTAATGCTCACGACCCCTTATGGGGACGTACTCGAATACAGAGCAACAGGAGGGGGCGGATTTTAACCAGTTTTATTGAAGATTTTAACCTTTATTTATTGAACTCTGGGGAGAAAACCCATTTTAACAGCTTTACTGGTGAATTCTCCACCATTGACCTATGCATGTGCTCAAGCAGCTTAATGACTAAAATCAACATGTCCGTACATGGAGATCTATGCGGGAGCGACCACTTTCCTATTTTTATCCAAATGGAGCAACCCAATAGAGCTGGGTCGTTCATGAATGAATCGTTCAAAATGAACGATTCATTGGGAAGAATCGAATCGTTCTAAATGATTCTTAAAGAATCAAGGGGCCGATTGTGTAACTCGGCTAACGTTCGATCGTTAGTGACCCGTTCACTCTCGATCGAGCTCACCGTCTTCGAACGAGGATGAAAAGTGCGATTGTATAAGCTCGATCGTCAGCAGGCAATCGAAAGTTACGGTGTTGTCAGATTTACAGCATATTTCGCACTTGTTTCTCTTGTACGCATGCGCAGAGAGCTTATTTTGAAGTGGTTGCATTTGTTTTGAATATCAAGAATTAATAATAAACATTACAATGCCTGAAAATTTAAGATAACTTCCTCACGAGTATTATACAGTGGCCTCAATGCGTTCCCAATTGATAAATTAATTCATAATTACTTGTCATACCCTGACTATCACAGATAATTATCAAAAACGTCTGTTTAATTCGCAACTCATAATATTTCATTATCACTCAAATTGTGTTCTCTATTGCTGATAATGCAAAAAAAATGGTACGTCATGTTGAAATTCTATATTATCACTCCGGATATTCTCGTCATCTAATTTAACTAATGTTCTACGGTTCACTGTAAATATCATTTAGCAAAACTACGCTCAACGTATTGGCACATATATATGCATCTTCAGACAGAAATTGATTAGGTTATTTATAGATACACAATTAAATACTATCCTCAATCTAGTCCCCAGCATTAAAGCAATAGTCAACCTTTATTACTATTGAAACACTTTCACAGCGTTCTCCATCACATCAAAGATAAATACCTATGAAACTCACTTTTAAAATTCCGTGCCGCCTGTCTCTCTTGTAGCATACCTATTATCCCATAACGATATTCCTTGTACGTAGGTACACGATAACCTACCGTGAGATATATAAGGCAGCATTAAATAATTTCCACAATTTCTCTAGGCACACACAGCGGCACACAAATAAAGGCACAATCCTATGGCTAATGACATCAAGGCGAGTGAATGAAAAGATTATCTTTTGAGTAGGCAAAATTTAATGAATGAAGCATAACGAGACAGCATGTGTTGCATAAGTCGACAAAAATCATCACCCTTTCACTTGGACGTAAACAACAACAGTCATAATTTAAAACACTCTCAAACAACACAGTAATCCCTTACGAGGGCAAATCGTAATGCTTATTGATAATTAGACATTATCTGCCTTAAACGTAGACGGAATAATTATTTCAACACAATCACATTGGACACCACTATGCAATGAAATAAAAAGATGTCACTTGGGGTGGGAAATTTTACTGAATGAAGAATAACAAAGCACTACACTGTTTATCCTTTCACCACTTTCACTGGGACGTAAACAATCACACTTACAAGACAAGAGAAATCCCCCTCACTTCAATTCACATAGATTGCAAATCTTAATTTAAGGCAATAGGTGAAACGACGAAATAATTGCCGACAACAATTTTCTCTGACATCTGTATAGATACCATAATACATGCAATCCATCACAGTTCACTAAAAACATTATCAATCGCTGAATTGCCACAATGCGTAGTCACAACACACGCTATATCTTCACTATGTATTATTCTCACCGTAAGTGGCATTGCTCAAGTGAAACTGTTGATGCCAATGCTGAAATTAAAAGTTGAAATTATATGTAACAGTCCGATAGCTTGTTTTAAATTGCTAATCATTACATTCACCCACCCAACGTTGCTATAATTATTCTAATTAATTCACTCTGTCACATCATACACAGCTTTTTAAGCAATTTGATACTTCAAATTACATTCTTATTCCCTAATAGTTCAAACAACGTTCCTCACAACGATAATTTATCACTTATACATTAAAATGCAAACAAAAACAAACCTTCCAACGATTGAAAATGGCCGTAACGTCAAGTATATAGCAGTCGACGGGTTTCCTTCGATCGTGAGCCGAAAAACCTTCGACCGTAAAGTTACACAATCGCGCCTTCAATTGTTTTCGAAGAATTACCCACAACACCACGGAATACGGCTCTTTACGTTCGAACGTAAAGATACACAATCGGCCCCCAAGTCGTTCGTGGTTCATGAAGAATCGTTGATTCAGAATGAATCAGATGAATTGCAAGCAGTTGATTCTTGAGAATCACGCGTCGTTCTATGACTTTCTTAAATAACTGGACCACTATTCTATGAATCAATTATGATTGTAATGAGTTATAAATATGAATAAATCTTGAACCTAGCTTTATATACAAAGCTATATCTTACCTATAGGTTCAAGTTTTATATATTATTAAAATTCCTTCATTTTGCCCTAGGGTTCTAGAGTGAGAGCAGATATTGAAGAGCTGGCAGTTTTCAGCTTAGTTATTTGCAGTTTGTAAGGCACGATTTAATTGATTTTAAATGGCTATTCAGTTTCTCGTTATAGGAAATTCGTTCGCGGGTTAGAGGCATAAAACTTGAGATGTAAGTAGGCGATGCAAAAGGAGACAAACATTTTGTCGACGCAGAGCTCCTACGTTTATCTCGAAGTTTGTTTCTACCTAGGATAATGTCAACTGACCGAAGATCGTATGCACAAAGATAAAAATATAGGTAGTAATTACTCTTTAAAGAACGTTCGCCTGACAAAGTTTCTCTATTTACGCTTTCTTATCCTACAGGAAAATAGAACTCTTCGAGATGATAACTAATTGTTTAAAAAAATAGGAGAAAATTTACGCTTGACATATTTTCCGCATATGTTGACGAAAATTTTCTCGACAATATTTCTAGGGGGCTAATGCTCAAAATATGCCCGGTGTGTGTTCACTGCATGTGTCTGGACAACTTTTGAGCGTATGTTCAGGTTCAGCATATGCTCACGTCATGTGAAACGAATATTTTCTCTCTCACATCCTGAGCATATGCTCGACATTTATTGTGCTACTAGGGGTGGAGTATCACGAATAATTTCGTGGCTACTGGGCCCCAGGTAAACCTGTCTTTTGAAATGTTCCGTAAAAGGAATTACGCCAATTTTTAGGTTTGCCGACAACGAAACCATACTATGCCTTAGGTATTAATTGTATTCCCAAATTTTAATCAACAGCAAACAATAAGGTTCATTTCTATTAAAATTTTATGCATCAATTAAGGTGATATATAAAATAAAAACTTCCAAGCATGGTCGAATTCCTCGTGGAGGTTAACAAAAGAAAGCTAATACTCTATCATTTATCGCACTCTCCAATTTCAATAAAATCTGCGTCATCCTGATTACCATATTGATTCACCATCAATATAAACTTGCGAATCAAAGCGTATAGTCTTCTACGTGATTTTCGAATTATTTTGATTCGCGATAATGTGGTCCACATAGTTCATTTGGTTCGTGGTATTCATTTAGTTCGCAGGATTCATTTGGCTCGCACGATTCATTTGGTTCGCAAGATTCATTTGGCTCGCACGATTCATTTGGTTCGCAAGATTCATTTAGCTCGCAGGATTCATTTGATTCGCAAGATTCATTTCGCTCGCAGGATTCATTTGATTCCAAGGATTCATTTGGTTCAAGTGATTCTTTTTGAACGATTTGAAAGAACGATTCATTCACATGAAATGAATCGAATGAATTGAATCATCGAAATGAATCGAAAGTCCCACCTCTACAACCCAATAACGGAGATGGTATTCACCGGGATAGCTGGAATATCCGAAAGGCGAACTGGAGTGCTTTTAAGTCAAATTTTAGTTTCAATTACGACGAAAACGTAAATGCAGTTCGCAACGTGGAAAACCTCACTGCTTCTATAACTGCAGCTGCGAGATTAAGCGTACCGAAGTTAACCGGTATTACCTCCCGTAAACCAGTTCCATGGTGGAACGCTGAGTGCGCAGAGGCAATTAAAAAACGAAAAAAGGCGTTGCGTATTTTTAACAAGCACCCAACGGCCACAAATCTTTCCTCCTTCCGGCAGCTGAGAGCCAAAGCCCGGCAGGTTGTAAAGAAGGCCAAGAAAACTTCTTGGATGGATTACGCGTCCAGTATCAATAATCGAACACCTATAGCTCAAGTATGGAAAAAGGTGAAAGCTATCTCGGGCACGCCGCACTCCCATAGTGTCTCCTATCTTAAGGTTATTGGGGATGTAATAACATCACCCCACAATTTATGCGAGATATTCGGCCTAGAGCTCGCTAAAACCTCCAGTAGCGATTCCTACGACGCTCCATTCATTGCGATGAAGGACCGACATGAATCGTCTCATCTCGACTTTAAGGAAACAAGCGAGCCTGCTGATTATAATGCTCCTTTTAGCCTATGGGAACTCAGGTCGTCGATAAATGACTCTCGAGACAGTTCTCCTGGAATGGACGACATCCATAATTCCTTTCCCCGGAATCTTCCAGAGTCAGGGTTTAGGGAAATGCTTCGGACCCTTAACCAACTTTGGTTCGAGGGAAGATTTCCAGATTCCTGGAGAGAATCCGTGGTCGTTCCCATTCCTAAAGTGGGAAAGGATAGAGCTGAGCCGAATCATTATCGACCTATCTCCTTAACCAGCTGCCTATGTAAGATCATGGAAAGAATGGTAAATCGCCGACTTGTCTGGTGTTTGGAACGGCGAGGCCTTTTTTCTGATATACAGTGTGGCTTTCGGCGGGGAAGGTCCACAACTGACCACCTAGTATCGCTGGACACATTCATACAGGAAGCTTTTCTACTCCGCCAACACGTCGTTGGGGTCTTCTTTGACCTGGAGAAGGCCTACGACCGAGTGTGGCGGTGGAAGATTCTAAAATCGCTGCACGATTGGGGCTTTAGGGGTAACTTGCCCACTTTTGTTAAAAACTTTTTAACAGCTCGTGTTTTTAAAATTAAGATTGGTAGCACCCTGTCAAGATTTGTTAGCCAGGAAAATGGCGTGCCTCAAGGCTCTGTACTAAGTGTAACGCTCTTTGCTATTGCAATCAACGGCATAACTGACTGTATAAAAGAGCCGGTTAAGGGATCCTTGTTTGTTGACGACCTAGCTATATTTAGCCGATCGTCCAAACTTTCCTGTGCTACAAGACACACCCAGCTCTGTCTTAACAAACTGGACAAGTGGTCACGAAGCAACGGATTTCGTTTCTCTTCGGAGAAGACAAAGTGTGTTCATTTCCATCGACTTAGAGGGTTTCACATCCCACCCACGTTAAGGCTTGGATGCAAAGAGTTAGCCTACGTGGAGTCTATTCGCTTCCTAGGCATGATTTTTGACTATCGTCTTAATTGGCAAGAGCACATTAAATCTTTAAAGGAAACCTGTTTTAAAATCTTAAATATTTTACGTTTTTTAAGTCACTCGACGTGGGGCGCTGATCGCACGACATTGCTTTTACTGTACAGGTCGCTCGTGCGTAGTAGGCTCGACTACGGTTCAGTAGTCTACGCAGCAGGACGTGAGTCTTATTTAAGACCCCTATCCAGGACTTCGGCTGGATACTGGCGCATTTAGAACCTCTCCCGTCTTGAGCATCTACTCGGATGCCGGGGAACCGCCTTTAGCGACTCGCCGTGATACACTGATGTGTAACTACGCCGCAAAGATTTTATCGATGAAAAGACATCCTTGTTTTAACTATATTTTTAACCCTCATTTTTTAGAAATTTTTAATCGAAGGCCAAGGGCAACAAAGCCTTTTGGTGTGCGTTTCAGTAATTTTATCCAAGAGGTTCGTTTTACTTTGCCTGACATATACTCGACTGGGTATCATAAGCACCCTCCATGGACGATACCTCGCCCAGATATTAATTATCGTTTACTTAAATGCCGAAAATCTGCCACTACGTCTGCAGAATACCAACGACTCTTTAAAGAAGAATTGGGGAAGTATTCCGGCTTCACCCCCGTATATACGGACGGGTCGAAGTCTGGAACATCCTGTGGCTGCGCAATCGTGTCCTCCTACCACGGAGTTCTGAAAGCGAAACTTGACCCGCTCTGCAGTATTTACACTGCTGAACTTTTTGCCATAAATATGGCCTTAAGCCACATTAAACGTCGTAACGCTCGTTATCTAGTGTGTTCTGACTCCTTAAGCGCCTTGCACTCAATCTCGGACCTATTTACTGAACACCCTCTTGTCCAGGATATCCAATCCTCCTTGGCATCCCTAAGTAAGGAGGGCGTGACAGTATCATTTATATGGATCCCGGGGCACGTGGGAATACTGGGCAATGAGAAGGCCGACGCAGCGGCGAAAGAATCGCTCATGGACACCCAGAGCGCCTCAGCGCTGGTTCCCGTAGAGGATATGAAGTCGAAGCTTAAAAAAATAGTCTTAGAAAAGTGGAGAGGAACCTGGAGATCCATCAATTCCAACAAACTCCGGCTCATTAAACCGGATACATTTGCTTGGTCCACCTCCGTCAGGAACTGTCGGAGGGAGGAAGTCGCAATCACGCGCATGAGGATAGGACACTGTGCCCTCACCCACTCATTCCTCTTCACGGAAGGAAAAGTACCTCCGCGTTGTGACGACTGTGATTCTCCACTGACGGTAAGGCATCTCCTGGAGGAATGTGCAAGGTATCAGGCAGTACGCGAACGATATAATATAACTGGGCAACTAGAAGAGATTTTGGGCGATGACCCTGAGAAAATAGACAAATTGTTGAATTTTCTAAAAGAATCCAACCTAATAAATTCCTTATAGTTAATAATCCACTGTGGACGCAAAGCACCTTGTTAAGTGTATGTATATATGCGTGTAGTAATATTACCATGGAAAAGGGATACCCACTGAGCACAACTGACCAAAGGAGCAAATAACTAGCAGTAGTGGTGCGAAATGACCCTAGACGTCGACGCACCCGTAATAACCAAATCTACTACTACTAACTGTGAAGGATGCCCTAAAAGAAGATAACTACACGTCGACTCTGGTACCTTTCGAAGACCTTCTGTCCCATCTAAAGGGTTCAGTTTTCCAACAGTGGCAGGAGCAATGGAGCGATCTTCCAAATAATAAATTAGGCAGCTTAAAACCGGTAACGTCAGCATGGCCCACGTCCATCAGGAGTAGTCGCAGAGAGGAAGTCGTCATTGCACGACTACGAATCGGTCATTGCCGTCTGACCCACTCGTATCTATTCACCGAAGAGAAGGAACCGCCTCTCTGCAACATGCCTCTCAGTGTGCGACAAATCCTGACGGATTGTATCGTATACCGGAATACACGTCTCAGGTTAGGGATCAGGGGGAGCCTAGAGCATGTTCTAGGCAACGACCCTGATCGTCTTAACCGTGTCATAATGCTGCTAAAAGAAACGGACCTTTTTAATAAAATATAATCTTAATACACACATGTTTTTATTCTTATTTTTATTCGTATTTTTATCTACCATAAATGTAATGTAATATATTGCTTATGGAAAATTAGAGAATGGGTGGTGCGAAATGACCTTGGCTGTCGAAGCTCCCAAAAATCAATACCTGCGTACCAATACTCGATATTGTAGTGCATAATGTATCATTTGAAAACATGAACCACTTTCATATTCAAACATTTTTCTGTAATTTATTCCTTGCATATTATTTATCCACCAATAATTTATTACTGTTATTATGATAGAATTATTCAACATTACTCAGCATGTACTAATCAAAGCTCTGTCTAATGATAAAGAATATTCATAAAGTGTTGTCTTACCTCTTCTAAAAGGGCTAAATTGCTGATACCCTTCCTGGGAAGTTCTTGATCCATTAAAAATAATAGATCTTTGTGATACCACAAACATGGCGTGTAAGTAGTATCTGCTCCACTGTCTCATTTTTTACATTCTTGTACTTTCTTCAGTCCTTTTCGAAAACAACTTCTCATGGAATTAATTTTTTTAATCACTGTATCTTTTGTTGCTTCTGCTTCGATGTACGATAGCTTTATTCGTAGTACTTCATAAGCAACATTTTTTTTATTGTTATCAGTATGCTCCTTACTTTTGATTTTCCACAAACACGAATTATTGTGGTATAGTTCAATGCACTCGCTTAAAAAGTCGCGGGAAACTGTTCTTAAGTCCAACATATTCGAAGTTCGCAGTTGGAAAGATGAGTAACGACTGAAGCTATGACGGAAGACTCCCCACTCACGGTCCGACTTGTCCGCAGTCTTATCGGTACACGCATAGATAATTCTGCCGCCGGCAGATTTTCCTCGAGCCATGCATTAGACGGAAAAGGGACACAAAGTCCGTGGGTTTGCGCCACGCACACTACATTTTACTCCAGTATTAAAACTGCGCAGGCAAAACGGCCAATAAAACGGAGTGTGTGGCGGCTTTAATGGGAACAATTAACCGTTTTACAACATCAGTCGGCTTATTAGAATTACGGTAATGACCGTCATGGTTCTTTTCACAATATATCGTCCTGAACTCCCCCGATGTAAATATTGATTTACTTTAGGCTTCCCTAGTTATCTATTGTTATATGCTATTTTATTATGATTTATATACTATTAATTTGAATTTCGATTTTATTTTCCGATTTTATTTATGTAGGTTTGGTTACATTAGCCCCATTAAAAGAAATGTTGTAAGTGACTGAAAACATATTCTTTTAAAGCCTTCGGATGGTGATCTGGACGATTTCCTTTTTTTTTTTAAACCCTAGCCGAAGCTCCATCGCCTTCGGTTCTAAACTTCCCCTTTTCTTTAGATTCAATTCCTACTGTCAATGAAGAGCAACATATCTTAGTACCTTACAAAATATTCTTCCCTTCTTATCTCTAATCATAAATTTATACACCATTATATGCTAAGTTTAGTATGCCTCATCAATCCTTTGGATCGGACACAAAATTCGGCAACTTCAATTACTCACTTTAAATCTTCAACGCAACAAATTCAAACAAACAACGCAAAATTTCAAAAAACATGTAACTGGAACATATGTCAACACGTTCATATTTCTTGATGCACAAAATTCACTCCCCCCCTCTTCGAAATACACACCCCACTTTTTCACAATATTACACCATTCTTCCGTATGTCACTCCCATTTCACTAGTCTCACTCACACCACATACACAAACATCAATTATATAGTTCCTAGTACAAAATACATAAAATCACTAACAGTAAATATTTAATCTTAAACTATGGTTATATTCGTATACCTCCTTACAATGTAACCATATTGCCTCTCTGTCTATCCCTTCTAGCGTAAATAAATGAGCAATGTCTCCGTTTTAATTCAACTACCCTCGGTTCCACGGCGCGCGGCTTATCTTCGCGTTAGAACGTATTACATCACCCTTGCCGTCTCCCCACTAAAGCTACGCCTACTCCGCGTCCTCCCTCAGTATGTAGCTATTCCCAGTGTCGTGTGTCTCTGTGGTTGTTTCCTCACTGTATTTTTTGAAATTGCTTATGTGGAATGTTCCTCTTATTACACCTATGATGGGATGTTCGATGATGCACGTTGTTGGCCCTTTAAACTCCTTGATGACATATGGCCCTTACCCTCGTCAGGTATGACAGCACCTTCAGCCACCTGAAAACATTGATGTTATATGTTAGCAGGTACCTGTGTAATCAATTGTTCTCTGTACATGGGTCAATAAAGCATGATGAAGTATGCTTCATTGTGCTTTACTCTCTAGTTATAACTAGAGTAAGGGTAAGGAATTGATGAAGTGGAATTTATTGGGTAGTTGGGGAAGGTGGTAGAAAAACAATCCCAAACCGAAAATATTTCATATGACCGGGATCTAAACCTGGATTCCATATTGTATGGTCTGGAAAATGACCTTGTCACTAACTGATGTTTAAAGTGAACTAATATACACCTATATTTCTCAGTTCCTGGGTTCAATGAAGAGATATATTCCTTGATTGTTGCACATTTTGATGTAGCCAAGTTTAGTAGTTAGTGTGTTCTGATTTGTGTTGGTCAGTTCTGAAGTTAAAGATGATTGGGCTAAGTTAAAGATGATTGGCAATTTTTTTATGTTGACGCTTAATATCATTTCTATATAAGTGAATTCATCAATAAAATGGTTAAATTTTATAATGCCTTGGTGTAAAGTTACATTGTAATGTGGTACATATTTTCCAGTACCCCGTCCTACATCATTTTCTATGTTATTTACGAAGTTGTGCAAAGTGTCCTACCCCATGATTACACCTTGCACCACTTTTTCATTCTTCACAGTGGTAATCACTGATGGTATACAAATTCTCTCTTTCAATCCACAGGGTTAACAAGTTTTCAAGCATTGTTGATCAAAATATTACCATTATTTATCTCATGCATGACGTAATTTATCCATTCAATCAAAAAGGGAGAATACACTTGTGCAAAGTAAACTCATCGGACAGTATCTTCCCAAAAATTCCTCTAATTGGGGACATGTTGTTCTTTTCAAACACTTTCAAATTAGCTGTTCACTCATGTTTTTCCAAAAATCACTAAAGGTGGTACATAAGAGCCACTAGCATTCATACACGCAATAATCGTTATGAGGACCCCTCGTTCTCAGGATGTTAAGACTGCTATTTGCTTTTTGCCTTAAAGGGCTATTACCTTAGCTACTTTTGATTCCGCTTTCATTCACATTATAAATTTTATCTGGGGTGAACTTTTGTTTCTGATTAACCTCATATAAACGTTTGTAGAATTTCTCTGTGTTTACTTTGCTGAACCCAAGAGCCCTTCTGTAAGAAGTTGCAGAAGGCTTCCTCTCAGGCAGTTTTGACTTGTGCCGTTGAAGAAAATGCCTAATCCATTTCTTCCCAGCCATTTCGTTTTTGAAAGGGTGATTGATGTTATTTCTCTCTGCTAATTGTACAGGCATTCTCTACAAGTCAGCTCGAGTAAACCCAAAAAAGCAGCTTCTATTGCTAGACAATAGTTGACCAATTGATCTTCCAGTTCTTAATTTAAAACTGTAGGCCTGCCTCTTTTTATATTTACTGCTTCCTGGGGTGTACCGTACACTACTTTTGAAAGCCTCATTAGCGTTGTTTTAGGGACACTAAACTCTTCACTAGCTTTTTTTCCAGCCCATCTTGTTACTTCGAATCGCTTCAATCTCTTTTGCCATTTTAGTTGGACTCCAACCCCGTTGTTTGTTCTTCGTCTTTGCCATAGTCTTGGATCCTCTTGGATTCGGCAACAAATACCAAGAGCATAAGAGTATTATCGCGAAAAACAAACTTAAAAAGTTAAAACACAAGGGGTCCAGTTTAGGCAACAGTTGGGGGTCCGGTTTGAGGCACCTACGGCTTTTATTTAAAAGTCACGATAATATTTTATTTTAACGTTAAAACGAACCGGCTTATCCATAAGCAATAACCTTAAACCTTACCATTAAAGTATATATATATGTTTATAGGCTTACCTTTTAATTTGTACGCGAAAAGTTGAAATAAATGAAGCTCACAAACTGACCGAGGACGACTGGAGCGGGTGATGCGAGCGCTCCTTTGCACAGTGGCAGAACCATAAGCTACAATCTGAACCTGTTCCCGCTAACTGCTTTTGCTACTTTTTGACAGGAGTATCTGTGAAAATGGCCGACATCCTCTTCTTCCTTCCCTTACCCGTATTTTTTCTGGGATCTGCTTTCTCAAATGGTCTTACTTCTTCTGGGGAGGAATAAATAGTGCTCGATGGACTGGGCTGGTGAACATTTAAATGAGGTTCGTCGATTAAATTTTCAGCATCGGTTTCCATTATAACATCCTCAGGCTGTGTTTGCATAGGGGCATCGGGCGGTGTTTGTACTGGGGTAGGCCTATCTGTGACGTATGCTGGCATGAAGTCAGTGTCTGTGAAAATGTGTGGATTCAACGGGAAAATACCTGATACTCTAAAGCCAGCCGTAATATTATTTGGAGTTACAGCCAGAGGTGTTGATGTAGTCAAAATTGATGAGATATCATATATCTTCATAGGCCTTTTATGCGTGCAAATCCAAGAATCACTGGCAGTGTTAATGTGCTTCTTTAGTGGCCCATACACGCTGCGATCCAAGGGCTGTAGCTTGTGACTACAATGAGGGGGGAAAGGGAGCAAAGTCTCTGCATTATCTTTAAAATAGTCCAAAACTTCGGCAGATAAATGAGAGTCATGATTATCCAGTAAGTGGAGACATGGGCGTTCTAGTGAACATCGAGCAAAGGAGACAAAGTGCTTAGCAAAATTAACAAAGGTTCTTTCTTTCATCCAGCCAGATGGATTTGCATCCCCAGCACAACCAGTAGGACCATCACGAATGAAATGATCGTGAAATTGAACCCTAGGAAATACCAAGAAAGGGGGAATACTATTCCCAGCAGCGTTCACAGCAAACGCCACGGTGACTAGATTACCTCTCTCTGCTGAAGTTAACTTTCCAATCTGTTTCAAACCACGACGCCGTACAATTCTGTCCCATTTTTGGACTGTAGTGACACCAGTCTCATCCATGTTCCATACATCATTTGGTCCTACATTCAACATTTTCAACACAGTTGTTAAATTTTTTAAAAACATTTCAACGTTTGTCCGGTTGAAGCTTGTGGCACGGGACATACTGGTAGCCTGTGGTGTCCTAATAGAGAGTTTTGTGTGCCTTTTTAGGAATGAAGTGAACCAATCTGGACCTGCCATTACGTTTTTGACCAGCTTGAATGAACTTCCCGATTGCAGGCTACGGCGTAGGTGTATGCTAACCGTCTGACTTCTTTAGGGGTTAGTCCAAAATAAATATCAGATGCCTTCGTTAGGTACTCCACCAGCATATTCTCTTGTACAGGTTCAAATACCTAAAAAGGCAAATTTTGTTATACTTTGCGAAACCTAGTAACATATGATTTTTTTCACTCTAAAAAATCGATTAACTTTTACCGGGATAAATATAAATCAAAAACAGTAAATTTTATCGGGACAAAGTAAGTTTTACCGGGATATCCCGGTAAATTTTATTTCTAAAGTAAATTTAATGACAAAAAATTCTGAAAAAATTCAGACGTGTTCTTTAGCAAATTTTAAACATTTTCTGTTCTAGAAATTTTTGTAGTAAAGTTGAACCTTTTTGAGTAAAAAATAATAAAGTTGAATTTGATAAAACCTTACACTCCGATTTCGGGCGTAACCAAACTGCGGCCAAGGAGTAGAAGACGGTCCCGGTGTGACAATTTCGGGAGCTGTAGTACTTGGCAGTCCAGGAGCCGCACACGATGGGCCAAGAGTCAAAGCGTTGGACCTCAGCACATAACGGGCCAGGACTTACAGATTTGGAAGTCCCTGAAGTTGGTCTAGGGATGTCATTTTCATATTTTAACTTCCGACAATAGTTTTCCAAAGTCCGGTCACACAATCCGTACTTTTCCGCTACACTTTTCATACTTCTTCCCTCTCTCACTTTTTTGACAGCTTCAACCATAGTTTCTATGGTGTACTTGCCTCTTTCAGACTTTTTTTGTATTTTCGTACCATGACTAATCTGAAAAAAACACCATTCTAGTAAGAACCTTACATTTTATCATTAGTATTTATTTATGCCTTATATTAAGTCAATAACATATTAACATCAACGAACAAACTAGCTAGAAGAGAACGGGGCACGTTTTCGATGCGAAAACGTGCCCCGCTCAAAGTTAAAAAATGTGCCCCGTCGCCATGTTTTTACTTTAACCTAAGAAGGTGAAAAAGGAACTCTTTTGAAAAAAACTATCAAATCAACCAGTGCAGGAGAATGCCCTTGTTTCGACATCATATAAATAAAAATCCACAACAGAAGGCGTATATATTTGTTTTAAGTTTAAGTAAGATCATGAAAACTTACTCACCTGAACAAAAGCACCAGAATTTGACGTTACGCAGGAAAGAGATCAGCCATAAAACTGAAATTCTCATGGTTGTCGCTTATGAGCGTCGTCTTCAAACTAGTCTGGTTGGTGGTGCTCTCTATTTACGCACTAACGAAATAAGAACCAGTCGAAAACCCACCCCGCGCGAAAACCTGCCCCGGTCTCCCCTACACATTACTCACCTCTTTCTAGCAACTTCCTGGGAATGATTATTTCGATGTGACTCATTGATTTTATTTCGTAGTGGTTTCATCCAGTGCTGATGCCGCCAGGGTCTGACACAGATCCTCTCAGACTCCGGAAAATCTCTACTAACGTGCTGCAAACATCTTCCTTTTGCATTTTTGTGGGTTAGGGGCCAAATTTGAATAAATAGTTGCACATAATATAAATACCTCCTTCTTTAAGGTATTGAAGGCTCATGTCTCAGGCCTGTTTGTTCAAAACAACCCTCAGCATTTTGAATCTCCTTGCTACCTGGTTCTGAGAAACTTTGCGCATTAATGATGAACTCCCCTGCTCGCCACACAGCTCGTCCGAGATGTGGCTGCTGGACATTAGCTGAATAGTAGGCAATTGAATGTCTGGAATGGCCTCATTAATGCTGTTTTGAGTATCTTGGCTACAAGTTTTTGAAGAATTTGAATTTTTGATTTGTCTTTAAGTTCTCTATAATTTTGTAAATCACAAAATGCTCCAAAATCATGATCAAAATTTTTCACTGCATTCTGCACTTTCTCAGGTAATTGAAATTCAGCTTTCAATGTATCCCTAAGTGCTTGCTAGCCAAATTCCTGTCCTAAAGGAATAGTAACTCTCCAGGAATTTCGATCATATTCAACCAGAATTCTATAATAGTCAATCCTGTAATCATGAATGACAAATTCCATTAAATTAAATAAACATACAATGTTGAACTAACTATTCCTAATCAAACTATTCATTTCATTGTAACGATTGTAATTTTCAATAATCTGAACATTTTTACTCTATTATCAATCCCTATAATCTGTAATCCATGTAACCAATAATTACATCCTGTAATCATGAATGACAAAGTCCATTAAATAAAATAGGCATACAATGTTGAAATTTCTCTCCCTAATCAATTTATTCATTCCATTCTTATGATAATAATGTTCCATAACCTGATCACTTTTTCTCAATGAATTTGCAGATGGCTGGAGACAATTCAAACTTCAACTTAAGCATGGTACATCATGCATTAGTGATACATAAATCTCATCAACATCAATTTCCTGATTCTTGGAATGGATGGTAGGTGATGCCAGCTCACTCACAGAGAGCAGCCTACGCTGGGATGTACATTTTAGCTCAAATAATTTAAGCATTTCAATGACAAAACCCTGGCATAATAAACATAAAAGCTTTGTTTCTCCCTCAACATAAAGAATGCATTCAATAATTCCAAAAATCGTCACATTGTCTGTACAGCTAATCAACACAGTGTCTCCTTCTTTGTATCTTATCCTATTAATAAAACAATACTTATATTTCCTAACTGAACTCACTGTCGAATGAAGGGATAATAACAGTGGTCTCCGTGACTCTTTACCGGGTTATTCCCTATTAATTATACTTCCGTTGGAAGGTATAATGAAGACGCGGACACAACGGGACCATGACTTTTATTCACTACTCTTTTGTTTCAGGGTTGCCAACTGCCAAACCCTACAATACCCCTTTTTCTTAAGGGAAAGAAAAAAAAGTTTTATTCATTACAGCACGTGGCCAAACACAAAAGACTAACTTGGAATATTGCAAGTACTTAAAAATCATAGTAAGTCAAACATTGCACAGATCTTGCAGCATTGTAACATAAAATAACTTAAAACACTGTAGGTACATAAGAATGCTATATTACACAATTACATCTTTATTTTTGAACAACATAGTCTTTTAAGAAGGCTGGCATATGTTTATGTCGTGAGGAGAGACGCCGAATAAGAGTCTGGTCCATGACCTCACAACCCTTACTTGTCTTTGGGGTAGAATTAATAATACATTCGTTCCTTTCAGGCACAGTAGTGACACCTTTCACAGGTGGTGGATTGGAGGGTTTCAAAACAGGTGTGTCATCACAATTATTACAGCGTTCTGCGTATGGGTGGAAGAATGATGAGTTACGTTCAATTGTGACACCTTCGGGTGTGCATAATGAAACTCAATGGTAATACTCCACACTAATTTAATGATGGTCGACCCGGGTTTCGGCAACTCAGTGCCATTTTCAAGGTACATGTTCATGTGGCGGTTAGGTATATATAGGTTCAAGGTGGAAAGGGGGGAGGAGGTGAAAGTGAAAGAAAAGGTGGGGGGGGGGGGGGGGGTGGTTTAGGCTGGGGTGAAACGGGAATGGAAGGTGATTCATTGCAAGGTTGTTGGCTGTGGAGGAATATTCACAACTAAAGCAAGGAAATTAGCTGGAGGGTCGAAGGTTGTGAGGAGGGGGGGGGTAGTGATTTTTAAGAGGGGTGAATGGGCAGAGAAGGTTGCATGGTCATTACATAAAATATTTTCACAGTTAGCAATCTCAAATTGTTCTAAAAAATCCAGCTTATAGCCTTTGTTAATACCACAGTGTAAAACTTCATATTTAAAATTACTAAAATGACCGTTACAACACAAATGTTCTGCAAATTTTGAGTTATTATTGCCACTTATATAGGAGCTTCTATGCTCCCTCACTCTGTCTCTGAACTTCCGACCAGTTTGGCGAATATAACAAATGCCGCAGTCCTCGCACTTCAGTTTATACACTCCACATAGGTCTTCTTTCGCGTATCTGTCTTTGGAGTTAAAAAGGTTTTTCCCATAGTGCCTAAATTATAAAATGACACTCTACGTTTTTCCTCGGAAATAAGATTTTCGAGTTTGTGTGCCGTACCTTGGATAAAAGGCAATGAACACCATTTCTTTGGGTTATTGTCCGGGGATAGTGCAGTTAACAAGTATATAGCTTTTGATTTTTCCACATTTTTAATCACTCTATCCACCCGGGCCTGTATATAACCGTTACTGGTGGCAATCGTATAAATTATCGACCGTTCTTTGTCATAATTACAGCGGGGCATGGGTATATTTACCAGTCTATGAGCCATATCCCTCAAGGCGGCTAGCTTATGACTATGGTGATGATGCGAGTCACTTGGAATTGTCGCGTCAGTATAGCTTGGCTTGCGATAAATAGAAAATTTATGGTGTCCCTTTGTAATATTAATAGTTAAGTCTAAAAAGTTTATCTCATTACCACCAAATTCCAAAGTAAAATTAATATTTTTATGTAAAGAATTCAATGAAACTAAAAAAGCATCTAGCTGTCGCTTAGTGCCTGTCCACATACAAATAATATCATCAACATATCTAAACCAATAATTAAAGTTTTTAGTAAGTGGATGTAATGATTCAAAGAGTTTCAATTCTAAGTAGCTCATGAAGATTTCTGCCAGGATTGGTGAAATCGGTGATCCCATGGCAAGACCCGTCGAATGCTTTGACCGTCGCTGATAGTCGACCCGACTATTAGCGACCCAAAAACTACCGACCTTAAAGCCCTTTTAGATTTATGTTTAAGCCAAAATTATTTTCTTTTTAACGGACGTTTTTACCAGCATTCGTAGGGTCTTGACATGACTTGATTTACTCCCCATACCAAAAAATAATCAAAATGAACAGTAACACCAGGTAAGTCCTAAAAAACTTGCATCATACATTTTTGGAACATTTCCGGTGCACAGCTAATAGCAAACATAAGCCTTTTGTACCGGTATAAACCACAATGAGTAATAAATGTAGTAATACCTCGGCTACCTGGATGCAGCTCGATTTGATGGAAAGCAAGTTTTACATCAAGTTTTGAGAACACCTTAGCACCATTCAATTTTAACAGGGCTATAGTGGGGATTTGGAATCTTTCCCTCAATACCGCTTTGTTAGCTTGCCTCATCAATTGTCATTCTCCACTTTCCATTTCATTTTGGCACAAGGTGGACGAGGGATACCCATTCAAAAATCCATCCACTTTCTCAATCACATCAAGCTTAAGCAGCTTGTCTAATTCCTCCTAAACCACAGTTCTCAGATAAAAGGGAATGCGTCTAGCTGACTGGTTAACATGTCTTATCTCTCGATTAATAGGAATCTTTAGTTGGAAGTTTTTAAGCTTTCCTAAACCTTCAAACAAGTCACTGAATTCTTGTTCAACTTAAGTTTCCAGGTCACTCACCATATTAACAGTATTGGTGGTGCATGCTGGCCCAACTCGAAGCAAACCTAGCTGAGTTGCACTTAACCTACCAAGAATAGGCACATTTCTTTCCTTTAAGACTTTGAATTTCACTCCGTTCACTGTTGGTCCGCCTGGGACACTGACAAAGGTGGTAAAAGACCCGAGAACACGATGCCTAAAATTTCCAACACCTTGTACACTTTCCTTAATACGTTCGGATCTGTTCACAGACACACGATGGCTTTTAAGTAATTCCCAGTCCTTCTTGTCAACTAAATTACAGTTTGACCCGGAATCAATTAGCGCACGTAAACCAACACCTCCTATAACCACCGGATACAATTTGAAATTACCACTCGAAAAGGCACATGCCTGAAAACTGTAATCACAGTCTTTGTTTAAAGTTTCACTAGTGTCATCTACATCAGAAGAGTCACTATCATTTGCAACATAAGCATTACATTTCACTAGTTTACCATGTTTATCCTTTTTTCCATAATACTTTTCTGGTTTTCTGCTGGATTTGCACACTTCCGTTATGAGATTTTTCATTCCACATCTTTTGCAAGTTTCCCCCCAAGCAGGGCAGTTCAGATCCGTGCGCAAATGTCCCTGGTTGCCACACCGATAGCACCTCACTCCGGGATATTCAGATGGATTGCGGCGTTGACTTCGTTGTCGGAACTACACCTTGTTGACCACTGCCTCGTCCTGAGCCTTTTCCTCTGCCAGGTTGAGCTGAGTGCGAAGAGCTTCGTCCAAGTTGGCTAACTCCTTCGTCTTCTTCAGCGTCAGGGCTGTCTCGGCCTTGATGGTCTCCAGGAATAGTCCCCGTTTCAAGTCTGGCCAAGGCCAAGACTCCATGAACTGGTCGCGCACGGCCTTTTCCGTTTCATCTCCTGCGTACCCGCAAAATGAAGCTTGTTGATGAAGACGGGAGAAATAGGCATGTACGGTTTCCCCTTTTAACGGCTTCATAGCTCTCAGTTGGTGGTGCTCGTAGGTCTCGTTTGACTGCGACGCAAAATGATCAGTTAGAACTTGCACAGCCTCCAGATGAGAGTCCACTGGTCGCCCGCCTTCTCCTTCACCGAACATTCGCGCCGAGACGTACTCCGGCTCTAACCCTGCGTCCCCCAATATTAGTGCGTAAATTTTTCTCACGTCTTGCCCCGCCTAATGGAACAGATTGCCTCGTTTCTGGTTTGATCCATTGATATTGGCAGATATCAGGTATACCTTGAAGTCAATCAGCCAATCCTTCCATCGCAGGGCCATGTTCGCGCCTTGTACCACGGTGAATGGTTCTAACCATTGAGGTATACCTCAATGGTTCTAACGGTCGTGTCGTGTCCGCTATGTTTACTTATTGCGTCAGCCAGTACGGATTGATACAATTACGGATTCCTGGAATTAGGTCCCTCCGACACTCTGTTAACTGCTCGCGTATTAATTTAGCACTTTTACCTCGTCGCCAGTTGTAGTCTTCGTGACTTTACCGGGTTATTCCGTATTAATTACTTCCGTTGGAGGGTATAATGAAGACGCCGACACATCGGGACCATGGCTTTTATTCACTATTTTGTTTCAGGGTTGCCAACTGCCAGACCCTACAAACAGTTCTTGAGTATCTTTCTTAAAATGTGACAAGTCTACAGTTGTTGAGGTAGAATATTCTTCAGATTTAAAAAACTGAAGACTAGACAGATAAGATAGCATTAGCAAAGTATGCTTTCTGGCTGCATGCAAGTATGGATTTTTGAAATTTTGTGACCTACTGACGACCGATTTGAGGTAAGAATGTTTCCCTCAATGCGCATTGTAGGCACATTAGTCAGTGGTCCAAATTGAAACATTTCATCAGGATTATGCTCCAAATTGTGAAGTTTCCTTCTCAATATAGAATTGGGGAAACATTTATGCAGTAGTTTCCTGTGTATTGATAAGCCTCAAGTATTCAATTAGTTCTATGTTTAGAATAGGGGCAAATGAAATTTCTACGATATCTTTCAAATATATCAGCAATTCATATGGCTCATATTCTGCAAGAATAATATCCTTAAATATCAGTGGAAATGTTCTCAATAAGGCCAGGTTTGTCGAAGCGTTACCTGCAGTTGTGCCTTTTATCTCGAAAAACTTAGTTAGAACAGGTTTATTGACTTTGATCTCTGCCATTGTAAGGATAAGTTTGTACTCTACTTAGAATCTGATCACGTGAAGGTAACCCATCAAAAATAAAACTTTTTAATCATTTTAGTCATGCATTGGATCCGAGGGTTATCCTGTAGCAACATGAAAATGATTTAGGTGCTTGTCAATGGACATGCTGACCTGACTCTTTTACACTGTTTCACCTTTCCTGATTGAGCAGTCAGTATTTGTTCCGCATAGTTGCCTTCCAATCTTCATACCCCAGCTCTCATTCCCAATTTGACATCTTTCTTTTTTATGTCGCAAACTGACAAGGTGCAAAATGACCTTAGCCGTCGACGCACCTTAAAAACTAAAACCACTACTACTGAATAACATGCAAGGGACTTGGATGCTCAGGTAAAATTTTAAGCAGATTGAAATAAAAACCACACATTTTGTGCTTTCCTTTGTGGGCTCCAATGACATCTGTCAACTGAACCTCATCAAGATACAAATTTATTTGAAACGTCAATTGTTCCCCTTGAAAGAGCTTGTGTGTCTTAAAAAATTTACATATTTGTGAGGCTTGATCAAATTATGTCTATCAGATATCTGATCATGAAAAAAGTTTCGTATTACATCATCATGAGTCATGAAAGCAGATATAGATTGCAAAATGGAAATGTAAACAAATTTATGCACAATCCCTTCTTTATCTTTGATTCTAATTTCTTTCGGCACAACAAAAATTCTCTTGAATTCACTTTGCAGATACTTATTCCGGCGATGATGAGAACTCATACTACCTTCCATACCAAACATCTGTTCTACAGGGGTTATGTCTACCAGCTTGCTGAAAATTTCATAGGTCCTTGAGTTTCCCAGTTGATTTTCTAAAACTTCTCTTATGGATTTCTCATACAATTCTCTGCTATAACTCAAACATTGTGTCAAATCACCAAGTACGTCAGTAATAGCAGATTTAGATAGGTTTCATCTTGCTTCTAGTTTCACTATAAACAACCTCAAAAACTTTTCAAAGTCAACATCCGAAAGAGAGTTACTGTCAGAGGTGCTGGGTAAATCATCAGTATTACCTGTAATAAGCATTTCCGTTCCCTTTTCGTAAATAAGTCACCTGATGGCTCATTAGGGAAGTAATCAGATTTAAAATTACACTGTACAGTGTAATTTGAAAGTGTCTGGTCACGTGACCATACACTATGTTCCCTATATACGTAACTCCTGAAGGAATTAACAATTTTAAAACTTTTACTGCACTCTGCTACAGTACACTCAGTTTCAACACCAGTTTTGATATGACCATAGACATGACGAAGAACCTTCAGTCTTGCAGGAGATAATTGTTCATGGCATGTTGGACAAATTATCTTGGAGTTGACTCTTGAATTAACAGCTAGAGCACCATCAGAATGTAATTTGAATTAATGATTCCTAATAGCTGGAAGAGTAGAGTAGGATTTGCGACAATTCCAAGCAGGGCAATGGTAGTATATTGCATTTTCCATGAATTAAATAAAAGTGGTTGAATAACCTCAAATGTGATCTAAATGTAATTTTGCAATGCTTGCAGCGCAGAGACATTTTGGTCTATCTGAGACTTACGTTAGGGACACTTGTTTGATGCTTTCTCTCTTATTAAGACTGTTATCAAGGCTGGGTGAAGATGGACAATACTTTCATTGGCTTTGAATCATCGTTTTACCCAAAATTCTGTAATTAATAAAGAGAAAATAACAATGGAGAAAGAATACAGAGTAAAAATATCAAAACAAAAACACTTATGCTTAGTAACTTTTGAGGTTATTTGCGGAACCTTTGGTTATTTAACAAGCTCGGGATTGTGTTTGGAAGCCATATATCCACCACATTATTTACTTTTCTACATAATTGTTATAAATACATTACAACCTTAGAACATTTTTACTTATATCATAACCCCTTCCATTAAGGTTACAATCTTCTCAACTAATTTTACAATAACACAGTTTTTTGGCAATTTTCAAAACCTTATTCTCTTTTGAATAAATATCAGCAGTCTCAAGTCATTAACAATATCCAATTACAAATAATCTGCTTCATTAGCACAAAAAAACATTCAAGTGCTCACTGCATTTTTACATCAAATATTTGTTTGGTTACATGTGAGGATAGCATTCCTGCTATCAAGCTTTCAAATCTAACACTCTGCAATGGTTTTGTGAGGATAACAGCCACTTGGTTTTCTGAGGGACAAAACTGTAAATCAAATAGCGCTATATGAACCTGTACCCTACCTCAATATGTTTTGTTTTCTTACTCATTTGACCGGATTGTATCATTTTTATGGTACTCTGATTATCTATGTTTAAGGTTACATAGACTGGTTTGCCTGTCAACTCCTCAATTAAGGCCTAAGCATTTTTTTATTTCTTGACAGCACTCAGATGCTGCAATAAATTCTACCTCAGTTGAGGACAATTCCACTACACTTTGTTTGTGTGAGCACCACAGGATTGGCGCACCACCAAACAGAATTACATATCCTGTTGTACTTTTTCTTTCAAACATATCTCCTGCAAACTCTGAGTCACTGTATGCTTGCAGCTTTTTATGCTCTCCCATTTCTTTTGAGCGGAATTGTATTCTCAACCTTTGTGTTCCGTGTAGATATCTTATTGTTCTCTTCAAATTCTCTATACTGCTTTTTCCATGAATCTACTCTCAAAATTAACGGAAAATGCAAGGTCTGGTCTAGTTTTGGATGACATGTATAACAAGCTGCCAATTGCTTTGCGGTATGGATAGTCTACCCCGTCTACCCTTTCTTCTCTTTTTATCTGTTCTACTTTTTCTTTGTTGTTTAGCATCAATGGAGTATTAACTTGTTTGCAGTCTTGCATCTGAAACATCTCCAGTACTTTTCTAGCTTACTTTGCTTGTGACAAAAATATTCCATTGCTTGTCATTGATATCTCCATTCCCAGATAGGAGCTTATTTTGTCACTCTCTCGTTCCATTTTGCTGGAGCTTATTTCAGTCCATAGAGTGCCTTTTTCAGTAAGCACACTTTATTTTTATTATTCTCTTTGTAGACTTCAGGGACTTTCATGAAGATTTCTTCATGAAGTTGACCATTCAGAAAAGCCGTTTTTACATGTCTTGATTTTTAAGTTCTCTTGTGCAGAAAATGCAAGTAAAATCCACAATGATGTGGTATCTATTATTGGACTGAAAGTGTCCTTAAAATTTATATTTCCTTCTTTGTGTTGGCATCCTCTCACCACCAGCCTTGCCTTGTATCGACCATCTTCTTTCCTTTTAAATACTCACTTGTTTGCTAAGATTTGTTTTCCTGCTGCTTTTTCCTATTCCACGGTATCCCAGGTATTGTTCTTCAATAGTGAGTCTTTTTCCTCTTTGAGTGCCAGATGCATTTCTCTTTGTCTTCTATTTCCATGATCTCACTATAAGTCAGCGATACCTCATCTGTCTCACATCGCATAGCATAGTTCTTGTATCTTGAAGTTGTTCTTATAGATAACTGGAAGTGCTATCTATTTAACTGCTATGATTGCGATAAACTCAATCCTAATTTTATGATACGCCAGTTCCTCATTATTAGTTCTGTTAATGAGCATATTGCACATCACTGAACTTTCCCCTCATTCTGGATTAATGGCGGTTTTCAACCTGTTTTTCATGTCCTTATGATTTAGATGGTTGTGTCCTTGTATCAAAATCGAACTGCTTTTCATGACGTTCAATTCAATTTTTTTCGTGACTTACTTTTTGTTCGACGGAATAATCATGCCGAAATATGTGTGCATGAAGAGGAGAAAATGTTTCGTGGGCACAATTATAATTATATTTGGAGACCCTAATCGGAAATGACGGTCGATTGTTGTAACTACCTGGTTCTTTTATGGTTTTTACCTTTATGAAGAGTAGAAATCACATCTTGGAGCACGATACAGGGGCGGGGCCTCGTGACCAAGTTTATATGGGACGGCGAATCACCCCAGGTTACTGGGTCGACTTCCCTAAAGATGGTGGTGTTGACGGCGAACCTTCCGTTGCTGACAAATTTATCGATGAAAGCTTGCGGAAAGAAGAGAGACCTTTATAACCTAACACCGAAATAACCATAATAGAAAACTAAGTAGCTGCGCGGATAAACGGTAAATATTAGGGCGTGGCGACCGACAGCTGAGGTCATTTGCACTATGAAGGATAAGTGGGTGTAATTGGTAATTTTTCAGGGAACAGAGAAAGGGTGGAGTAAAACTTGGGGTCGCCATTAGCCTACTTTTCACGGAAGGCACCAAGAGGACCACATTGTGAAGTCCCATCCGACAGAGGGAGTATTTCCTGTTGTTGAAGTACCACTTCCACTCAGCTCTCAAGTGAAAACCAGTATACAAATGAAAAGTCTCTTCCGCTGCCCGAATTCCATCTTGCGTGTTTTCGACGGATTCACGGCATCTTACCAACCGGATCCAAACCTTCTACTAAAATATTCTTTCATTTGCTGGGGACAGTGTTTGATATTGTAAACAGTAAGTACTGCTGGTGAGCTCCCAAGAGTTCCATTTTTATTTTACATAAGGTTGTGAGCAGCGAAAAGGGATCTACTTTGAAAGATTCGCGGTGTTTCATTTATTAGTTACTGTTTTTCAAACATCGACGCTCTGCATTAAGAAAATTAATAATATCGTATAACTCCGTAAACTACGTAATTTTGACTCCAAAGTATTTAAAAAGTACGTGGGATTCAACTATTGGCAAGATTTTATAAAATGGTGAAACTGGCTACAACTAGTTTTTCGCAGAACCCTATGTTTTTCCCTTGTGGCGTAATGAGACTTTTTTAAATATTAAAATATGTGCTGAAGGCTACATGAGATTTATTACATGATTTTGTGGAAAACGTTTAATATTCATTTTTATTTTGAGTTACGTCATTTTCACTAGAACCATTTTAAAGCATTTTTCCCGTGAGCTTTCCATACGGATATACGGATTTGCTTGAGGTCTGTTTCAATTTTTATTTAAAAAACGAAACATCTTGAAGGTATTTATAGGGGCATAGCGACTTATTACAAATTGTATCAGTCCCCCATTTGAGCCGTGGCTAACCCCCCTCATCATCCGCTCTTGAGTGGAGTCCTGCAAACGGTGACGCATCATCGCTCGGCTGAGTGACAGGTACGCCCCGAATAGGATCGCGGCGTTTAAACATTTAAAAAATGATCTACTGCTAGCTCTGTCCAGAGGATACTGGTGATCGGCAGTGCGGTGTTTGGCGACAGTCAGAAACCTTCAATCCAGAACCAGGCTCGTGCGCGACATTGCCAATAGCTCAAACAAGATAAGTAGGACAGGGTACAATTTAGCGGAAACTAGTGCTTTCCTTAACAAATAACATTTAATACGCTTTAGATTCACACACTAGGCAGTAAAAGACCATGATAATATGATAATGCAATGGATATATGATCATGTTCAATGGGAATGATGTAAACATAAATGGGACCGTGAAAAACGACGAAAAATGAAAAAAAGGAGTCACAGTTTTAATAATAGTTAATTTCAGATTCGGTGACAAACCGAGTAAAGTGAGACAGAATTGTATTGAGAAGAGTTCATTTCAAAACGACCTGCTCAAGTCACGAGGCGATGTTTACTCTTAACAATAAACACTTCCCCCCAGGAATGTAGCAGTTAATAATTTATATGTTTTCGGAGGATACTGAGAAGATTTAAAGGGAATTCCTTCACATGAATGGGAGGGCGGACGATGGAATACTCTCACGCTTTCCCAATTAGTGACTTGGCGGCCATGCTATCGGCTGCGGCAACCCTCGCGGTCTCTCGGCTGGCCAACTCCGCTACCACTTGCCAGCCAAAGGAAATATTCCCAAATTCAGGGGAATTCAAGGGACCTCTACAAAAATCTCTCGTGGAAGCATACTAAATACCTTGTGGAACTCTTAGAATAAATATTCCACCGAGCTTCCTCCTTTCACGTTCTCTTCCTTCCTCATGTCCCTCACTTTTCCTCTCTTCCAGTACTTCTCACCACCCTCTTCCCCTCACTGTACATGAATCACATGACACACATTTGCGACCCTAGGCAGAACTGGGTCAAACACCCCCACAGGCCCCTGAGGGTAGGTATCCCGAAGCACCCCTGCTTGTCGTAAGAGACGCCTAAAAGGGCAGGGAGGAAACCCCTAAAACGAACCTACAGTACTGGCAGGGTTGTTTCCGTACTGGGCTGAAAATTTACTCTGTGAGTGGTTATACAAGCTGGAAGTAGATTCACCCACTTGTGGGCCGTGCGTGGAGACCCGTGATGGGAAAAAGGGGTTGAACTGGTAGTTGAGATCACCGGCACTGAACTGTTTCGTATTCACGGTTTAGATTAGTGGGGGGGGCAACATTCTACTTTGGCCCCGTATTGCCTGCAAAAGGGCGGTTGGTAGATAACCAATCCCGACCAAACGGCTTTGGAGTTATGCATGATATTTGTCGGTGGCGAGTGTTGGAGAGACGGGGGCCTATGTTGGGTGACCAAAAACGTATGACTGTGACTTCGTGGTGGATGGAGAACCCGGGGTATGACGTTTTTAGAGGTATGAGATATGAAACATTTCCTCCTCTCAAAAGAGCCCGCTCTGAACAGGGCGGGGTAGTCATTGGAATAAGTAGCGATAGAAATGTAAAATTTAACATCTTTATGAAGATTCTATAATGTAATGTAGCGAAGAGGGTAAGAGCCTTGTCAAGGAATCTCCATTCATTATGTACAAGGTTCTTTTCATATCTGTACCCGGGAACTTACCTTCCGTGAAAAAATTGCGCGATGGGACAGTTTTAGTCGAAATATGTGACTAAAAGCAGAGTGAGACAACCCAAAAAGAGCGATTCATGATATTCCATGTTGCCGTTGAGCCACAGAGATCCCTCAAAACATATAGAGGCGTAATATAAGACTGGTCACCGCACACAGAAAACATGTTGAATAGCAGGCCAGGTGGTGTGGCTGCATACAGATAGTTGACCCACAAGACTGTCCGGGCTCACCTCTTTGATCGCTCGGGGTTTGTTGTCACGATTATCTCCACAACATTTTAGTCGCCTCTTACGACAAGCAGGGATACTTAGGGAGCAATCTCAATCCCCCTGGGCTCACCCGGAGGTGCCCAGAGACACAGCTAATAAGTATCAGAAGGTCCACTTGGAGGTGCACAGAGCAGCAGCTGTTAAATATCTCAGAAAAGGCATCCACATGTGCATAGAGTAGTGCGAGTGAAATATGGGCAAAAAACCCTGGAATGCGGTCGGAACAGCGGATTCGTCTATGGAAGATAAAATCGTAATCAGACATGGCATATAACTATCATGAAGCATATGACGTTAGCATCGGAATTATGATTCATAAATATCAATATTGCAATGCCCTGAAATGGGAAGGTGAAGACGCTAGCATGTGCTCCGACCTTGGTAAGGTGCAGCTTCCACCACTTGAATCTCCGCCCGAACCTTTACAGAGTTTGCTTATGGGTGGTCATCCAGAACATCGACATTTCCTTGACCGTGTCCGTTACTACAATTGTTGTTTCCAAATGATATCATTTAGCGCTTAGCAGATTGTTGAGGATGGATTCATGCCAACTTTCAAAGTTCAGGGGCAGGTTTACCATTTACTACCAACACCTAAATAAGACCAGTTGTTGCAAATTTATTTTGTTAGCGAAGATAAAAAGGAAGCATGGATTAGATTCACTTGGATTCCTAGCATAAAACCTGGATTAGTCAAGTAGCTACAAAGGATTCTTCACAGTGTGAATTACTATGTGTAAAAATATGAGAGTTCACTTAAGATGTTTCTGCTGGACAATTCTCTCCCCCTCTTCTGCAAATGGGAAATGGAAATCATCTGACTGGAGGAACTGGAGGAAAAATGAGAATACCTTCAGGTTTAAGCACAGTTTTCACATCTTTGGAAGATCTAATAGATAGAATTCATCCCGATCTGGTTAATATAAAAAAGAAAAATCCACGGATTGGTTATGTGAGCGAGCCATCTTGACTCCAAAAACACGATAGAGCTGCTACAATCAATGACGTTTGCCTGAAGTCATTTGAAGCAGAATATATGGAGTACAGATCGCTCGAGTCCGTTTTGCTAAATGATGATGCTGTTCAGTATCCCGTAGAATTTCTTGACACTCAACCCGCCTGGTTTTCCAGCTCACAGTCTATGCTTGAAATTCGGAACTCCAGTGATGCTGCTGCGGAATCTTTGCCCGCCTAAATTATGCAATGGCAACAGATTGCGTGTGACAGCACTTCAAAAAAATGTGAGCGAGGCTACAGTAATTGCTGGATGTGGCCGAGGGGAATCAGTGTTTATACCTCGAATCCCACTGATTCCAAGAGAGTATCCGTTTGAATTCAAACGGCTTCAATTCCCAATCAAGGTTTGCTTTGCCATGAAAATAAATAAGTCACAGGGACAGTCATTAAAGATGGCAGGAAAGGATTTAATTGAGCATTGTTTTTCACATGGACCATTCTGCGTTGTTCTTTGTTGCTTAAGAGTTAGTTCGCCCAGCTGTTTAGTTTTCTTAGCATCGGAAGGAATGACGACTAAAGTCGTTTACAAAGAACTTCTTTCAAATTACATTGGACATCGATGAGTAATCGGAGTGTTAATTTTACTTTTATATTATTTTTATCATTTACTTATTGTCATCCTGATTATATTTTTTAAAAGTATTATTATGTTTTTATCATTTTTTGAAGTTCAGTGCCACAATATCCACTGCATCACCAAGACCATCTACCAGGCCACCCGTTGAATGTTGAGACCCGCGGCGTTCGGGAAGGATTTCCTTTAGAACTACACCCATGATGCCGAATACTGCACCAAGGGCGCCAAGCGCAGCACAATCACCGCTATGAACCCTAGGCGTAAGCCATCAATCAAAGTATAAAAACTAGCGGAAGTTGCCCGTTGATTCTCAACGAGAGGGATAAAAGTAGTACATAAGAGAGCCGTTGTGATTTTACAGGAGAGAATCTTACTCCTAACTTCTTAAATAAATTTGTAATGCAAAGTTGAATTAGCCCGTACCGTAGCTTTATTTTCATTCTCTTTGTATCTTTGTTACCAATCGTAACTTGATGCCTTCGTGGCATTATATGGCTGAAATTATGTTCAAATTAGATGTAATCTTCAAATTTAAGTAGGCAAAGGAAGAAACCGGTGTATTTACACCGGTGTCATGTTACTAGTATGAGGAGGAAATTAAATAAAGACATACTTACCAATACAGACTAATAAGAGCAGCAAAGAATTAAATACAGGTATACAGACGAACAGCAGTAGCGATACATCAGCACAAATAATTCAATGGAATAAGTGCAGAGAGAAACACAAATTAACGTCTCAGTCCACGAGCTACATCAAACTTATTTGTAAACAAAACCTTCGATCGCTGTGGGAAATGATGCTTTTAACCGTAAAATGTTAGAAATTTGCGCAGAAATCTTAATAGTTCCGGTGTATTTAATCAAAATGAGTATTCTAGGAGAAAAGTAAGAATCGTTATTGAGTTATCTTCCGGATACTGTGTGTCTCAAGTTTGTGCAATTAATATTTCTAATTCAAATTTTAAAATGAAATAATTGCCTCGGTAATAAGACCTTTACATGTATGTTTTATGGGAACGCTTTGAATCGTATGGAATCGAACCGGGGACTATTATTTATATGAAAAGTGCCTATTAACTGCGACAGGGTGACATTTTTTAACTTCAAAATATGAATGCCGTACTTAGAAGCCTGAAAAAGTTATATTCGAGGAGTTATTGTCCACACAACATGAACAATTCAACGGAGTCTCGGTATTTCCAGGTCCCGCTGCGCGGAGCCGGGCCGCGACAAAATCGAGTTGATTCTCGGCGTCGCAAACTTTATCTTCAATTTATACTCTGATGAAGTATCCCACAGACCATTTTCCGAATAAGGATTATATTGTCTACTTTATGTAAACTTTTGTCTAAAAAACGGGTCCGCCATTTTTAACGTAATAGCACTCAAATATAGGCAAAAATGTCTGAAACATATGCATAGTAAGTACCTGTTCACAATTGGTAATGTTTTTTATTTCAGAAAAATCCTTTAATTACTCCTATATCTTCTAAACTTTTAAGATTTTCGAAGAAAATGAGAGCGGGCGCTTTTTTCGAAATTTGATCGTGTTTGAGCCTCTGTATCTAAGTAACGGGTAATACCTATGAAAAACGTCTTACCATTCCATAATCAACAATAATTTGTGTGTATATGTGCCAAGTTTCAAGACGTTATCTCCAGTTTTGGACTTTTGTCCGGAAATTGCGATTTGACCCCACTGCGTTGGCGCGGTCTCCTCCCGAAGTAACTCCTGACTCCATGACCGGCCTGTTGGAGGGCCAGAAACCAAAAAAGCCCAAGGTCGGAATCCACTCGGCCTTTATACCTCCCCAACCGTGTCAGCCCCATTTGAAGCCAGACGGAGGGTTCGGGGGGCAGTATAGGGTGGAGTCTCTGCACCCACACTCCCGTCGCGAGGCCGGGAGAGGAGTCGAACATTAGGGGCGGCTCGGCACGTCGGGGAACAGTATCGGGTGGTGTCTCTGCACTCAGACCCCCGTCGCGAGGCCGGGAGAAGAGCCGAACAATCATGGACGGCTCATCCTCCTCCTCTAATCCACCCGCTAGAGAATTCTCCCCGAGGCTTCAGAAACTTCTTCGCTACGGTGCCGCTCGGGAAAAGAGGAAAGGGGAAGGGAATGGATAGGAAAACCTCGTCCTCAGGACCCGTCCGATATATTATGCACAAACCATAACGTAAACGTGCGTAATAACAAACTACGCAGCGTAAAGCCGGTAACGTCAGTGTGGCCCACTTCCGTCAGGAACAGTCGCAGAGAGGAAGTCGTCATCACAAGGTTGAGAATTGGGCATTGCGCCTTGACCCACTCCTTCCTCTTTACAGAAGAGAAAATAACGCCTCGTTGTGATGACTGCGACTCTCCTCTCAGTGTCCGACACCTCCTGACTGAGTGTGACAAATTCCGGACTGTGCGCGAAAAGCTGGGTATTAGGGGAGACCTAGAACAAGTTCTAGGAGACGATCATGATCGTCTAAGCGGAATTATATCGTTTTTAAAAGTAACTGGACTTCTAAATAAGATTTAATATAGTGTTTCATATTTTTCCTATTTATTTCTATTGCCGACGTATCCAATTTTTATTTTAGTACACTATATCGACTGCGTGGTGCAAATGACCTTAGTCGTCGACGCACCCATACAAACTTAAATCTACCTACCTACAAACCATAAGATGCAAACAAAACCAAAGAGCATACGTGAACGCATTACATCAGGCAATCTCTTTTTATATAAATGATCCACCTCTAACACACCAAACAAGCTAACCTAACAAAACCAGAAAAGCTGCAACAATTCATCCTCCCCAAGGGGAATTTCAAGCCTTCGGTTCATATTCCTGACAGTGATAACGTACTCTCCCAGTGTTTATCTCCTTCCTTGCGTCCGATTGTACATGTCCCTTTTCAAGCGACTCTGATATTTGTGTACCCCGAAATTCGCCATGCATTCATTTTGAAAAGCGAGCGGGTCACGACACTCATTCGCCCAATACCAACGTAACGCTCTCTAACGTAATATTTCAGGAATCAGCTTAAGCTGCACCACCGAACTTATTTCGAAATGAGCAACGAATCGGTTTACCTATTCCAGAAAACTCGCCACACTTTCCCCCTGCGCTCCACTAAATGAAATATCCCATCTTCTTGCTGCCACAACTAGCATTTCCATCGTTTGTAAATCGCACTGAGTTCTCGGAGGGGATTCAACGGTTTCATTCCTACTTACTTCGTCACCCGGCTCGGATTGACCACGTATTGAACGAACATGTTCGCGAACTCTTTTACGTACTTCATCTAACGTCCCGTCTGCTTCAAGCTCTAATTTAAAACAGGTTTCTAACAAATCTGATTTAGACAAGTGATTGATCCAAGAAGTTCCGGGGCGTAATTTCAAAGCCATTATACCGAGTGCAAGTAGTTTAACACAAAACCACGCTCTGCTACCATTGAACTGAGTGGCGTGGTGAAAACTACAACAAAGGTTTCGGAAGCACTGGTTTATTAAGAATAACGAAATACACAACAACAAACGACAGGGACAATCAAAGAGATAAGCGCTTGCCTGGCCGTACTAATGTAAGTGCCAGGGATGAGGATTAGGGAAGGATAGGTGATACCGGCTTTTTTCCCAATGCGCGGAAGAGACGACGGTTTCGGGCTTCTAGATGCAGGATTTGTGGAAAGGTAGGGATGCGGAGGTCTCTGTGGATAACTTCGTTTTTGACGAAGTATGGAGCTCCTACTGCCCTACGGAACCGCCCGTCGAAGAATTGCCTGAAGACCTTTATTGTGACAGGCGCCTTGAATGCCCATGCCGGTGCTGCATATTTAAGAATGGGCTCTATTGTGCCTCTAATAAGTGATATTTTAGCCTCTAGGCTGAGTGGAGACTTGCGTGCTGTGAGGGGAGCAATGTGTGACCACATTGCTTTTCCTTTGTTGAGGGTGCTTGTCCGGTGCTTGACAAATGTTAAGTTTTTGTCGAGAATCACTCCCAGGTATTTGGCATCTGTTGCGTCTTTGATTAGTGCACCATTTAGGAAGATGTCCTTGTTGGTTTTCTGCTTCTTCCTTCCCGAAAATGTTACTCGAACGGACTTGGACGCATTAGACGTTGATTTCCATGTTTTTTGGTAGTTTTGGATGTCTTTTAGGGCTGCTTGTAGCCTGTTGGCTGCTGATCGGGGAGCCAGTCCTTCCGCTGAGATGTTCCAGATTCCAGATTTGTTTTAGTAAGCCTTTGACACCATCCCGGGCTTGCGGCCCTTTATGGTCGGGGTAGGAAGAATATAGAAGGGGTTCAGTGTGGAGTGAAGGTTTTTTTGTTAGGGTTGGAAGCTCGAGAGGTTAATTTGTTAGGGAGGGGAATAATTTGGGAAGCCGGTGAGCAGGGAAAGGTTATTTTGTTTGAGGGTGAGAATCATTTGTGGGAGTCCGGAGGGTAAGAAGGGTTTTTTTGTTAAGGGATGTTAGATACTGTTAGGAAATAATTTTCGGGAGAACTAGTTGCTTTGCAGCAAATGGTTGGGAACGTGAAGGGTTATTTTGTTAAGGTGTTTGCTTAGGGTTAGGATTAATTTGCGGGATTATTTAGTCTGGTTCAGGAGGTTGGAGGTTGGGGAGCCGTGAGGATCCAGATCCAGATCATGAAAGGAATCCTGTAGCGCTGTACCGGCCGCGAGGCCTTGCCAGTCGTGGTAGGAGGAAAATAAAGGAAGATATCAGGGATGCAGGAATGTTGGATATTGGGAAAAGGACTAGGATTTAGGATTTTAGGAAAGCTTCGGTTTGATTCTGCCGAAGCACAAAGTGGTTGGAAGTTTGGAGAGGTATTAGGGCAGGAGTTTAGGAAAATCACGCACTGATGGGTTCATCCAAACAGGCGGAAATGGGTAGGAATTTAGGAAGGTATTAGGAATCGGGAAAATTCACGCACTGATGGGTACATCCAAACAGGCGGATCTCACTTCTGATGGACCAATCCATTCTGAGGAGTAATAGGACAGGAATTTAGGAAGGAATTAGGAATTGGGAAAATTCACGCACTGATGGGTTCATCCAAACAGGCGGATCTCACTTCTGGTGGACCAATCCATTCTGAGGAGTAAAAGGACAGGAGATTAGGAAAGGAATAAAGGAAAGGATATTAAAGAAATATAGGTAGGAAGGGGAATGATCGGAAACGGCAATTCGCAGTCCTCCCTTGCTAGCAGTCAGGTACGGAGAATGGCAGGCGCAGGCAGAAAACGATGGTGTATGGCAGGCGATGATGGGATGACAAGCAGGAGACGAAGGCTGTCAGGAGGCACACCAGCTCGAGGCAAATTCCTCCATTACGGCATGTCCATGAGGTCCGGTCGTCGTATGATGGGATGAATCCGAGGCAGGTAATTTAGGAAATAGGATCAGGGAAGGATATTAGGAAAGACATGGGTAGGAAAATAGGAACTGATCAAAGCTATCGTTCCTCAAGGGGTTGACCGAGCCGTGAGGATCCTGAACTGAACTGAACTGAATGTGATTATATTCCTCCGTTTCCAGCCGTAGGCTGTTGCCGGAGTGGTTTTAATTTTTAAGTTGCAGAATGATTTTTGCATAATAGGTATGTGCGAAGGGCTCAGTGAAGGGGCTGGGTAGCAAAGGAAGATGGGAAAGGAAAGCGCGTGCCGGGATTGCTGTTTGTTGCGATTTGGTGAAGGATCGGGTTGGGATGGGATAACAGGGATTTAAAGAGGTTTCGGGTTTCTTGATGCAGGATTTGGGGAAGGGTAGGGATGCGGAGGTCTCTGTGAATAACTTCGTTTTTAACGAAGTATGGAGCTCCTACTGCCCTACGGAGCCGCCCGTTGAAGAATTGCCTGAAGACCTTTATTGTGACAGGCGCCTTGAATGCCCATGCCGGTGCTGCGTATTTAAGGATGGGCTCTATTGTGCCCCTAATAAGTGATATTTTAGCCTTTAGGTTGAGTGGAGACTTGCGTGCTGTGAGGGGGGCAATGTGTGACCACATTGCTTTTCCTTTGTTGAGGGTGTTTGTCCGGTGCTTGACAAATGTTAAGTTTTTGTCTAGAATCACTCCCAGGTATTTGGCTTCTGTAGCGTCTTTGATGAGTGCACCATTTAGGAAGATGTCCTTGTTGGTTTTCCGCTTCTTCCTTCCCGAAAATGTTACTCGAACGGACTTGGACGCATTAGACGTTGATTTCCATGTTTTTTGGTAATTTTGTATGTCTTTTAGGGCTGCTTGTAGCCTGTTGGCTGCTGATCGGGGAGCCAGTCCTTCCGCTGAGATGACAATGTCATCTGCGTAGGTGTAGGTAGTGGTATTAGGGGTTGTGGGAAGGTCCGAGGTGAAGAGATTATATAGGAGCGGCGAAAGGATTGAGCCTTGGGGCACACCTGAGAGGATTGGGTGACGAGGAGAGGTTGTTTTGTTGATAGATACAAAGAAGGTCCGGTTGGATAGGAAGGAAGAAACAATTTTTATTAGGTAGAAGGGAATATTGAAGGAGTACATCTTGTAGAGGATGCCGCCGTGCCAGACTCTGTCGAACGCCTTCTCGGCGTCCAGGAAAACTGTGCTTCTTATCTTCCTGGCGTTGAAGGATCGTATGATATCATGTACTATGTTCACGAGCTGGTGAGTGGTCGAGTGTTGCCGTCTGAATCCCATTTGATGGTCCGGGAAGGCCGGCTCTGCGACCGGTTGTAGTCGTCTCAGGATTATTCGTTCCAGCAGCTTGCCGAGGGAAGGGAGTAGGGAAATTGGTCGGTAGGAAGAAGGTAGGTTAAGAGGTTTCGAACGTTTGTGAATCATGGAAATCTTAGCAGTTTTCCAGGAAGCGGGGAAGTAGGAATGGAGGAGGCAGGCGTTAAATATGGAAGAAATAAGAGGGTGAAAGGATGAGGGAAGTTTTTTGAGGGTGAAATTGGAGATTTGGTCGTGACCAGGTGCGGAATGATTTTTTAGTTTGGAGATGAATAACGATATTTCTGCTGGTGTGGTAAGGTCAGGGCTTGGGGAAGGGGTGTAAGGAAGGGAAGCTTGAAGTCCATTGACTTGATCTTCAAGGGGGGAGGTAAGCGTGTTGGAGGTGTCGGCAAGCTGCTTGGCGAATAAATTAGCTTTTTCCTGGTCCGAGCGCATTATTTGCCCGTTGGCCGTCATATCCGGGTATTTGGATGATTTCTTTTTTAACTTCTTTAGGAATTTCCAGGGATTAGCGTAAGTGCCTTGGTTGGCTTTTTGAAGGTTCTTTGTGATAAGATCACTTTTTATTGTCCGGAGTTTGTTCCTGACGCCATTCCTCAGGTTTTTATACTCCTCGAAGAAGGCAGGGTCCCTGGTGCGCTGGTATATTCGTCTGGCTCGGTTACGGCTGCGGATAAGATTAAGGACGGAGGTAGGTAGAAGGTGATGTGTTGGGGCTGTGGAGATCGGGGGTTTCTGTGAAGAGGAGAGGGCGTCAGAAATGGCATGGGAGAGGAAATTGACTGCGGTATCGATTTGTTGAGGATTGTCCAGAGGAAGAGGAAGAAGGTGTCTCAGGTATGCCTCGGCGTGAAGGGAGAAGAGGTTCCAGTCGGTTTGGCGGTTAGGATTGAGGAGGGATAGGATGGGACTTAGGTTAAAGGTGAGAAGGATTGGTGAATGATCTGAAGCTGTGGGGTCCATGACGGATATGTCAGGACACGGTAGGGAAGGATGAAGGATGGCAATGTCTAGGATATCATTTTTTGAGGGATCATTTGGAAGGAAGTGTGTCGGTTCAGGCGGAAGGATGAGGTTTAGGCCGAGATTGTTGATAATCTCTTGGAGTTTGGCTCCCCTGACGTTGTTAGATAAACAGCCCCAAGATTTTTGTTTGGAATTAAGGTCGCCGGCAATTAGGGCGATGTGGTCAAATATGGCGTTCAAGGCTTCCACGTCAGTGATCGAAAGCTTCTTTTGAGGCGGGATGTAGATGGACCAAATGTCCAGTGGTCCGTGTGCCGTGGTCAGTCGGACTCCTGTTAGTTCCAATGCGGTGGTTGCTGGATTTGTTAAAGTGGTGGCCGAGAAGCAATCCTTGAGTAGTATTGCTACTCCTCCTCCGCGGCGACCGATGCGGTCATTGCGGATGATGCGGTAGCCCGGGACGCTAAAGGATATGTTTGGTTTAAGGTATGTTTCCTGCAGGAGGACGACATCAGGAAATTCATTGTGGATTAGGAGAAGGAGTTCGTGGATGTGCTGGGGAGCTGAATGAATGTTCCAGGAGATGGCTCTTAATTGGGAAAAGGTAAGGGATTTAAGGGCCATTCTGGTTGAGGAAGAGGGAAATAAAGAGAGATGATAGCTCGGATTTGATGACGTCGGCAAATGTTTGTCCAGCAGGCGGTGAGAAGAGCTTGGAAAGGAAGGATTTGAGCCAAGGAAGGAATTTGTTGAAAGTGCTGTCCAGGTCGAAGGAAACAGGAGTTGAAGGCAGATTTGAGGATTGAGGGACTTCAATGGTTGAGGTTGTGATTGGGACCGGAGGAACTGTGGGATGGGGAGCAGTATCAGGACTGGGTTGTGTTGTAGGAAGGGTCGCAGGAAAGGCTGTTCTGTCATCGGGGTGTGGTGCAGAAGGAAGGTGGGAAGTAGGATCTCTTCTTGCGTCCCGGGCCGCCTTGATTTTTTTCTGCGTATGATTTGTACGCTGGGCATCCGCGATAGCTGCCGACGTGGTTTCCTCCACAGTTGCCGCAAACTGGAGGCTGGTCATTGGTTAGGGCGCAGTCTCCTCGTGGGTGTTCCTGTCCGCAACGAGGGCATTTATGAGGCAAGCCACACGCCTTATAGGTGTGTCCGAATTGCAGACACTGTGTGCATTGAGGCGGGCCAGGTGATGGTTTGTACGGTTCAACTGTTATTGACAGATTTTGGAGCGCCGAAAGAGCTTTTAATTTGTCCGCGTCATTGTGGCTACAGATTTCCACTTGGAATAGCGGTAGGTTCCTTTTCAGAAGTGCTGGGAGCGCGTGGCCCGGATTATTGGCGAGGAAGGCCTCTCTTTTCCTTTTTTCTTCCTGTGTTGGTCGGGAAGTTGTAAGTTGCAGCACTTTAGTTGCGTTAATTTTTTTACTGACAATTTCCTCTTTAAGGTCCGCGGGGTTGGTGTCAATTCCCAGACCTCTGATTACGTAGTATAACTTCTTATCGGCCTTAAGCTGATATGTGAAGTGCGGAATAGTGGAATTTTTCAAAAAGGAGGAAACTTTTTTGAAGTCTGCGACAGTTTGGCAACAGAGCTTTACGTCTTTTCCTGCAATGGAAGCCACCGGTGGAAAGTCGCAGTTTTTGTTGATAAGTTCGTATTTATTTTTCCAGTTCTCGGTGCCTCTTATGAAAATGGGTGGGATTTTTTCCTTCCCTGTCCGGTTAATTGCACCCGTTGATGAGTTGCGGGTTGACGCTTCTTGTTGTCTAGTGTCTGCTGACTCTTGAAGCGCTTCAAATCTCGAGCTTGTTGAGAAAGGAGCGTTGGCAGGAGTATCTGGTTTGGCCTTGGCCGTCTTTTTCCTTTTTGGGAGTTGGAAGACTTCTTCCACTTGAGTTCGAGTTTGGTCGTCATAAGGTCCTTGCGGGTCTTCATAAGGGCCTTTCGGTTGGCTGTCTATTGCATTAAGATTTGTGGTCGGTGGACCGCAAATAGGTTCGGGCACCTTAGAACTGCAGAGTTCGTCGGGGTAATTATTGTTTTCCTGGATCAGGTAGATTGCAGAAGTGGCGTGGATGTCCGAAGGCGTGACTGATTCCAGTGAATCGTATATGGTGGAAGCTGCATTGGTGGCGACTTTCGCAGTGTGATGATCATCCGTAGGGCAGCTAAGGATGTTAGTGGAACTTGGTATTAGGGTGTGGGGAGTGGAGGTACAGGAAGAGAGGTTTGGTTTACTGTATCGTTGAACTTTTATTACTTTGTTGCTGTGATGATCCTCTTTTAAATTTTCAGCAGATGATGCTGAGAGTGAGCGGACTGCAGCAGCGGTGAGGTCCTTGGAGCGTCCGGTTCGACGTTGTGTCGCTTCAGTTGCAGGAGGCGGCATGTCCGTGATTAGTTTAGGAGTCCGTTCGGATTCCATGACAGCTGGTTGGTCGCCCATGCGACCTTGCTCCTTTCTTTTGCCAGTCGCCAGGGAGGTGTTTGCCCAACGTGGAAATATCTGGCCAATTTGGCCCAAGAGGGAAAAATGTGAATTTTCCCGCCAGAAAACGCGCCAAAATGGTCCCTAAAATGAATTCCCTATTGATTGGGATCGAGGGGAGGTGGGGGAGCCCTAGCAAGCGGACCGCTCCGGTTTGCTGAACGTGCAGCGGAGGTGCAAGCCCTCTGTTCAGCGCACCAGGAGAAGACGACCTAGGTATGAGCACAGGTGCAGGGACACTACCGGTCGGTGACAAGATGGAACTTGTTAGCCATCCCCGAACGGCACTCCCGTAATGCTCAGGGTAAAGGATTTGGGAAGGAGTTCGGAAATTTTGGCGCGCTGGCCCTATAAAGGGCCGGGTATATATACTGGCCAAAATGGTCATCCAGAATCCAGAATTGTGCTAGTAAACCTGTGATCGCCATTCCGAGCTTTAGGCTCTTGCTGGTCGTGGCTGGAGATATATAAGTGATGATGGCGTCGAGTAAGAATCTTCAGTTCAAGGTGGCTGGATTTTTTTTTTTTTTTTTTTTTAATAAGCAGAAGGGTTGTTTTGTTGAGGGTAGGACAGGTTTTTTTGTTGAGGTTAGGACAGGTTTGTTTTGTTGAGGTTAGGACAGGTTATTTTATTGAGGTAAAGAGTTGCCGACAGGGATGATTTTTATCAGTGTGGAGCAAGGTGATATATGGTTGGATGTTTAATTTAGGTCAGAGGAAATGATAAAGGATTAATCTGGGAATGGCGGGAGAAGGTTGTCTAGAGAAGCCCCACCTCTACCGCAACCGGGGTGGGAGAGGGATGTAGGGGTGGATTGATTGGTATTTGCAAAGGGTTGAGAATCGTGGATAGGTGACTGAGAGAGATTCGTAGTGTTGCTGGTGCAATGATCATCTTCTGTAGAAGAGTCCAGTTGTACAGCTGAGGCGTTTGGGTTGGGAAAGGGGTGGAAAGGCTGGTGAAGTATTGCTAGGTGGGAAAGGTTTTCGGGAAATTTTGGTAGTTTCTTCTTTGTGCGTTTAATTTTGGTATGAGGAAGGAAATCTTTGGGGTATAGGTAACGGCCAGTTGGTAATGATAGGGACCAGAGGGATGATATGAGGGAGTTAGTAGAGTATCTGACTGAGGTGGCATAGTTAGAGGCATTTTGAGTTAGAAGTTCTGCAAGCTGAGGGATGCTGAGTTCCGAGTGAATAAGGGAGTTAGGGATAAACCAAGGAGTTCCTGATAGTTGCCTTACAGCTTTGTTGAGAAAGGTTTGTAATCTCTTTTTGCATGTTGCACTGGTAGTTATCCACACAGGACAGGCGTATAGCATCTTAGGAAGGATGATGCTGAAAAGGATTCTGATTTTGTTGTTTAAAGAGGTGGGGCTATGATAATGAAGAAGAGGGTGGAGGGCCTTTTTGGTGTTTGTGACAGTGGTAAGAATTTTGTCGATATGGGAAGAAAAAGAGAGTCTTTCGTCTAGAGTCACTCCAAGAAAGGTTGCTTCGGTCGGTTGTGGGATGAATTGCCAAAATGGTCAGCAGCGAATTGGCCGGGTTATATACGATTCGGCTCTCCTCCGGCCGATCCAATATGGCCGCCGGTGTGTGGTGCGCTCCCATTGGCTGGGAGCGTTCTCGCTGCTACTGCAGGCTCTGTCATGGCGACGACGGCGAAGTCGTCCTTTTTTCCATCATGTTTTCCTCTTTTTTCTCGGGGGCGGTTGGTCCTCCGGCTCCCGGGTGCTGGCTCGTGGGCGCGGGAAGATGTCCCACGGAGAACTGGTGGATGATGCGATGCCCTGGATGGATTGGTGACTTGAGAGCGACGATTTTTCGAAGAAATTTTTCGATATGGAAGCCAGGTGATCGGAAATTGACGGAGTTTCCGTCAATTCCGGGAGCGCCAGGTTTCCGGGTGTGTAACCCAGACGAAGGTCGTGTCTCTGGCATTTCCGGTCGGCTATCTCAAGAATGTTCCGCGCCCGGGTGCTGAGAAATCCGCTCCATGCTGGCGCCGCATAGGACAGCATGGGACGCAGAGTCGCCTTCCACAGGCGAAGACGGGTTTTCAGACACATTTGTTCTGCACCCAGAAGCGCGGCGATGTTCCGACGGCGGGTGCTGACTGCGGCTGCTGCTCTTTGGGCATGGGCTGTCATTTTCAGGCGGCTGTCGAGGAGGACGCCTAGGTAGAGGACGTTTTTCCCGGTATCCAATCGCCCTTTATATACCTCCCCAACCGTGCCAGCCCCATTTGAAGCCAGCCGGGGGGTTCGGGGGTTAGTTTGTGGTGGAGTCTCTGCACCCACACCCCCGTCGCGAGGCCGGGAGAGGAGTCGAACATTAGGGGCGGCTCGGCACGTCGGGGAACAGTATCGGGTGGTGTCTCTGCACTCAGACCCCCGTCGCGAGGCCGGGGGAAGAGCCGAACAATCATGTACGGCTCAAGTTTAGCATAAAAAGTGGGTTGCTTTGGTGCTAATGACCTAGAAGTCGAAGCACCAGTCAAAAAAATTCTACCTACCCACCGAGTCATTTGAGTGGCTTAATATCTGGTTCTGGGAACTGTTTAAGCAGGAAAAGGAAAGAGTATAATTTAATTTGTATTCATTATGTTTAGTTTTTTATCCCCTGCTGACATTCAACGGGCATATTATATATACTGCTGCTGGGCCTCCCGGAGGGTCGGGTCGTCTACAAGCTTCGAACTCGAGGAACGGTCTCGGATAGCTGCCTCAGGAACTCCGGCCCTACAAGTGACGGTTAACCGTCGGTTCTCCCCGCGGCAGCGACTCCAACCAGTACTGTCAACGAAAGGCGACATGGGTGTCTGTGCGAGAACATCAATAGTTCGAAAACTGCACGGCACAATGCGCAATACGACATGTTGTAGTACGTAGTATGACACGACAATTCCGTAATATGATAGGTATTCTCATTAAATACTATTCACCAAATGCAAACTGACACAAGCCTCCTAACAGTGGTTTTCAGGGAATGCTTGTACCTGTCATTTGCGGAGCTTGGTGAAGAGTGAATGTGATAAATGGGCTACTGGGAGAAGTTATGCTGTTCCCGAGGTTAGAGCTACTCATGGTGGCCTGTCATCTCTGTTGAACCCGTGGTATGAGAGAAGACTCGTCATCTCTGGATCGCCAAGTCCCCAAGCTATCCTAATAATATTCGCCAACAATGATCCCTCAGCTCTTCACTGCGGGAGAGGGAGATGATGAAAAACAACTATTGTCGCCAACTTTATTCATCCCTCTCCCTTCAGCGATGACTTTGCAAAGTCAGCGGTCGTGCGATATTGTCACAGGTGATTTATTCGACAACAATATGATGACGGAGATGAACGATTGAATCCGGTTCTATAGCAGTCACTCATGACTCTGCCTCAATTGATTTATGACCGGATTGTTGGAATTCATTCAAGAGTAAACAGTCTTGATGGCAAGAAAGATTATCATTATTATTTTTATAAGTTTCCTTTTATTTTAAAGTTAGATTCATGTATTCAGAATTTTCATCATATCCATCAATCCCAAGTGTTTCATAATGCATTCCTTTGGGATTACAGATACAGTTCATCAATGCAGCTATTTTTCTTTTTGGTTATTTCATTTATGCCTCAAATATCGGCACCTGCTTACTTCCTGATATGTATTGGATTTGTGAGTGAATAAATTTTATGCATAACCTATTCCATCAACACCTTAGGTGACTACATTCGCCTGCGATGTAATGTTTTGCCGGCACTATTGCTTAGTATAGAATTATTGTTTATCTTTTTCAGCTACCATTTAGTAAGCGGAGTGAATGTAATAGCATTTAATAGTTTGGTTGACGAAGGAAGGTTTTTATACATTTTATTTTAATTAATTATTAGTTATAAAATTAATTTTGTATGATTATTCCATTTTTATGGTCTGGAATGCATTGCCGGAAATGTCGGAGTGTTACAATCCCGACAGTTTCTCCTGCAACCGCGCATTCTCCGAACTTTCCTTTATTTACTACCCCGACTTAATCGTTCTCTGATCTTCAGTGAGTGTTGGAGAACGGATTCTTTTAAATTGGGTAAACGGATGCATTTAAAACATCTACATCGTCGATGCTCACTATCGTGTCATGGCATGGGTTTTAGCGTGCGAGATGATACTTTCTGTAGTATGAGATGCATTGTAGAGTGAATGCAGAGGAAATATTTTCACCAGCGCTTACAGCTATTCTTTTTGTAAAGAAATGAGTTAGTACTCATTACTTTGCAAACTGCCGAATGGAGTGCGGATGGGTCAAGTCAAGTCAAAGTCAAAATGGGTTTATTTGACACATGTTATTACATAGTAGTTGCGGTTCAGTAAGGTACATTGTATATTATGATAAAGACATGGTCGTCCTGGTGCAGGCCTTCGCCTCTTCAGGATAGCGTTCAGGTTTGAAGAATTTTACAGTATATGAAGCTTTTGCAGAGTTAATAGACGGATAGCTGGAACTCTTTTCCTCCGGGGATGGCTTAATGGCTCGGCATTCACCCGAGGCGTGAGGGAAACCGGCAAAACCTCACGCGAGCCGCCTTACAAAAAATTTAGTGATTTTATACAATATGAGTTCTTCATAGGTCCAGAGTCCAGCGCGGGAAGATCGTAGCAGAGATGAGGTGCGATTCGCCAGCCGTTTATATTGTGAAGAAGGGGAAAATGAGCCATGAAGGAACTGAGGTTAAAAGGGAAACATTTAACCGTGTGTTGTGTCATTGCTGTTTTATTTAGGCAGCAAATATAAAATATACGCGATTAAAATATCCTAAGGAAGTATGAACGGTTAAGTCTGTGTTTTCAACAGTGCTGCACTTCTTAACCGTGTGTTGTGTCATTGCTGTTTTATTTAGGCAGCAAATATAAAATATACGCGATTAAAATATCCTAAGGAAGTATGAACGGTTAAGTCTGTGTTTTCAACAGTGCTGCACTTCTTAGATTTAATCGATTCCGTACAATTGGCCCATGTAGTGCGGATATCTGCTGGGTCACTCTCAAACTCTTCCGGTTTGATTGGTTGCTTTAACCTTAATGTAGAGTTTAATCTTCGAAAACCTGGAGTTTCCTATCCTAGCTCTTCTCAAAGCCGGATGACACCTATAATGTATGTGAAGGGAATCGCAGTGAAACCAGCTGCTTTCCATTTTATCTTTTTTAAGGTCGAGCATTAAATATTTCCTCGCGGGATTTCAAATGCTCGTAGCATACTCGATAAGAGGCGTTACTGAGATTTATTAACTTGTTTCTTCAGCTTTTCCGGCGGATTACTTTGTCACGATAAGTACATCACATAGATGGCACCAAGGAGCAATTGTTTTCGAAAAGTTATCGCTGGGAAAGTATTTTTTAGATAAGAAAGCCATTTATAAATCTCAGCACTTGATACGGTCTGGTTGATGTTATAACTATTGTGATGGTTTTCCGTTCTTTTCGTCCGGATTCCGACGGTGGCTAACACTTACATTGGCAGATCAGTCCTCAGTAGAGTGCTCTGTGGATTGCATTTCTTGATCAGTTCTCCTTCCGTAGAATGAAGAGTAAAGCTATAGGTCCCACTTTCCTTAAGAGTAAGCTAATGACGCAGCCGGGGTTTACCATTTCCACGTTACCCAAAATTCTTACCTCACCTACCCTTTGTGGTGTAAATGACCCCAGATGACGGTCGCCTTCCTCTAATGACTGTTAAGCTACATTTTTTACATAGCCAAGATTTAAATCTGCGATGAATGTCTTTCTCTGCCACAAATTTTGATATTGTGTGTAATGGAATTGCTGTTATTTCCATTGGAAGTGAAATATTAAAAAATATAATTAAAGTTTCATCTAATGGTAAGATGTCCGGCAATTTAACTAGGTAATGCAATGCAAAATGGTAGAAAAGAATGTAGGTCGCATGGATGAATGTTTATTGTAAGGCGTGTAATTTTCAAGAAATTGATCGGACATACTTCATTGCTCGCCATTCGGTAACTGAAGGCAAGAGGAGGAATGCTGTTTTGTACTGATTTTTCAGTCACTATGGATTTATCTTAACTCTTGATTGTGATTAAGATTAAGTTCAATCTTATGGTTTTTGACGATCTCGGATAAAAGCTCCGAAGTCTGTTTCTTGAATTTATATCGTAATAGGGACGGAGCTGACGGGCATTAACATTTAATAGCTTAGTGATGCGCGTGGTGGAATATCATATTCATCTTGCCACGCCATCTTGGTCTGTACAATGAGAACATGTGTCGGCGTTAAGCACTAACCTCAAGTAGTGAATTTAATAGTAAAATGATGTATTCTGGGGGAATGCAAAAATTTTCCTTACGAGGTTTTGGGTTTCTAATATTTTGTTTTTTTTTTGTTTCGGTCTGATATAGTAACTGTGTCCAAAATAACTTTTTGGAACTGTTTCATATTAGAAATTAGGCTTAACTTAGATTTTTTCTTTCAGATTTATATTTTCATATCAAAGAATTTAAATTATGTTTTGTTGTTACCTGATATTAAGGTACGGTAGTATCTTATGCATTAGGGAAACTACTAGGCCTCATTTATTTCTCTCGGATTTTAAGTAGGTGGTCAAATTTGGCGATGAGAAAATAAGTCGTGTGTCATTTCGGGGCCTCTGTACTTTTCTCCAATTTTAGTCTTACGTCAATTTACACAGTGTTATATCTTCAATGCCGACGATCAATTATTGCTGTCCAGGATCCAATTTCTTTTCTTGGCTCATTGTGTCAGCTCATCTCCCCGCCGTCTCGTAGAACGTCCTTTATTTACTTAAGTTGTTCGTTTTCTCCGGTGTGCGAAGAAATGCCGTAGTTTTGGTTTATCATATTTGCTGCCTTTGCGGTGCTGCCGACATTTTTCTTTGATAGTTTTTATTTGGAGTTATGAATTTTTCCACAATTACGCATTTATTTCGCGAGTACAGTATTTATTTTGTAATTACGTAATTCACTTCGCAAACATTGAAAATTTCTCCGTTTTGCAAGCATTTTAGCAATTTAATTCGAGAATTATCATTAGCGTCAAAAATTCCATGTTTTTATTACCCATAAATCGATTGAGAGAGGTGGAGGGGGTCTTATCCTCATTTCTAGATGACGGTGGTTTTAATTTAAGCGTTACCCTCCAGTTACACTCCACTTTTCCAAATTTCAGACGGGAAATCGCCTTAACGTAGGATCGGATTCAGGTGTCATTTTAAGTTTTACTGATGTAAAACACTGTGACATGATTATATAATGGGCGAGCTGACTTCTTAATTTTGGAATTGATGCACTGTATAAATTAAGGTCGCAAAATGGTAGTCTTTTAACTCTAAGTGAGACCCAAGCGTTTTTAGGGGCTGGTGTGGTTATCGTAAGGGTCTTGGTGCTCCATTAACCGGATGTCAGGGTTTGAATCTGCGAGAGGCCTTTGAACAAATTTAGCCCAAACTGACCTATTTCTAGTTGCCATATCTTCCTTGGAAACCACAGGTGGCACAAGGAACCGGCCTTTCTACCTTAATGGGTGACTTGCAATTTTGTAGTTGTAGTTATTGGGCGGAGGTGACCGACAGCTGAGGTCATCTACGCCAGAGGATAGGCGAGTAACTACGTGGAGGTAGGAGTTCGCAGGGAGCGGAGGAAGGGCGGAGGGTAAGGTGCTCTGTGAAAGGCGCCGAGTAGACCTCGACTTAACGTCCCATCCCACGGACAGAGTACTGGACACGAAACGCTCTTCTCCACAAGGTACTCAAGTAGGGACCGGTATATCATTGAAAAATTCGCCTTGGCGAGGATTCGAATCCAAGCCCTCAGCATGGGAGGCCAGTACTCTAGCCACAACACCAACCCGACTCCCATGAATTGCAATCGCCATTGGGATTAATACATGGTGAGCTCTACCCATACCAACCTGATAGATTTGCGGGTTGAACATTGTGGCTGATAGTGTCGTAGAGGCGATAGTTATTTACTGACAGTCAGAGGTTGCCATGTTGTGGAGTAGGTTAAAGGTTATGAACGATGTGTCCTTTTTAGCCTTAGAATGCGTCGCGTTTTTTTACTGTCTAGATGGTGTTCAACGGTAAAGTGTAACTAATTTTTCATCAAACGAATACTCTCGGTAATCGCCATTGGGCTTTGTACTTGGTGAGCTCTACCCTTACCAACCTGGTATATTGGTGGGTTGCACATCGTGGCTCAGATACTATCATAGAGGCGATTGTTATTTACTGACCGTCAGAGGTTGCTGTTGTGAAGACTTATTGTTTGCGAAGAGCATAGGATGTGAACAATATGTTCATTTAGCTCTTAAATGCGTCGCTTTTTGTACTCTCTAGATGGTGTTCAAAGGTAAAGTGCAACTGATTTTTAATCCAACGAACACTCTCGAAATGCTTTATAGGGATGGATTCTTTCCGATAAACGAGCATAAAAATTCATAAAGCTAATTGTCACTTGCCTGGCGTATTAATTTTCAAGGAATACCCTAGCTAGAAAAATATGAACGTGCATTGATTTCGTAATATTTAATATCAGTACCTACTTTGCCTCATTAGCTTGTGTCTAGAACTGCAAAGATGAAATTCCTCAGAAGAACATTAGGATGCTCTGTGGAAGAGACAATAAGAAATGGGAACATAAGGAAGTGCTTAAAAGATTACGAGATGAATAAGAGAATGATGAGAGAAGAGGGAGAAATTTATGCGTCTACCTAGACGTAATACCCTGCAAGCCTTCGCAAGGGTGTGTGGCAGGCGATAAACCACTAGGTCACTAGGGATGCATTATCAATTACCTTACTGTTATGCAGGCTGGCAAAAATACTACACCGTACATACACTACTTACATGCAACTGATTGTTACCATCCCGAGGAAAATAGTAGAAATTCGTTTACGATGCAAGTGAAATATTGGCTTTAAATTATAATTAATTTGCTAGTTCATACAACGTAAGTAAATAGATATGGATTAGTCAGTTATTTCTGTAAATAAACCAAATTGTGGACATATATATTTTCTAGAGCATGCATATAGAAGGTTAACACATGTTCATATTTTAAAAAGTCACTACATTCTAATTTATACATCAAAATATACAATGCCTGTTCTCATTTTCCTTTGTACCTTTGCTGTACTCTATCAGTGTCCCTTATTGTGCGCGGAAAAAAGCGTATTTTTGAAGCTCTTTTACACGGGTGTTTTCAAGTCTGTTTCCTCACTTGTTGGCGTTTCAGACCGGGAGAAAAGGTACAAGAATGCTAATGGAAGGGAAAGGATATGGTAATCAACACCAGATATTTAAGTCTGAAGTCTTACTATCTATCTCTTTAATTTTATCTTTATCATATAATCTTCCATAGTGCGCTGGTTATTTAACATACTTAATGATATGACCTTACCGTTTCAAATTTATTTAGCAGATTTTATCGGCTTTTAACCTGCAATCTGATAGTGATTTTTAATTCTTCTAATAATTTCAATTGGGTTATGCGTTTGAAAATTCTTGTTTAGGTGGGTGAAAATAGAGTTCTCTACATAACTGCTGCTTAGCTACTTTGAAGTTATGTTGCCGCTACATAGAGGACTCTTGGTGAAAAAGCCCCTGCGCGCCATCTCTTGGTCGTCAACCCGCGACAATGTGTGATATAAACCCCCGCCGATTTAACAGAAAATTGACTTTGGCTCGATGGTGTAATCGTTAGCACAAATGATTTTGATATAAGATCATAAGTTCGGTGTATCGTTCATCGGATGGTATGTTAAACCGTGAATCCCTTGGTTAGTTAGTTGGTTGGTTATTCAGGGGAGGCGACCGACAGCTGAGGTCATTTGCGCCATTTAGGATAGGTGGGTGATTGGGTAATGGAAGGAGTTTTCAGGGAACGGAGTAAGGATGGAGAGAAACCCGGCGTCGGCATTAGCCTACTCTTAACGAAAGGCGCCAAGGGGACCACGGCTTAACGTCCCATCCGACGGACGGAGAATCCCTTGGTGCCTAATGTGTAGAGTGGGCTAATGCCCTGGTTTCTCCCCGCAATTAGCACGCTCCCAAAAATCGTGTCGAAATGCAAATACCCACTTGTTGTCCATAACGCCAATGCCCTCTGCTGTTGGTCACCTCCCATAGCAACAACGATAGCGAATCATGATATCGCGGGGAAACATCTCCGACTCCTTTCGCAAAATGCAGTGCATTTCGAAAATGGAAGTAATCGACACTCGTCACGAGGGCAATACGACGAGACCGACAAGACTCGTTTACAACTTGGATAATACCCACTTTGATAATAAATTTCCTGACTTAAAAGTTACCGTGTTTGCTTGAATCGCCTTGATGCTTTGATGTGATCTCACAATTTACGTAGCTCAATTCTTAAAACTCGTGGCTCAGATCTCTCAGGGTGGGACTTGCGGCACGGAATTAATCCTTAACCCTTCTCCAGAACCATTTATTATTTCTCCGACTATTTTACAATGTCATTTGTGTAAGGAGGACGAGATATATTTAGGAAAAAATATAACGTATAAAAATACAAAATATAATATGTAGAACGAGGCCCAATACGAATGGATGTTAGACGCCGAGTGGCCGGGCCACTTGCTCGGTGCCTCCCAGAAAAAGTAAGTCAAATAAACCTGTTTCTGCGAAAGGCTGTGCTTTCGGAAAGGAGATCCGTGTGGCCTCGAGGGAAGAGGTCCTCAACCCCACCTCTCGTAGTTTTGAAGCCCCAGAAAAAAAGAAGATGCCGCTGGTTCGCTTGCGGTACAGCAGTTGCCCATGGCATTTACCTGCTATCATCGGGGTTTCGAAAAGGTCCAGGCCATTCCACTTTCGTGAGACGCGAGCTGAAGGAGGCGGGTCGAGTTGGGAAGATGCTAATGTGATATTCTCCTATCCCTAAGTCGAATTACGGCTGTTGCGAAGGCCACGGGTTCGAATCCCTTCCAGGGCATGGATGCTGCTTTTGTCCTATGGTTAAGATCTTAGGTTAGACCAGGGGTGGCGTGGGTGCTCAGGGGCCGCTGCACGTCCAGAGGGGTCCGGTTTTGTGACCCCTCCTCCCCCCTTCTGATCAATTTTTGCGTTAAAAACGGGTTTCAGGTCGTTAAGGGCAAAAGGTTTGCAATTAATATTTAAACGACGTAAAAACTTTCGCTGTGATAAACGTCTTACTTTAGACTTAAAAGGGTCCGGGCGGGAATCCCCACCTTCCCGCTTTGGCCACGCCGCCCCTGGGTTAGACCTAGAGTTATAGCCTCAGCCGTTAAAGCACGCAAAACTACTACTCCGGCAGTTGTAAATTTTTTTCAGGGGTATACCAGTACGTACCCGGGTCTATGTATGAATATTTAAAATTGCTAGCTCTTTTGTATGAGTCTCTGATAAAAACAAAGAAAGATTGGATGGATTAACTGTAAACAGTCAACAATTAGTAAAGCGCGTTGATTTTTTAGAAGCTCAACTTAACATTACGAAGCAAGAGTCTGAAAAACGGTGTGGAAATTCGTGCTGTTCTTGTAAAGGATAGCCAGATTAATGAGGCAGTGTTATGTCAAGTGGGTAGGGCCTTGGGAGTTAAATCGATTACTCGTACCGCATAAAAACGCAGTCATTTACTCAAATGTTGTTAAACCCATCGATTATTAAAGTTAAATGTTTGCAAGTTAACTTTGCGCGAGAATTCCTTGAAGCTCGTAGAGTCGACCAGTGAGTCTTTGAGCAGCGTAAATTGTAAACTTTATGCTGCTATTTAAGTCCCTATTTATCTGTAGGGACTTAAAAAGAGAGGGAAAATTAAAATTCCTATGGGTTAGAGGAGGGAGAGTTTATTCGAGAGAGAAATAAGAGCGTAAGCAACAGTTAATTCGCGGTGAAACTGACCTTAACCTTTTTAAGTGTGTCAGGCCTTCCAGTTCAAGTTACTCAAATTCGAAATCCATAAACAATGAATGTAAAAGTGCTGAACTGAGTCCAACAAACAGTTCTCAAAAGAATAAATGTGTTATAATTAGTATTTGCCGCTTCAATGCCCAATCCCTTCCCAGGAAATTGGCATTACGCCCTCAAATCCCACACATATCGCATCTTAGATGTCCCCAAAGGTGTGTTTTTCAAACCGGAATACATATTTACAGAATTAGCAAGCGAGTATGAAAAAGTGCTGCTTGTGGTGGTTTATCGCCCACCAAAATCAGATTTTGAGTGAAGGCTTCGAGACTTGTTTGCTGATTTTTTTTACCGATGTACACACGTGTTATTGTGCGGAGATCTTAACTGTGATATCCTCAAAAAATCCTTCGATAGTGTTATATGAATGATTTGATATTTTCTGTAATCTTTCGCTGGTACCATTCAAACCTACTCATAATTTAAAAAAATAGTAGTACCTTTATTAAGTACCAGCTAAAGTGGCATGTTTATATTCTTAAAGAGTTGAATCCACGTGATATAATGCTATAAAGTCTGCCATTAATTTCAACAAGATTTATTAACGGGCCTGAATGTTTCAATTCTTATAATGTTGATTCCAAAGTTTAGATTTTTAATGAAAAATACTTGATTATCATACCATGTAACGCAAGAGGAAATAAAAACGACCCCCGGCCCTTGTATAACTAAAATTTGTAGACTATATTTTATATCTTTGGACAATATAATACAGATGATGACGCGAAGGGTTTGCTTACGGCAAAATTTCCAAAGAACTCGTCTTCCTGTTCTTCAAGAACAATATAAATCGGGTGAACCAGACGCTGCGAAACGCAAAATAGAAATTTTATTACGAATGTTTTAAACATAAATGGGTTGTTAGGTCAACCTGTCAAGAAATGCGACGCCTTGGTCTTGTGAAAAGTCGAGAAAATCTTATTTGTAAAAAAATTCATCTTGATAAGGTCAATACATTTTATTAAATACTTCTAACGAAAAAGACCAGGTTGTAGTAAATGCGTCAGTTACCAAAAGGATACCAGAAACAAGTTTACGTGATGGGATACAATATACCATAGAAAAAGAATTTTGAAAGAACCTATTTCCCGCATTACGCACCGAAGTATTGCTTCGAAACTTAAAAAAAGTGTAAAACTAATGCCACTGGTGCTGACGAGATCAATAACGAAATCTTAAAAATCTTGCTCCCTGTTGCTATGCCGATGATATTAGACATATTCAATTGTTAGTTAAATTATCTTATATAAATAACTTTCCCGACCTTCAGGGTGTCTTCACAAATTCAGCCGACTCCTAAAATTGCCCACCCTTAAGAATTGTCGGATACTCGGCCTTAGTCAGTCAGAATCGAGCTTCTGTCAAAACGACTTAAACGATTTGTACATGATGCCACCTTGGAATATCTCTCTAGCAATAATCTCTTAAAGCGATATCAATCTGGATTCAGAAAAGGATACAGTAGATACTCAGTCTACCCTCTTAAAAGTTACAAACGGTATTATTCTCTCGATGGAGCAAAAGAAGGTAACACTTTTGGTTCTACTAGAATTTTGTAAAGCCTTCGACTCTTTGAACCACAAGATATTAAAAAAGGCGTTTGAATGAACTTGGCCTTTCAAACTCAGCCTCCCTCTGGTTCTAGTCATACCTGTCAAACAGAACACTGGCCGTTATAGGAGCGAAATATCACCTATCAAATTACTATCCTGTAACTAAAGGAGTAAAACAGGAATCATTTCTTGGCCCCCTACTGTTTTCTGCTTATGTCCATGCCCTACTGAAGTTATCCTCAACTGTTAATACCACATGTACGTAGATGCTCTTCCGATATTTATTGACTGATACCTTTCTGATGTGGTTGAAGCCATTACTGAGGTGATGACGATAATCGAAATATATGCAAGTGGTCACTGGAAAATTGTCTGCGATTAAATCCAAACAAGACCAAAAGTATCATTGTTGCCGGCAAAATATATGTAAATAGAATTATATTTGATGCCCTACCAAAAATAGGTGTAAAAGGTGATCAAATAGATTTTTCAGATTGTGTAACTAACTTCGGTGTTACTTTGAATAAAACATTAACTTGGAATGAACACGCAAAATTTGTTTCACATAAGATGTTTCCAACATTGATACCAGTTAAAGCAATGCAGAAAACTTATCCCTATCTCCCTTCGCCAAAAATTCTTGGTTAACTTTTATTTTCCCTCTCAAGTTTCTGCCGGGTGACATACATCGACCTTACAAAAGAATTGAATTTAAAACGTCATAGGATTCAGAATTCTTATATGAAGCACCACATATGTGGTATTTTTATATTTATACGTTTTACCATTTTTTTAAAACTAGGACGGATAAAAATACAAAATAGGCGCTTACTTTATAAGACAGTATTCACATAGAAGTTAATGGATACAGAAGCTCCCGCATATTGAAACCGAAATATACTTTACAATGAATGTACAACAATACCGTTCGGCGTAACTTTGTGAAAATTCATGATGAATTAACGAGTAACTAGCAGACCTGCGGCCTGCTTTGCAGGCAGTCTCTGGCCAGTTAGCTCTTGAGGTGAACTTTGTGTTCTAGTGTCAAATGAGGTTCTAAAAGGTGTTTGGAAACTACTGATTACACATTATCGTTAGGTGGCAGTAGTGCTTGTGCTTCAGGCAGGCAGTTACTGCTTCACTACTCAAAGTAGTCTTTGCATTTTTTTACACTTTTGTGCACCAACTTTTCATAAGCATTTCGTATGCAGAGAGAAGGAAATTGCTGTTTTATGAATAGAGAAATGCGTTCCAATGTAATTATCTTATGTATTTTTGTACTTTTTTCTACACCATATTTTAATTATATGTTGTCTCCCACTCTCAAAAACAACGTTTTTTGCATTTTTCTTTGCACTACAAACTGCTAATAATCCAAAACTACTCGCAAACCATACAGACAGAGAATCCACACTCAACGCACCAAACCTCACCCTTTTAGCTCAAAACTTGGGTGAGAACAAAACAAAACGGATACAGAATGAGTGAATGACTGACTGACACGCTACAAAATTACACCTAAATTACACCCAAACCGATGCAAAGGTGGCTGTGATATTTTTCTGGGGTCGTCTGGGTGGTTCAAATAAGTCCTTTTAGCCTTTTGGGTGGATGGGTTAGGGATTTTAGGTGGGTATATAAGTTAATGTCTTTTTTTTAAATTGATGAGAAATGGAATGTTTTTGGAGGTTTTAATATAGTTGATTGAAGGGCTTTGATGAATATTTGGTAAATATTATGCACAACGATGTAAAGATTTGTGTAATATATTTCTGGAATCGTCTACTTTTATTTTATCGTACATTTATTTTAGAATTGGTTTTTTGAGCTTTTGAAATAATTGAGGTGAAACACCTGCTTGTCGTCTGTGTAATATATAGGATGGAACGCAAACACCACAAAATATTTGGGGATCTGAGCAAGGTATTGGGTGACAATTTCAAACATCTACATCTATCTACATAATACCCTGCAAGCCACCTCGAGGGTGTGTGGCAGGGGGTGATTTCTCACCAAACATGGACTACATATCATGCATTAAAAAGGAATAGTATTAATATAGTAGTCAGAACAACACTATTTAAAAAAAGATACAAATTGCTAAGCAAACATGCAAAAACATTCTGTTAGTAGGGTTAGCTTTAAGTACTCATACCAACATGCAGCTACCAATGCTATTCATTGCTACTCTCTGATAGGACATATTTACCGTTATTCGTATCTCTAATTGTTCGAGGGAAAAAGGACATTTTGAATCTATCAGTTCGGCAATCAATTTCTCTAATTTTATGAATATGGTCCAGTCTGCCATAGTAAGTTGGGGTTCGTAAAATATTTTTAACTTCATCACTGAAAATATTGCCTTGGAATTTGTTTAAGAGATTAAGTCTAAATTTCAACCTGCGATCTGACAATGATTCCCATTTCAATTCATTTAATAGACTGGTTACGCTAACATAATTATCGTATCGTCCCTTTACAAATCTTGCCGATCTTCGCTGCACACGTTAAAGTTCATTACTTAGACCGATTTCGTAGGGATCCCATACACTGGCAGCATATTCCAAATGAGGTCTAACAAGGTCTAAACGTGTAGATTACCTTCTAAAATTTCTTCATGAAGTGTATTTATCACCCAAAATTTAAGGCGCATTGTAGTCTGCCCTACAGCTCTAAATGCAACTTTTTTTCCATATGACCAATACAGAGTTGACCCAACAGCTCTAAATGAAACTCTTTGAAATTAAATGTTCTGTTGCATTCTATGTCAATACGAATTCTTTTGTCATTATATTCGTATTCGTATATTTGTAATTTTGCCATTATATTCGCTGCATATTTGACTCAGCTGATGTACAACTACTTATGTTCCCAAGGGGCTCGTTTGTCCCGGAATAATAATAAATTTAACTTTAATACGCCAGGGCAGTTGAAAGAACTCTTGGGTGTCATCCAAGGCTCCTCCGCCTATCCAAGTTGAGGTAGGTTCATTTTACTCTCCACTAGAATTCAGAGATGGATGGATAATGTTGGGTTGGTGATACCGTGGAGTGGTGATATTCGTGGTAGTCAACTTCGTGTTGAAAGAATGAAGCTAGCCACAGCCTTTATTCTAACGTTCTGCCACGATGCTACCACGAAAGATTAGGAGACCATTTCTCATACTTCATATGCGTCAAATAATCTAATGAGCTTAAGTGAATTTTAATGAGCCCTTTCTCTAGCGAAGACGCGTGCCACTTATATATTGGAGGTCGGATGTAGAGTCATAATTTATGTGAGTCATCGTATGATGAACGGCACATCGAGGGTTGGCATAGTTTCCTTCACCTCTCTAAGACGTTCGGAAATATGACGAATGGCTTATTATTAGTCGGAAGCACACTGCACAAGAATTATAGCGCTATTATTTATAAATTTTGTTAGTACATTTAAGTCAATGTATCGGTAATCTAGTGAATTCTTCTATTCCTGGAACTGAATTAAAAATATACCTATTATCGATATGGCCATCGGTAAACGATAGAAAATAAATGTATCTCTAATAAAAGTTCATCTATTTTATCTCTAATAAAAGTTCATTAACAACATGTACTGGTTACGGCAAAGAGTTATTCGTAAGACTCTTTATTGTCTCTCCAGTGCAGGTAAAAAGACGTATGATATAAGATTTTTAGTTCTTGGCGAGTTCCTAAATATTTTTAGCTGCCTAACATATTTAAGAAAAATAGTTGTGCGTGCCACGAAGCTTTTTACGATACAATTTTTAAATACTTTCAGTACTTAATGTTATTCAAAACGCGAAATACTAATTGAGAAAAATATTATTTATCGTAAGAAATGAGTGTGAGGAATTTATTAGGATAATGAGAATGAGAATAAATGAGTATGAGGAAGTATAGATTGCAAATACAAAAAAATAGTGGTTCAGTTTACATTGCAATGACAGTTCAAATTTGGACTAATGTGGAAAAATCTAAGGAAAAAATGGGTATATTTTAGAAAAATTGTTTTCCGATGTATCAGTAGCCTTTGTCTAATGCATATTTACTCTGTATGATTCTGGCGGCTGCGTTGCAGCGTATATTTCAGGAATACGCTCTACATGAACATATATCTAACATATATAAAAATTGTGGTCGACCACGTAAAAATAGTTGAGATTCTGTGGAACAAGTTTCACTATCGATAAAATGACGGTTTTTGGCGGTGGGCAGAGTTTCGCAATATTTCGGACTGAATTAAAAGAAAATTAATTCATGGAACTTCATTTCAGCTGTAATTAAATGATGAACCGGGGTAGGTTTAGTAATTTATGTCAATACCTTAATATCATAAAAAGCATACAGCAAGTTTATGAAGGAAAGAAATTTGCGGATCAAGGCTCTTATCCTATACGATTCTCTGTGACAAGTTTATTGAGGTGAAAAACTGACCTGAGGAAGAAGGCACAGAAAAACACACGTAAAACTTAGTTGGTTTGAAAGATCCCTCTGAATCTGAAATTTTACCCATGGCATGGTTTTACCATCAATGATAATTTAATACGTGTGTTAAACCATACCGAAAACCTAAGCTAAATTACATCTTTCGCTTTATCCTGCACAATCTCTGAATCTATTTAATGCCCCCCTCACCGTAATTGTCAGAGATATGCATGCCGACGTGGCATCGTACGTCACCAAATAATTTTAATATTCCCCAAACTAAATCCCAACAAATCTACTTTCTATCATTTATCCCACATGAAATCAGCATCTCAAATCCTGATCTCACATTATTCGTCATCGTTAGATGTTTTTTGGGGAAAACGACAAAATATGTGGGCACGCCACAAGCCTATGCTTCTGTTTTACAATTGAAAATCGAAAAATTCCAATTTTATTCCCACTGACCACTCGATTTAGGCAGAGCATGACGAAGCAATACCGATATTGCTCGAAGTAATGCTTGTAAATTCTGAACTCCACAGAAAACTGCGAGAAAAAGAAGGTACACACAACATTAGAGCACAACTCACATTTAGCAATTTATGTATGAATTTCGCCGGTAGGGGCACTGCTAAGATTACTACGCTCCTTGGTGTAACTCACAAAACCACACTAACTTTATTGCATTACATTTTTGCACGTCATTCACTGAAACTTAACTTTAGACATCAGGTATGATCACTTCGATGCTCAAAAACCAGTAACTTGCATAACTAATGGTGGAGACTTTAATAAATAGAATATTCAAAACACCTTGAATTCCTCGCAAAGAATTTTTGGGAATATGGCGGAAAATATCTTCACTTAAAAAAATTATACACGTGGAATTTGTAATTATTGAAAATGTTTGATAACCCTTCCGCAAAACGGCAATCAATTGTTCGCCAAAGTGTGCGAGAGCTAAAGAGATCCAAAAAAGCTGGCAACTCTGTGACATGACGTCACTACCAAGAGCCCATACCGGGTTCGGCAAATCTTGGAGGAGTCGAAATCTATCTCACCCCAGCGTATAAAAATTAATGAAGAGACAAATACGTTTTTGTAAATAAGGAAAATTGGAATATGCATTAATATATCTTATTTACCGAGCGGTTTTTAGTTTAAAATACTATACCAAGTTGTATTGTAATTACTAAGTGATACTGTTATAGTTTGATATATAGACGGCAATATGCGCTTTAAGAAATGAAGCTAAGGTGGTTTTATTTTCATTTCCAAATTTTAATCCGAGCCACCTATACTCGCTCAAAGAGCCACATGTGGCTCGCGAGCCGGAGTTTGCCGATATCTGGACTATATCTTTCATTCAAACATGTGGCTTCCAATTCCCGCGTATTTCCAATGGTAGTGGTTAAATTGGTATCCTGTATCGTGTTTATATTCTACGACAGCCTATTAGAAGCCAAGAATAGCCCAGAGAATGAGATATTGATAAAAATAAAATAATTTGCCCTCAGGAGACGAATGACCTACATTTTTGCGGTCACCTAGCTACAGGCCACGAGGTGGTCAAAATATCAACATAGGTGACTAAAAACGGAAATAAATCCCTCGGTTACCCAGTGGCTCGGCCCTTTGTTAGTAAACGATTCGTAAAACGTCATTATCATGGGACGCAGGTAAATAATCTTACGCAGTCGGACATTGATTATAGCTGTTTGACCGTTTTAATTTTCCTCCAGTGGTAAACAGCATTTCTTTTGAGCATGGTGCCTCTCTCTCTTTGTCCTGCCTTTGGTCTTGATTTCCAAATGCCAAGCGAGTGGAGGGATGACGATTTTTAGAAAATCCGTTAAGTAATGTGGGCTCAAAGGGTTTCACCGGGACCCAAATATATTTAGGGCACCGGATACACATCACGCGAATCTCTCACATCCTCGACGTGCCTTAAAAAAGAGCGGTCTTGAACGAGCATGACACACGACTGACCGAAACAGCGTCTTATTAATATGCTCGGAAATCTGGACCCTCTTTGCGATTGCCCGAGGGAACGCTTTCCGAATGACTCTTCCGCCGCCTTTTTTAATTATGTTCGTAAAGGAATCGCCATCCATAATCGGATGCTATATTCCGATTTCTAGCGGCTCTTGGCACGGGCGTGGTCACAGAGGGGAGGAAATGAAAACGGAACGCGATTAATGGAATTGGAGCCATTCGAAGATGATGAATGTTGTATCTAAAGGATAAAAATTTAGTTTGGGTTAAGATTTGCTAAGCACATTTGCACTAAGTGAAAAATATGAAAACTTATGGATGCTTTAGACCGAAACTGCTGTCCATCCATTTGATTCACGTTATTCTGTGGTGGAATTGAAACGGTCTAAGAGTTGTATGAAATCCAATGGTTTAGTGTTAGCCGTGAGAAACCTAAACCAGTCACGAATTGTTTAGCATGTTAACCCTTGGAATGAAATCGGTTATTTTCCTCCTATTGAAAGTAAGGATTTCCAGAATGAAGGATTATTAGTATTTGCTGGGAAACGAAAAAGTGAGAGAACTCGTATCCCATCGTATCGAGGACTCTGGAAACCTCTTGCGTGGCGAATGCTCTTGTGTTGCAAAATACACGATCCGTTTTTGTTCAAAACAAAAAAAATAAATTGGAGGGGTGGGCGAGGGCCTTCTGGAGCCCTCCTGGTCATATACCTCTTTAGATCCATTGTGCCAACTCACATTTAACCTGCCCACCACTCGCAGACAGGGGATAAGGGCACCGCGGTAGAGGTAGGGAGGAGGATTACCCATCCAACCTCTACGGGCTCAACTTAACTTCGGTGATCTCACGGGAAAGGCGCGTGTCAACGTGGCTAGACCCTTGCCCATCGTTTTGGTTTACTTACATCTACATCTAGGCAATGCCCTGCCACACACCCACCGCGTGGATGTGTGGCAGGGGGTGAAGATCACCGAACAAGCATTCATACGTTCAACTTATATCGTCTTATCTTTAGAATGCGTTACCTTAAACTTCCGTGCACTTACCTCATCTAATCGTGGTGATGTCGGAGGTAAGGGAAAGGCTGCTGTTGCTGCATCAAAATCACTAGCCAGATCCATTTCGTCCTCAGACTTATTATCGTATTCATTGTTTGCCGTTCTCTTTCTTTTTGGCGCACTAACATAAACCTCAATCTTGTACACCTTCTTCAGATGACTGATCAAAGTACTAGTCGAGCCATAGTAAGTCAAGCTCAGTTGACACTTTGAACACTTAGCGAAGGTTTTATTATTAATTTTTTGCTTGCTAAAATACTTAGAGCACTTAGAGGAGCCATGCCTGATGCAAAGGGCGGCAAACCGCTCTCCGATCGGCACAACACGAACGCAACAGAAGTAGCACGGTGATCAAAAAGTACGCATACTGGCCAACGCACGCAGCCTACAGTACAGTGCGATTGAAACTTCGTGGCCCATGCGCAGAAGACCATATTCGGAAAACACGAATCTATTTGGAAGAAGGCGAGTGCTCTGAAGCGATTTATTGAGAAAACGTTTACAAAAAAGGCACATTGTCAACGCATATTACCATTTCGGATCTTCGTCTCGCGGTCTACAATGTATTACAACTTCCGAGCGCGAGTACCCGCCGGAAAGACTATAATTGTAATAAAAATCCGCAGCCCTACGGTTGGCAACTCCTACATGCCGGTGTCCGAAGCACTTTGCCTCCCCTCCAAGGTTCCCCCAACTGCGATGCAGAGTGAAATAGCGCGGTGCAAAGCGAGGCGGCAAAATTCAAATGCTGTAGCAAGCTAGAAATAAAAAATCGATCGGCTATAATCGATTTTGATCGATTTTTTGATGCAAAAAGTCGACTTCGAGAAAATCGAAAATCGGAGTGTGATAATCGATTTTCGGTTAAAATCGACATCGATTTTACAATCCCTAGTTCTGCTGTAGCATTGCCTAATGACATAAATTCTGCTTCTGTGTTTTTTTTCCGGGTAGTTCAATCTAATATTCCACTATTAACTTCAAACATGTAACCTGTTGTTTGCTTTCAGTCTTGACTTCTTGAAAAATCAGCATCTGCATAATCAAACAAAATTCTGTCGTTCAGTATGTAAATGTTATAAATATATGTGTTTCGTAAATTAGATAGGGAGTGGTGCAAAATGACCATAGTACTCGACGCGCCAAATAAAACAAAAACTACTACTGGTATCCAGATCAGTGGAAGATTGTTCCACGTGTGTACATAGGTATCTTTTTCAGTCCTTTCCGATATATTTCCTTTGCATTTCCCTGAAATCTACTCAAGTAGTTTGCCTATGCTCTTAAATCAGTCCTAGTTGCTTGCCTTAAGTATGTCAAATACCCTACCATCTCCCTATGGGGCATTTCCTTCCCTATTTCTTCAGAGCTACTATGTTCTACCATTTTCGTTTCAATGGTGTCTTTACCGATTGCAATTCTCCATGTTAAATCGTTTTAAAAGTTGTCTCATTTAGTGAGTATGACTAAATTAATTTTACTTCCAGTTCTCGAGATATTAAATCTTAAAAAGCAGGTTAAGCCTTTCATTAAATTTCTTGCTAAGTGCTGACCTCAATATAAACTGTTCTTCAATCTTATTTTAAGACAGTAGACAGTCGTCCACATACAGTTGGAAATATAGGTATGAATTTCCTTCTCTCTTAATGCAATAGATGCAATGCATACGAGATGCAATAGCCATTTTCTGATTTTGATATCCCAACTTCAGGATGGGAAACAACGATACGTTTGTTCCGCACCATTACCGGTACCTGTTCTAGCCCTTAGCATTCTTCACAGTCTACGCACCAGATTGGGATTTCTACAACGTCCTGCTGCTTGACTCATATAGATTTCATAAGTTAGAAAGAATTTTACAATTATATTGCATTTAAAATTTTGTATAGAAAAAATTTACAACCACCCACTAACATGTTCAGAGATACAATGTGACTGCAAATATAAAATTACTCACTTTAATTCGCAATGATAAAGTAAGGTATATTCTTTGTTAGACGTTTTCGATGTTGCAATTAAAACTCTTCATTCGAACTTAGAAACAGAATGGTTTCGAATATATAATTTTTAGTTGATGTCCCTTAGTCACGAAAAGTGAAATTTATTGCCGAAAATAGTCGCTCAATCCTAGCAGTTAAAACAAGGAAATTGATGCTACTATGAATGCTTCCTTGATTAGATCAGGATACATTTTTTTGCTTGAAGAGATCTAAGTCATTTAAATCATCACAAGAACTGATGTTACTGTCTTGTACTGATGTATTCGTGCCCTGTGGTGTCTACTATAATGGCCAAACCTGCGTCACGTATCAGTTGGGATGTCGCCTTTATTGCCTTCTCTTGGATCCAGCCCACTGGCGACCCCAAGTCTTCAGTCACGTGCCCTTGAGGTGAATATATTTAAATGGGAACGAACTAGAGACCTCGGCTGAGAACGCCGGTTACTCCGGAGAGAGCAAGGGTTCATGCTACACCGCAAGCGACCTCCAGTGGCAGCTTCATCCCAAGGACCTCTAAACCGCAGAGCTGGAATTACAGGTCCTTCGATCGGCACGAATATCCTCTCCCAAAACGCAACCCTCCGCCAAAACAGGTTTGTCTGGCTTACTTTTTCGGTGCCACTACTATGATCGTCCTAACCGAAACCGCTCATCTCGTAGTCGACATGTTTGGGCCTCGTTCCCCGAGAATTTGCTTTCCCGTCATCCGACTCTCGCTTGGAGAAAACTGGCTAATCTCCCTCCACAAACTATCCCCCTTTTCTCACGGGTTGAGGGAATTCAATCAACCCTAACCGACGGCGTGACATCTATTTTTGAGGGTTACTCTTTCTTTGACCTTAACTCCAAGGGAAATTTTTGAGGTCGTTTCGATTTATGTTCTAAGTTTTTTTCTAATCTTAAGTTAAGCCAAGGGAAGTTCCACTCTCTTTCAAGATCTCTTTTCGATCAGACTTCCTCCTCAGTGCTTCTCTGAGATGATTTTTTTTCAGAGAAATGAATCCTCTCTTTAGGATCCTCACCGGATCTTCCGTCACCTTAATGTTATTCTCGAGTCCACGCGTTTGCCTCATTATAATTGTATCACTGCCTAGATACATCGGCCGGAAGTGAGTTCAATTGCTCTTAGAGAAGAGCATGGTTCGAATGGAAAATGAATAAATGAACTCTCTTCTAAGAGTGTTGCCGCAGTGTGCTACAGAACAAAGGATTGGAATGGTGTAACATTGCTTGCGTATGATGTGAGGAAATAACAAATAAGTAGATCGGGTGCTCTGGAAAACAAATTGCGAAAAAACTATTAGAAATATAACCGAAGCTTAGTAAAAGTTTACGCAAGTAGTATGAAGAAGGAAGTGTAAGATCTGCTGTGGTCTAGGGGAAGAGATTGACCCGGTAATCTACCCATGATGGCACGTTCAGTCACATATCATGAATGTACTCGTAGTATGGCAAGGTTGTGAGGGTTCTTTGTCTCTGGACAACGGTTTTACTTTACACGGAGAGGCAAAGGTTATTGTTCACGCTCTCAGATTCACACCTTTGCTCATCCATGAAGCACTCCCTGGGAAGTGCTCTAGATCACGGAAAGGCTATTGTATCACAACCAGCCACGCTTGGAGTATACGCTGTTTTAGATAAACGTTCTCCAACCACCCACCCACACTCTTTCCTGGTCTGTAATTCCATACCGGTCAAACACCTCGGCGTGTTCATATCAACCGGCCATCTAGAATGTGGGGTTTATTGCCCTTAAAGATATTATTGCAGAATTTTTTTTTCGTTTAAACACTTCCTTTGGAAGAAAACACTTCCTTTAAAAACTTCCTTTTTCTAGCCACAATCATCATATGTATCCTACATGTATTAGTAGGTCACTTGCCTGCTTCTTGGTTACATCTCTTCCCTTTCGCTTCCTTCAGCATACCGTTTCCTCTTCACTCGCCCTACTTTGGTCTTTTCTGCCTTCTTTTCATTTATTCCGCCTATTTCCTGTCGTGCCCTGCGTCCGACACTCTCTTCACACTGTTTACCCTCTCCTAATTCGTCCAAATATCTGAACCAGTCAATCTGAGGCTATTTTTACTATTTCCACAATACGATGTATCTGATCCATAAAATTCTGTTCTTGTTTGATTATTATCTTTTCTTCCCACCCCATGTCAAATTACCCTCATTTATTTACTACGTGAAGACTTTCGTAGTCAAAGAAATTCTTCGCCATATTTCCTTGCTAATTAAACACGTTGTCTTACGGCGTTTGAAAACTTTTCCACCCAAGTGACATTCAGTTACTAGAAAAAGATGTACAATCCGAACGTTCAGCCCGTACTTGAAAACGCTGAGGAATAAAACACAAGCTGTCGAAGTTTCGATACATTATTAAAGCTCCAGTACATAGAACTCGTGTCTAGTTCCAAAATTATGAGAATAAAGGTGAGATATTCAGCTCAAAAAGAAGAAATCCTTAATAGATACATTTGGCACATGAAATAAGTATGTGGTGATACGGGGTACGTCAAAGAGTGTCATTGGCCTAGTTTCAGTGTTTAAAGTCTACTTTTTAATGTGTTGAACACATTTATGTATGAAATAGCTTAATATCCACTATTTGAATGGTTCTGATTAAGAGTAAGTTTTGCAATTTTCTTGGAAATTGAATTTCGATGGTAAAAAAATGGCACATTGTAAAAGTGTTCGAAGAATCCAGATGGAAAGGGATATAAATATTTACGTGACAAACATGCGTACTTGAATGAATATGTTAAGTTTCCGAACTACGAACTTTTTTCCGCCAATAAAGCTAAGCGTTTCTTCGGCTTTGCGTATAATTTGCGAGTCCAGCTTACACTTTTCCGAAGATTAGAATTCAAATGAAACTATAATGAAGGCAATAAATATTTTGTTCCGGGGGTGATACATCGAAATATCTGCAATTATTCAGTCCAATAGGGGAAAGCAAGGAGATTCTCCTTGGGGGAAAGGATGATAAAACCGTAGACCAAACAATTTTACATGTAACAACCCATTATGCAACACAAAAATGTGGAAGTGAGGTCTCCGCAGTCTTTACACATATCTACTCTATTCGATTAATACATATTTGACGAAAGATAAATAACCTCTATATTAATTTTTCTGAGTCTCAAAAGTTTATGATTGCTACTGAATTTTAGAGTAAAAGCGTATGAAAATCATAATTTTAGCTTACAAAATTAAATTCTTTACCTTAAAAAATATGCGTAATCAAAGAAATACAGGTCTTTTTAAATTTTTAAGCTGTTCAAATCCTTCTGGGAAATATCAGTTGTTCAATGAAAGAACTTAAAGTTTGTCTTGAGAGGAAACGCTGATGAAGTTGTTGATTTTGACCTCTTGTCAAATTCACAACTCATGAGCTCACATGAGTTGTGAATTGAGCTGTGGATAGATTGCACATTGAATCCATCCTTCCATATTCCGTGTGTCATTGCGTAGGTCATTGCAATACGAGCATGCAGGTTAGGGTGGGCCGAAAAAAGTTTTTTTTCCCGTATCAAATTCGCCCTTGGCGGGAAAGTTGTGTACTGATATCAGGATCTTGCTTGCAAAATTTTTTCGAAATCGGATCATATTAATTTTTGCCATTAATTGCCCGAGCAAGTTAAAAATTTTGCGAAAAATCAGCCGGAAATGAGAAACAAGTGGCTATGGAGAATAATTTGTTGCAAATACTGGAATATTTGTAAATATCAACGTTGCATACATGTTAATAGATTACAACCCTGAAATTGGAAGAAATCTATGGCTTATACGATGCCTAAGAATAAACATCACATTTAGAGTATATGCAATCCGCACAACACAGCATATTTTCCAGGCTCGAAGCATCACTTCAAATAAATCACTTTTGGGAGCCGTATTTGGGATAAATTAGTATTTTTTTTTCGATTGCAGTTCCTTTATGAATAAATGTCTCGGCCGTCGTAAAGCTGGGCGGCAGTTAATATTATCATCAATTCTCTGATTACGCATATTTTTTTAAAGTAAAGAATTTAATTTTGTAAGCTAAAATTATTATTTTCATACGCTTTTGCTCTAAACTTCAGTAGCAATCATAAACTTTGCAACATCGCAACAGTGCAACATCGAGACCTCGATAGAAAATCCTGTTTGGAACGATTTTCAACTATGGTGCGTACTTCCTGTTCTTTGGGATTATCAATGTGTGTGTTAATTGTAAAAGCGGGAATAAATGAGGGATAAGTAATTGCAACTAAGTTGTAAATGTAAATTCTTGTGGTTTCAAATCCTTTGATCACTGTATCCATAAGAGCACTTCTGGTGACGTCATTTCTGAAAAGCTAATCCATTCTGCCTGCTCGTAAGAGAGAGAAGTTATTTTCTAATCTCTCGCTCTTGCTATGTGCTAGGAGGACATCAAGTATTTGCTATAGTGAGGTGGAAAACTTGATAATGACGTTGTGCTCATGGCCATCTTCACTAGCTCGATAATTTTGATATTGGAGGAATGCCCATCAAGCAGCAAAATAGCTGGCTTCTCAAACGAATTTAAAAGTGTTATACACTTTTTAATTCGCACATTATGCACATATTTTTCGATGTATGTTCAAAGGCAACCTCTCGCAAGTCACGCAATGTACGATCAATCAACCTTTCCTCGAGAAACTCGACTTATCATCTTTTTGATTGTCTTCCTAAGCGGAGGTGAAAACAATTGAATAGGGTCCCAAACTTTCAGCTGCATTGATTTTCAGAGGTAAACCATCATTGTGTATTCTTTACTACCACCTCCACCATAGGCTGGAGTACCATTAAACCTTATGCAAGTGCCTTATATAAAATAAAATGGTAAATACATCGATAATGACGTGAAAAAATAGAAAAAAAGAAAAATGGATTTTATAGCATTGATAAATATTTTTCCGAAACGCCTCCAAGATAACTTAAACACTTGGTTTTATGGTACTCAGTGCAAAACTGAGCGGAGAAAAAAAAGTCGACTTTTTGAAGGCAACAAGTGAAATGTTGTCGAAATAAATAAAGTTTCAAATTCAGTGCCTGAGATGAAACCGGTTTAACCCCAAAAGGGCCTGAAAGACAAATATGTCCATTTCTACCGAACGATAAGTGACTACTACCTTGGCAATAAAATATCCACTAAGAATGATAAAAAAATAATAAAATAAATTCTCCTCGGCAGAACTTCAAAACTAGTTATCCTAATCGTCGTAATGTTAAACGTTTGTATTATTTTTTCATATCAACGCACATAAATGACCTCCCACCACCATAAATACTAAACAACCGTAGTACTGGTGATGGGTGCCATTGGTAAATTAGTAGAACTGATGAAGGAAATTAGAGGGTACTCGATTTGACCCGCCAATACGGTTTCTTCCAACTTACCCCCAAACGACATTTCCCACATCTGAGATGTAAAATTGCTGGTAGATTCAACTTGTTTAACCAGAACTCTCTCACCCTCCTTGATCTCTGGGGATATTTTAATAATCATGAGCAAATCCCTCGCTAATACCTAAGAAAAGTTGATCATCGAGCTACTGATCCGTAAATTCTTTGTAGATTCCATGTATTTGTGTGAGAAGTTTTCGGCTAATAATAAATACTATAGAAGATTGACAGAGATAAAGACCAAATCATATAAAATAACTGTCATTAAAGTAAAAATTAACGATCATAAACGGGCAGAATTTACTAACGGGTGAGATCAGCGCATAAATAACGGAAGTAGTGAAATGCGTTTCCTTAACCTGAGATCATCAAGTGGTGAGTTTCTAGGGGACTCCTGAAAACCATTTTAACTATCGACCTTCATTAGAAATGTTGATGCACCTCATCTACAGGAAACATGATGATGGATTACGATGTTCGAATGTTAATAAGGGACATATAATATCATTTATTTGACGTGGAACAAAGTGGTTCGGTCAAACAGCCTCTGCACGGGACATTAAAAAAAAGCCAATTTGAAAATGCAATGCATCATGTATGGAACGATTTATTAAACTTGCAGCTTAGCTTCATTGATTATTAATCTACCATTTGTAAAATATATCATACAGAAATCCTACATTATATGAAGGTAAATAAATATTACTTTACTAGAAAATATAGCATAGTATAAATACTACTAATTATTAGTCGGTGTGTCGCCAACCTTCTTCCTGCTAGAATGGTGTTTAGCGTGTATTTCATAAAGTAAGTTGATGTTTTTAGTGTTAGATATCTTACCCTACCACAATTTTATCGTTCGGTGGCAATAAGATACATCAGGTGTCGGGTATATGTTGCTGTAATAGATGAAATCTTTTAATATGAGGATCATTAGCGAGTCATTTGATGATAGGTGCGAAATAATCAAGGGATCTGCCGCAGCTATTGTTCAGCTCTGCACGAAAAGAACCATCGTTTGAGGTGAGGTGTTTAGAGGAAGCTAGTTATTGGATTACAGCTCCGTCTCCACGCCGAATGACGTGTGTTGTCGTTGAAAGCCACCTGCGGGTCAGGAAAAGAAACTGTTCACCTACCCCGTTGTGTGATTTCCCCACGGTCAATGGCCCAGTTCTCGTTGAGCGCTGAGCCAGCTGATCAGATTCGCCTTCGGATTGAGACAAATGGTCATGATTTTTTTTTCTTGGAGGTCTATTTTACGGATTGAGCGAGCGATTTCCCTATCAATTCTTGCAAATGAAACGTCAAACTTTTCATTTTCCTCGATCCCAATTGGTAGTGCAGAATACTAGCACTCTCGCTATGAATTGTAGTTTTTGATGTGGTCTGTTTCCATTCGTAGCGGCAATGTAAGTAAAACTCGATTCCAAATACCCTTCTAAAAAGTGTCAGAGGAACAGGATTCCTGGGTGACCAAGTGGCCTGTGTATTGCAAGGTCTGTACATATAATTGTTAGCATTATGTTTTAATGTGCTCCAACTGCTTAGTTATGGTTTCGAAGGCGTAGATGTAATCGTCTTCAAGATGTCTCACTCTGAAGATGATGGTAGACTATGCCTTCCGAACGTCGGTACCTATCAACACCCTCACGCGGCTGGAAGCCCGAGGAAACGTCATCAGTTTCGGCCGGGAAAACCTACGAGCTTTCATAAAGCCGTAATAATTAACTAAATGCCATTTCCAGCGTCGTTACATATCAGTTTAGTCCCAGGCAGTCAAATTGGAACCGTCTATGCGCAGTAAAGTTTCGAGGGTCCTCTTTAACGATATCATTCAGTTTTGGCGCGGTAACGGAAATTTCCCTGTACTTAGTATGCTTTGGGACGCAGTCAATCTGTGTCGTATCATAGGACTTAAAGAAATATTGATGACAAAAGTAAGAGTATGCACATTATGAGTGATAAAAAGATCCTCTGGGCATATGTATACTATCGAACTGTTAAATAATTGTATCATAATTAAGTTATATATTTTTTATTTATGGTTTTTAATGTGTTATTACATTTGAAATTCAACATTATCTTTCGACTAAGCAGAGCAAGAATTTAGTTAATCTTTATTTTTTATCAGGCATGAATTCAATTGCAACTAAAAGTCATCACCAGATGCGGAAATGTAAAGTGAGAGGCATATATATATTTTACTTTTGTGGTTACTTCGAGAACACCCGATTGAGTACGAAAGGATTCACTAATCCGAGGGATGCAATATTCTCTCTCTGTTGTCTAACTGCGTTGATCTACTGACTGTTTCGTCGCAAAGAACTTCTTCTTCGACGTCTTGACGTCAACATTCGACATCTCTCATCGATTACCTTGGCGTGTGTTATTTTCAAATTCATATATGACCTTTCCACCGCTTCCACCGATCAGCGTAGATTGACATTGATGTGCCAATCGAATTACGTTGAGGGAAATAATACTCCAATCCGCAGTCGGAGCGTTAAAGAAATATTTTTCGATCTCAAATACGTCCGTATTTTTTCTTGCCGAGACACGTGTTCGCTATTCACCCGAACGGAAGTGGAATTCTAGGCGTGCATGCATGATTTCAAGGATACGAAACTATTTTTATGTAATCACGTTGTTTGCGCCCCTCTGACGACTAAATATTTTGCAAATTCACCGAGCGCCTTCGCCAGCTTCAATTTGCTTCATTAACCTTGGGATTTTAGCACCGCTTTCGATAACTTTCACATCATTAATCATGGCAACAGCTCGCGGGAGTTCGACTCGTGCGTTTCCCGAGGGGTATGACGTTGAGTCTTTCCAATTTTCTCCACTCAGAGGTGGCGGGATGTGCCTGTTATGCCTCTCGTCACTCCTTTCACAGAATGAAGAATCAATAACATACTTAGCCATGGAAAAGGGGAAAGACGCAGCACGAATGATGTGACAGGATTCTTGACTTTGGTAATGTGTACCCACTCGCATGTCCATAGCGTAACGCGCAAAGCAATTTGCGGCCGCACATTAACTGTACGGGTGTCAGCTAATATTGCTTTTGCAGAAATGAGTGTGTCGGCGTGAAGCAATATTTAACCTGCAACGACTCAATGCTCTTAGTAGGTACATGTATTTTAATTTTGCTCTTTAACAGAGAAAATCTTGAATTCCTTTGCAGCTTGCGAATTACTTGATTGACTGTGATATCAACCTATTAGGGGGTCGTGGTGGCCTAGTGGGTAGAGCACTGAGCTACTGACCGGAAGATTCCGGGTTACAATCCCTTTCTGGAAACCCCCATCTAAAATCCTCGCGATTCGCTTTTATGCGTGTCAGAACTTCTAAGGAAATCGCAGGTGGCCCAGGGAAAGGAACTGGCCGCCCTAACCTGAATGTGAGAATTTCAAACGCCATTGGCTGAGTACGGGGTGAGCTCTACCTCACGGTAGAGCTCACCTCTACCTCTAAGGGGGTTGAATCACTGAGTGAGTGATCAACCTATAATACCCTATCATACAGGATAATTCCGCATTTAGTACTCGAGGAAGCACTTTTTCATGCCAGATTTAGAAATTCAAATTTCATTAATATTCCGGTTTGAGGCCCTTTGAGGAGGAATTTCAACTGTTTTATGTATGACGTATCATTGTCATGTACGTATATTGATGATTATCAACGTAGGAAGGCTATTTCAAAAGTTATTTGGTTGACACATAGAGAGTAATCGTTACACCAGTTAAGGTAGCCTGACATAATGATTACATAGAATATTACTTCGCACGAGTCTTGTACGGAGCAAGAGATGTTTATTTTAAAAGAAGATTTCTGCAATAACGTGGGCTACACATAGGAATTAATTTGAAGTATGAAGCTAAATAACTGTGCAATAAATTATCCATATTTTAAAAACGATCGTTGCGGTTACGTCACGGATTGAGAGTGCAGTAATAACGAGAATAAGACGAGTAAGAGGTATTCCTATTTTTTTTACATTGAAATACGTCTTCCTGGTGACCCTGAGATCGCGGTTTCAAATTCCGCCTCGGTCATGAATGCGGCTAAGGCGGTAGGATAGAACATTGAACTAACAGAGTATGTTGCCGGCAACCTTATTCTACTGTTTAATTTTCTGTTTATCGTACTGTGGGTAAGCGGTCGTACATTTTATTCACGTGTCCGAAATAGGGATCACCGTGGATATTCGTGGTGATCGAGGAACTCTTTACTGCTGACCGTGGGGCCGCGCGATGTTCGGTTCTCCCGAAGGTAAACATTAGATTGATTAATCAACGAGAAAATTAGCGGGAGGGACGAGAGGGACGGAATATCCATTCCGTCCCTCTCGAGAATTTTGTGCAAATTCTTCATCAAAGTCTTCACCACCTTTAATGTTCCGCCAGGTGGCAATCGTTTCCTAACTTGAAATCGTTCGTTTATCACGACACTTGCGAAACACTGCAGTCGTTTCGAATTCGTCCTCGTGCGAATACAAATGGTTCTATTTGTATTCATCGACTTGGAATTGTTTTTTCCATGGTTATTGAGTTGGAAATGGATACCCCAATACATTGGAAAAATAGTGACGAGATGAAATCGTTCACCTCCGAAAGGAGATTGTTTTTCTCGCAAAAGCGCTCGAGTGAAAGTTCCCACGCCTGATGTCCCTGACCCATTTTCAGAAAGCTGTTGAGCCAAGAAGGTGAAAAAGAGTATTTGTGTCCGCAGAATTTTGGCGTTAAGTTTTTCGCTATTACTCACGCCAACATTAATTGAGCTTATTCACAGTGAATTCCCTGAATTTGGCTATGATTGACAGATATACACCATTAGCTCGAATATCATCGTGCAGTTGTTTTCAAGACGTGAAAAGAGAAATATAATGAAGGTTCTTACATATTTCCTTTCATTTATTCATATGTAATTAAATCCCCTTTTACTCCTTGGCTTGGAATTATATTGCTGCATATACATATGCCAACTGTCCATATTAATGACTGCATCAAGTTAACGACAGACCCCTTCCTCCGTGTTTCCGCCGTAGAAATAGCAGCGAAAACCGTTGACATCACCCTGATGTCTGAGATTAAAAGATGTAATAGTTCTTTTTGGAAATAAGTGAACTGTATTCGTTTAACATAGATCAAATAACAACTTATTTAACAAGATAACAGGTTCAAGAAGTTTTCTCGGGTTGTCCACCGGGTAAGGGCGTCCATATCGGCCGACGTTTCGATCCTCGACTCGAAGGTCATCTTCAGGGCGAGATGAGTGCCATCCTAAAAAGATCCTATAAGATAACAGGTATTGTTGCCAGGTTGGCATGTAGATGAATAATAATGTTTCTTATAAAGAACACATACGAAAGTCGTGATGATTAATAACTAATGAAGATTGCAATTACACCGGCGTAAACATACCGGCCCCCTTGGAACAATTGGTTCCAACAAATTGTCATGCACAAGGTAAAGGACATAGTTTGACTACAGGCCGTTTCACTTCTCCAGCATCTGTTTTCAACAATACTATTCTTACTCTCCCATCAGGCCCTTTATTTACTTCTCTCATCACTCCTAATTTCCATTTCAATGGAGGTAGCTGATCATCCTTTATAAGAACCACAATTCCAGGCTGATAATCTGGATAATTCTTCCCCCAATATCGACGCTGCTGAAGTTCTTGGAGGTAGTCCTTCGACCATTGCTTCCAAAAATTTTGTAGCCGTTGCTGCTGTAGTTGTCATCTGGAAAGAATACTAACTTTCTTGTCAGAAAGGTCGGGAGAGGGTAAATTGGTCAAGGGTTCGCCAATCAGGAAATGGACAGGGGATAAATAGTTTGAATCATGTGGCTCATTGGATGAAATGGAAATGGGACGGGAGTTCATGTTTGTGTTAGTAATGTCAGTAACTCTTCATATGTGATAATGCTATCACCTAAGACTCTTTTTAGATGGTATTTCTTAGACTTGACTGCAGCTTCCCATATCCCACCAAAATGGGGTGTATGAGGAGGAATAAATCTCCATTCACACTTGTTCCTGGAACAAAATCCTTGTACCTCCTCCTTACATTCATTTGAGCGTAATAGGTTATACAATTCCTTAATTTCTCTTGCTGCGCCCCGGAAATTAGTTGCATTATCAGACCATATTTGAGAGTGTATGCCTCTACGTCCTATGAATATTCGTAGGGCTGCTAGAAACGATTCTGTTGTTAAAATAGTGACCGCTTCCAAGTGTACCGCTCTCGTAGCTAAGCATACAAATATTGCCATATATCCTTTAATGGTAGACCTGCTACGTGGACTTCCATATTTTAATAACACTGGACCTTCATAGCCGACTCCTGTATTTTTAAATGGCCTAGCAGGCTGTATACGTATACCAGACAATTCTTCCATTAACTGTTTGGATACTTGTATTTTGAGTCGATAACATTTGTGGCACTCATGAACAACTCTATGCACCATATATTTAATAGAGGGAATCCAAAATCTTTGACGTACTGAAGCTATTGATAATTGTGGTCCAGCATGTAACAGCCTCAGATGCTCAGCTTGTAGCAATAATTTTGTGAAATGATGACCAGCTAGTAGAATTAATCGATGAATTGCATCATAGGGTAGTCCTGACTGTTGAAGTCGTCCTCCTACTCTTAATAACTGATCCTTGTCTAGGAAAGGTGTGAGACTTTTCAATTTACTTTTCGAGGAGACCTCTTTTTTGTTGCGTACATCTCTGGCCTCCAATTCATAGGTAATACCTTGCACAATTTTAACGCACGCTATTAAGGCACCATCTAACTCTTGGGCTGTGAGAAAGGAAGTTTGTCGATAATTCCTGGTTGTTCTGGCATGGGAAATAAATCTTCGGCAGTGTGCTATAACTCGGAGAAGTTTATTTAGATTGGAGAATTGTTGAGTCCAGTCTTCGAGCGCTGGAGCAGTAGAAAGTAGAGCTTAATCTCTGATAATTCATTCAAGGGGAATTGTAGGTTCAATATTAGCCAGGAGGTTTCATGTTGACTGAGCCATTCTGGTCCATTCCGCCATAATTTACTGGTGGTGAGAGTATGCCGGAGAGACGTGCCTTCAGAGGATTGCTCTCTGAAGGCACGTCTCCAATGAGCATTGCATGTAAGTTCTTGAATAACGGAAACTCTTCTTAGGCGATTCTCAATGTGTAAAAATCTTCGTTGTGCAGACTGTCTGGATTTGCGAAGTTCCTTAGGATTGATCTTCGTTGGTAGCGTAACATCAAATCTACCATCTGACTGGCGAGTGGTGTTGCTAACGAAATGTCTTTCACACTGCCTTTCTTCTGATGTTGTAACAGGTTGGCTAGTGGATTCGATGCTCCAAGTTTTATTAAGATGTTCTTCTAATGCTGGCTCAAGTAATCTAAGATATAATGCTTGCACTGTATAAAATTTTTCCTCAAATGCTGCTCTATCATCTGAGTGATCCTCCTCAACATCTTCAACTTCTAATTCCTCTTTTATTGTGCAGTAATTTTGATAAAGTTTCGGTAATTGTTCTTGCCTCACTTTTAACTCAAGAACACTTTGAGTTGCTTCGTTAAAATAAGTTACAAACGTATGGAATCTTGCAAGAGATGCTTTAATTATGCCCCTCTTCTTAATCAATGATTTCTTTAACTTGCAACCCATGTTAGTTTCGACAAGCATGCATGGATTAGGAATTTTAAGGTTAAGGTAAGGAAGAGGTAGGGTCAGATCTGACCTCTGACAAAGAAAGTCCCAATGTAGTATTCTATTCCACGATAATCCGCACGTCGGTGACGAATGATCTGTAGAAGCAGCAGCAAATGAAACCTAATTCTTCGATGTTAATGCTCTCAGTAGCAACAAAGCTTATTCCATCGTTGAGTACCGATGTAAGGAAATACATAAGATTAGCGCACTCATTAACATGGAATGCCATCGATGCAGAAATCTTCATTCTATTTATCATCGTGTTTGGTACGCATTTTAGGATCCTATTAGAGTGTAATTCTTGTTTTTATGTATTTTAAGAATGATGGTACTGTAAAGGTGTTGGCGTAAAATCATCTTTTCACTTTTATACGCAATCATCCAAGTTCTATGTCATGGTGAGTTATACACGGTGTCGTATACTAACAATAAGCGCGTAAGTGCTTGCATGTGTCACGTCATTGCATTCCTTAATATTATATTTCGTTTAATCGACACATTAATAGTAATATGATTTGGTATTCTTGCTTACAACCGAGAGCAATCTTATAAGATTAACAAGCATGATAGAGAGCATTCACGATATAAAGCAAGAACGTATGACGTTTTATCTGCTGATTTAGTGAAAATCAATATTTCCGAGTGCCCTATTGCACCTTCGAGTTTTGAACAATCCAATAAAACCAAGCTAAATAATTATATCCGTGCGCATGATAAATTACGTTGCCGAGTCCTGCACGCCATTCCTTCATGCCATCGTTGATTCTCTGCATAATCAAGAAATTTGATCCGTAATAACATAATGGTTTATGCATGTACATAACTTACAACCTCGATTGAAATTGTTTCTCTTCAACGTCACACATGCCTACATTTATGATGAAAGAATATCCAACCGAGGATGTATCCTCCTGATTGAGATCTTTATAATGAAAAGAATACACCTACAATTAATATGATACTAAAACACTTCCTGTTATGACGTCAAGTCTTGGCAACGATCGTCCTTGGTTTTGGTATGTAATTATTTTGTGTGAACGTCAAAAGAGTTATTTTTTCATTTTCTTGTGCGTTATTCTAATTTATTAAGATATATTTATCAATAATACTTGTTAGGAAATAATATGAGCAATATTTTTTCACTTGACGAGCTCGTATTTTTTTAACTCCACGGTCAAAAGGGGGAAAATGAGTCTCTATTTCTTAAATCACACGCATTTTGAAAGAGTATCCCAGCAAAAGGTAATTTTATGTTATACATTGCAATTGATTATTTTTATCGCATTGTTGTAATGTGAGAAGTGCAATTTTTATTCCTTTTAATTCTGTCACGTTGAAAACACTAACGGGGGAGGTAACGGGGAACCGCCACAATTATTTTTCCCCGGAACTGGGTGAAAACACTGGTGGCTTTTGAAATGTAAGTTTGGAGGACGGAGAACTTGCGGTGGACAGTTAAAGAAAACAAGACTGTAGGAGGAGTACGTGGAAGGGTGGAAGAATGAAAAGAAATAATGGAGTAATTTGGTGAAGAATGTGTTGGTACATTGAAAATGAAACTGGGGACGAAGAAATCCCCAAAATAATTCAACAAAAATGCTAGAAAAGAGGGAAAGAGTCATGAAGAAAGTGTATACCATAGTTGAAATGACAAAGGGGATAAAGCATGCCTGAATATTAGTAAATAAATAATGAGTTTTGTGCTTTCAAATACAAAAAGAGTTACAAATAGCTTAGGACTCTCCCCTTTAACTGTTTTGTTCTTGCCCTCACTATGTGAAATCCTAATGATGGTAAACCCATAAAGAAAGGAGTCTGATAGTGACCTAAAACGGAAAATTGAAGTTAAATAAGAGGTGTGTTGTAAGCAAAGATAATCTATGGTATTTATTTCATAGGATGTGAGCTTCCACATTTCCTATCGATGCTAGTGAAATGCTGAATTGGAGTTTCTTTTAGCCGGGAGCATAAGCCTGGTCTACACGTAACGTTTTGTCGTCAGTCTTGCATGATATGGAAAGACTGACCAAGAAGACTGACGCAAATCGTGCGGATACACTGCTCAAACTTTCGCCCAGTCTTTCCGAAATCGTCATCGAGGAAGAACTACTAGTTACCATAATTGCACTATGTGCCCAAAACCAGAAGAAAAAAACAAAGTCTGCCCGTCGTTCACGGTGGTCACAGAAGTGGTTATTGAAGAGAGGCACATTCTCTAGTGTGAATCTTCTCCGAGAACCTGGGAAGGAACCAGAAGATTGGCGCAATTACTTCCGTATGGACACAGACAATGTGAATTGTGAATTGTTAACGCTTGTAACCGCTGAAGTAGAAAAGCAGAATTCTGCCATGAGTGCGGCTATCAGCCCCCACGAGAGACTTACCGCCATGTTAAGGTTTTTAGCGACTGCCAGTAGCTACATGGACCTTGAATATACAACTATAACTCCTAAACAAGCTTTGAGCCTCATCATACAGGGAACCTCTGAAGCTATCTATATACAACGTTCTGAAAAATGAATATTTAAAGATAAGGAAATAAAGCGTACGCATATTTCGCCTTTTGAAAGGAACACTGTTATATAAATGTGTGTAGACTTGACAAAAAATGATAATGTATATGATGATAAGTAATTGTTAATTTCATTGACAAAAAAGACAAATTTTCAAGCATTTGCTTGCTGAAACCAAATATTTTTTTAAATTTCACAATCAGCTAAAAAAAGCGCAATATATTTATTTATATTTCAAATAAAAAGAAACTGCTAGAAAAAGTAAAATTAATAAATAAATCAGAATGCCATTAATGGGGATGGCGTAATTTTAGGGATTAATCTTACAATTAGGATAGTACGCCTAAATTCTTGGCAAGATTGAGGAATTATTGATATTTGTATTAGTATTGATATTTGTGATTTGACTTTTCATAGGTTTAACTTGATTACTAGATTGTGGATAACCCATTGTGCGATTGGAAGGATCTGCCTGATGATTACAAGGAAAACTCTGTTGCATTAAAAGCTGCCCTCCAGAAGAACGAGCACAATTCACAACTAAAAGTCTTTTGTAATTGCGTCCAGTTCAGCTTCAAAAACAATATCGTTCATAAGCTTCCGTGTAAAGATACTTTGGTTCCCTTTAAGACCACACAATTTATGCCCCACATATTTCTCAAACGCATCAAATTCATCATCGGAGCGAACGGCGTTCAATATCTCTCCAGCCAGTCGAAGTACTTCAGTAGTTGGATCAGTGGTGGATCGTTTCCTCTTTCTTGTGATGGAAGTTCGGCCGCTGGAGGATGGTGCGTCACAGCTTTACACATTTTAGCTGGCAGTTACCGTCTTTCCCTCTCCTTACTTACTTCATTTTCATAACCTTCTATGACATCCCGTGATCTTCTCAGGAGTTGGTCTTCGTTGTTCTGAAGGAAAGTAAATCAAAGTACCACAAAGAGGGTTTTAGATTACTTCTGTTTCAGCTCCAGAGCGCTTAGACGCTTTTATTTTCGCACTCTCTTGGTGGCAAACTGTTCGAAATGAGTTGATCTTTTTGATAACCGACTCTTTAGTTGCTTCACGATCCATTTCTTTGAACTTGTTAACCAAAGCGGAGTATGCCTTGTTTTTCTTGTCTCGGTTGCTGTAATCCTTTGATTTCACTTGCCAGAGGGAAGGAATACTTTGGTGCAGCTCTATGAACTCCGTAAAAACGTCGTAGGACCAGTGCCGTAGGTCTGATGACATTTTCTTTGGCCAATACATGCACTAAAATACTAGTTGCAACCTCCATCGTTGCCGAGAACAGACTGGCAGGGGAGCGAAGTTTGACCGATTAGACTGACGCGCGTCTACATGTACCGACATGTCTGCCGTTTTGCTTGTACACAAAGCTCCAGCCCATCAGTCTTTTGCAGGTTTGTCAAACCTCATTCAGTTCATGCAAGACGTCCAACTTGCCGTCCCCACGCAACGTTTTGTTTGACAAATCCGGCATGATCATGCAAGACTGACGACAAAACGTTACGTGTAGACCAGGCTTTAGACCATTTCGCATGAAATGTGTTACATGGGCTGGCCTGCTCTTTGAAATGTCATGCAAAGGTTTAAGGATGTAGAATAAGATAATGAAAATTATGCGAAGTGGATTTGGAAAATGTACATCTACGTAATACCCAGTGAACCACCGCGAGGGTATGTGTCAGGAGGTGAAGATCACCAAATATGCACCATTTACATGCAACTACGTGCTACCAAGCAATGCGGCCATGCAACTAAGAGCTACCATGTAATTATAACCATGAAACTAAGAGCAACCACCTCAGACTACTCTAAAAATATTTAACCTTCCTATCCCTTTGCTAGGAGGTGACTATCAGTGACTCCAGGGTGGGACGAGGACAGAAAATGCCCAAGGACCACCATGGACCACCAAGATCGTCATGCGTGGTGAAGAGCCACATCCTCCCCGAGGTGCCCATGGTTTCGCTGAACATGACGGATCTAGACCTGGCGGTCAATAAACAGCTCCCATCACCACGGTGCGTCACTGTGCTAAGGGTGACCGCATCTGCGGGGCGGAGGGTAAGAAGTCGCTAACAGAGAGACTCCGGATACTGGGCGACCTCCGGTTTTATTTAGCCTTACGCATGCATGCGGGGCTCTGCATGGTCGGACACCTTATTTCCCTAGCTACTCGTGTGACCAAACTTGGAACCCTTAAACAAAACAATGGGGGGCGCTGAGAGGCGCACTCTTCACATGGACTCTTGTAGTCAGTCTTCTTCCTTGTGCGATGCGATACCGGTGGAGAGCCAGATGGAGATCCCAGTCGGGACGCACTCTCTACTACCATAACCTTGCCTGTGGGGATTCCTTCTGGGAGACTCACACATCCCAGTCCCTCCCACCCACATATCCTTCCTCCCATATACTCCATACACCCAGACATACTCCCATCCTCATACCCTTCGTGGGGAGAGGAGGACAACATCCTTTCCAACCTCTCTGGGCCCTCCTTTAAGGAGGCACCGAGCCTGGGCTCCCCCATAGAGGTAGAGTCTTATTCAGGACCACCTGTGGATGGGGGCCTAAGGGAGGGCTCCATATTCCCTCGAAGAGAAGGAGACACGGGAGGAAGAAGATGTGGGCGGGGCCGAACCATGGCTGGCATAGCCGTGCTTCAGGCAAACCTACAACACAGTAAGGCTGCCTCAGAGGTCCTGCAAAGGATACCCTCTAAAGGTATGGTCAAAATAGCTCTGATTCAGGAACCCTGGGCTTTCCAGGGAAGAGTCAAGGGCCTGAGCATGACAGGGGGAAAAATAGCACTGTTGATAGGCCTAGATCTTGTATCTATCTTGTGAATGGGATAAGTGCTTTGCATCTATCAGAATTTACCACTAGGGATCAGACAGCAGTTCTGCTGACCCTGGGGGAAGGTGAGAAAAGGAGTAGAGTGGTCATCTGCTCCTCCTACCTGCCACATGATGCACCGGCTCCTCCACCATCGAATGAGATGGAGAGGGTGGTGAGTCACTGTAAGACCAACAAGTGGGATCTTCTAATCGGTTGTGATGCTAACCAGCACCACATTGTGTGGGGGAGTGGAAGCATCAACGAAAGGGGAGAGGCCCTGTTGGAGTATCTCATGTCTACGGAGTTACATATATTCAATAAAGGATCACATCCTACCTTTGCAAACAGCATTAGGCAGGAGGTGATAGATATGACACTGTGCAGCAGTTCTCTGCTGCACAGGATTGATGGGGGGAGAGTGTCAGGGGAGATAACTTTGCCCGACCACAGACACATTATCTTCACTCTTTTATAACCCAATCACAGGGAAATAACATATAGGAACCCCAGGACTACCAAACTGGGGACTATAGCGAGAAAGGCTGGGAGTTGCACTAGAGGGGGCACCTCAGTGCAAGTTTAGAAATGTGGATAAGGTAGATGCTGCTGTTGATTATATACAGAGAAGCATCATCACATCCTACGAAGACAGCTGCCCCCTAAGGACCAGGAAGGAAGGGTGTAAATTACTCTGGTGGGGAGCAGAATTAAAAGGTCTCCGTATAGACTAGAAAACTCTTTAACAAAGCAAAGAGGACAAGAATGCCTCAGGTTTGGGAAAACTTTAAGGTTGCCCAACGGAGGTACAAAGCAGCAATCAAGCGGTGTAATAGCATGGAGGAGCTTCTGTGCGAGCGTAGAGACTGTTCCACAGATGGCAAGACTTTATAAGATCCTATAGAAAGACTCGGAAGCGGGGAGGGTTCTCTGCTGCTTCCCTCGGGAGACTTCACGTCTTCCGACAAGGAAGCGCTAAAGCTGATGCTGGAAACCCACTTTCCAGGCTCCAGGAGGTTGAGGGAGATTCATCATGGGAGGAATCACAACCCGCTTCCCGGATAGGGAACAGGGGGCTAGAGGAAAGGGGAAAGAACTACACTCTGGAGCCGAGGTATGGTATACGTATGGCTCCAGAAAAGAAGGAAGAGTGGGAGCAGGGGTCTACAATTGTAGCACACCAAGGAAGCTCTCAATCCCTCTGGGAAAATATGCTATGGTGTTCCAGGCAGAGGTATATGCACTTCTGACCTGGCGTATGCCATTAAGGAGATCGGGATGTTTAACAGACCGATACACATATTCACGGATAGATAGGCGGCTCTGAAGGCGCTCACATCTAAATGGTGCAAATCACAGCTGCTGCAGAAGTGTCGTGAGGCACTCAATGATGTAGGCAGATGCGACAAGGTGGAACTTTTCTGGGTGCATGGTCATGCAGCCATATGCCGGAAATGAGATGGCTGATGAGCTGGCAAGGGTCGGTTCCAACCGAAATCCGATTGGACCAGAGCCAATCATACCTATTGCTACGTCAATAGGGATGTCAGAAATTAGAATATGGGGCTAAGCCTGGCATTTTGAGATCTGGCGAACTACACCAAGTCTTAGACAGGACAAAATACACATGGGGGAACCTAGGCCTGGGCTTGCCAAAAGACTCCTGTCACTAAACAGGGGTCAACTACGAACGGTAGTGTGACTCCTCACTGGGCACTACCAGGTGATGAGGCACCTGCAGCTCCTGGGAATCGTAGATTCACCTAGATGCAGGTGGTGCGAAGAAGGGGATGAAACCACATCCCACATATTATAAGAGTGCCCTGCTGTGACGAGGACTCGAAATAGGTACCTGGGTTCACGACTTTTTGGAATCCAGGGAGGTAAGGGAAATCCCCAAAGGGGTCCTGTTGGCCGTCAGCAAGGCGATCGGCCTTTATAGCTGATTTCTTTAGAAGGGTGGTTGGCACAATGGGCCAATAGGTCTAAGTGCCTCAGGGCCTCCTTAGAGGAACTCCACCACAAAACAATCTAATCTATCTAATCTAATCCCTTTGCTATGCTGCCTATTATGCTGTCTAATGTTTCGCTGGAAAAATGACATTTTAAATCTATCAGTATATCTTTCTCCTTAATTTTATTTAACTGGTCAAATCTAGTATAATATGCAGCGGTACTTAATATATATCCAATTGCCTCGTGATTGAACTGACTACTATGTGCTCAAATACCTTACAAGAGATTGATGTGAGTGAAATGGTTCTGTAGCTACTGGGTTTTTCCCTATCGCCGATTTTAAAAATAGGTGCAATGACAGATGTATAAATGAGAGAGAGAGGAAGTCGTATCATGAAGAATATAATAAAAAATGTCGAATTGGGAAGAGAAGAGGTTAGTGGAGCGAATTCGAAGTGGTTGGGAAAGTGGACGTCGAAGATAATGAGACGTAAAATTATGTAAAAAAAAAATGAGAGCAGCCTTGGCTGCGGGGAAGAGTGAAAACTGACTTCAGACAAATATTAATTTCAGCGGCTTGGTTTGAGGGTTAGAAATTGTGAATGGCTGATAAACATCTTTTACAGGGACGAAGATTTGTATTATTTGAACGAGGTTGAGCACTGCGATGGTCGTAAGGTGAACTCTTCCTGTTCCACGTTTTGGGCCAATCATTGGATTAATCATCAGATGAATTATTATTTTTCATCAAACTGGAAATAATTGCTTTTTTTACTTTGAGGTGGCTGTCTGTCACCTAGGATTACATTTCCACCACCCTCCCAGAACTGACGTGACCTTGTCGGAACTAGCTGCTTCCCCATGCCTTATGACGCTGTGAATGCCTGTTCTGTGCTTAAAATTTTCAAACCAGCCTCGACTGGCTTTGAAAACAAAATCACTCGAAGCACTTGTCCCTGGGGTTTTCTTCTTCAAATTTTAGTAGATTTGCAGCGCCTTCTCACCAATAAATGCCTCACCGATGCACTAGCACCTTCTAACTGTTTTTCATTTATATACAAAAGCAACAACTTTTCTACTTCGTCTATTATTTTAGGCCTTTGCTTTGTTAATACTTACTCCTTTTGACGCATTAGCTTCTTCAAGCTGCGCTTTTTTCTTTAAAATCGTCGAGATTGTCGACTTTGACATGCCGTATTCTCTTGCGATATCCGATACACGCATGCCTCGTTTATACTTGGCAATCATTTCCTTCTAAAATTCAATTGTCGGCCGCTGCCTTCTCACTGAACTGCTACCATCTCTCTTAAACTTCTTTGGTGCCATGATTTAAGGCTTGATGATTATTAAAATAAAGTAAAAAATCACTAAAGAGGAAGGATGCACAACGATTAGGATAATGAACGTGTGATCTTAACCGTGTCTCGAGCACAAAGAAAGATGAGAATCGCATTTGGGATCGCACAGCACCGAACACAAACATGGCCGCTACACATCTGTTCGCTAACCGAAATTTTGTTCGCTATCCGAGGCAAATTTTTAGCGAAATTTTTGGTCGTTATCCGAATTGTTCGTTATCAGAGGCGTTCGCTAACCGAGGTTTCACTGTATTTGGAAGTCTCTTCACCGTTCATTTGACGTTTAGCAAAAAGTGTAGCAGTACTCCGAGAGAACCGCAAAAGTTCAACCTTCTTCATATTTAAGGATCAATGTGCTGAGAGACTTCGTCGAGGGAAAAGAAAATGCTATGAAAGTGTGAAATCTCCAATGATAATCGATTATTATATATTTATGGCGGATCGCTAATTGTTGCGCGCTCCTTCGGTTGGGTTTTATAGGGCCGCCTATAATCGCATAAGAAACATAACGACCTTGCTCTGGGAAAAATTGGAGTACGCGACATTTTCGTTGCTATCCCGGCGCGTCACCGACGATGTTACCATGGTCTTTTACCATTTTAATTATGGCCCTAAATGGATCCATTCTGTGTAATTAAATGTTATGATGAGTTCGGAAGGTGAAAAACGAAAATGGTACCAGTCGCATGAGTAATAGCTACGGCATTTCGGTAGTTTGTAATTATTTTATAAGGCGATTGCGTAAACGAATTCAGCGAGATATACGTAAAATTAAGAGGACATGACGCTAAAGCCTGTAACTATAGGCAGGTGGCCAGACACTCAACCACTCCAAAATCCAACATGGGCATATATCCTATTCCTTAATTGGTCTTGTCGCGTCATGCGGAAAATTCCCACTTCCCCACAGCTGTCCTAATAAAGCTAGGCGACCGCTCGTCCCCAGGCTTTCCTCCGCGGACGAAAATCTTGGCGTTGATCCGAGGGGAAGGCTGCCGCGAACGGCAAAGTGGAGTGGGGCCCGGGCACTGCAAATGGCGGTCAATGCCGGATTCCTAACATCTCGACCACGCGTGGCGGGGCACCTAAAAATCCCTCTTGGATAGGGAAAAGTCGGGAGGGGAAATAAACAAGATGAAAAATACCTCCGGTCAAACAATGAATCAACGGTCACGATGCTGTAGTGGAATGGAGCGGAAGACGTTTGGGCGGGAAAAAGGGAAGGACGGGGAGGAAAGGGTAAACATCTCTCCCTCCCTTCCTCTCCAGTCAGCTCTACTCCCAGTGCGCCCACGATGAATGGTCTCCAAGAGGGCGCGTGCGGTCGTCGACTCGTCAGACTTTAATAATGGACTTGGAACTGCACCCTCGATTTCCGCTCCCGTCACGGAAGTCGAAGGACGCCCTCTTTCCTTCTCCCACTGGATCGCCGCCATTCCGACGTGAGGACGAGATTTGCCACAAATGAGTCCGCTAATTCCGTATTTCTCAAAAATTTTCCAGTAAACAATCATGCGTTAAAAAACTCGTTATAAACCTCACTCGGCGTTAAGGTTTTGGTTCCCGCAGGTGCAAAGTTTGGCGAGGAAACTGTCTTTCTCCGCTAAAATAGGCGAGCGAATTAGTGCGAAAATGGCGCTGTAGGTTGACTCGGGGTCTTAGAGCATGAGTGTTGCGAATGTTGGGTTTCTAACGTCGTGGAATTGGTTCGCTGTGTTGCTCCATTTGTAATTGATGATCATTAATTCTGTCTCTCTCTTTGTCATGCATGACTCTTTCCATCGAGTCAAGTATTAATTCCTCGTCTTCAGTACAATCTATAATTTGCGTACTCGCTCATTCTTGAGTGCCATACAGCATTTTAATTTTCCGGCAGATCGGTGGAACGCCTACCTCGCTGCCTAAGGCTTGCGAATCAGAATTCAACCTTGGATATGATCGAGCTTATGTCAATGTTAGATGGTGTGACATCACATCAGCAATTGTGGCATAGTAAAACACAGTTCTATCGTGTATCTAACTAATTTAACCGCACAATTTTTTTGGTTTTACCAAATAATCGCGCTAAAATTTGTTCCCAGGTTTTAGCGAATTGTCTTTTCCTTTGTATTCAGATTTTTCCGCGGTTGGAAAACACGATAAAAATTATGCCTATTTTTATGTGATAGGGTGAGAGGTGAAAGTTTACTCGAAAAAAAGCTTTTCATTCATACATGAAAACAGATGAATGAACGTGTCTGGGTAGGTATAGGATTAGGTTTTAATGCATCACATTGCGAGGTTTTGTCGCGCAGTCGAATCTGAAGTTGATTCTTAGAGAAATATGGCATCCATTACCATTGCTGAACCCTCAAGCATTCATACCCTCAAACAATCCAGCGCGTTACCGGGATGTCTTCTATGGCCGGCGAATAAAATGGACTGATATTCAATGTTCGCAATAAAATATAAAAAAAAACTTTTTCATCTGAATATCGAAATAGCAAATTTTTATACATTAGAATTGTCAACTTCAAGGAATCGAACCCTACACCCCCTAACCAGTGGGTAGTTATTTTTATACGGATTCAGTCAAAAGCACCCTCGCATTCATTTGTGGCTTGCGAATGAAACTCCCTCAAATAGACGAAATAAATAATATTCGATAATTGGGAGGAGGAGGAGAACCACAAGCCTTCCTTAATTAGGTGTTTATATTTATAGTATTTTTCACAAATATGAAAGTTATCTGGAGCTAATATAGAAGTGTTTGACTTTTTTAATCGTATTGCACACAGCCAGTTAATTGCACGCCTCCATACGATAATTTATGACGTGGTGACCGAAGAAAGGTCTAGATCAAAACATTTGCGAGCTGAGATCCTCTTAATGACAGAAAACCTACCCGATACATTGCTTTACGTATCATACATAATTTTTCCTCGTTCGTGCACAGCATCCATGCCAAACACGGTACTGAAACAGATTGAGATATCGTGGAAATTAGGCTTTTTCCCGACGCCTCCTTACGATACCAAGTTCACACCTAACTTACGGTTGAATGATTAAAGAGAATAATCTCAGTCAGTCGCCTCTAGCCTACATCTCCCTATGCAGAGACATGAAGGATTTTCGAGGTTTCCGCCAAGTTGGTCGGTCGGCATACTCTTTCCATCAAGATAGGGGTTTCATTACAACGTTAATGTCGCGGGGAGTGTTACGAAGTTTAAACCGAGAGATCGGGTGGGAGGTTTAATTTTCGGATCCGATTTCTTTTGGCACATAGTTGGAGCTTCGCTTGTTACATTAGAAGAGCTCATGTGGATCAAAGTGCCGTAGCTGCTCTTTAGGGTAACTTCGCCACCTTTTAGGAGGTTGAGCGATCTCCGTCGAAAGTATTGCTAGTCAGTCCTTGGGTGTGAACTAATGTGGGCAAAATCCTGTCTTTTTTCGGCGCTTGGTCAACTTGAGAGGTGTAAATGACTTTCAGCATTCTATTAAAGACCAAAAGTGATGAGATTAGCTCCGAGGACATCCATTGCAATGAAAACTTGTCAGAAAGGGAAGCCAATGCGGCAGAGTCCCGTGAATGGTTTCGGGATCAATATCCGACAGCTTGTTTCATAACAGAGCAGCCCATAATTTTTTTGCAGTACGAAATGATGATAACTACTCGCTGATGGAACCAACGCTGAATTAAGATACATGTAGCAGGTCCGCTTGTTTTTGAGTAATGAAGTTGGTCTGCTCTGATTAAGCAGATGAATACAGTTTCAAACAACCAGTTAAGTGGTAAGTTTTTGCATTTCATGATCAATTAGGCTTGTTCCAGCTTTCAGGAAGTGAGTTCAACTACCTGAAAATGGAAAAGTCGACAATTCACGTTCTTCATTTCAGTATCTTTGGTCAACACGTTTCTTGTAGCCTGAAATAATGTTGCACACAGTAGTTCATATTTACTGCGTTATAGTGGCTTATATCACGAAATGGGTCCCTAATAAACTTTTCGGAATGAAATTTTCATTGGAACGATGATATTCTCTGCGGAAATTAACTTGTACGTGTACTGTGCTCAGCGGCGTCGGAAGTGGGGGGAGGGGGGGCATTCGCCCCCTCCCACCCAAGAATTTGCCCCGGGACCTAGAGGAATGAGTCTTCATCAATAAAAATTAAATTTCACTTTTTTCCAGCTTGCCTTTTCCATTCTGACGCATATTCTACCACCTTAATATGCACTTTTAGCGGAATTCTAGTCTCTACTCCCTCCTATCCGCAAAAAAATGCGGGCCCTTTTCATAGGAGCCGGGCCCTTTTCAAGGTTGGCCCCTCCCAGCGAAAATAGTTCCGACGCCCCTGGCTATGCTTAAGTTTTGAGCGCACGTTTGTGTTGTCATCTTTTGCTTTCATTGCCTCTGGCTTGAGTGCTCAAATGCGATCGAATTGCCTTCGAAGAATCACCTGAAAGGAGAAAAAGTCAGTAGCATGGAAAATTTTACTACCCTTTGTTTTTTTTTACTGTCATCGTGACAATAGCGTTCATACGTGATTCGTGGTAAACTTTTTTATGCAGTTTTATGTTTTTTATTTTAATTTCCTCACTACCAGTCGTTTATACATTGACTATCACGAGTGAAAATTGCCACTCTTTGCTGAAATAACGCTGATGGTATTGTGGTCTTCAACTTTCGGACCTATGGCATAACTTACTAATTTATGAACATTGCATGGCGCGAAATTTATGCACCAAGACTATGATGGCTTTAATTTACTCTAAGCTTCCCTCATGTTCGCACGAATGATATTGGTTATACTAACAAATGCTGCTGTCAGCGTTTTGTGTAGGTATATACCTCCCTCAGATTTGGAACTAGTGTACTTCGGTTGGAATGAAATGACATTAGTCACCTGTTTAGCGGCCGCTTGACTCTTCTGTGTTCATTCTGATAGTTACTACCACGTATTTATTAATTCCATTGAAGTAATGCCTTCAAATATTGCAATTATTTCCTGTTTCTCGCGAGGATGAAGAAATATTTCCCACTTAAGGATTGGGAGTTTTAACCACATTATTATGTTATCGTTCATTAAAACTAGATAGTGCGAAGTAATTAGTATGTGAAATGGAGAATCTACCGTAAATAAAGTAACTTTTTTCGTTTTTCCATCGGTATTGCTGTAATGGCAAGCTAGAAAGAAATCTAAGAAATATCATGATTAGATTAAATAAGGTGTCACCTGTCTTGGAACATTCTAGAAAAAATAACAAGAATAAATGTTTAATGCATCTGAAATTGGTTTTTACTGAAGGATATGAAGATGAACGGACCATTTAACTTTATTAGGAGATTCTAGAAGAGTAGTTGGGGGAAGGAAGATTTCGAATGATTTCCGAAACGAAGACGGGACGGTCTCATCGGACACATCTGGATACACGGTGGTCTCATGAAGATAGCCGTCGAGGGGAACGTGAATGACAAAAACTGCGAAGGAAGACCATCGGATCATCCCGTGTTATTAGTTCAACTAAAATATTCCAGGTTGCCAAGGGAAGGGAGGATCTCAACATAGAACCGCATATATTATTCGAGAAATGAGCGCAAACTCCGATATCTTCAATTAGACTAGTTATCATTGGAGTACTTTGTTCGTGCTCTCTCAGTCAATGTAATTACGGTCAGGTTTCATATCTTGTGCTTGCCACTGGCAGTAATGACAACACGCCAATCAAGGAAACGTACTACGGGAACGATCATATTCTCTCTACCTGCACGTGACTGACGTCTTTGTAGTCAATTTTATGTATCCAGAACTACAACTTGATTTTATTCCCCAATGATTTGCCAGGAAATAGCGTTTTCCAAGTGCCATTCTAAATATTCCAGGCCTGAGAGAAGTTAATCATCGTCGAAGTTAATTCCTGCTGTGCAATATGTCATCCTTTTTTCCGCGCCTTGCCTTGACTCGAGGGAAACCGTTATATCCTGCGATCTGCGATATTGGAATCATGAAAAGGGGCTGATTCATTTTCAGGTTGTTGTGGGATGCAGCGACCTATTCCCTCGTCATCGTCGCCTTGCATCTTGATGACTTCCGCTCGGGTGCACCCTCCTTGTCACTCCTCAGATCCATCGGTAATGGCCGTCGGGACGGACCTTCGATTCTGGTTGTGTGTGACCCGCGCCTTTGGCGACGCAATCACGGATTTTCCGAGGGTGTGAGATCTATCCTCTCACCTTCGCTCGCTTACATTAGCCCTTGGGAGAGGTGCATGGGCTTCCCGTCACAGGGAATTCAATGCTAGTCTCTATGAATATTGTCAGTTCCACTCGGCTCAAGGCGAAGGAATTGTTGTCGAGTCATTTTTATTTGCTGCTCATGCTGACAGCGTGAAATATTATTTGCGCCACCAACATTTGTGTACGCTGATTGAGTAGCCACGTGTAAACACTTTGGTAGCCTTCCTCTGGCTCTTACAAGGCAGTATTATTACTTATCGGATGTGGCGACGCACGGCTTAGGCTACTTGGGACATTGGAGGATGGTTGAGTATAGTCAGGTTATTTAGAGCATGAGGCTCCCAAACTTATTAGTCTTGCGTCCCACTTTCTATCACAGGAAAATGAAGTCACGCCGACGTACAAAGAGAAGTTCAGTTTTTTTCAAATTTTTGCACGTTTGTTGATAAATACGAGCTTTGTAAACGTATGAATTTACAATGCCCTCTCAGAAGTTATGGGTGGGGAGCCATTCACACGATTCGAGTCCCTACCAGATGGTTTTGAGGTCCCGGCAGCAGGACGCGCACAATAGGTGTAGAGATACTGATTTAAAGAACGGAGGGTAGGAGGTGGTGAGAATGCCCGCATCATGCCTGCCCCCTCCTAACTAAAGACGAGACCGTCAATATTTTTATGCGACCTGTCATGTATTTCATGTGACCTATAGATAAACGTATTAGGAAGAATTATGTTTCCACTGAAAAAAGTTCCTGCTGTTGAACTTGCATTTTGCATAAAAGTCTAATGCTTGAGTCACGACAAATCACAAACACCTTAGACAAACATAGGTATTTGTTATCTTTCAGAGCTTCGTTTGCTAGTGGTGGTTGTAATTTACATTTTAATTGTGCAAAGCTCAAAGTAGTCAAGTGAAAGTTGCATCGTATTAACTACGCTTGAGGCTGAGGCCTCACTCCATTCTCTAAGCGTGATTCGAACTCGCGGACTTATGATTGATAGGCAAGAACTACGAACCTGGATATCATCCGGCTTGATTGCAATTTCAGTGCCAAAACGTAATTCGACTGTTGAAAATTTCGTATGAGGAAATATTTACTGATAACAGTTTAAGAATAATGTCGAAATATTTTTCCAATAATTCGGAAAATGCCCAAAGTGTTGCATATAGCAAGAATTCCCATGATGAGGAGGCTTGTTTACATTCACAAAGAATATATGCTAAAAGCTACACGCGATAGTTGTGAAAATTTGCGTGGAGGATGTATTACATATTGAGAAAATAAACAAAACATCATTAAGAAGACTAACTTCAGTGCTGCATATTAAGCAATACAATACGAGGTTTATTTTGGTGAAAATGATAAATGGCTCTGTGAGCACGCAATTTCTTCATATCCCTTTCCTTCGAAGAACGCCGTTAATTTAGTAGGTCCTCCATGCTACAGTTTGCTTTCTTATCAGTCTTTCATTAGTTGCGCGTCATTACATTCGGCTTACCTTGCTCGAATGGCAATAGGAAAAAAGGGATGGCGGAAGTGAATGATTAAAGTCGCTGTTCTCTTCAGGTAGTTTCGTAAGGTCGACTCCAATACTAGGCACAACTAGTGACTGGCTTTCAAAATTGTTCACTACTCCGACTTCCGATCTTCAGAAAAAAGTGCATCCGACTTATAAATAATGTATTAAATTATTTCAGCTGCGTGCATCATTTACAATTGGCTATTTATGTTTTAAGTTGTCTGGAATTTATAACCACATGCCTTAGCTCTTCTGTGGAACTACTTTTTTATTTCTTAAGGAAAATATTTCCCCTCACCTTTTTTTTTCACAATTTTTCTCCACTGGCATACTGCCTAGCGAGCCGTCAGTGGGGCGTGAGGCAGGGGAGCAGAGGTCGCCAACCGTGAAAACAAGGTTAAGATTTAATAGACTTGGAGAGGAAAACGGATGGAAATGGGAGTAAATTTTTTTTGCTATTATTAAAGATTTGCTTGTGCCGTGGTCGCGGATCGTGCGTGCGAAAAATGAATTCTTAAATCTTACGATCTCACAGCTGAGCTCACTAAATACTAGTCTCGGAAGTCAATTTGATACAGCGGCGGCCTTGAAATTGAAAGGTTTAATCCAGGGTATAAATGTTGCGTACGTCAAAGAGTTAACGCTTAGTTATCATAGAGTAAGTATACTATACTTACTCTACTCGTATTACTGCTACTATATTTACTCTGTTGTAATATGTAATGCTAGGTGGTGCGGTATAATTTAAAAAAGTTGGGAGCACCTTAAAAACTAATTATACCACTATCTCTCTCTCAAAATGAAGCTTATGTGTGCTCTGCTAATGTAATTGGGGGTTGAAATATATATTTACATGGTAAGCCTCAAACTCATGCAATTTGAGTTTATCAAATCAATCAAGGAATGCAAGTCCTTCCGATAGCAGATGTGTTTATTTCTGTACGTTCTCTTGGAGTTTTATGAAACTTCCCCTTTCTTACGAGACGTGTGATATATTTAGCACCTTTTTCATTCTCGAATCGAATCGTTTATAATTGGACACCGAGATTCTTGATGCAAACTCCAGATACGGAATTACAAGGGTAAAATAAAATCTCTTTCTTTGCTGGAGCACCTTTCCGCGATTCGTGGTAGTAATTGTAGAACATGGTTTTTAGGTTCCTTAACTCACAGGTTCTTTCGCGCCGTCTAACCTAACTTTATAAATGTCAAATTTCAGACATAACTCCTGTGCCCAAGGTCGGATTCGAACCCACCACCGTTAGGCTGTCAGGCCGCGGCGCGTTATCGCCCTGATTACCCCACCGGGCCACCATTCGCCTTTTAAATCCTCGTCTCTCTTGCGCAGCTCCGAAATGTTTCGAACGTGATACATCCAAGATAGAAGTGAAGTAAGAGTGATGCCCAGATATTTAACTCCGCCAAAGTTATTAACTTGAAGGTGATGTAACATCTTGCAAAAGTTTTGATTCACATTTCGCATGATGCTGCTATTACTACACCTTATTCAAGTGTTCTAGTATGTCAAATACACTTTTGCACCTTCTTTATCAGCCGTTATCCCTGTACCTTTTTGTTACAAACGATGTATTTTCTCGTAGTATTTATGTCTTGCCTACGAGGGAGCCTAAGGTGCAAAAGTATAAGTGACCATAAAAATTATCCAGCGGAGAATTAGTATATGAAATTTCAGATACAAAATGCAGACTTAAATGACGTAATTTCTAGGTGTGAGGATAAATGTTCATTATGTATGTTGGTGTTAAACTGATTTATTATCGAAAGGGAGCAAAATTGGTTGCGATGTGGCTGGAGAAAACTTGAGGTCACTCCTCCGTCGTGTAGCGGATTTTATTTTGGAGCGTGGCTGAGTAATTAGGAAATTACCAATTAGTCTTGAAAGAGGTCCTGGTGAGAACAAGAGAAGGCTGATGACGAAATGGGCGTAGAGGGGCTATAATATTGAAACTCTAAAGCCGGGATGCTAACTTTACTCTCAATAATCAATAATTGGTCTTCGAATGTTATCGCTAATCTCATTATCAATATCACCTATGAAGGACGAGATACACACAGGATTTGACTCTTTTGCGATCTATATATGTTAAATTGAATACATTTTCGACTCCAGTTGGAAAAACGTTATGCCTACTCGTTAAATCAAGTCGCTGAACAAATAATCACCACCGGTTTTGAAACGAAAGAAAATTTCAAGTGGAAACCTGGGAAATTCAAAAGAACAAATTTTAGTCGCTGTTAAAGTATCTGATCCTTTTTAATTAAACCCTTTCAACAAAGGCGAAGGGTACTTTTAGGAATTATAGTGATACAGAATACCATACATGACTACGAGAGTAAGAAAAGAAAACGGTGGTGGGTGAAAATCAATGCGGATGATGCAAATGGTCTTCGAGGAAAGCTTAATGACTGATTTTGTGGTGAGAGATTATAAGAATTTACACAAAATGAACCATGAAAACTTCAATCAACTTCGCTAGAAGGTAACTACTTGAGGATAAAGGATCACTTGCCAGATAACCTCATGTCTGACGGTCAAGTAAGTTTTCAATGGAGCAATGCCTCTTAACCATTTTTTAAGGGAATAAATACAAATATATGCTAAATATACTTACGGGTAGCTTGTAGAAACCTTCGAAATAGGTTTTCCCGTGAAATTCTAATGCATCATTAATTATGCAGTTGTGCGTGCATAAAATAAAAATCGAGATATACTGATGCAATGCATCCTGCATCGCAGTGAAGCAGAACGAGACCTTCGGGTATCAGGGAAAAAGTCACTGAGGACAATGCAAGGGTAACAGGCAAAAAACCGGACTTGCTGAAGCTAAAGCTGCTCTGGATGGGGAAAAAGAGTTGATGGCATCCGGAAGAATATCGTCCAAATTCGATAGAAGTTTCTGCAATGCATCCGAAGGGCTAAATATTTATTCGCTCCTAAAGTTGGAAAATTGGCAGAATGGAGACAAATTTGACCTCAAATGTAGATTTAGGATAAAAATGTCGTCTTAGAATTTAAGGCGAGGGTGGCCAAACCGGATCCATTATGAACCGGGATACCATTATGGACCGGGGATACCATTATGAGAACAGGGAAACATTTTTAACTGAGAAAAAATGAGTGGATGTGTCCATTTATGAGGTGAATTTAATTCGTGGCCTAGCAACTCTCTCGCCCAGAGATCAACCTTTGTTTTTCTTTGGTTGGAATGGATGACGCTCACTTCGCACCGAGTCCTTGGCTGTTTGTGATTTGATATGAGTTGCTAGAACCAGAACTTACTATTGCCGTGCTGTAATTTTTTTTTCGTGCCGTGCTATAGCTTTCTTCGACGTTGTGGTACCCAAAAATTTGAACTGCTTTTATTTCAGGTGGGCGTATGCGGAGCGGCATTACTACATTTGGTACCGGTGTTGCACTACGTGCTACACTAAGAGTACCCGGTCGAATGAGTGCGTGCAGCGCACTTTGCTGACGCTGCAGTGAAATACCGATGGTAAACTGGGGAAATTGTCAGTTAACAGCTATCTACATCTACATAATACCCTGCAAGCCACCATAAAGGTGTGTGGCAGGGGGTGAATTCTAACCAAACATGCGCTACATATTGTGCATAAAAAAGGATTAGTATTAATATGCTAGTCTAAACTTCGCTATTTAAAAAAGATAAAAATTGCAAGTAAGCGTGCGAAAACATGCTGTTAGTTGGGTTGCCTTCAAGTCCTTATACCAACATGCAATTACCTATGCTAGTCATTGATTCACTCGTATTGGACATATTTACCGCTATTCATTATTCTGATCGTACGAGGAAAAAAAGACCATTTTGAATCTGTCAGTTCGGCAATCAATTTCTCTAATTTTGTGATCATGGCCCAATCCGCAATAGTAAGTTGGGGTTAGCAAAATATTTTTAACGTCATCACTGAGAATATTATCTTGGAATTTATTTAAGAGATTAAGTCTAAATTTCAACCTGCAACCTGACAGTTATATCCAATTTATTTCATTTAATAAACTGGTTACGCCAATATGGTCATCGTACTGTTCCTAAGAGTGGAAGAGAAGCAATACGGAAGTAGGTAGTTTCCTCTTCTCCCGGAGCATGGAGTAACGCTTGATATAACCTTCTAAAAGGAAAGAAACTGGAGTTTGAAATCTGAGCTATAATCATCTCTCAATCGTGTAAGTTCCAACCATTCTTGCTGAAAATGTTTCGTGAATGGAATTTGTCTAGATATACGGTTACAGCTTTGCAGCTGAGGGGGTATTATTAACGGATATGATATATCTTACTGAACTATACATTTTTAGTTAAATTTAACGCTGACTTGGAAAACTCCTTAAAATAAAGCACAAAAAGTAACGGTATTTTTCAAGCTTCTTCCTAATTCATTTGTGTAACTCAATTCTCTTTGGAAATAAACTCGAAGATTTAATGAAATCCAGAAATGCTTTGATTAAATCAATCCTTGGTATGCTGGGAAATAATTTTTATGTATTATGCAATTTTTTAAATTTGTCGACTCGAAGGCTTATAACTGTAGACAAGAGGGAGAGATTTGTTCTTTGTGTTAATGTTGTAATTTTCATTGCTTTCTTCGAATAAGAGTAAAGGCCATCGAGAGAGCCAAATTTCCACATTTTTCATAACCCGGTATGAGCAACTTCCTGGTGCAGCTAAGAGGAAGTTGGTGATGAGTTCGTCCAATTACTTTCAGGCACCGAAAAAATCTTCAACAAATTCTCTCAAAATGGCAAATCAGTGGAAGAACTTGAGGCTACTCAATTTGAGCCTGTTTCAGTCACTATGCCGACATATGGCTCACGTAAGATGTCTCGTTTAGCATTTAACACATTCTTATACGAAATTAGACAACCTTAAATTTATGTCTTAAGGTACCTCTGAATTGACCGTTATCACTCGAGGAGACATTGAAAATGCTGGAAGAGAGTGGAAGATATTTCCTGGCATAGGAAAACATATCCTGTAAGACGCTGATGAATTTCATTTCTTGGGTTAAACAAAATAGGAATGATATGAGCGATATTTGGAGAAGAATTCTGTTAGCGAAAGAGGCTTTGGCTGACTAGCAGCAGTTATCTGCAGAAAAGTAAGTAGAGTAAGGGATTATAGAGAATACCAATGATAAGCTATGGAACATTGTTCTCTTTGGTCTTGAATTATGAAACCAAGGAGGAACGATTGAAATCAAGCTAAGCTTTGAGATTTTGTTATTTGGAAGGTGGAGTCAAGCTAGATGTGTATGGAAAAGCAGAACTAAGAAATGACGGGCTGTCAGGAGAGGAGGGAGGTTTTTAGAGGATATGAGGATATTAGGAGACTGATAAATAGATGAAGCAGGTAATAAGGGCCAATGATATTTTAAAGACTGTGGGGGGAGGGAAAATATCAAGTATGCAGAGAAAGGGGAGGATAGGGGTAATTTTTGAGGCAATGAAGGTAGGAAGATAACATGCACAGATAATCAAATTATAGTCTTAAGAGTCGGTTATCTTCAGTTGTAACGTAACTTGCAGTAGTATTCTTTATTTGAACCTTTTATTGAAGTTTTTAGTTCCTATAATAGCTGATCATAGATTTTTGATGGGAGGACAAAATAACTGTTCTTTTTATGCTACTGAACGAAATTTTCATTGCATTGGGTCCTTGATGCGGCTAAGTCAGGGGTATGATGAGCTACATGGGACAAGCAGCTGACATTCAAGAGAGAAATTTGCGGTTTAGCCGCGCGTGCTCTATACCACGCGCTGCGGTAATGCCGACATTCTATTACGTAACGGCACGCGCGCGGACGGTCTCCTGGAGAGTGCCAAGCCTTGGAGAGTGGCACGGGGTGTTAATAAGCAAGGTATTAGTTGCAGTAGAGGAAGAAAAAGGAGTGCTCAAATTGACTAGTTTACATCGGACGATCTGGCTTTAACGAAAATCCAAGGACAGACACGGAATTCATGCTCTACATTGCTTAGGACCCGCGACATTTGGGTTATGGGGCGGGCGCATTGCCAGCCTAGCTACCGCGACCATTGATCGTAATTATTCGAGTGAAAAAAATGGTGTATTTCAAGCAGAAAATTACGAAAGTGACGAGTTTAATCATTTACGCTTCCGAAGCATAAACTGTGAGGAAAGAGGATGGGAAGAAATTGAGGGTTTCTGAGATACACCTGTGGAGATAAATGGTAAAAATACGGTGGACGGATAAATTCTCTAGAGTATTTAAGAGAGGCGCAAGTTCCTGCTGGTAATCAGCAGATCGAATAGATGCTTAAATTGGGTTATTGCCCGATTTAACCATGTATTCGAGAAGGGGGTGATAGGATGATAGTTGGTTTAGGATTTTAATAGATAGGATGATAATTGGTAAGCTGGAAAGAGGAAAACTGAAAGTTTTTGAATGATATGAAGACCGATGGGAAAGATGCTGAGCTTGATAATAAAACTGCCTGGTGAATAACGCGTTTTCTAAGGAAAAGGAGCGTTAAAAGAACATTGATGTCTATGAAAACCAACATTTACTCCGTGGAATTCCCTTTAAAAACATTATGGCCAGGATGTTCAGTGTCTTGAATGCAAAGCAATGACTTTTTATTAGATGGCCCCTAGGTTCAAAAGTAGGTGAGTAACTCCTATTGATACAATCAGATGAAAGAAGCAGTGTAATTCCCCTGGAAATTCTCAGACTGGGTAGAGAAACAAACTATTCACTCGCGTGTCAGCGTAAATTTCAATCACCGTAATGTTTCAATCCGACGAGAGTTTCAGCCTTCGCCTGTCAACTAGGAGTTTAAGTGTGGTGTTTGCTGAGAAATTGTAACGAGTCACGTAAGGGTTAGTGGAGCTATTCTGTGGTTTAAGTTACCTCTTCTTTCGAAAGTATTTGAAAATATAATATATTTTTAGAAAACGACATACTCTCTTTTTAACATGAGCAAGTATCGTGAAGTTTCTGCTTTGTAAGTTTAGGTAATTAAATGAACATTTTATGGTATCGTTTCAGAGGTTAAACCAATGCTAAATACTAGCAGTTAAGCATGTGTTTCAGATTGAAAGGATCAATCATCTGCCTCAGTATCCACGAATTCATCCGGTATGCCACATTAACGGCATAGGGTTGGACCGTATCTAGCCTTTTATCTATGAATGGCGGCTTTGAAATATACTCGTTTGGACGAAAATGTGAGATAAAAACCAATTTTTATCAATGGTCTATCCGCTCAACAAGTGCTTTATATTTTTTTCCACCTTCATGTCCTACTGATCATGTCGAGGCACTTTGACTACTTATTGTCGCCTTAAAGTCATTTATTGAATATTATCACTACGGGTTTAGTCGAATATCAAAGCATCTCATCTTCCTGTTCATTAATTTTTTTTGCAAGTATTGGTTTCTTTTTTGGCATATTTCCACGAAATATCCATGCCAAATTTTTCTGTATTTTATCTGAAATTCGTTGTTTCAGGAAGATGGCGCCTAGACGTCGAAACCCCGGTTCGTGTTAAAAAAAAAGTTTCTCTGGAAATAAATTCAATGGATCACGATTGCGTGTGGTATGTACAACATATGGTCTCTCTAATCCAAAACAGCATATTCAACTGTTCTGTTATGTGATTTCCCGCGACGCTATTCTCGGAAGAGTATTATATCAGAGTGACCCTATATCTACTGCACGCACGACCTTTTTACGTTCGATGTGATTCGCTGGTGACGTAAGATCACTGCGGCCCACGACCATTGTTGCATCAGCGAGCGTGAAGTTGTTCCGTTTTCTAAACTATTGCATTACCATGCGATTCGAATGATTTACTCTGGGGCACTCTCATTTGTGGATGTGTGGTAAGTCACTCGAAAGTTTTTTTGGCTCCTCCTGCTCGTTAACAAATTGTAAATGTTGTTGTCACTGGCAAAGGGAAAATATTGCCCATTGCTCGGAATTTGCGTCATTTATGTGATGAGGACCAATTAAGAGAGCCAATTACGTATTTTTGAGGGAATTAAGGAGAGTTGTCTGTCCATAAGTGGAACTAACTCAAATCGGCCATTGTTGCCTTTAGTTTCGATTGGCGTGAAAGGATTGAATCCAGCCGACTGTATTTTCTCTTTTTCCATACCGTCATTTCATTATTTCACGGACTTTTATTAGCTCAAAAAAGATGGAGGAACAAAGAAAATGCCTTCTCATCTTTTAATTCCCTCCAGTTTGGAATATCACGCTTAAAATTCCTTTTTTTATATGGCTTTTCTTCTATAGCCGTTTTGTCCGTTTTCTGGGAGAGGTATCAGTGAAATTGTAAGGTTAAAATATTGCATTAGCTTTTTAGGAATTCAGATTATGGATATAGCTTCTATGGAACAATCTCTTTAGTAATCAATAACTAGATGGAAAACGGAGCCTCCAGCTATTAAGCGCGTTTTTGAGAATGAGACGGAATGATGGTACTCGTTTTACTGGGTGTGGACATTTACTTTTATGATTGATGGCCTATAGAATAAATCGACTTGTAGAATAAATAATTTTTTGTAATTAATTTTCCGATGCAATACGCTAAGAACCTTACTTTTGTGCCCAGATTATGAGATCGGTTGTGAGAAGGGAATGAAAACTCGACAATCGGTCTCGTACTGTCTCATCTCCGCTCCTCGCATTAAGGTAGTAGAGATTCATATGGAATTTAAACCCGCGTGATCACCGATCTTTCTTTTTTTTTCTAATTGGTCCATCGTAAGAAAAATATCGATGTATCTGTAGGGGGATCAAAATTTATACGTGCCGTGACTTTGTGCCTTCAGTTATTTTTTTCAGTCTTTTGTGAGCGACCTGCAGAATTAGTTAGTCTTCCGGTTCATGAGTTTTATAAGTAACGTTTCATTTGAAAAATAATTATAATCATCTCGTGTAGTAGTAGAATCAGACTTCTTTTATGGAAGAAAAATTAAGCTTTTGAAATGAAAGCAACCATTAATGACTCTAGTGCTTGACTTGCATCATTCGTGTGATATAGTTGCAATTGGCAACGCTATAGAATAATTTTTGCAACCAGAATTTGTAGTTAAAATTAGCCAAACCCCTTCATAGAAGAATGAAATCGCACTATCACGAACCATATTTGTAATCCGAAATGAATTTAAAAAGTAATAGGAATAGGTTTTTACCGCTAAACATTACCGTTATCATGAAATGGTGTGTTATGCAATTATTCTTTGCGCCTCATAACTACTTTGCTTTGTCAAATCACACTTCTTAGGACTCAAAAGTTTAATTAATACGCAACACTCCCTAGGGTTGTGTCCATATAAAGAAAATCGATCAATCTATAGTTTTTTATTGTTTTCACAGAATGATAGAAATAATCATTAGAGCAAAATGCAATGTAATACTTAACTAGGAATATAAAACATCATGAATTTAAGGTTCCCCATGACCTTTACTAGCTCTCTGACCGCACGATTACGTGATGCCTTTCTCAGGCATGTATTTTTATATCTGAGAGCATTTCAACGAGGCATACCCGATGTAAAGGTCGACTATGCATGGAGAGAGAAGGTAATCACACACCGCTATACAAACTCCATGAAGGGTGCAGATGATTGGGGACAAGTGCACTCGTTATCCGTTACCAAATTTGTTGTACGTGATGCCTACGACTGCATTGTCCTCTCTTATTGTCACTGCCGCCGACGAGTGTATTTTCATTCTGAAGGACTTGGGTAGGGATCCAGCTTGCCTTAACGGAGATCAGAATCCGTTATGGAATGGACACGGGCGGTGTTTACATTCACGCTCATTTGAAAGCCCTGTGAAGACGGAGGCGAACGCGGTGGTGAGGAAGCAACGTCCGGGTCGCAAGAAGATCACCCTTGATCCGACGGGTGCAGGCGATGCACTCGAAATACACCGAGCCCCGGAGGATGTCTGGTCAAAACACGAGATCCAGCTCTCCGAGTGAGTCGTCGTCGTGAGTGCCTCCACTGATGCGGGTGGAGACGTGGTGCGCGGCGGGCCGGGTGAAGGAGGCTTTTGGGGTGGGTGTGGGAAGGAAAAACAACGGGAAAGGAGGCTGGTCCTCCGGAAAGAAGCGGTCCGGCCGAGAAAAGAGGCCAGCAAAAATCGGAGGGAGAGAAAGGGGGACACAGAATGAAGAACGAGTGGAAGGCGAAAGGTTTGGGGAAGTGGGGAAGGGAGGAGGAGGGAGATAGAGTTTGTGGGAGAGGAATTCGCGGGGGAAGGCAAGGAGGGGCGGGAGGAGTGGGGGAGCGAAAACAACGGGCATTCGGGTGGGAAAGTGAGAGGGGGGTTATCAAAAGCGGGCTAAGGGTGGGACGAACGAATTCCTTAGCGGATCCTGGTAACACCACCTAGGTTCCTGGCACCTTCCGACGCTGTCTGGAGAGCTAGACAAACAGTCTCTGAGGAGGAAGCGAAGGAGGCTGGCGAAGAGTGCTCAAATAGGGGTAAATTGTACGGGGACCGGAAAAGGAAGTCTGGAATGGATCTGTGAAAGAAGGCTTACCTAATTGTTCAGGGTCACTCCATGCTCTTGGGCACCCGACCTAACTTCTATTCAAATAAGTGGTAGTTTCGGGAGTAACTTTATGGAACCTATTCATGAGTGAAAAGAGAACTTAACTTTGTCGTTCCACATAAATTTACTAACAAACGTCCCGGGTTTCGACGTCCAACGTCATCATCAACGCCACTTCAATTTATTCAAATATTTAATTACTAGTTTTTGGTCTATTCAAACTTTCATTATTATCTTGAATTTCATTTCGTGATTAATGTGTAGGAGGAAAAACACTATCATTTCATTCCTCTCGGGGAAATAATATCCACCTTTGAATTTAACTGCTACGTGGGTATAAATTAAATTTCCCGAAAGTTTTCGGGATTATTAAGTAAGAAGAACTCTAAAAATAAATAAAAAGAAAGAAGACAACATTATAAATCGTTCTCGTGGAATTTATCCTGGATCATCGCGTCACTTTCATCCCACTACTCACACAGCATCACTTCAACTAAAACTTGGTATTTTGCTTTGTGAGCGAGATATGGCAATTGTGTTGACAGCTATTCGCGCCTTCAAACCCAGTCAAAGATAAGAAGATTTTTTAGTAAATGTGTAAGAATTAAAACCTGTGCAACATTGATACTTTCAAGCCAGCTCTATACACACTGCATCATGGAAACTGAATACCGCAGCGTTCAGCAATGTGCACGGCAAGATATTAAGCAGCGTTTACACGTAGCAAGTTACTGCTGTGGCAGCCAGACCAGTCAGTCAGACAGAGACAGTGCGAGATGCGCGATATATCTATATCGCTACTGCTATGATGCATCTGCATTAACTTCTATGCAAATTTAAGCCGCTATTTAGGCGTTGTCATATCAAATAAAAAGAGTTTTATTTCAAAAGTGATTGATGCTTAAATTTTCATGAAATTCTTCAAGTAATAAATTCCATTGACGATTATCTTTTTTCCCATTCTTTAAAGAGTAGAATCTCCCCTTTGTGGAGGGATATCTTTGTTATTATATCCAAAGTCCCGGTATCAGTCGTCGTGTATTGCTTTCCGTTGGCGATTGATGCGATTGTGTTGGATACATTTCCGCTGGAAAGTAGACGGACTTCAACTTTGCTATAGCTCGAACTGGGATCGATAGTGTTCGACATATGTCCAGTATCGACCTGAATTCGCATTGCAGTTGCTATTTACACATGCGAGTGGGGCTTAATAGTTGTCAGCAGTTGACTGTCATAGCAGTCAACTGATACGTGTAAACGCACCTTTAAATATGTGACTGAACCCCAAAAAGGTGATTGTTGATGTAAGATAAACACGACCAACATATACCTTTTTACCGATTTTTCCATTTGCTACCGATTTCAACATTAAGGCGTCAATTTAACATATTATATGTCCAATATATTCTGAATCACCGTATTTACTTGGAATAAAAGTTATGCATAAATACTTGGATAATTGTTAACTCTGCCGGATAATGACGCCTAATCGCTGAAACAGGTATTATAATGAAAAATTCGCAATATATATAGATATATTTTTTGTATTAATCTTAATAAAATATATATTTCCACAAAGCGGAAATCTAATCTTCTAATAGCAGTATTTCTACTGAAAAAAAAGAATGCACCTTGACCAGAACTCGAACCCTTATTCTGCAGATAACTCAGTTACGGTTTTTCATGGCTAGTCCGCAATCATTGAATTTGTCATCTAATAACTTGATGATATTTTGAGCATTGGAATGAAAAACGTTTTTATTATCTCCTTCATGAATGATTTAAAGAGTAAATGTTAGTGGGAAGCTCTCATATTATACACTATTCTGTTGACTGTTCTTAATATCGTGTTATTTTTCGCTTACCCCGTCCCTGTTGTCATGTTTATGTTCCCACTAATTTTTTCCTCTATAATTTTCTCCGCATTCTGCGCCGATTACGTTTTCGTATCGTTTGTTTCTATCCGTCGGCCCCGCGACCAATCAGCGCGAAGGGAGGTTGGGCCATTGACGGAGTGGGGAGGGAGGAGGGGGCCGGGCGGAGTTGGTCGTCTCCGGAGGAGCACCACGGAGGCTCAGACCACCGCCGTCGCTGAAGCAGACTGGGCGCTCTTGCGCTACGCCTCCTCGCCGTCCTGTCTCTCTTCCCTCCCCCAGAGACGCACCGACGACGTCGACCCTGGCCTCCTTTTAACTCCCAGCGTTCAAGTCTCCCGCGCGTTCGAGTCTCCGGCTCCGAAATCGCCCCTGGTTCCCACGCGCGCCAACCCCCGAGGAAGGATAGAACAACACTCCGACACCACCCACTGGTCTGCATACACCGAGAGGTCGCCGGAAGGCTCTGAAGGAGCAGCAGCGCCCAGGCGTGGAGGAGAGATTTCCGTGGGATTTCGGAAGGATTTTGGGTTAGGCTACCGTCCCGGTGCCAAAGTTTCTACGTGCGAGTTTTCCGGATAGAGGTGAGTCTTCTGGTTTCGTTACGCGACCCTTTTTCGATCCCTTCACCCTTTCTGGGGTTTCGCGTTCCACCAGTGGATCGGTCTGCTGGAGTGGCTGCAGACGTCTGCCATCGCAGCCTTTGCACATTGGATTGCACCCGGCTTCCCGACTGTCAATCGCGGTCCGGGTCAAATTTTGGCGTAGGCCGGGACCCGAGGCGTATTGAGGTCGTGATTTTTTTCCCTCCGTCCGAACGTCTCTTTTTTTGTTCACCGCGGAGAATTGCACGATAAAAAGGAGTCAGTCGTCGAGACAGATGTTTCTTCACCCAAATTATTGGTCTGAGGGGACAGGCCCAGGTTATGGACCCAATTTGTTGTTAGGCTCGAAAAAATTAAGTTTCGCAAGAATCAATCGCAGAGACGGGATGCCGCGTGGGATATGAAACTTATGTATGGGTATGCTCGACCGGCACCACCTGTTCATTTTCGCGTTTGTTTCCAGGCGTGCACCGTGTCAAAATTTAAGTTCTGTGACATACCTCAAGATATGAAATGAACCTTGAGACGGAGGAGAATAATATTTCGATTATCTTTCATGGTGGAATTTGTGAACCCTTGATGTGAATGTCCCCTGCACCGAATTCGGAATGATAATAGTCTATTTCAATATGGAAAACCGGCAAAGAAGAACCAGATTGATTGGACATACATTGAGACACAATGAATTAGTTAGAAATATAATAGAAGGGAAGATTGAAGGGAAGGTCACGCAGGAGGACCAAGGGACAAATGTATAGGGCAAATAAAGAAGGTCGTGAAAGAGAAAACATCCCAGGGCGTGAGGGAATTAACACTGAATAGTGCAGAATGGAGGGCTGCAGTAAACCAATCCTAGGATTAAAATACTGATGATGATGATGAATAGTCTAATTATTCGTTTGCGTTCACCTGGAGTTTCTAGATTTATACGCACCCAGGTTAGTCCTTAGAAGAATCGAGTGGAGAGCTGCGTCAAACCAATATTAGGATTAATGACATGTAATGATGATTTTGACGCCGATCCAAGAAATCGTTTCAGTGATGTGCTTCAAATAAAAGAGTGAGTTTATTGTCTGAAAATAATCACTTGTAAACATAAGTACGTTTACGTAGGGCATGTTTTGTAATAATAACTCACCTCGTGCAATACACCATCTAGGAACCTCACAGAGTAGTCCTTAGACATAGATGTGTATCGCAAGGTGAGAGCGAGGGTATTTCCCTCTATATTCCTTTCTGGAAGATCCGTTGTAAGGGCGGTTATTTTAATATCATTACCCTGCCTCGGTACACAGCTTCGTGGAAGGGCTGGATGAATCAGAGGAGAAAAGATCGAGTGAAAATCCCCGCCTGTGATGCGGTACCGTCAGGGAAAGACTTTTGGTATTGGGATGGGTTTCATAATAAGAATTTCAATCAGTGTCGAAATCGCAACGCTTGGCGCCGAATGAGATATCTTTCTGGCAACGTAGTTTCTCATGGAAGGAGAGGTCTCTCCTCATTTTCTCCTCTCTGCGAGTTTCCTGTCCGTCCATAGTGATCGTTTTATCCGTTTACTTCTCGAATACCCTTGGCCCTCGCGAGTGTCCGAAGCCGAGCGTCTAGAAGCACGCGGTCAGCCGGGGTGCTGGATTCCAATCGGAGACCTTGATTCTCCTCTCCTTCTCTTTTCCGTCCGAAGACTATTTTTCAAAGGATCCCACTAAATGAAGCCCGAGGTTCCTTGCTCCGCAAGGTCGAAGTTTCTCTTTTCAAAATGTGGCAACCTTAAAGGTCTCCGTGACACCCGCTCGAAAAGTCGAATCTAAATCTTCTCTAAGGGGTTGTTTTGTCACTTCTTTTTTTCCCCTCGAAAAAAAGTCTTGACGAGCTTTTAATGTTCATAGTTTCGCAAGCGCAAGGTGAGGGAATTTAATCGTTGTGGACCTACTATTTCATTTTTTTTATGACGATCGTGAAGGAATCTCCGCTCAAGCTCCGAAATGAAATAATTAATTCTTCAGTTATTGATTTTATTTCGCTGGCCTCTCCGTTTCATTTGTTATTCGGGTTATTATTTTTAGCGTTGGAAGGTTTTCTAAGTGGCTTGGACGCATTAAAGAATTTAGCTGTTCACAGCTCGCAAAGGGCGAGTACTGCAGCTTATGTAAGGTAAAAAGAAACACGTGCTTTCGCTATAAGTCGTCACTTTCTCAGGTCTCAGTCATTTTTGCGCGATTATTTTGTTTTTGCTCCCCGTTTGAGTTATTTGTTGATTTTACGTAATAATAAATTACTGATTTTTTCGCTTCTATCAGCAGCTTTTGGGAAGGAAAATAATAAGGACGTCTGCGTCGGTCATACACATATTTAAATTCGTATTGGTTACATACCCCTAATGACATTTGAATACTTTTGCTTTACCTCTTCCGTCCAAAAAGTAAAATTTACCGCGTAATCTGATTTGTGTATTGAAACTAGTCTGAGACTTTCTTCATTAAATTAGCTGATTTTACCTAAGAATTTGCGTTCCGAAATCCATTTACCGAATTCTCCATTTAAAATCAACCCAAATAAAACACTCATTTGGCGGAGAGATATTGGAATTATAACGTTGTATCTAATAATAAATCGCCATAATTCTAGAATGGGCAAAACCACTATTGCCGGTGGTTACTGTAAATTTACCTCCAAGTTAATTTTAATAACAAAATTTATCATGTTTCCGTGATTAATGAACGCTTTCGTTCGAGAAATGAAGTTGGCGTAATTTCTGCACGCACAGTATCCGACTGGAAGGATACTGATGACACCTGAAGCTAAAGTCGAGAAATACATAGCGTTTTTCGTAAGATGAACGACTTCAAACTAAAACACAAACTGCATTGGTTTCATCTTCAAAAATTAAACTACTGCGCAACGATTGGCGCAATTCTTTTAGCCCCAGGGAAAGCAAGATGGGGCTTTTCAAGACCCCCTTGAGCACTTAACCATTTTTTTTCATTTCATCACGCACAACTTGAAAAGTTTCGCTTCCGAGATGCTTCTGATGGCACGCTTCGTTGCGTGAGGGGGTAGCCCTCGTCGTCGTCGGAGGTGACTCTCATTTTGAGGGACCTCGACAAATGCACTCGATCGTCGCGCCCTGCCCTCGCGTTGCGTCGAAACTTTCCCTTCGGACGCCACGGCTCTCGATGGCTCGACCGCACGTGGTTCTCACTCTCCCCACTGCCTTCCCCAATGCGTTTTCATTGCATTCCTCCGGCACTCGCGAAACGCAAGGACTCCAGCCCGCGATTTGTCCAGCGGAACTCGGTCACCGGGGAAAAATTTGCCGATCGTGGAGTCACGGTTCATCTCTCGCGGCTCCCACCAAAGACCTCCCCGTTATCACGCGTATTTGTTTGTTTATTTCGAGAGGCATTTGACCTCCAAGCTCTGACCACTTTAAACGTGCCATTTGTGATGGAACCACGAGTTCGCCTCTGCTCCCTCGCATGAAGTTTTGCTGAAACTGCCATCCGCACTATTGTGTCGTGGAACGCCATTCAAGGTCCGGCGTAAATGATTCATCGGTATCCTTGACGTTAACATGGCAATTCTGTGCTTTAGGTCTTCATGTTAAGAGGCGCCCATCATCTAAGTTTGACCATTGACTCTCGTGTACTAGTGTGTTGAATTTGACCTTAGTTTGATCGTTTTATTTGGATTCTGCAATAAACGATTCTTGTGGAGAAGTTGGTCACATAACTATCTCGCAGTTCCCCATACGTTTAATTTTCTGAAAAGTCGAGTGGCGTATAGTTTCAGCGTGGAAAGCGCTATAAATTATCTATTGTGATTTCCCTGTGAAATTTTAAAGTAAGACGAAGAGGTAACCGTTTTATCGCTGTTAGAACATACCGTGTTAGAAATTAGACTTTATATGCTTAGGCTATACTGCGACCTCTAGCTTAAAAATAAATCGAAAGATAAACACAATATCCTTGCACCGGGTAGAACCCGCCACCTATGTTTTGTCAAGCCACCGCGTTATAGCAGTCGACGTGGAGGAAATTTCTCTTATGCGACGAATAGGGATGAGCTGTTTTTTTTCCGTAGCTTACATACTTTGGTGTATTATAATGTCTTTTCCTCTATCATTTGCTTTCTTTTTTACTCAGAAGTTGCGTTCAAAAGCGTGAATAATCTGTACTTCTCTGAGCGAAAAAAGTATGCCTACTGACCGCTATGTTCCTTAGTGACTCAGTCGTATGAATCTCCTAATAGCCCATCGCATGGGTGAACTTTTGAGAACTATATCGTTGGCGCTGATATTTTACGGCTGCCCTTTTGCGAAAAGTAAAACCCCTGCCACTTTTGGTTTCATGGAGGGGATGTACCTACTCTAGTCGCTTTCTCTTTTCGCTCTCTCTAGACTAATTTCCTCTTAAAACCCCGCAGCTTGCTCTAAATTCACGGACTATTCCGTCATGCAGTCACCTGCAAAAACTTCAACTTGGTGCCGCTGAATGCAAATGATTGCTTTCAAAGCTGAGCTATTGAACACACTTTATACATTTGTGTTCAATGGAATATAGTGTGGAAAAGTTAGATAAAACATAGACAGTGCCTTATCAGTTGATTCACCTTAAAGTTGATGCATGTGAAGAGCACAACCTCTCCAAAATTTCACGGGTAGAAAGAACGGATTTCTTGAATGTTTACGCACGTTACTTTTGATTAGACTTGTAATGTAGTTGACATGTCTTGCAAGATTAAAATTATTCGATAAATTCATATCTCGCAAAATCGATCTGCAGATGTATTTATAACCTCATACTACATCAGCATGACGTTCAGAAGCGAATCATTAAGGGAAAACAACGAGCATTACAACAATGTGTTTTTCCCACGGACAATACACGATCGAAACGCAAGCAAAATATACTTATTTCAACACACTGTACGTATTGCCATGCTACAATATAAGTCAACTTAAGTCTTTTTTAAGCTTAAATTCATAATCTTGGTTGGTGACACACGCCCTTGTGGAAAATTGCAGGGATAAATGCAGATGTTGCGGAAAAGCGTAGGACAGTCATAGCTCTGCAGTTTTTGCTATCGGGTTTCATAAAGTAATTTTACATCGGTGACTTCGTTTTTTCGCCGAATAATCGTGCGTAGCCAAGTGAGTCGATGCACTATCATTCATTAGCCTTATAGAAACGCTATGGGTTCTTCAGACCGTGTATTCCGTTTTGATGTTAATCTCAGCATGCAACTTTCAGGAGCACCGAATACGTTTTGGCGGGAGGCAGGTTCCTTTTGTCCGGAGTACAATTCGGTTATTACCACCATAATGACGTCACGGGCGGATGCTCGCTTTGATAGAGGTTAGATAAGAATAGAAACGGGAAACTCTGGCTTTTCAAGAAGTTCCCTTATGAAAAACGACAATTCTCACACGGTAGGGCAGGGTTCTCCCCTAGTTTCAGTCGCACAGTTTCGCCATCCCTAGGTTCCACGGCACATCCATTCCACCCGGATAATAGAGCAGTGCCAGGGAGGAAGGTACAAACCGAATTTGTAGTCACACGTCCATATACTAGAGAAATGGACAAACGCGGACTTAAAGACTCAATTGGTCCTCACTCAGAAATACGTCCTCTGCCTTTTAATGACAATTGTTGCGTAAAAAGATGGGCAGTAAAATCGAGGCCGAAGTTGGAAATTCCATTTCCATTCTGACGTGGGTAATTTTTTAATTGGAACGTTTCGTATCAGTTCACGGCCTTGACGTTTCTCCTCTGTGCTTTCATGACTTCGAAATGTAAACAGGATTTTATATTTGTGCTTCCGTTATCTATCTATCCGTTATTGTCGCCGAATCTAATTTGCGAAAGTGGAAGTGCCAGAAATCGAAACTGTTCATTTAATCAGGTTATGGTACGAAAGCTGTCATACCAAAAAATCGCCGGTAACAAGAAGACACTGTGTGTGCACTACCTGTTGGATTGGAAGGGGATGGAAGGGGGGAGAAGGCATCAAGAAAAACCATATCCTATTTTACTTCTAAAATAACATAACGTTCCCGCCTAAGTGAGAAAACCAACTAGAAAATCTTTTGAACGAAGATTGTAGCAGATTGGATTGTTTCTAGGTTTAGGTATGGTGAGCAGCTCTTTTTATCAAGTTTTTCTTCAACAAATTATTTCTCTTGCAGTCCACATGAGGGGTTGCCTCTGATGATCCAGGCTGCGGCTAAAGTTTGCTTGGCTATTTTTATCTTTTTTAAATAGTGAAGTTTAGAACAGTATATTAATACTAATCCTTTTTTATGCATGATATGTAGTGCATGTTTGGTGAGAATTCACCCCCTGCTACACACCTTTATGGTGGCTTGCAGGGTATTATGTAGATGTAGATGCAAAGCGAAAGCTTGTATAATTAGCCATTTTTGTCACCATCAGCCAAAGAAGGAACAAGCATATACTTTTATGATGCCTTTTTAGGAAAGACGATGAAAACAACTAAAATTTTTCTTTCTGTTCTCTTCTTTGCCCCAGTTTCTCTTCTTCGATCAGCGAAACGAAAATATTTGGTGAGAAATTCCTTAACAAATAGGAGGTTCCTAACTAGCTGCAAAAGTACTTGACGGAGTTACCCGCTGATATATATACAGTAGCAAGATTCTTATTTTAAAAAATCACCCTCCACAGTTTTTACAACATTTAGCTCCTATGAATCGTCCTGCAAATCCCCAGAAAAGTCACCTTGGCAGCTTAACTGGTTAAAACACTCGTCCGAAAGTCGACTCCCGGTGAAACATGCAATTGAGTAATCCCTAATATAATTTCATGCAAGATGGTAGTGAGAAACACTTTTTGAACTAAGTGATAACCACTTTCGTTCAGCAATCTTCGTTGACGAAGGAAAAATACCATTGTTTCAAATTCTTGAGTCATTCGGACTCGGATTTATTGCTTGCGTCATCCAATGCCCCTGCATGTTATACTTTCGCTGGAATGCAACGCTTCAAAGATCAGAAGCAAAACATTCGGAGATGAGAATACTAGCAGTCGTCCTAGAGGAGTGAGTAACTGGCCTGAGTATGCAACGGGACCTTTCGTTACGCAAACGACCACTCGGAATGCTTCCTGTGAGAGTGTCAATGTTCTCCACATCCGAGACGGGAACGCGGGAGTCGACACTGGCGTTTCGTTGTGCAACAGTTGAACACGAGGAGCGCATGCGACAAGAAGCAAGAGGGTGACGATAGGATCTCGTTCAGGAATCCATATATTTGACTCGGTTTCGTTAATTCACGATGGAGTGACTGGAGAAACATTCCTTTCGGAGATTTTGAAAAGTTTTTTCCTGCAAAAACATCTTTGTTTCACCTTCGCTTTAAATTTAAGTTTCTTTCGCCAGCAAATAATTTTGAAAAAATGTCATCAGTTTATAGGACATTTTACTTTAATGATGAATGCGAAGATTTGTTCCACACATGCCGAGTGATTAAATATTAAAGTCGTGCAAAATTTTGGTCTTAGTTTAACGTTATTTTGTGGATGATCTATTGGGGTTGTGAGCTTTCACCCCCTGCCACACGCGCTTTGATCCTCGCTGTGTTAATTTCTCCAGATTATCTTCTAAATCACCGGTACTCCAGTGAAATAAATTATCCTACCATCATTGAATCGATGATGTACGCGAATTTAGGCTTATTAGCATGGGAAGACCGGAAACCCAACTTTAAAACCAAGTTCATCACTGAATAAATCCGAGTAGATCGCACTCAAACAAATAATGCCTCTACGCTTCACATTAAACTGCTTCTTTTCAAACATTAAATCGTTCCTTCTTTCAACTTGCCTATCTCTATCACAGAGCCGGTAAATTCTTTCAGGAAGCGCATTGATGTTTCGTGTCGTGCCTCGTGCCGAAGACCGTAAAAGAAACGGACCGCAGAAATTGGATTTTTTCATCTTATCGGATACGGTTAGGGCAGCCATGGAGTCGTAGTGTTCGCTAATCAGGAGTCTAAATATCTGCTAAATATCATCGGACCTCACTGCCCCGACGCAACCAACGGCTTCATAAATGAGGTTCGCGGGGGTGTGGTAATCTCTTCTGGACTTCTCCATCCATTTATTGTGCGGGATTTATTAGATCGGTGAGAGTAGAGATCGCCAAGAACTAAGCCCAACGGCGACTGCATTCGAAGCATTCCCTGCTAGGAGGTTCAGACCCTTTGTCCGCTCCGCTTGGAGTTTCGTGTGAAGCTCATTCTACCAATTAATGATTAAAATAAAATAATTATCCTATGTTATCGCAGCGTCAGTTGTGAGTTTCACCAGCGTTTCCCGCCCTATGCTGGTCGCTTTTCATTATCCCCCGCGAAAGTCTAAACGACAAGCTTAATCTGCCATACAATCATTCCACTTGAATTTTTTGTGGACCCATCTAAAAGGACTTCTCAGGGGTTATATCTGGGGACCCTTTGGTCCGTTAAAGGTGTCCCTATTTTAGAAGGAGGCTACCATCGTCTCGTCTACAATCAACGTCAGACTTGGTGGTATTCTACGTGATGCGTTGACCTCTGATTAATGAGAATACTTTCTTCTTAAAATAAGATCGCAAAAAAGGAAAAAGGACAAAAGAGGGGGACGAGAAGCAATTTTGATGGAAACTCCAATGACATGAAAATACTATGGAAAGTTATATTTTTGGCATACTTTTGCGGAATTTAAAAGCATATTTCTAGTTGGTTTTGGCGAATACATCAATCCCATTATTTGTTGATATATACGCACTCGGAGCTGTTTTCCTTTTTGGTGTGTGTCCGGTCAAATGGAATGCGATTGCGTTTGATGTCTATGAGCTATTTCATTTGCCTACTTTTACACGGCTTAAATGAAAGGTGGACTGAAGTTAGTAGATTTTTTAACTATTTCGTATTCATTTTGTGACTGAATTTTGAAATCATCTTCATTTCATGCCTCCCGGTGATTTCGTGCATGTTTAGTCAATTTTTGATTTTTCATCGAGGAAAATTGTTTTCGAGGCAAAAAATAATGAATTCCATTGTTCGCTTTGCGGCCTCTTTTTTACTGTTGTTGCGGCCATTTAGGCAAGATTAACTCAAGTAATCTAACTCTGAGCCAGTGTTTGCAAATTTTATTTCCTGCTCTGAAAATACAAAAAATCGCTCGGGAATTTAGCATCTGATAACGCACGCATTCTATCGTGCTGGTTTTCATCAAGCATGCTAATCCTCGAGTCCTAAATGTCATTTCAAATATGACGTGAAAATGAAGCCGATGTGAAATGCAAACTCAAGTGCCGTGTCCCCCGAAACACATAAATTTCTCCTTACATTCGGTAATGCGCTGATTTTGAACGACCGTAAATCACACGAGGTTTTCGACACGAGTCGCCAGCTACAGCCGTGATCGCTGCCGGGGCGCCGTAGTAGAAATAACGCTGCTGTGGGACTGTGTAGCATTGGAGACGTAAATTCTGATTGCAGGTCAAATCTCACCAGCGGGATACCTAACCCCACACTGCTTATCGTGCCCGCATCTCCACCAGGGGGCAGAGTTGTTCCTGCGTCATCCGCCAAATACGTGCTACGCAAATCTCAAGAGATCGAGTATGAGGGAGGGAACGGTAGAGATTGCAAGAGTGTTGGCGAAAGGGCTGCGTAAACAAAAGCACTCTCTTCCTCGGGGCGTTGGACACTCGCCAAGTTGCGAAGTCTGAAAAGAGAGAAGGCGAGATGAAATGTCGATAGACGCAACAGACTCTTACGAACCGTTCCATGTACGTATCACACCTAATGTTTTCTCTTCACTCTCTTTCTCAACTTCATCTACATCCATCTGCATCTACGTGATACCCCACAAGCCACCGCAAAGGTGTGTGGCCAGGTGTGAGCCATTACCAGTCATGACATAAATCAGAGAGAATTTAATTTTCGCTTACTATGTACTACTTACATGGACCCGAGACGCATAATGCTTCCAATTCGTAGGTAACGTTACTTATGCATTCATGAGGCACGTTTAACTAAATTTTTAGCGTAGGTATACGAGGTAAAATGATAATTATTGATTTGTCAGAAATTTCTATAGCTGCATTAATTGATTAATTTACCTTCCCCGAATCATTCTTGAGTTAGTAATGTTGAAATAAATATGCTAAAAATCACTACAGGCTACTCTTCTACATAAAAATCGCGATGCCTGTTCCATTTTCCCCATGTATCTTCGCTGTAATCTAATGCTTGTTCAAATCGTGCGCGGAAAAATGAATTTTTGAACCTCACTGACTTACTATCTCTCTTATTATAGATATTTTCATGATCTAACATGTCATAGTGATCTGTTGTTTTATTATATTTTTAGCATCTTCAGAGAACTTGTCCGATTGAAATTTTTGCAGCAGATTTATTGTTTTTTTTTTGCAGTCTGATAATGATTTCCAACCTAATTATTCTAATGATTTCGATGCTCGGCTAAACTCTTACTGTTACTTTTCTCTCTTATTCTCTCTCTGAATCTCCCACATTCCCCGCTGACCGACTAGGCACGCGTCAGCACTTGCTCGAGTTCCCGCATTCGCTTACACTCCCGCTTCCAGGGCGTTCCACTTCCTCAATGAAGCGAGGCGAGTCGTTCTCTCGGCCGTCGTCCGCTCTCCGAGTGGCATTGATACCGTATGCTCAAGCCCCATGAAAGGCTGGCGGGGACCTCTAAGCGGCCGTGAATATGGAAAGTGCAGACGTGCCAACCCGGGACGGGTAATCCGGAAGGATGGAGGACCGAGAAGAGTGACGGAACTCATGCCCGCCATAAGATTTTCAGTCATTTTCACAAGTCTCGTAGAAATTCAATGTTTCCCTGCGCCATTATTTCGGAAAGATTTGCCTCGCTCTCTTTCACGACTCAAAAGGACTAATTACGGCTGTTGACAGTTCCGCAGGTCATTTCGGGCGTAAATGAAACGAGATTTTCCTCAATATTTCCAGCTGATGACACTGTTGCTTCAAATACCTCGTATGTGGAAATTAGTATAAAATATTACTCTATCAACCGACACGTCTGCGAATTGCAATATTTGTTTCCTAGGATATAGATTGGTATATTATGCTCTCTACCATATTTTTTTTACCGTCTGAGGAGCCTTAAAAAAATCCTAATTTTCGAAGAACAGTGAGTGGAGAGCTGTTTCAGCAGAGTACAGGGAACTATTGCGTAACATTATTTTAGCCATTACGCAACGCTTAAATACCCATCTTTTACTCCACAATTTTCTCATCCAGGTCTGTATGCTTTTCATTACCCTTCATGCTGAACAAATTCTTTATCGTTACACGTTTCCTTCTTTTGATTATAATTTTCATTCCATCATGACTCACTACATCCTCCACCCGCTTAATTAAATATATTTAGATTTATACTCTCAATTGCCACTCTTCGTCTCATTTTAGTATTTTTTTATTCTAGAATTTAAATAAATAATCACGAATAATCACATCAAAAATATATTTTATATTAAGAGTTTAATGTTCCTCTGCCCCGTAACTTCTAAAGCTATCGAGTCTTATTTATTACTGTTATTCTCCGGATACCAAGCTTTGTAGCACATCCGGAACGACATATTTTTCGACTGATGTATAATGCAATTGACAACTGATTCATTCGAGATAGGTAATACATAAATTGCTCAGGGAGTCGGTGTGAAGTACCAGAGGCCTTATTCGGAAAGGACAAAAAAATAAGCGTATCGCTACGATTTTCGAATTTACCACCAAGATCAAGGCGATGACGTCATTTGACGACAGAGTCCTTACGAGTAAAACCCATGATCCGCTAAGAGAATAGCGCCGAAGATTTTGATGCGACCAGAGCAGGTGCTGCCCCCACTTCCACCAATCTCTCAACATTTCTAGGATTATTTCTAGGATTTTTGAGCCAAAACATTCCGCATTGAGCGAGCGCAAGTAGCACTAACTAGTAAGCGTAACTAGCATTTGTTTTTACCCCAAAAAACGACCAGGGGTAGGACGAAAGGCGCGGAGATTCCTATCAGGATGAGCTATTTTTTTCATTTTTGAACCGGCAGAACGCGTAGCCAGGTTTTCCTCTTTCTTCCCCGTCACGGCTGCCGAAATCGTGGCGCGAAAAATCTAAAGGTATCTAACAGGCCTCTTGCGGCCGCGTTGCCGACCGTAAAAGTTGAAATACCCATTCAAGGGCTTCACTGCTCCCATTTTGCGATCATGGTTTCTTTTCGAGTTGACGGGTGTCAGAAACCTTCGTTTCCAGCCCTAATTGAGTCGAAATGAGTGCTCGCGTTCGGCCTTCGCACTTTGTTTTAAAATGTCTGGCTATTGAGCCCCTTTTCTTGGACACGTGTGCATTTGGGAAACGTCCGGTGCGATTGCAGCTTGAATTTTGCGGTAGCTGAGTGGAATGGGGAGAATAATTAAATAATCTCTTTGAATAAAGGTGGCGAGAGCGAGAATACGACTCCGTGACAATGCACTCCTATATTTATTTAAAAAATAAAAGTTTCTGTTGTTATTAGGAAAGACGATCGAAAGCTACGGCCACTGGCACCGTTAAGGAGAGGTGTGTGTTTATGAAGCGGTAATAATTAATGGAGTGGTGGAGAGAAACATGATTAATTAGCCTGTTCTCAATGAGAGGCCCAAAGGGCTCTACGGTTTAACGTCCCATTCGACGGACGGAGTATTGCATTCGAAGGGCTCTCCACACCACACACAGGTGTGAATTAGTATTGCACTGAAAAAAACCGCTACGCTCGGGATTCAAACCCGGACCCCTGGAATGGGGGGCCCGTACATTAGCCACCACACTATCTCTATTGTCTAAAATTAAATAAAAGCCTCGTGTTGGAATGATTGCGTTTCGCTTGACAGCTCAAGCGCGAGTATCTGCTGGTTCCTTCCCTTTGCTTTTAATTACTCCGTCGTCCTCCCTCTGATCCTCCACATCCATCCACATACTTTCTCAGTGAGCGAGCTCGCCATCTCCATTGCCTCACGGTCGTCGGTCAACCGCAACGCGGAAAATATTGACTTTCTTAGGGATTGTTGGGGGTTTGTCAGAGCGGATCGGTGTACATAACAGTGACGCAGGTTTGAAAAATTTTCTTACTCTCATTTTCCATAATAATAGTGGTGAATTGCGACACAGCTTTGATGGAGAGTAACATCAGTGTCGATTCAACACACTTTCCAGAAAACTCTCCACTCGAAAAAACGCCGAATTCCAACCACAACGTTTTACTGCATCTTTTAATATACAATCTTAAATCAGTTTTCTTGGAAAGTAAGAAGAATTTTAGTACTTTTTCGACACTGGGTCTGAAATATTGGGGTTGTAGGGAAAATACGTGACCAAAGTATCTATATATTTATTTTGTAGCGTGTTAGTCAGTCCGTCATTCTGTATCCGTTTTGTTTCGTTCTCTGTTAATTTTTGAGCTAAAAGGTTTGGTGCGTTGAGCGTGGATTCTCTGTCTGCATGATTTGGTAGTAGTTTTGGATTTTTAGCAGTTTGTGGTGTAGAGAAAAATGCAAAAAACGTGGTTTTTCGAGAGTGGGAGACAACGTATAATGAAAATTTGGTGTAGAAAAAAGCAAAAAACATATAGGATAATTAGTGGGACATTTTCTCTATTTATAAAATAGCAATTTCCTTCTCTCTGCATACGAAATGCTTATGAAAAGTTGGTGCAATAAAGTGTAAAAAAATGCAAAGACTACTTTGAGTATTGAAGCAGTAACTGCCTGCCTGAAGCACAAGCACTACTGCCGCCTATTGTTAATGTGTCATCAGTAGTTTCCAAACACTTAGTAAAACCTCATTTGACACTAGAACACAAAGTTCACCTAAAGAGCACACCAGACTGCCTGCAAAGCAGGCCGCAGGTATGCTAGTCATTAAATTAGTTTGTGATAAATAAATTCAAATCAAAACCCTCAACTTAATAATTTCGCGTTGGATATACGGGATGAAAATTCCAAGTATCTTTACAAAATAATATTCAAATATGAAAGGTGATAACAGGTAGGTGATAACATGAGATTTTTATAGGAATAGAAGAGGAATCGGGCGCTCGTAAATACAGTTGGTGGGGAAACAAACAGTTGGTGGGGAAGAGGCGAGTACGTCAGAATTCAGCATTTGTCGAAGTTGTCAAACATTTCTGTTTAATTCTGGTTTATTACTATCTTCCCCAGCAACATGGTCGTCTTTTTATGTATAACTTATAGCTATTCCATTCCCACACCAACTTAACAAAATAAAAGAGATATAAAATTGTAACCATTCATAGTTATCATTAAATATTGCAATCTCTGCCTTACCTGGAGTTGTCAAAAATGTTTAGGATGCCAAGTGGAATCTAAAGTACTGGAGAATTGTCCCGAAAAATTGAGAGTGAGTAGAACTGATGTATAGGTAGGTAGGTAGTATTATTTTTAAGGTGAGTCGACTACTAAGGTCATTTTGCACCTTGAACTGATATATATCCGGAACGGTATGGGCCATTCAGTCATTAAGAAAAGTGTCGAGAGATAATTTTTATTTACGAATGACTGCTGATAGAAACAAAACTTTAAAAATTCGCGGGCGAATTTCACCCTCTTTATCTCTTGTTTTCGAATTCATCAAGATATCAATTTGGGAATGGAATAGTGTGATAATATCGAACTCACCAAATTTAAACTTCATTTTGCATAGGTATATTAATTTATAATCTCGCTAGCGGTACGTGCATTACTAGTAGAGGAGGAGTTCAAACTCGCGACCACTAGGTTTTCTAGGTAGCGCGTTACCGAGCTAGCTACCTTTGCCTGATTGAAGAGTTTTGATGAATCCCTGCCTTCATCGTGACGGTAACGACTTTGCATTCAACCCCGGAGAAGCCTCCGACGAGGGTGAAGAAACATTTTTACGGAGTCGAGTTTGTCACGGTTCCATCCAGAACACAACTTCCTGTTTCGACAGCCAGCGCATCGTTATAACGCGGGAAAATGAAATCTCCCGCCGAAAGCGCGAACAAGGAGACGTCGAAAGGATGAGTTCATTCTCTTGGCCCTGCAAGCCTTCCCTAGCGCTCTTCGATGCGGGCACGAAATTATTTCCCCGCGGCAGTCCTCTCGAGGGGCGGTCTTGGCCAAGAGAGACGCCTTCGGGGGAAGTAGAAGGGTGGGCGTTTGGAAACATAAGAAAGACTCGTAGGCGAGCGCGACTCTCGAGTCAGCCTCTCCACATCGGTCTGCCAAGTGCTCCTTTCAGAGATTTCCTCGGCGAGAGGAGAGGGGATCGCGGTCTTCTTCCTCGTGCGGCAAAGTTGACGGGCGGCATTGTGAGCGGGTCAATGCTGTTGCTGTCGGGAGGGAGGGTTAACGCGGGTGTGGGCGGGAAGAACGTTTATTCCCATTGTCTCGTGCTCTCCACCAATCTTCTGAGGCCCTCAGCGGAGGTCGTTCGTGTTTCCGTTCACCAACAAAGTCGGCATCCGTGAGGTTTAAAATTTAGAACGAATCTGACGCGATGACCGTTTCAAGTTGCTGAAATGAAGTTTCTGGGAAGGGCCCTCCTTTGTTAAATTCTTCTTATAGGCACGAACACTCTCTCATTTAAATTGTCAGCTGTTTAGGTTTTCTATATTTTTCGTTGTATTTCAGTTTCAGGCGCATTCGAAATTAGTTCAGTGTTCTTTTCATTTTCATTGTCACCATTGTTCGCCCTCGAGGTCAAGTGAACAGTTATGATTCGTCGCGGTAGATGTTACTCATAGGCCTGGGGCATCATCAAATATCACGTTCCAAAAGTTACGATATTGACCCAAGGTCGTGTATTCAAGGAGAATGTGGAAAAATAGTTTTCATTTTGGTTATGTTACCTAGAATCCGTGACATTTAACGGAGATTGTTTGGAAGTCATTGCATGGTGGTTTTTAGAACGCACCTTTGTTATGGCACAGTGATATGAGAAATATCACTGACATTACTGGCACCGAGTCATCGAGTACTTAAATAAAATAGAAAGAAGTTGGAACCATACACGGTTTTACATTCGCCGTCACTGTTGGTATTTTAAACTGAAATTTTAGATTTTAAGTTAATATTAAACAAATAATTTTCTTTAGAATATTTCAAACTCTTTCGTCTCCGTTAGTTCCCATTCGATGGCCGTAGACATTTGAACATATTTATCTGGTGGAAAATGAAATCTACTCTCAATTCTTCTTTTTAACTGTATAATGTGGCAAGTAATTATTATTTATCGCTAGAGTAGCTAATGCAGCGGTTTTTGGAATAGAAAGGGACGAAAACGTGGTGAAAATCTCTCAGAAGGGAGAGATTAATCGGAAATAACTTGCTACATTACAATCTCAGAAAGACATTTCACGTATGCTTAAGTGATAATGATCGTAGTCAACGTTCTATAATAATTGGTAGGAAGGAGAATATTCCCTGCTTGCCCCTCCACCACCAGCATGGTCTTCTCTTCCTACTTATTCCAGCATCGAATCCCGCATTGAATCTTTATACATTTTCTGCCTTCTTATCGCCAAGCGTATTTCTTCCTTTTCCCTCTACCATTGCCTAATATTTTCTCCTCGGACACCCTCTTCAGCATTTCGTTACCTTACAAAGTGAAGAAATTCAAGAGGAGAAATATTGTTATTGGAAGAAATTAGCCGACATGAGAATTGAGTAAAGATCTCAGTCAGAACCGTCTTAGAATTTAAGGCCAGTTTAGAATTTATGAGCATGAGATGACATTTCGTGTGTGTCAGTTCTAATCTCAGCCGACAAATGGTGACTGGAAGAGGAGAGAGAACGAAAGGGAACCCAGTTTTATTTCCGCGAAAGTAGAAGGCACGCACCAAAAGGCGAGTGTAGGTACATCATGTTTGTGTTGGTGCGTAAATGTCTCTCCGTCGCCTTTCCTTCGCTACACTCCTCCCTCTATCCCCACACACACCCTTCTCGCTCATTTCCTCCCCTCTTTCACCTACCCTCTCCCCCTTTCACTTACCTTCTCGGTTGACTCAAACGCGTAGGCATAGACATTCAGCGAGTCCTCCGAGAAAAGACATTCGAAGGTTTCACTCAACTTCAACTTGGGTTGAAAGTGAAAATCGCGGCGGGCGTGGATTGTATGCAATAGTGATTGGGAGTTGAACGAATGGACTCGAACATTCATTTTCCCCTATGCATTCCCCTATGAGTCCATCGACAAAAACTGAAAGAAAAGGAAGGGAGAAATCGAGAGAAGAGGTTTTGTTGGTATAATGAAATGCGTCAATGGAAATAGTTTTTGTCGCTTGGCTTTAGAGAAAATTTTCCATTCCCGGCGGGCTGTACTGGCATTTGTCTTCACCCACGAACCAACATGATTCCCGGGGATATTGTCGAGATCGAAATAATTGACAGTTGATGAATTGAATGTGGCAAGATAAAATTTTTAGATCCATTAAACTAGCCCAAAGGTGGCGCTGAATTGCACTGAAACGTGTTGTTAAGTAAGCGCGATAGCTCCCAGCTGAGATTGAATCCTCAACCCTCGGACTAGCTCGCTATTAAGAGATTGAAATGGATACGTGTCAACCGTGGACCATATAGCCAAGTCAAGTTTTCCCCTATTCCCAACCGCTATCTGCAGAGTAATGGGGGTCGCTGAGACGTTACAAGTGTGGCTTTCACGAAGTGAGAAATATGGAAACAGGTACGTGGAATAGTGAAAAACGTCTCCATCTATCATGAGAGTCTAAATATCACATCTTTCAATATCGGAGCAGCTCTTGATATCTTGTGCCCAAAACACACGAATGCATTTGTTAGGAGTAAAATAAAACACTATTTAGTACTTCTTGTATCATGAATTTGTCTTATGCTATGAGGAACGAATTATATTTTTATGATATTTGATAACCTACCTGCGTGGATAAATGTTAATAAGGATAAACATTCGTCGTTACCAGAATATCTGCCTTGTATCTTCTCATTTAAAGCCCATGATTAATTCTAGCTTGGTGGTATTTCCTTGATCTAACGACTACGTTTTTCAATTCTCTTACGTCTATACACAGGACGCGACAGATGCTAAAGTAATTAGTCCTAGCTGCTGGCATTATTAACCTTACCAAACTGATCGCATGTTAATTCTGGGCTTGTTGAGATGTGTAGTGCCATATTTGTGCCGATTAGATAAAATGGCTAACCGCTGCATGAGTGTTGATGCCATCACCTAACTTGATTAACGTGCAGAAATCATGGCTTGGAAAGTGTGCCGTTTTTTTCGCTCACGTTATTCTCAACATAATATTGAATGAGAGCACTAGCTAAATAAAACCTTCCACAAAGTATTTCTATCTTCCACCATAAATTTGTCGGGGTGATTTATCTTTTGGAACGCTTTATTTAACTAAGTTTTTTTATGTTGGAAAAGTTTAACTCTACAAGTTTTACCACTTCTCAAGGAATTCCACTAAGTTTCGGTCTCAACAATCCATTTCAGAATACTAATTATTTGGAGAGTATATTGTTGTCTTGTTCACGACCCTCGTACATGTCGCATTCTCTTCAAATACCTGGGCCATGTCTTTTAGGAAATACACGGCATGCGATGCATTTTGCGATGCATTTGCCTTATGTCCTCTTTACCGACGACCTTCCTAGTTACCCTTTGGCACATGGTCGTTTCCCATGTGCTTGAGACCATGTCTTTGAACATCTTCCAAGCATTTAATTTGACGTGTTCCCCTTGCTACCCTCGCTTCGTTGCCCCACTGTCCAGCACTCGCATTTATACCGATCGCCAGTCTGTCATGCCGCAACCCTCCCTTTCTCTCCTCCTACATCGTGAATCCCTCTTCTTCCCGCCAGTACCTTCGTCCTTGGCTTTCAGGAAGTTTCGCGAAAGCACCCACGCGGCGTATAAGAACCGAGGAAATCATGGAATCACGGTGCTTTTTTCCTCTTCCATCGGTACAAGATGGCATTCGCGCGCGAGTGGACCCCGGCGACCTCATTCAATTTGAGGGGGGAATTTGACGAGCTGCGGACTAGGCATTGATTTCTCATGGCGTCCCCACCTCGACTAATATTCTACTGCACGGACTTCTTCCTGCTCGGGCGTCTTCCTCGAATCGCTCCCGCCCCTCCGGAAGATCTCCTTCCGGGTGGAACTGTGGAGCGCAGAAATGAAGGGCAGCGTAATATCCTCTGATCCTTGGCACTGAATCTCGACTGCGTGCTATCTGAGAGTTGGTGGATTGTTACCCTTTATGTCCTTGTTGACATAGTTCTTTCTGGGTAAGTCGCATAATTTCACAGCGATTCGGAGGTAAAACTCGAGTTTCTCTCGCTGCGATCGAAGAGCCTTTAACCCATGAAAGAGATCCACCACAGACAAGACAATGCAACGCATACTTTAAAGTGTCCTCTCGAGAGGAGTTTCTAATGTTCTAATACAGGCTGTCCCCTTTTCTCTCACAATTGTTTGCACTGGGACCGTCCGAGGGAAACGGAAATATCTATAAAATCGTCCAATTCACAACCTGTAGAAAATCGTGAAGAAAAGAAAATTTTCATTCCGTTTATTCTATGTGACTGGAAGTCCATTGAGGATATCAATCGTCGCTTTACTATCTGAATTTTATGCATGCTGATATATGACGCTGCTATCATGTGTTGTTCCTAAATAGCCTCCAGTAATCTTTGGCTGGAGATCACAGAAAGCACATGGTAGTAGATAAATCGAAATGCTACTTCGGTATCACATTTACGCCTCCTGAATTATGCCTTTTAATGATAGACTTGTTAGAGGGCGTTGCCCCAACGATAGATATCAGGTTCGTACGTATAATATCGCTCAAAATCCTCTCCGTAACTTCCGTGAGACCTTTGTGCAAATACCGTCATCCCTTCGTCTATTATAATCATTCATAACCTACATATTTCAAAAGATTAATCTTCGAATAAATTACGCAACCGCGAACTGTCCTGGGAAATCTAGGCTATATATCTCCTGCAATCTGCTTCGGAGTACAGCTTTTGAGCTACAAAACATTTTGACCGATGTGTATGGACTGGTATTACGTCCAACGCTGTCAAATCTTGCTTTCCATGGATTTCTCTTCCCATGTATCCTACAATTCCTATCGTTGGTGTCCGAAATATCGGGCGGTATTGTCGACCGCATCAGCGCAAAGGTCTGACAACTTGAGATCGCGGCTTCGAATTCTACCTGGAGCAAGAGTTGTGTTTATCATAAGATCGCGATAATTTAGACAGACCGATGTAACCATAGCAGTTTCCTTAAAGTAGTAGCATTGTATGTACCTCTCAGTTGCATGTAGGTAGTGGGTGCACGGGTAACTACTTTTGCATACTTGCATGTTTATAAGTAAGTGTAAATTCAATCTCCTTTTCATTAAAAAAGCTGGCCTGGTGATGATCCACCCCCTACCTAACACCCTCGCGGTTGCAGGGGATTACGTAGATAAAACGGTTGGAGCTACTAAAAAGCCCAATTCTATTGCTGCTCAGCCGGTATTGCTTCTGGTTTCGTGTCTGGGATCCGCCGTCCATTTTCCGCTCATTCTCTCAACGATCTCGGAACACCAAAAATGCTTCGTCGCGCGCGGTACACATCCGTTCCGAGCTGAACACATACTACTCCCGGGACTGAACTTATTCCCATTCGTGGTGCACCTCCTACCGCGGCAAGATCCCTCCACTTTTCCGTTTCCAACCGGTCGCCGAAAAAAAAGCTTACTTCCTTCCTCTCGGCGGTCTTTGGAGCCCTCGCTTTATTCCTTTATTTCTTTTCACTTCACCGTTAGGTTCGTTTCGCCTGAGATCCGGGCTCGCACGCTGCTGGGATTCGGACAGTGGTGTCCGGATGGATCTGGGTTGGGAGAACGGGGAGGCGGAATGCGACCCGATTTGCCCGACCAAGGGGGAAATGTCGTGAGAGGCAGAGGGGACAGGTGCACTTAACTCCTCCTTCATGGGGAAGTCTGTGTGAGTGATAACCGTCCCTTGCCAGCGATGTTTTTGAATTTGAGACAGTTAGTGGACGAATGGGGTCGTTTAACATATTTTTTAATTGCCGAATCTGTTAGAGTTTGCAAAATAAAAAGACCCGTATTTTTCCGTTTTTCGATCCGTCAATTAGTTCTCAAGTTATAAGCGGCGAAAAACTAATGTTTTTAACCCTTTCTGAATAGTGGGCGTGCATGCGACCTCTTACGTCATCCACTTCGTCCAGTCACAACTGAGCCCGCGAAGCTACTTCGCCTTATCGCAATGGGACACACACACACACACAGCTGAATGCCAATTGGAGCGGTCGCAACAGGATCTGTGCGAGCAGACCTTCCGACATTCACCCTCCACTTCCTTCCCTTTCCCTAAAGCAGTCAAGGACGGGAGGTAAATGTCGTCAATGGTCTCAAAGGATCTTCTTCGATGGGCGTCGCCTTTTGCTTATTTTAATTTTTGATTTATGAGTGAATGGCTCTGGTTATAAGATAAATTTTTCCACTAAAAGTCTTTTTTCGTTTCCATCTAACGAGTTTGTGTACAAAATTGCGATTTCGGTTCCGAGTAAACTTAGGGTTAAAGTTTAGAGGGTTAGAGTTAAACGTTAGGGCTTTTGCTTCATTAAGGGCCAGTTTTTATAATGTCTGGCTGTATATTAACGAGGTTAAAAATAACCAACGTGTCTTATGCAGTTAACGTTCATGTCAACTAATCGTTTGTCTGATTTAACAATGTATGTACTAGATGGAATCAGAAATACCGACAACCATTAATATAACTTAGCGTCTACATGACCTGATATTTAATGCTAACCAGGCAATATAAAACCGGTCCATAAGGTAGGATAGCTGAATGTCATTTGAGGGTCAGCCTGCCATCTAGATGACCTCTTCAAGAAAACGAATCGTGAAATTTGGGGTAAGGCTACCGACACCCGGGATCACTTGCGCCACGTGAAGCTGATGGAGGTGGCAATGTTTCGGTGGGAGGGCGGAGTAATATCCCGCGTCAAATAAGTCTTAGTTACTCTTAAGGAAAGGCACTAAGGGGTTAAGGTTTAGCGACCAATCCGACGAACGATCTGAAGTTGAAGTACTATCCCACAGCGGTCGAAGTAAGGGCCAGTTTTCCACTGAAAAACCCTGCCGCTGACCGGATTAAAACGAAGCCGCCGTATTGGGAGGCGGCTACTCTAGTTGATAAATCAGCTAGATAACTCCCTTGCCTGATTAAAAATTCAGCTGGGTAGTAGGCGATCCCATCTCCGAGCTGTATCTGATTCTCCTCGGACATACCCCTTTGTATACTTATCTTTCCTCACCTTGAGGATGGCGAACATTTCATTTGCATGACACCTTTAATTAGGTTCATAAATTTATAAGATATTTCCCACCAGAGTGCGCGAGAACCGGCTTAAAGTTATAATTAAAGTGCCCTTAGAATTTAAATTTGAAACAATAGAGTCCTAAGATCCTTATCGCATTCTCAAGGGTGCTGCAAGCACTATATGACTGTGTGTTTGTGTGTCTCAGATCTGCTGCCATAGTAACAACACTACATTCTTCCGTGGTTCTTTAATGTGTTATTTACATTTCAACGACGAATACACAGGACTGTAGGACAAAAATGATGTGCCTCCATGAGACTGAGGAATATGGGTCATTATATGCGAATCAAACAAGCAGCACGTTCAACACTTATTTGATCAGGGGAAATGCTGGCCTCATTTTCAGTACGATTATAACAGTTCGTTGCAACCTGAAATAGAGTAATTTCAAACAAATTTAATCACAATTTTGTGCTTCAGGAGTTAAACAGAATTTTATGATCCAGAATATAATATAGTGATATACTTATGATATATGTACATTTGTAGAACGGAGGAAATTGGACAAAGTCGGTCGAATAAAGTTTCCCTCGCCAAGCTGTTTTTCCGGGCCTCTAGATAATCCTCTCGTTACGACACTCAAGTAGTCGACCCCGGCCCACCTTCATTTTCCAATGAACCACAAAAAATCTCTCTCCTCGAGTCCCTCATTCTCTGCCCTTCCCCTTTTCTCTATTTGAATATATTTTTCGGATCCTTAGTGCCTCGAACCTCGGTTGTGACGCTCACATCAGAACTGGTTGGCCTATCCAATAAGGTGTGGAAAATTTCGCAATTTCTCTCAGAGTTTGTTGATTATTGCAAATAAATTCAAATCTCACTGGCAAAACTTTCATAACGTGTACTATTTCACGAAAAAGTGAATACATTTCTAGCAAAAACTGACTTTAGGATAAAGATTTGGCTTTAAAATGCTATGTTTTAAAAATGGACTCTTTTATAGTATCACTCAGCTGCACTAGTGATAGTTATGTAACGTATCTTTTGTCGATACTCCTATCAATGCTTTCTTCGAAAAACCTCGGTAATAAACCGTTGCATTCGGTCTCGTAGATGAATATAGAGCTCATACACGTTACCGGAGGCATCGTATGAAATTCACATATCATGTTAAAAGAGTCTCCTTTCACCTGGTCCTGGTTTTCCAGATAGATGTTCCGCAGAAATCACTTAGATTTGGGTGGACGTTCTCCCAGATATAAACCCGGTTTTTTCGGTCAGCAGCCCAACACTCTACATACCGGGATACCACGCTGTCATTTTTTCCTTATCCCTCTCATGTATGAATGAAGTAAAATATTGATTGTTGATTTATTTTTCCTTCAAGCATCTTCCTCCTGCCATTGAGCTGAAGCCCGGGTCTGCTTATGCGTAGATGACGGAAGGTTAGATGCTTCTAGCGAAGGGTGTCGTGTGTGGTCTAAACTTGTGTTGGCCCAAAACTGTGCCAGCGGATCTAATAGCTAGGCTACTGTTTTGGATCCTTATGTACGGATCCAGACGCTGATAAACGCAACTCTTAATTGAGGTTCCCTTTGGTCGAAGTCTAAATAATGGCTTCGCTGGGTTTTCTCCTCATTTCCTGTTGTTCAATTGAGACTGCCTTACCCCTAACGAAAGCTTCTACGGTGTGAACAACGTCAGCTCTGCACTGCCTCCACCAAAAAGACCTCAGTGTGTTGTGCTCTGGGGCGAGGAAGTCGGAGGCTTCCATTGTTCCTGGGAGGTGCTGTTTGTGGGACGTTCGGACGGGGAGGGAATTCGACGACGGAAAAAGAAAGAGAGGAAGTCAGCGCGCTCCGAATTAGGCGGTGTATCTGGGAATGAGTTCTAAGCCAACGCACGAGGGCTCTATTTTTCGCGTATTTCTTAACAAAATTCGTGTTGAAGGAACCGGTTTGGCGTAAGTGTGTGTCGCACGGGTTGGATAATTGCGTGAACATGTCGGAGACGGACGGCCCCGGGGGAAAAGTTGACCGTGCGAAGTCCGCGCGGCATAACCACCTGAAATAGATTGGTACCTAGAAGGCGAGCGATTTTCTTTTCAGAATATAATGCCCGTTGGAAAAATCCAACGATGAATGACGCATTAATGAAGATTAGGACACTTCAAGTATTGGCGCGTAAAAGTGATTCAATATAAACTTTTTATGTGGAGCGTGGCGCAGTATGGTTGCGAAACGTGGCCAATTTAAGTTGGGAGAATTTGAGATTGGAGGCCTATTAATACGGACTCCCAGGCGGCGGGTTACGTTGGAACAAATTGTGTCTTACCATCTGTGACAAGCTAAGTACGAGTAATCTTTGATGCAGATAATGGAGGAGGATTGCTGGCTCATCCCATTCCTGCGTCTTCGATGTCGAACGATTGATGAATTCGCATGCGCAACTAAAAACTAAGCAATGCCTGCTTATTTAAAAGAAATAAAAATTTGTATGGTGGGATAAGAATATCGATGTGAGAATATGCAGTTATTAAAGATTTTTGGCTCAGTTCTAGGATGATTTCACCATAAAAAATGCTGCCCAAAGAAGTCCTTAGAGTGACCTCAAAAGCCTTCAACTACAAACATAACATTTAATTTATCACGCGCCCCTACGAGTCACTAAAATTATGAGTATCAAGGATAGGGCTAACTCACGAGCCATGGAAATCTAGTAAATGGCAGGAAGAGACAGTGAGAGAATGGATCTGTGTTTCTGATATATTCGCCTTCCTTATTTATTTGCTCTTCTGCATTTGAGCGTGAGAAAAAACGATTTATTCGAATATACCGATGTATATAACTGTTATTCTGTATCTGACTACATATTCTTTCTTGCTATTGCCTGGCCTACATCGGAGGCGTGAGGTCAGGGTGTCGTTAGGGAATCAAATGTCGTTAGGGAAATCACGCGATTGGTATCTCTCTTGTGATTTTTATTGACTTTGAGATTCAAGCCCGCTTGAGAGCATAAAACAGTTCCCACCCCAGATTTTTAGGTAATTATTCGTCACTTGTAGTTTCTCATGGCGGTTCTTCACGAAATGGGCGGCAGTCAGCTGAAAATCGTTGACCTCGTGGAGCGAGTTTTCCTTTTCTTTTGTCAAAAATGTAGGCAACCGCAAAGAATGGTGAGAAGATTTACGGAATCGTCCATATAAACAGTTTGCATATACTCATTCCGTCAAGGTTGGGAAAAACCTCCGTCGAAATTTTTAATGCATAATATCAAATGTTTGTTATCTATTATTTACAAAACTTGTCATTAAATGCAGTTAATGGTAGAGTTTTTTTTAGTACTGTGATGGCTTTTAGAAATGTTTTTTCAACCTTTTATGGCAAAACTTCCTTAATTAGGTCAATACATATTTTATATAAAGGAAATCGCCCTTAATAATGGAAATGGGCGGCCTGCGAACATATTTCTGGCCATTATAATGCACAATTTATATGTTTATCTAAAATTGGCTCGTATATGGCTTCAAAATCATTTCTAAAAGGCATAGACAAATAATATTTGGGCACTGCTTGCTGTGTATTCTATGTATTAACAGAAATATGAAAATTCTTTGATGGAGGTTTTCAGCATTCAGTAGCAATTTAGTTTCTGAGCATTATTATTGTCATTTATTAAAGTCCTATGTGCCGCTTTTTCAGGTAACGACTTCGTCAAGTCGATAAGTATAATTTTCCTAAGCGCGTTTCCAGGGCAGTAATTTTGGAGGAGAGATTTTTAAACTCCATGATACCCTGAAATGAGAAGCTGTGTCGAAGCATTTTCGGAATTATACGCATGACTAGAAGTTCTACAGTTTCAAAGTTCAATGAAATTATTGTACCTAATCCGTAGGTTTACTTTTTACTAATAGTATCTTAACCTCTTAAATTATTTAAAAAATCCTCAGTGAAACCATCAACAAATGGTCGACATTCCATTGTTTTTTCTTTTCGTGATACCTTAAATTTTTATGCATATGGTAATTATGTTCAGTTTTTGAATTAATTGACGTTAGATGTTTATGCCAAAAGTTAATTTAAATAATAACAATTAAGAGGTATTTTCATTCTACTGCCAGGTTCTACAATGCAATCCTAGCATATTCTCGCTAATAGGGATTATAGCAGATATTCGGTTGTGATTTACGATTACGAAAATTAGATACGAATCATTACGATTAAAACTCCATCTTTATCATCACGACCACGTTCGTTTATCAGTCATGCTCTTCTGAAGGGCTTTTTGATGTGCTGAATTTTGAAATAACGCATGGGGTTGTTTTTCAGATTATCAATTTGGAATAAATATAATTTTTCTTAGTGTATTTTTGTCGTTTGTACTCCGCTATTCGAGAGAGTAGAATCATCGTCAGGAAGTTAATAGCAACGGGCACTGACAGCACAACGTGTTATAAAATAATCGAAGGTGATTTTGACAGACGTGGCGTAATGTTAGATTCCTTGGGTTGAGATCTCAAGACTAAGATAGGGCGTTATATGCGTAATGGATACATTTACAGCGGGTCTAAAAACTGGTATTTTTAAGGAATTAACGCTAAAGGATTCTGATGGGAAACAAAGTTACTCGAAAACGATCTGTATTAATAAGATAGCCTTCGCATCCTTGTTTCGAAAGTTGTACACGTAAATATGGTCGATAATATATGTCTCAGGATGGCACTATTCCTTCGCTGATTTTATCAGCATTCTATTTTGGGAAAACGCTCGCTTTTCCCTTGCTTGACCATGTGATTTCCAAAAGTGCGAGTCATGAGGTATTCTACTACAGATGCCCATCACGAAACGGGCGTGAGTTGAAGATGCGAAAGGGAATGTTGGATTCGAACGGAGACCCCAAAACCCTTGTAAGATGACCGCTTGAGGGCCCTTTACGTCATTGTTGCGATGTGCATCGCCGGTCATCAATTTGTCTACCCTGTGCACGCTCCAGAAGTCGTGAGCCGTGGCGTTGAGAAATTCGACTAAAGTTTTGTGCCTGCATCATTTGTTGAGAAACCGTGAGCCGTGGAAAATAAATAGCCAATAAGCTCGTTCCCTAGAAGGGTTGGTACAGATAAATTGCACTTTCGGACGTGACTAATTCGCAAGGGGCGAAGTTTTTTTTTGTGACAACTCAAAAATTAAGACTTTCCCGGAGCGTACTTCGAAATAACACTCATTCCCTTGCGCTCCGCTGGCTAGGTCGCATTAATTACATAGATATGAAGACATAAATTAATCAAAAAATAGAGAAACGTTAGCTTTGGCTCATTGTGACGCATTATATTGGTAAATCCGTACCTTTCTTTGTGAAAGAAGGGACACTCGGAGTTAGACATTTCAGTTGGTGTTCAACGTGTTTCGCGGAAACAGATTAAGTTCGATATTGCTCAAGTAGTTCCAACTGCAAGCAGTACAATGTTTCATAATGAAAAAGTTGGCATTTGGAGAAAGTTTAAATAAGTCATCATCCGATGCAGCAATGCTTTTAAGTGACGATTTCGAAATTTTGAAAAATAAAAAAAAGTTAATATTTCCCTTTGCTGCTCATTTTTGGAAAGCTTAAAGTTGAAAATATCTGAATGATCAGAACGTTTGTAAACCTTTGAAGTTATTTCCTTTAGACATCTATGTGCGTCTCTGAGGCAAGTGAGTATCTTTACCTTATCCTTTTGTTTTGTGAAAGAGATTATGCTATTGAGATAAAGAAGTAGGTATATGATTTTTAACAAAGTAGTAGCTGGATATTATCTTCGGAAGATTTGCCTTAGATTTAAGATTTATTAATGTGCTGCAACTATAACTCATAACTTAAAATACAATATAGATTTACGTGTCGTGTAAACAGTAATTATGTATTACTAGTAAGCTCTCCTTACTTCAGTGATATTTATGCACTTCAGTGATATTTAACCACTCACAACACCGATTCCCTTCACAGGACTCGAATCTGCGGCCATTTGCTCAACAGACGTGAACGTAGCCCACCCTTTTTATCCTGCCTGATTTGTTAAAATCCTTCCTTAATGTTAACTGGTATGATTTATTACTTTTAAATGAATGGATTCTGGGATAAAAACTCTTCGTCGTCGCATCTCAGGGATCGTTCTGATGGATTATAAAGGACGAACTATCTAAAAATGCCTCAGTACCGCGAATTTAGGTTTATGCATTGTCTGGCATCTAGTCATAAACGTCGAAGAACATTTTCCATACTACATCAGTTATCAGATTCTCTAAAAGCAGTCTTTAACTTTCAGATTTCTCTTAGTGAAATGTAGATAAGTAACAAGCATTGTACCACCTGTTACTGCCATCAGACCCATCTGTCTAAGGATCATTGTAGTTGATTCCTTTCGCTCCTACTTGAGCCACCTGGCTCATTTTGCTAGGCTACTGACAGTAATTATAGCCATTTATCCTCTTTTGAGTCGTCATGATATTCGTGATTCTCCTTTAGTTGGATCTCAATGAAATCGAGGGGAAAAAACTCAATCGTTTCGGCAGTAACTTTGTGGTATTTTCTAATCATATTGAAATAAAAAGCTTAAATTTGTAAAACCACATGAAGAAGACCTGAAGATGACTGTATAGTCGAAACCTACGTCGTTCTTATAAATTTATGTGGTTTTACAAAGTTAAGTTTTTTATTTCAATATAGTATCGGAGTGGATCAAATGTTTGTATGGCATTTCGTACCAATCTCTTCTCTAAGAACTCTTAGAATGCGAAGGGAAAAATTATTTCACAACACCCTGACTCGCTCTCAACCCAACAAATAGAATGTATAGCTCGCGTAAAAAGTACATAAATAGGTTTGCGGAAGAGACACCCTTCCCAGACAAAAGGAAGCAATTCTACGTCGACAGACGTGAAATAGGTTAAGTCTCTTGGTTGCGTCACCTTTCCCGCAGTGGATTTTCCCCCGTTCTCCCTACCAGGCGGACCGAGTGCACTATTCCCCCTCGGTCGACGAGGTGATGATTTTACTCGCGCGGAACACAACACCCGAGGATTAGAAATCTATATTCAATCGCCGCCCTTTCGAATTATTAAGTCTCGCCTCGCCCCTCTTTCCACACACACACACACGCATATCATCGCCGACTCGCCTCCTTCACTTGCTTCGTCGCCCTTCGTCGGCCCATTCGATGGGCAGCTGTAGCTGATGAATTTTCTTCTCCCCTCTCCTCTCTCTCTCCCTCTCTTTCTGGTTGGTTATTCAGGGGAGGCGACGGACAGCTGAGGTCATTTGCGCCATTTAGTGTAGGTGGTTAAAAGGGTAATGGCAGCAGTTTTCAGGAAACGGAGGAAGGGTGGAGAGAAACCCGGAGTCTGCATTAGCCTACTCTTAACGAAAGGAGTCAAGGGGACCACAGCTTAACGTCCCATCCGACGGGGAGTACTGAATTTAAAATGCCCTCCACTAGGCACTCAAGTAAGGACCGGTTTTCCACTGAAAAATCCGCCACTGCCGAGAATCGAACCCGGGCCCTCGGGATGGAAGGCCAGTACTCTAGCCACCGACACCTACCCGATCCCCCTCCCTCTTTCTCCATCTCTCCATCCCCTGCCATATTCTTCCTCCACCCTCAGCCCTTCTCGCTCCCTTTTCCATCACCCCATCGTGCTCGTGAATATTGCATCGGTTGCACACCGACGCATCGCGATTAAATCCTAAGGACTTGGGTTGCGCAAACTCGAGATTTAAGTGCGAGGCAGCCCCCATGAATTGTGTGGCGAGGGAGGCACCTTTTGTGTGCCCCAGCGCTCCTCTTGCTCGATGGAAAACACTTCGCTCTTCGAACATTTTCCCGGAAAGAGAAATTTCCGTTCAAAAATTATCGCTGCCTTGTGGGGTGAAATTGAAATATATATTTGTTTCAACGTACCTAACTCAGTTGGGGTGCGTATCAAAACACCTGCCGGAAACCAATTGAAGTCTGCCCAGGCGTTGAGTAATGCTTTGTAATCGTTTCGCGCGTCTCACAGAATTACTAGCCTCTGTTACGAGCTCTGCCATGAGTCAGTCACTTTTAACGCAGCACGGGTCCGGCGTGATATGTGGCCGACACGCAGGTCGTTGTGAGCAGAACTTCTAAACGTAATTGTGTGAGAGAAATTAATGTTCGCGAACGTTAAAAGGTGAGCGCTTGACACTACATTTAAAGCGTTTGAGATGGTCGATTTTCGAGAAGGATGTTGGGAAAAGCGTGGCCAGAATGAAGTGAAGTATGAAGAAGTGCTGGAATTTGTTAGGAGCACGTTTAAAATCGATTTTTTTATTTACCACAACTACTAAGGTTATGCGGTACCGAGTAACCTAAGTTAATTCTCAGATTAACGCAGCATCCACGCCCGAGATTCGAGTCATTTGCCATGAGGATATCAGGCCGGCTTGCCTCGGCCAAAAATACCATGGCCGGCGGCATTATTGGGGAAAAAATAATGTTACCAGAGCAGCCTTGTCAGAAATCGGTTTAGGAATATGTGGCAATTAGTCGTAGGTGAAGATCAATGTATATCTGCGTTGAAGCCGGTGAGCAGAGTAGGGTAGGGATAATGATTTGCCATTTGTGACGGAATGAAGATAAGATAAGGCGGATGCTGGCTCTCCTAGAATCGAGTGAGAAATGAAGGTTTTGCGAGTGAAAGGGAGCGCTTCGAAAAATTTTAAGTTTCTTGAAATTCCGCAGCTTATTGGCAAAACACTTAGAAATTTTTAAGTCGAGACCAATTATGCAATTAATTTGGACTCTCCCACGTTTGCTAAGAGGGAAATCGGTCATTCATTTCCTTTGCGTTCGCTCGCTTCCATCTTGAGCGGTGTGCGTGTATTATTTTCCCATATTCCGTCCTTACAAAGAGTGAACTTATTCCTCCAACGTGACCCGAAAAGAATTTACGCTCCCGTGAAAATAATATACGGTTTAGTTTAACGACAGCCTCGGGCTCTATCGTTCGAATCTCCCACGTGCGTCGTTCTTCCCTCGTCCGTGAACTTTTTCCATTCAGACCTATCACCTCTTTCCAGATGCACTTTATCGGGCGAGTGCCTCCCCCCCCCCTACCTTCCCCTCGGGTATAACCGCGTGCAATTTGAACGCCCGCGAATGCCGGGCCGTTTAATGGGCTGTCAGTCGAGGGACGTAATTTCACCAGCCACGGCTGTCGATTTTCCTCTTTCGCCCGCTACGAGCGCGACTCGATTCCACCGTCCTACCTTGTGAGTATCTTTTCCGGCCGCTACACATGATCCCCGCCACGTCATAAAATCCCTCGCAACACAATAGGCTAGGGGGAAACTAGGAGTTATCATACTCCATTCGGCTACCCGATTGATACCTCGGTGCCCAAGATTTTTCTTCCCGCTGACCCGATCAGAGAAAAACGCCCTCCAGTTTCGGATCCCAGCGAGGCACGACGCTCGAGGGTATGTAATTAAAGTCCATTGCTTTAATCGCCCAAGTGCGCCGTAGATGTAAGGGAGGTGTGCCCGATATGCAATACTGACGCTGTTTTGCGAGCTTCGTTTCCATTTCTTGCCTCGTGTTGCAACTTTCTTTGCCGGCAAATCGCCTGTTCATAAATTGAGGAGCGCTTGGCCACAACGCATTTGTGTTCGTTCCATCTGATCTGATCTGATATCTGGCCATTGCATGGGTATATTTGTCGATTTTGAATTAATCCTTACAACCTATAGAACTCGTGAATTATTGTTGGGTTTATGATTTTTGTTATCTATGATTCAGTTTCGCGTCAAGTTTTTATTTACTTGATTGCATTAGAGGGAGAAACTCTGTTGCTCCGAACGACAAACGTGTGAGTTAATAAATACCAGAGAAAAAGTTATCCAGAAACGGGAATCATGCTAAGGACCTATGTGGTGAATGAGAGCTCCAATGTACCCTCCCAAAATATTCCCTATTCCATAAGGAATGGTTGGATTAGTTACATACGCACTGCTCAAACGTCCGTTGGTCCAGTCCCTGTTTTCGTTATTTCTATTTTCTCCGGCACTTTTCAACGTTCAACTTTCAATTTTGAATTCCTACCAACAATATAATAACAATACTTACTACAATACTTACGTCTTTTTGCGCTGGTATTTTTATGACCCTACTCGACAATTTTAGACTGGTTCATCGTGGTTACATCCATTCAACAAAAATGGATGTTTTCTTAATTTATCTGGATATTATTCTCAACTTATCTGACCGCTCCGTAATATGCACTTTTTAAGCTTATCGTGCGCGTATATCGGGTTTGAAACGGCCATTCGTGTCGGTGGACCGAGGTTCTCCCCCTCCCTTCACCCTCCGAACTCCTTCCATATTCCGTGCTCGCAATAAGGCAACCGCGTGGTCAATTTTGACGCCTCGGAGCGCGGCGGTGGTGTTTCACCACCACTGAATCAGCGGGGGAGCTTTGCGTGAGTTGAATGGGATGAGAGCGACACTCAGCACGTGGCCGATGCGCGATACCCTTTAAATACGTTTATTCCGCCCACCCGCGGAAGGATGTGAGCGGCGAACTTGAGGAATTCCTCTGCGTGGAGGGAGGTGGTTCCACTCTCGCCATCATTCCTCATGCCGATCCCTCTCGTGAGAGAAATTCCGCCTTCATTGGGTGCTAGTTTTTATAGCCCCGCTCGTGGAAATTTAGGATATTAACTTTTGGTGGAGCGACAGCAAGTAACACTGTAAAGCAGGATAAGCCACAGAGACAAAAAATCATACGGTAATGAAGTCCGGTTATATTTCCCCTGCCATACACCCTTACTGGGGCTTTTAGGGTATTATATAGATGTACATGTAAGTTGGTCCACTTTTGCTGGTCATATCGCACTGTTTAACCTACATTCAACCTACTGTTAAAGTATTCATTCCAAAAAATGTAAACATTAAGTCTGAAGCAGGATATGAACCTTGTGTACTTGAAGCCGGTGGGGGGTGTTCTTGAATCGCTTGAATCCTACTAAAGATGTAGAATCACCGATGCATCTTTCGCGTTATCGCAATCTGTATCGATAACGCTTACCCCTAAATTAGCGCAGGGTTAAAAATAACCGTCTATAAAATTCGCTCCACCGATTGTGATAAGCAATTTGAAGTGCTGCGCGAAAAATGAAGACTGGGGATCACGTTCTCACTAAGCTAAATCAAAAAATTACAGTAACCCTAGCGCACGCCTTACGAAGATACATGGTCGAGGCCCAGGTTGTGACCCGCGCCCCCGCGCCTAACAATGAGGTAATAGGAAAGTAGAAAAAGAGGGATGGGAATGTGTTTACTTACAAAGTAATGGATAAAACAGCCATCGTATGATAAAATTATATTGAGGGTTAAACACTAAATATCGTTGAGCTCTTCTGAAAGCAAAACATTTTTCCTGTTAAGCTGCAGTACTTCTCAGAGAAAAGATAGCTATGTCCAAGCCTGTTTTTTTGCGAGAAAGCACGTCTGGTGTGGGATAACTCCCTTCCACGAAACACATCGTCGGAATGCAGGGAGCCGTGTGGGTGTAGATTATACGTTATTCTAGCAATGGTCGTGGGAACAGGATATGGCCTTCCCATTGTTGTCTGCTAACCCATTCTCGGCCTCCGTCCCCTTGGTGCGCGTGTTTGACTTTTAATGAATGCGCCTGTTATGTCGTGGTTTGAATTTCCCTCTCGCAGAGTAGGTTGGTTTTGCAACGCTGCATGACGCAAACTTTATGTTTTGGGAGGCCGAGGACCTGATCGTAGCACCGCCCACTTGCACTCAACGGGATAATTTCCTCGCGTCCGGGCAGTGCCTCTCCCCGGCGTTAAGCCTGGACGTGCCCGACTTCACACGTGGATCCGTATTTTTCATCAATGATCTTTTCGGTTCGCTTGTCTTTTACAGACCCCCCAGTTGATTGAAGTGCTCGCGCTCTTTAGGTCATGTTTACAAGACGAGGAAGAATGAATGGAGATCCCAACAATTATCATCATCATGGGTCAACAATCTTAGGATTGGTTTGACGCAGCCCTCCACTCGATTCTTCTATCGGCCAACCTATTCATATTGACAAAAAGAAGACAAGTCCCATCCTCCGAACGACCATATTGTGGAAGATGGCACGACCGCGTTTCTGGGAGACTGTGGCGGTCTGTAATGATAAGAGTATCAGAACACTGGAGAAATGCACAGGCTGGATCATACTAAGGCGCCCTCAGCTATAATACCTTGGCCAAAAAGATTTACCGTCCCGAAAATGCTAGGGAATAGGGAACACGCAGATGGGAGAAAAATCAGAATCTCTTTGAATACGCCCTGAAACTTTTTTCTCGTAAAATTTTCCTTTGTGTGGTGGAAGTGATATGAAAAATACTTAGGGAGATCAGATTGTTACGGAGACCAGAGGGCCCGGGATAGAATCATGGCAGTGGTAGGTGTAATGCAACGGCATACCGGTCCCAACTTGGATGCTGTTTAGACATTATTTCAAAAGTAGTACTCCGTCAGTCGGATAGAGCGTTAAACTGGACTTCTTGACGTTTTTAGTCATATGTAGGCTATTGATAATGCTGGGTTTCACTCCATCCTTCCTGAGTTCTCTAAACGTCCATAATGCACACAATTACCAACCTATTCTCTACGGCTGGGATGATCTCAGCTGTCTGTCTCCCCCGAAATAACAACCTCTATTGTGAAAAAAATGTCTGCCTATCTTTGCGACCTGGTTCCTTAACGAGTGATATCATTGATCATCAGTCTTAGGGACCCGATGTCTTAAGCCGGTTGTCGTTGGATGCGAGCACCTGGCCAACTATATTTCTTTCTGGAATTGAAAGTTTCAGAGAATCCGCAGGTTGATCGTAAGTTTCCTGCCACCTTTTTTGCTCTGAGCGTGTGAACATTACTTGATTTACTGAGTTTTTTTGGTCCCATTAAGGGAAGGAAACGTGTTATATGAACGCCATTATGATACCAAAAATTCATAAGCATTCGCAGTCACGTGGAATATTGCAGAAACAGAAAGGAATGCATTGAAGACTGCAATTGACTTTTACCCTCTTAATGGAGATGAAAGATACATTTTTGACAGCGCAATTTGTCATCAAAAAGGCCAGTAATTGCCCAACTGAAGGTAATTATTTCTCGTATTTAGCCCTTTGAACTAATAATCAAGAGAAAGTATTTTCGTTTTCTTCATCGTTCTCACTTATCCAGCATTCCACCCTCGACAACAACCCTCAGCTTTCTAATGTCCATATTCCTACCTCTTTTTTTCCTCCTACCCTGTATTCTAATTTCTGGCAGCAATCCTCTTTTCTACCTACCCAGATTCAACATCTCTTAGTTCATCCTTACTCGAAAAAGCGTTTTTAAAAGGTGGATTTGGATGCGAAAGGGGATGCTTTTTTATGCATAGATTGCACTCTATGGTAGTGATTTTTCTTCCCTGCGATGAAAGTAAGAATTTAATATCAAATTAGGAATCCAAATAAGGTGAAATGTTTCGTAACATACATAAGGAAGATTGTGCACTCAATCAACCGCTTTTGAATTTCTGAAATACATTCATTAAATATGCAGGAAAAGGCGAATCTGGTCATAATATTTGTAATTCGATATTTCATTAGAAACAAGACACGATTTTACAGGAAGTCTTCACTGCCCAAGTGCGCAATGTGCAGTATGGAATTCAAAACCAAAGCCTTCTGCCGAGGAGATAACTGGATTTACATTTTTGTAAATCTTAACCGGCAATTACCGCGCTATCACTAACAGGCAACTTAAAGAGTACGGATTTCCAACAAATGGCCTTCGAGGTTGAGTGTTGCTTTCTCATCACACCGGATAGGACCCGAAAGAAAAGGGCCTTGTTGCGGAATCTTTCATGTCAGATGGATCGTAATCGACGGCGGCCGTCAGCTGAGTCGGGCCATGGCGATCAATGTTCCGTGCTCAGGGACTGTAAGCACTCGAGCACACATGTTTCGCGGAATAAGCATACTTACCCTCATATCATGACAAAAATCAGCTCCGAGGCCAAGGAACTAATATCTTCGATAAGGTATTTTAGCGTCGTAAGTACTTTACATCGAAAAATGACTGGCAAGTACGGCTGTACTGCCCGTCATTTTTCAGTACATCACAGTGCTTTCTAAGAAGGCGAAAGTACTGAGAACAGTTTCACGAAATTTTGCAATGAGATTGAATTGCTTAGGGAGTTACTAAAGATAATTGGTTTATATCTCAATGTTTTCTTGCGCGCCAGGAGCTTCGATGAAAAGACACAGCTTTTGAGTGCAATAAGAGATATGATTGCCTACGGGAACTGGAGTTTTTGCACCACGAGTTTTTGCGACTTATCTTGCAACAAATCTCTTCATGGTAAGAGGAGTATGCTCTCGTGAATTATTTGGTGGCAGAATGGGGATGATTCGCCAATTATGAAATGTATCACTTTCTACTTGGAGGGAAGGAACGGCTAGTGGAGTCATTTGAATTGGATTAGTAAGTATGTACTCTCATCAAGGTACTTGTAAATCTTGAATAGAACTATAAGTACGCGTGGCATCCTGCTAATACTTGCTTTCAATAGCACTGCTACCGCTTGCAATAATTCACAGCTTTAAACCGACAAGCCATCATGCCTGTCTGAAATCCAACTTATTCGACACAAATTACAGCCCTTTCGGATAAAACAAGGACATTTAGAACCTGTCCTTTCAACAGTATGTCAATAATCGCGTAATTTATAACGTAACTTATTTTAAAATAGAAAGAAAATTTACTGGTAAGAGGACTTCTAGGCAGCTGAAGAGATGTAATGAATCTGTGATAGACTCCCGACTTGGGTACATGAACTCTCCATTTTTTATTGGTGTACCAATCAGCGGGCCACGCTTTAAATGTCAGTCGTGGTAAGTTGAAGATTCTCTTAAAACTTAATTGTTCTGATTGTGAAAGAAACCAACCAGTGCATGACGGCGTTGGTGAGATGTTTTCAACATCACCATAATCGTGTCGTGACATAGTGACTTCGAATCTTCGTCTCAGCTGTTCAGTTTGCGTGTTAAACCGTGAACTTTTTCCATCAATTTCCTCGTGACACTCACACGACACCGTGGAGAGTAGATCTATGATTAAAGTTATCTTTAATTTATGACGCCGGTGATAAGTTTTTTTTCCCACCAAACGATTTGAGGGGTCGGAAACTCCCAAGGATGGATGTCGCCTTGTGGGCGGAATGGATAGTCGCTAAGGAGGGCGGCGAGTGAAGGTCCTAAGGGCGCGCCCCTCAGGGTGAGAGAGGTGGGCGAGTCCTGGGGGTGGCGTGTGAGCCGAGGCACGCAGGTCAACGTCACCCTAAAGGGTAAAGGGGCGACCCTCGTTTCGATGCAAATCACCACCATTGTCCCCGAATGTGACTTTTCCTTTATCTGCTCCTCTTCCTTTCTTTCCCTATCCCGATCGCACGATGGAGGTCGCGGCCTTTCCCCCCTCCGACCACATCAATCGCTCGGTTCGAACCGAACGAACTCTTTCCGCTGCACCCATCCTTATTGCGCTCGAGGGCAATGATCGTTGGGAGCGGCGGCGAGGCGAAAGTGTTGCTCGGCCGTGATGCATTGTGATAATGGACGATGTATGGTACGGTGTTGATTAATAGTGAGATGATACCTATATCCGGTCGAGGTAGTTACTCTGATAACCCACCGACCTGACGACCTTATGGTCGCGGGTTCGAATCTCGCCGCAATATGTCGTGTTTTATGTAGGATTTTGCTCAGGAATAAGTTGCGTTAGACAGTGTGATGAAACCATTTCAGTGAAAACACCATAATCATTAATTCTACTTCCACAAAATAATGGCTAAAATACGGCGTAATTCGAAGTTAGCTTGACTATACAATAGTAATGAATACAGGTGCCTGCAATGTGGTAGGAAGATTTAAGAGTTGTAGGTTAGCAGCGTTAAGAGCTATCTTTACATCTACTACAAAGTAGGGTACCAGCGCATGCGTCTGTGGGCTTTACATCTACCTATGTGGTCTTTGCTAGATCTATACTGGCCCATTATTATTCGTAGAAAGACATTTTTAATCGTGTCTCTCTAATCCTAAACTTAAAATCAAATCTGCCCTAATATTAAATAGTCCTTAAAATATTATCACTGTGATCAGAATATATATCGACTTCACATTTAGTTTAAAAAAATATAGCTTATATTTAACCTGGGGTTGCACAGCGGAGGAGGAAGTTTCCTCGGCAAAGGTCTAGAATTGTCGGGGATAAAAGTGTTTTCTCTCAGCCTGTTCCGTAATATTATGGCTGGTAATAAGACTCACTATCATTCCTGCGCATAGGTAATGTCAATTTGCCAGCCCTAACGGATATCTTCATTACACTCTCACCCATATCTGTTCACCTCGAGAGAGTCGCTTTATGAGAAGAAACTGAGCGACTTTATTAGGAGGCAATTAATTACCTCCCGCTCTCTTGGAGTTGTGCTCATTGTGGTACTCTTCCATTGAGGAAATAGGGAAAGTTCAGACGAGGGGTTGCTGCTCGGGGTAGCATTACAGACAGTAATCACGATAAGGGCGATGTATTCCGGTGAAATACCGACTCAGAAAATGTTTTTATAGATTATCGAGAAATCGTTTGTAAGACGTTCAAAGTTAAACTCTTCCACGTCCAAACCCGTGGGCTACCAGCGAACAACCGACGCACTAAATAATCTGGCTGTTGATGCTGGACAATCGCCGATCTCCGGTGATTGAGGATAAATACGTAGATGCGAAATGTCAAAATGAAAGCAAAGAAAATAGATTAAAGAATGATTAGCATAGTTTTTCAGGTAAGCTTTGAGTTTGCTGAGTCACTTACGCCATCGATGCGCAATTATGGCAAGTATCAAGGATTTACGAACGTGCATTTTCTAATTGGAAGACATTGAAGCATTATTCAAGGGATTTTGTCAAATTACAGTGTGAGAATACCTCCGTTCGAATTTCTTGGGTAAATTAAACTAATCTAACCTTCAGACCGAATTACAGGCGATGGGGATGCGTTGAGGATCGTGATTAATCCTCTGGCGAGAGATCACGATCAGTGCTTGCACGCACAAAAATACTGAAATGAAAATCAAGGTGAGTGAGGCCTCGAATTGCCTTCTTTTTTGAATTTTGTGCATCGTGATTTTTAGGTCGATCCCATGAATAATTTAACTCCATGTCATACGACTCAGGTCAACGAATACAAAACTCGTTTCGGCGAGATTTAAGTGCGATAGTTGATATTTGCATGGCAGAAGAATTTTGTTTTTTGATCATTGAGGCCGTGTGTAAATTGGAATGGAGTCGTGGGCGTGTAGTAAAATTGTGAGTTTAATATGGGTGAGGAGGAAGGTGAGTGGAGAGGCCCAAGATATCACGATTAACGAGATCTTTGATTATAATTGGGCGAAGAGGCCGGAGAGGAACTCTTCGAAGGGAATGTGAAAAAGGTGTAATTTGGATTGAGATACGGTGAGTGCCTGGGACTTTATTTGTGTTGAAGGAATAGAAACGTGAACGCTCCCGTAAGCGAACTGTATTGCAAAAAATAATAGAACAAAATATAGTATGAGGACGATATCAAGCTGAAAAAACAAAAGAGCAAGACTAAAAGAAGAATTTTTTAACTCTTCCTTCAGAAGTAATACTTTTCTGGGAACATTCAAAATTTCATTTAGTATAATTCTGCAACTTTGACAATGTCACACTGACCAGGCTTGTAGGTTTAAATAACTAGACACTTTATAAAACCACGTTCCTCGTTCTTCAGTGGTGCTCATTGGGCTATAATAGTCTAACTGGTCAGGCTAAAACCCAGGCAAGGAGAAACTGGTAGGGCCTATGCATGAATCCGATATCCAGAGGTGGCGCCAGTTTTATAGCGCTACGATTTATCCTATGTTTGGGAACAATTCCCAGAGAGTATAAAGGGTGATCAAATGGAAAAGTGAGAGAAATAAATCAATGAACAGAAATTTCAAATATTCGAATTTTGCGCACCTTCCACGACCACAATATAAAGAAAGCCTAATACTCCACTCATAATTAATACGAATACAACTTAAAAAAGCTTCATGACTTAATGCTTTCCGGTAAATTGCATTTTCCTTTTTTCCTACCCCTTTAAGGGTAAGCGAGAGGAGCCAAGGGGCCCACGGTTTGACGTCCTACACGACGGACGGCTTAATGCTCTTGAAGTGCTCGGCACTCAGTTGGGGATTTCTGCTCAACTTTCAAAATCTCTATATGGAATCGACCCCAGTAAATATAATTTAGAAGCCATTTTAATAATCTGATATGTTAAAAATGCATTCATGAGTCATCTTTTCCAATCAACCCTTGGAAAATCCATGGTTTTTGTTAAAAAAAAAATATTTTCTCGCAACTTTGCGTGTACACTTATCGCTTGCTCTGAGAGGCATCGTGAAGGGAAGTTGTCAAGTCGTAGCCCCCTCACGGCTTTGGAATTCTCAAAAATAGCCCCTCCGGTGAACAGACGTGCATCCTCAGGGGGAGGGTCCTTGGGTGCACGGTGGGATATCCTGCCGTTTTCGGGAAGCGGACGCTTCTGCCGCCGTCCTCCCTCTCCGCACCTTGTCCCAATTGATGTGCCTGCGAGATACCGCTACGATTCGGTTGGCGGGTTCCCGAGCGGGTAAGCATGTCAAATTGGAGAGGGAGAGGAATAATTTGTCTCCGGCAGAGTACCTACTTACACGCCCTCGGGCCTACGAAACTACCGCCTCACCTTGGGGGAGAGAAAAATCCTGGGGAGAGAAAACTGGGGTTTCACAAAAAGGAGATTTTTTTCCGGCGCGTTGTGGCTTTGTGTGTCGCGCGGTAAATGATTCTTCATGTCGTGTCTATCACTCTCCTATCCCCCGCATTCACACCTCGGCCTCCCGGGACGCTTGAAAGTGAGGAGTCTTGGGAAAGACGTCGATTTCCCTGATCGGTGAGGAACTTAAATCGGTGAGTGGCGGTTGTGTTTCGGTGCAATTTCGAATTAATCCTGCGCTCCAAGGACATTCGGTCTTTCCCTCGCCGATTCCACGCAATGCGGCTACGTTCTTTCTTAAGCAGCATTCATCACCGAAGTGGAAATTGACGATATGATATACAATCTTGTCCATAAGGTAGATATATACTTCACGGAAACTTTGTTGGTATTTTACCTAGACCATCAGTTTAAAAACTTCAATAATTTTGATACCAATTTTATAGTAATGAGTACGTCAAAGCCTTCTCGGTCAGCTTGGTAACCCAGCGGGTAGAGCATTGGCTGCTGTTAGGGGATTCCGGATTCGAATCCGGAATTTGGACTGGTCCAACCAAACCTTAGCTGTATATTCTGGGTACCAGATCTCTCTGGGCAAACCGCAGCTGCCACAGAGAAAAGACCTAAAACACTTCACTGTACACTGATATGTGAATTTTACACGCCGCTGGGCTTATTATTTAACCTTAATTCGTTGGGCTTAGTACGCACAGTCGATGAGCTCTACTCTCACCTACCAGACCAACGTTGGGGTGGAACACAACTTGAATACTTCTCAACCTTACGCAACTCAAACCGAATGGGAATTTAGATTTCCCCAGGCTGCAGTGATTTATTAATCAGTTGAGTTTTTCAAGTCTTGTTACCGATGCTTTCTTTTGGCCATTCGCGGTAGTTAGCTCGGTAATAACCCAGAGAACTCTGATCCGGATCTCACCTTGAGCGCGAGTGCTGTGCTTGGCTTAGTATTATGATTAAGATTAAGTTAGACGACGAGGTATGACCTTACTAGCTGGAGCACCTATATCTACATCTACACAATACCCTGCAAGCCACCGCGAGGGTGTGTGGCAGGGGGTGATCACCAAGCATGCACTATTGACATGCAAATGCTACTGTAGATTCTCAGGCAACTACATTATTAGTATCTACATAGTAACTAAGGGATTGGTTGTTAATACATGCATCATGCACTACAGGCTACTCTAAAAAATATTTCCCCTACCTATCCCTTTGCTATGCTGCCTATTCTGTTCTCTTATAGTAGGTACGGGGGAAAAATGACATTTTGAATCTATCAGTACGACAATCTATCTCTCTAATCTTATTTTTCTGGTCGAATCTAGCATAATTTCTGGTGTTTTTAATATGTGCCTAACATCTGCAGAAAAGCTATCCGATTGAAATTTCTCTAATAGATTTAATCTGTTCTTTAACCTACGCTCTGGTAATGATTCCCACCCTAATTCTTGTATTAATTCTATTACACTGCTCAACCTATCGTAACACCTTTTAACGAACCTAACTGCTCTATGCTGCACACTGTCTACTTCTCTGATCAAACCTAATTCATTCGGATCCCATACACTGGTTGTATACTCAAGGTGGGGCCTAACTACTGAAAAGCAACTTCGCACTTTCTAAAAATATAATGCGACAGCAACTTCTTCATTTTGCCATTCTTCCAATACCACCTTGATCTTGATCCACGTGATACATTGATGCTCCATACAGTGATTGTATCGGACGTACTTGCTTTCGTGGCTTTTGTAAAGGTCGAGATCTTGAAATTACACTTAGTTGAGTACCCACTTTAAAAAAATCGGCTGGTTGGCAGAAAAAATTGCGAATGGTACATTATTGTAGGTTGAGCGATATTCCCCAGACCGAAGGTTCATTTCCATCGTATAGCTGGAACGTGCGAATGAAAGTAGCCCGTGCGTCCGACCGCCCGAAGTTCCTCCGAGTGATTACGTTTCCTCTCATAATTGCATCGATGTATTTCGGGAAACGCGGTCACTCACGTGACGGGCCATGACGAGTGCACAGTCACCTTCGTGCCGAAAAACCAAACCGCAAACCGAACTCTTTATTGCCCGCCTCCCCACTTTTCGGAGTGAAATCGAAGCGCATGAAGTGAAATGATGATATCCCTCCATATTTTTTGGGTCATTTTTAGGACAATTTCCAAGAATTAAAGGCTGAAATTTGTATTTTTTTTATCATAAATAGTAACTATTTGGGGAGGTAACTGACAACTGAAGTCATTTGCACCAGAGAGGATAGGTGGGTAAAAGGGTATAGGACGGAATTGTCAGGGAACGGAGGATGGGTGGAAAGAAACCCGGCGTTAGCATTAGATTGCTCTTAAAAGGCGCCAAGGGGACCACAGTATTACGTCCCATCTGACGGACGGAGTACTGGATTTGAAGTGCTCTCCACAAGACACTCAATTAGGGACCGGTATACCAATGAAAAATCCCTTTAGTACCGGATATAAACTCGGGCCCTAGGGATGGGAGGCCAGTACTTCAGGCGTCAAACAAAATTGATTCCCTACAAAGAATTTCACAAAAAAATGTTCACATGCGTTTCATTACTTAAACTAACTAAGCTGTAGCTGGTCTGGAACTTCTTTAGCTTTCGGAGACGGTTGCAAAAAGATCTTTTATGACTACGGGAGCTAAGTGGACTGGTCCAGATTTTCCAAACGATAATTTTAAGTATGAAATGTATCTTTCATTTTCGGGTTCTGAAAAAGTGTTTTGCTGTGTAGGCTCGGGAAAATTTTTTTGAGAGTAAAATCAGTCATATAATGCTACGTGTATTCAACTCGACGGTGAGAAAAACGTGCCACTAACATAACACTCCAAAGGACCGGTTTTCTTCGTTTTGACATCAATTCTCGAACTGTCTCTCGTCTCCGTCATTATTCAATATATCAATGGCTAAGAAATTCAGTATTTTGCAGAATTATTGATAAGTAAACGTATATTTATGCTCAAAATTGTCTATCAGAACCTCACCGTGAGTTCCTTGACTTCCAAGCACTAATTCTAAACATAATACTAGATGTAATGCGCTTTTTGTAATGCAGTCCCAGGTGTTTATAGTGGTAGCCCTGAGGCAAAGTGGATTTATTTGGAACGTAACACTTGAAACAAAACTAAATGCGAAAATGCCACGCATATGTTTTTTGAATGACGTTACCTTGAATTGCGAGTCTAAGGATGCAGTTAGATGGCTAATGAATCAAAGCAATTGTGAATCAGGTTATTCTCTGTATCTGTTCACAGACGTTTGCTGATTATGCTAGGCTGGTGTAAATACGCTGGTATGGTAACCCAAAGGTCGAATTCTGCCCTGGTCATGGATGCTGCGTTTATCCTTGGATTAAGATCCTAGGTTAGGCGGTGCGTCATAACCTCGTGGGGCGTAGGGCGCCTGAAACAAAAAAACTACTATTAATGGGTGTCCCATAATACGACATCAGAGGGGGTAGATGATCGTGAAGAAGTTCTGTGATAATGTAATTGCATTTATTACAAAGTGGTTGTGTTCGCGGCATCTGATTTTTGGAAGTTTCTTGAAAATCGACAGCGCAAGCCGCGTAAGATCCACCTCCTCTTAGATCACGAGGAGCGCCGAGAAATTACTCAGCCGAACACCCCTCTTCCTCCTCTCAGCCGTCGCCTCTGTTGCCGCTACGAAGGAATTCGGTCAAATCCGACCACAACGTTGCACAATTCTCTCCGGCTATCATCCCTCCCCACCCCCCAAAAAAAAGATCTCATCTCCCCTCATTCTTTCCATCCACCTGTCTTTACCTCCCGCTCGCCAACACACGAGTCCGCGAGGAAGTTCCCCCGCGACTCCCAAAAAACCTGTTCTCGAGGCGTCTTGTTGCCCAAACTCAAAAGCTTACCCCTCCCCTCCCTCCCCTTTTCGTCCGACCCTCTCCAATACGCCCGCGAAGATGAGCCTATCCACGCGGTATTTCGGGGGAGGTGGTGGGGGACCTTGAGGTGCCTGTCAGCCGCGAGGGGAGACTCGACCCCGTAAGATCTGTGCATGTTTTCTCGCTAATAGCGCTCACCCCGTAGGGTTGGCTGGGTTCGCTCGACTTAGGAGATGACGCGAGGACCGGGGATGACTTTTCTCGAGGTGTTTGCCCGACACAAGTTCATAAGCCCCGGCGGTAGTGAAAAACCATTACAACGAGAATCCTCTCAAGGAAATAACTTGGATGAAATTAATCTCCACCTATACAGCCCTGCAGCCAAGTTCCGGCCGGATATGAGGATGATGTCAAACCCTGAGAATAGCTCCTTATTTTTTTTCCGTTAGCAAAAGCGTGCGAGTAAATGCTTCATGTGGCATTAAATAAGAGATACTCTCCATGGGCACCTGGAGGGGGTTGCAAGGGGTTGCACTTGCACCCCCCTGGCTGATGGAAAATTTTGGGAAATGATTATGCCTAGTATTTTGGCAATTTAAAAAGGAACAGTGTATTTATAAAGGAATAAATTACAAATAAGAACAGCTATAAAAACTAATGTTGTATTAATGTAAAAACCACAAGCCATCAAAACGTAACCGGTGAATGTAAACGTTAATGACCAGTTAATCACCAAACCAGATACCAAAGCAGTATCAAGTGAGAATAATCGAGTCGGCTATAAATTTCCTCACCTGACAACCTAGCGGCCCAGGGTCCCATGACAATTTTACTGTCGACGTCCATTATACCCTCAGTTTCTCTTTGTTGTTCATCAACTTTAAACGTGTTTCTTAGTGTGTTCGATGAAAGCTTATTTTCACAATCCATTCACGGGAAGGTCTTCTGCTTTTGCAAAAGTATGAAAAGAGAGGTATGCTTGAATGCATGATATTATTAACGCGTTGCCCTCGCCTTTGTCTCTAAACTTTAGTTTATTTACAACATTTTCTTATTGTGTGGTTGAAGTGAATTATCCCAAGTTGATAGTGGCATATTTTTTTTTATTTATTTATTTCCCACTACCGCCGAAAACAGCACATGTGGCCTTTACATCGGGGTATTTAACAATGTAACAACAGACGAGCACACACAGCCATGTCCTGAGTGGTGAAAAAACCCACTCAGGCGGGACTCGAACCCGCGACCCTCAGGTTAGCAGGCGAGGACTTAACCACGCCGCCACCGGGGCCGACAACATAACATTTACATTCGACTGTAAGAGAAGGATATTAACCGCCATCGTTTCTTCCGGTCCGTGCATCTTCATCATAACAGTTGGCCTTCGCTTATCTAAGTTAACTGAGCTATGATAGTTCGGTTTCCGGGCCTTAGTAGCTAGGTCTATTATGCCCTTTCCTGAGGCAGATTAGAGGGCCTCCATTCTTCTTTCCAGGCAATCCGTCACATTTGTTTATCATCTAGAATGTGCATGAGACTTTCCAAAGTGCTGTTCTAATTCACACCTTCATAGCATCCCTTTTTTTCCCGAAATGACCCGCGTTAACCAGTGATCACCGGCAGTAAAAATTAAGCATAAGGGACAAGAAAATACATGTGCATGACAAAATTTGTCCTGTTGCTAGTTCCTTACAGTAGCTTTTCAGTGTAGAGAATAGAGGGTTGGACTCGTGATTAGAAGTCCTGGGTACGAATTCAGGGGACGCCTTTGAGAACCATCAGTTACAACCGAACTGTGTGATTTTCTGGACATTAGAGCTTTTCTGTTTCAAATTTATACTTTCTTTGTGAGCTCCACCCTCGCAAACCAGACCGACTCTCGGGTTCAACACTGCGGATTAAGCACACGAAAGATGTACGCGAAATGAGATGTATGTTTCCGCAATGACTGGAGTGAAGCCTGCTCAAAGGAGCGTAACCGCGCAGGGAAGGAGCGGAGGGTAATCTGGAGAGGTCAGAGACGGCCGACGTGTGATTTCTCAATCGGGCGAAGATTCCTAAGTCGTCGACGTCGTTCAAGGCCGTGCATCCGAGGTGGTTCGTAGGCGCTTGGGCTGTCTCGCTTTTTTCGGTAGGCATCTTGGGGTTTAGTGGTGAATATATGATTATTACAATGTTTATTTTGTAACTAATGAAGCGAGCGGCTTCCCGAGGACCGCCCTGGAAATCGAAGCTAGCGAAAGGATGCACCACACTATCAGTTACTCGATCCCAAACATCCCAGTTATCTGCATGTGATTTAAAATGCTCGTCGATTTATCTTCGTGACGGTTTTTCCCGTAGGATTCCCCAATAATCGACAATGTAAGCCAATTTGAAACTTAAATAATGATTCTCCGTAATGTTACACTCCAAGCCAAGCATATGTGTTTACGATTCACAGGAAGTTTTTAAGAAAAGAGACTCATTTATGGATCATTAATTTATGGATTTTAATGGATTTTTAAACTAATTATGAATTGATTGCTCCTTAATCACGCTCCTCGAGACGAATGGAATTCTAACTCTTCTTTCAAAAACAATGATTACCTTGGGGGTGAATTTATTTTGAAGGGTGTTAAACGGAAAATTTCTCACTCCTAATTTCGCCTTTCTAAAATTGCTACAGCACGCATACCTCTGGCTTTTGCTTTCCAGGATATGCCAGTCTTTCATTCTCCTAACATGAGCCTTGTCGCTCAAATTAATTCGGATCATTACTCTCCATCCGCGTAAGTTTGCGCCTTGAAACGAATTGAAAGAATATCTGCTACTTTTCATTAGGCTTTATTACGGGATTGGAGGGTAAAAGGGAAGAAGAAGAAAATCTCCCCGAAAAAATATTGATTATCGCTGGCGTAATGTGATCTGAATGCAGTCGCGCATTTCACGAGCGCTACCGACAGAGACATTTTCGGAGGCCGGGACGCATTTTCTCGCTTATAGCACGATTAGATTTGATGAGAAAAAAGAGGCCGGCTCTTTTTGTTCTTTAAAATCCAACTTCACTGTTCGGAAATCGCATGAAAGAGGCCCAAAGTCTTATTTTTTTCAAAAACAACTAGAAAAGGATAAAATTTTATTTAAATACAGTAGGAATGAAATAAAATACAAACATCTCAGCTATTAATTTCTTTTTTAAATTCATTAATCTGACCATACTTTATCATTATGTGTAAAATGATATTTAAAATAAATTATAAAATGTAAAATCATATTTACATTTGAAACATTGAAATTAGCCTTTGAGATGCAGTGGAATTCATGTTTTTGATTCTTTTTAACGACGATTGCAGTTTACACAATACTCAATTTCAATTGCAAAATTATCATGTTGACTCCGATGCTATTGGACGATTCTGTAATATATGTTATTCAAGCTGTAATATAACTTAGTAATTGTGTTAATTACTAAGTTATATTACAGCTTGCATAATATATGCAATATAACTTAGTAATAGTAAGCTTAGTAATAAAATAATAAACTGAAAATTAGTAATTGTCCACCAGTGAAAACAAATTAGAGGCGCAATTTCGCATATGTATGTTAAGGATTGTGCTGAACTCATGAGCATGATTCTGAGGATTATCTTTTGCATGACAGCTTGCTTAGGGATTGTAATACAACTATATTTCCATTAGCGAAAGAGAAGAAGCCATCGAATAATGTATTCTGTGGGAGTTCTTATCGCAGCAATGAGCTGCGCTTCTGTAAATATTGGTTCTTATTAATTTACTTTAAGGGTGACCAATAATAATTTTCATAGTAAGATCAGACCCTGATATAGGTCTGGACGGTCTGGACCATAAAAGATGCAAAGATGTCTGTAATGCATTTGTACTTTTGAACGAGAAAACTCAGCATTTATGATGACTGATCGGAAAAGACGGTGGCTTACCAAAACTTCTCAGCGGAGAGAAAGTTCTTCTTCCACGAACGCCTGGAGGCTGTAAAAAGCTGCAACGCAAGGGCTCGGGGAAATATCTTATAAAGACTCATTTTATGATGACAGCAATTGCACAAATACTGAGAATCTTTACTTCATGTTATTTGGTGATAGTTCACTGTGGAGTGGTTAAAAAAAAGCCCCCAACCCGTTGTAAAAACCGGCTGCAGTCACAAGTTGAAACTATTTTTCAAATATACAGGTTTATTTTAGCCTAAATAGTTTGACTCTTGTGCGTATGGTAACAACTACACGTTTTAGTTTTACGGCTTAAACGATGGCTGAAGTAGTGGAAAGTGTGTTCTCTCTAGGGAGCTGAAATTTATAAGCGTACCTGCTCTTTACAATTGATTTGACGAGTCTTTATTCCCGTCTTCATGACCACTAGCGACACGATGGGCCGTGTCTCCTCAATTGGTATGTCAGCAGGCATGTTATCTGCATAAGCGATCGTTTCATACCAATCTTGAATACATGTTCTTAAAATAAATGATTTTACATCCGTTCGTAAAGTACGATGAATTGAGCACTTATGTCTCCTGATTGGTGGAACTACTTTGCTGATTAGTCATGAAATTTTAAAGACTTGGTAGTTTTCCACACTTTTGTTTTTATTGACCCCTACCGGTTTGAACGTCTCAGCGTCGTCATCAATGTTAGAGTTCACCTTATCACATGTCTGTATATAGAATCCCGGACGTTGAAACCGGTAGAGGTTAATAAAAACTAAAATGTGGATAATTACAGTCTTTCAAATTTCACGATGAAATTGTTCCACAAAAATGTACTCGTCAACGATTGATTTCATTGCTTATTAGTGTTCCAAGAAACGAATATACTCTCTATGCTTATCTATTCTACTATGCTAACTCTATGCTAAAACACTCAACATTCCCTAGGGAAGGAAATCGTTATTTTGCATGGTGATATAAGATGAGTTAATGAAACGACGTATTTGTTTTGAAATCACCGTAGTTAAGAGTTTTAAAAGTTTAACTCAAACCAAGAAAGTGATATAAATTCGACTTATCCTTAGTGGCAACTCGCATCCCTTCGGAAAAGGAGCTTTCACTGTCATTTGGAGGCGTCAACGTTGAGTTTTAGAGTGAAGTCGATCCATGGACAGCATGGATGCAATATGGAACGCAAGGTGCTGTGGTGAACACATTAATCTTTCTTTATATTTGAATGTGTCATGAAAGAAAAAGTTGATCGGCGACTAGAAAACTCGTTAGCCTTGTTTTGAATCTCCCGGGGCGGGAGAAAAGCAACGGGTGTGCTGCGTCACCGTTAAAATTGCTTGGTCCCTTAATAATGCTATTCTGAAATTGGATCTAACTTTTGAACTTTTCGAAAGAGAATCTTGGTTATTGATTCACTCGCCTGTTGATTTCAATACTTAATCCTATGGTCAAAATCCCGGGTAAAATCCAAGCTAGTAAAGAGTATTTCCGGAAATATTCTCTGTCTTCCTTGAAAGATGCGGCTGGATTCTTTTTGCAAGGATTCGCCACTTCTGAAATCTATGTCCGTTGAAAAATGTATTACTACCAATTATTATACGTAGTTATAATAATTGGCAGTACTTTGACGCAGGGATTCCCATCCCTAGCTGGAGCGTTTTATCTCAGAAGCGTAACAGTCAAAAGCACATATGGCACTCTATAGTTTAAATTATGCGGATAAATCCTCTTTTTCAATCACCTACCCTCCAAATGTGAAGAAAGGGTATTGTCACCCCATCCAGAGGGCCCGGGTTCGAATCCCGGCCGTAGCTGAGACTTGTCATTAGTACACCAAGCCCCACTGTTGAGTGCTCTGCGGAGAGCACTTCGAGTCCATACTCCGTCCGTCGGATGGGACGTTAAACCGTGGCCCCATTGGTGATTTTATTTTAGAACAAGCTTGAGCCAGAACTGGGTTTCTCTCCACTTTTCCTTCTTTCCCTACCTCTGCCTAGTTATGCACCTATCCTAAACAGTGCAAATGACCTAGTTGTCGGTCGCCTCCCGCCTCCCACGAAAAATCTACTTTTAATTCTCTTCTCTCTCTCAAGGCGAAATGCACGCAATTCAATTACTTTCCATAATGTTGTTTATAACACAGCTTTCCTACGCCTCAATTTGCTTTTCAATAAAATATTTAAAACTGTTTCCCTCGACCTCGTGGCATTTAAAAATAATACTCCATGTCCTACATTCCCCGTCTTTCAGTTCGACAACGTGTTTTAGCACGGGAAGCCGATACCATTGATACCAAGAAGTGATAGGTAAATTTTCCCTAATTCAAAGTTCGCGAATATCTGCTACTTCAAATTTTCACTAAATGATCTTAATGTAGTGCACCAGGCATTCCCAAACTTAGAAATAAAAGAAGTTGTGGAAATTATAGAGGCTTTATAGTGTCCCGGTCAAGGTGAATGATTTCTTCTCTGTGGAATATCTTGCTATTGTGCAGTTTCAGCGGGTAACGCCGCTAAAGTTTTCGCGGCCAGTTCGCGGTCTTTGAATTCGTTTTAAGTGAATAACTTTGTGCTCAAATGTCGGCGTTAACCTCGTCGACGGTGGTGACATGCGAACGACTTCGGCTGCTATGTGACAAGGTGTGTCCTGCAGCCCGTCAAAATCTTGTTCCTTTAAAGCCTCTATAATTTCCACAGGGAAAGAGGACGCCTTGGTAGCTCAACTAAAAAAAGTTGTTTAAAAATGAATGATGGAACAATGAAAAATAATGTTTATGGTACGATCATTTATTTTTTATTTAAAAAAGTTATTTTCTCACGAGTAAAGGGGCTATTGCACAATGCAGTTGATTGCAGTTGATCAAAAAATCAGAAATCAAGAAAAGGAAACTTATGGGACTCCACGGTGATAAGCATGAATAAACAGGATGATGGCTGAAAAAATACGTTTATGCTCAATCCCTTACCGTACTCAATAGAAAAATGCTATTTTTATCGTGGGAGCAATGTATTTGCGGCAAAACGTGACGAGAGTACATAGATCCCTCACGAATGTCTTGAGGCAGTAGTCTAATGACGCGTACGGTAGACCAGTAGTCTAAGACATTTTGAACGATTAAATATTAACCTAATGCTAAGACAAAAATCAAAATCTACGCCCGAGTTGAGGCTAGAACCCACAGTTATTGGTTTGCCATGGCGTTCACGGAATTACGTAACTTCAAGATCGTCCCTTATCGAGTTGTATAGCGTTTATTGTTGCCAAATTTTGTTCTTAGTAGTCTTCAGCTGGAGGGGCTGGTTAAATTATACGGTAGAAATCCGAAAAAATGCCACCATATCATTAGATAGGAATCGAATCCAAGTTCCGTACAGGTTGGGACGCTATGGATCTGGTGCCGGGCAAAACTGGTCAAATTTTCTCCCTGTCGGCTCGATAAGGTCTGAGAAAGTGGTGATGATGATGAGTTGGACTCTTTCTAACCGTGACCATCCTGAAGGGGTATGTTTGAGACCGTCGGGTTTATCTCGAGTAGGTAACCAAGGAATGACGTGGTACAAATACGAATGGTTTGCAAATTTTATTGTGTCTAAACAACACCTCCTAGATTAGATTACCTATCTAATCTAGGTGGTGTTGGTCTGAATCGCATGTGACAGCATTATTAATTGTTTTCACTTCAGTTTTTCTCATATATCTCGAGTATTGAGTCCCAGATGAGAGAAAACACAAGTGCAAACAATAAATGAGGTTATAATTAGCGATTTCAGCACACCACATTTGCGAACCATAAGTTAGGATGAGAAGTAAAAACTTTAGCGTTCCACAGGGTAAAGAGATTTATTACGACATGTTTCACTTCACTGAAGCGTCATCAGGTACATGTACAAGAAAAAGATGAGACACATGAATATATAGGGGTCCAAAGGGAAGGGGGGGGGGGGTAAGGATCGGGCGGAGAGGGGGAGAGGGGAAAGGAGTTTTTACTTCTAAAGTTTTTACTTCTAAAGTTTATACTTCTCATCCTATATTATGGAATTCCACAAAGTCTACAGATGGGCTCACGTGCTACGAAGTCGTACTAGAATGATAAGATGTCGAAGCATCATTCCGAGCGGGGATCGCGTCATGATGACCGAGTTGGACGGACGGTCGGCGGGTATGAACGGCGGCTTTAGCGCGCCTCGAAGCAATTCAAGACCGCGAGACCTCGAGAAGAGACATCGGGCCTTCAGCGGAGACTAAAACCCTCCCGGGTGTCGCGGTGAAAGAGAGCCGAGTGTGCTGACTGATGGGCGCGTTCCCTAAGCCATTCGCGTGCACTTCTATGTCTCCACAGTCTTTTCATTTCATTCCCTTTCGTTCCGAGAGATGTGTTAATCAAGCTATGTGAGCCATTTCCATGACGGGCGCGCGAGCATCAATCTCCGGTGCGGGGCGGATGGAGCTGTTCATTGTTTCATTAGGAGAAAGCGAGTGTCGATTCATCATTCGCCCACAGCGCCGCGTATCTCGTTGTCGCCAGGAATGCGAATTGCTGATAATAATTTTCAAGTGTCTTCCCGCCATGCGGTGTGTGAGGCGCAAAAACTGAGCGATGGTGTTTAAATAGCTCGAACGAAATTGCGAGGGAACGCTGATTGCCTTTCAACCCACGAGCGGACAGAAGTGTCTTGACGGTGATTTTTTGTGCAGATTGCTTTTTATTCCTTGGTAAATTTTCGGAAAATGATATATATGCAATACTGAAACGGCATCTTTGTCCCAGTTAGTTAAAAGAGCCGCAAGTTCGTGTAGCAAGTCGTAACGCATTTTTATTTCGACGGGATAGGTGAATGCAAAAGAGGTATGCTTCATTTTGAAATCGGCCTCATATTTTTTCATTATTAAAGTTCTATGCTTAGCTTTAGAATCGTGTGTATATAATGTATCTCACGTGTAGCAAGCGAAAAGAAACCCAGGTATACAGATACAGCAGAGTGTGTATACGGTTGTATTGTGTATGGTTAGCGTTAACATCATTTTATGTGAACGTAAAACTACACGTGAATTCTTGTAACGTAAAGCTACTCGTGAATCAACGCACCGCAGGTGCAAAACACAATCCTTCTGGAGAGCTCTTCGCTTCCCCCAACTAGTTAATTAATTAAGCAACATTAATGCCGTTTACACTCAATTACGTGAAAAATAATAAAAAATACCGGTGATTAGCTGACTCGAAATTTACTAGCCGAACAGCGTTTTCACAATATTTATCGAGCCTTGAAAGTATTTAACTAGGTATTATTAAACCAGCCCCTGTTGTGATGACGGTAGCAAGTCTTCGAAAAAGCTTAAAATTAGAAGATGCGCCCTTATATGTTTCAAAATGGGAGATATCCATTTTCTCCCTTTGTCATAAATATACAGCTAGACATTTCAAATGCAGCTGCTGCTGGTGGTGTTATATTCATAAGAATGGAGAAAAAATTGGAAACCGAAGTGGGTTCTTGCGAACCGAAGTGGAATCTATATTAAATTCGCTAATTAAACGTATGGAGTAAAGATATCTTTATCCTTATTAAAAATATATTTCTTCCTCCTTTTGCTCGGTGAATGAAAAGATAGTTCCATACTAAGAGACATGCCTAAGTTTTCCTCTCAGCCTTCGAGTAGTTAATACGTCATCAGGCACGGCTCGGATCCAGCTACCTTTGGCCTTTGACTTGTCTCGGCCGGATATGCTTGCCGATCGGATCCGTAGTCTAGTACGCAGAATATCTCCTCTCTCCGAGAGAGTACTAAGCAATTAGATATTTTATTTTTTTTGCCCATCGCTCGGAGACTATACGATACAATGACGAACATGAAAATGCACGTCTTTTTGTCTCGCAGGTGAATTTTCTATCGCAGCGACACAATCAACACCACGCACGTCTCCTAGCGGTGATCTAGATTTAGTGGCGACCTTGCCGTTCTCTGCATTCGGCCGCGTCACCAGAACTTTTTATCCGGAGTGGGTTATCAAGTGCCCTGGATGTTCGTCTTCCTTACATGGAATTTTTTCGGCGTGCCTTCAAGAATCGATTTGTCTGCGTGCGCTGCGCGTTATAAACCAGGGCATGCGATTAACATCGAGAGTAGAACAGGTTTTCAACTGCACCATTCGAATGAAATCCTTTTGACCGTCTTACTATCACAATTCCAGAAAAAATTAGGCGTCCGTGTAATATTGAGTTTCGCCACAGCTGGAAAAAGTCGTTATTGTCCAAACTCAGGTTTGGCTTCTGTTATGCGATAAGATGCTAATGACAGAAAAAAAATTAAATGCCCTTTTTATTTTTCAATACTTGGTTTTCTAAATATAAATCAATGATTGCACATCAATGGAAGCGAAGGCGAATTAAAGCGCACTCCGCAATTAGAAGTTTTATTTCTATAAGTTGATTGACCGTTTAGTTGCTAGTGATTGTGTAATTAGCAAATGTTTTTCACTACTTGGTACTTTCTTTACCATGCCAGATGTATGTACTTAAGTTGAAAGAAAGTGAAACTTTATTATGAGTTTTCGAGTGAAGGCTTCCGCGGAGACGTTCCATTGTTGTTTTTTCGGGTTTCCTCTCATCTAGGTTGGGATCCCTTGTTGGTAGTTTCGCCAGCTTTCCAGCGGGCTTCTTCAGGTACGAAGATGGATCACTACTACGCCTCGAGGAGACTTGACTCGGTTCTGTGGTTGAAAATACAGATGCACCGGCAACGATGTTGTAATCGATTATTTGTCGATAGCCAAAAAGATCATGCTTTGGTTTTCGAGAGACAAGAAGTATTGGTTTCGACGAATCTTTAGGCGATGAAAATCAAAATCAAGGGAGACGACGCGCTCGACTTCGCTCCCTCTCCCACCATTTTTCCTGCATCGATTGTGTTCTCGAGGTCAAGCATGCTCATCCCAAGCGCTCACTTTGTGTTACCCACGTCCCTCGGCGTGATGGAGCGCTTTGGCACGAACCTGTCATTTGGACATGTTCACCCGTCTCTCATTATGTTCCATCACTTTCATCCAATTCACTTCATAGTACATTTCCGTCGTGTTTTTTGTCGGAACGATAATATTGGTTAGGAATTACCTCCCACCTCTCCCCGTTATCATAAAGGGCACGAACGCGAAAATGGCGTCACTAGGGGGAATGGGAATCAGCGACCTTTTGGCCGACGTTTTTGCGCTACCCATGAAACTGACCTGACTCCTGCAAATGGCGTTACACCGCGCAGAATTTAATTTATCTTTTCTTAATTTCATCCAAGTTACGCAAGTGCTTATGCTCATCGAGGAATGATATGTACTCTCATTTGGAAGGCTAAAAAAATGTCTTAGAGTCGTCTCAGTATGTATTTATCCTACAGTCATAACGATTAAGCAATTCTTCCAATTCCGTACTCATTTCCAGGAGCTGTTAGAACAGTTGACTATGGTCATTGAGGGAAGAGGAACACTTATTTTAGGTAAAAAATCGGTACGGCTCTGGTTCTCTTTCGGGAATCCGGATATCACAGAAATAACATTGAGCCAGTGAGAATCAGTGCCATGAAAGCTCGTAATATGTGTGAATTGACGAATACTTAACTTTTTGACCCAGACAAAGTGAGCAACAAATTCTCACAAACTTCGCTAATGATTATGAACTGTTTAATCGCCAGCATTGAAAGAATATATTTATGGTGGGTAGTTTGACTATAATTCCTCAAATTGTTTGTCTTCCAGCATTGTTTCTCTTACTTAGTTGAAAATAGTTTTTGTGTGGCAAAAATGAGAGGTGTTTTTGTCTATTTGCCCTCAAGTCTGTTTTTTTATGAATAAAAGACAAGGGTATCATTTCAGAAACAACCGGTGCCATACTTAATAGTCCAGTGGAATTTTTACTGCGAGTGGCTATAAAAATCCGTAATTCATTATAGCATCTTAATTTCACTTCTCTAGACCATCCGGAAAAAGAAGTTAATTATCAGGAAGCAGAATAACTAGTTGTGTGGGTCCTTGAAAAACTTGAAATGATGCTGAAATCGACCTGTTTAGTCTCATCCGAAGGCTGTCTTGGACTGAAAACATCTTATATGATGAAACTCTAGAAACTCTCATATGATGAAATAGAAGTAAATAGTGAAGTGTAATAACGAGATGGTTTCCCAAAGTTATCAAAATATGATAATTTGGAGACTTATTTAGTGAACGAAAGAAACTCATGACTTTGTTTGGTTGTATCTTGGATAAGGGCGTTGGAAAGTTCTTTGAAGGATAATAATAGGTTGATCCAGTTGGCGAGGGTAGAAAACACCAAATACAAAGTCTAATAGCGGGTAAACCTCTCGCCAGAGTAGTTTACACGCCAGTTAATTTCCTTGGTCCCCCAGAAAAATCTGGTACCCAGATAATAATAACATAGCTTACTAGTAGGTATGGTTAACATGTCAAAAGGCCTCCCACGGATTTAAACCCTGGTCCTCCCGTCACCAACCCAACGCAATACCCTCGAGGATTAGCCTTTTGGTGGCTGCATTTAAAAATGCTAAATAATTAAAAACATTCGATGCACCCAACTCGTGGTGATGGCAAGCGACCGTGACGCGCTCCTTTCCTCAATGTCGCGTTCATGTCTCACATTTCCGCACCATCGCCGCGTGGCGTCAACGACTCGCATCCGCGTGGATTTCACGCCGCACCGAGAATGAATGTCGCATTCCAGTCGTCGAAACGTCGCGTCGCACAGAGATGAGGAAGACGCGGAGAGAGCGACCCTGGCGGTTCGACCGAGGATGCGTGCGGCAAGCATGCGTGCGAGGGTCGTCTTGCTCTGTGGAGCTCAATGCTGTGGAACAGGTCCCTTTTAATGACCACTGCCCCCGCCCTTTGAGTGATACGACTTTGAAACTCCGTTGCTCGCCGTCCTTCTTCGCTTCCTCGGCAGCTTCCTCCTTCCCCTCGAGAGTGGGTTGCTTCTTCTTCTTCCGCCTCTTCCTGGCTCCCGGCTAATAGGTAATTATGCACCTCAACCAGGGATGAGGAAAGAAAGGACTTACCGGCGGCTATAATCAGACGGTTTGGTCTTACAAGGGTCCCTAGTCCGTATCCCACCATGGGCATGGTCGTGGGAATGTGGTTGATGGATTGGTTATAGTACTGAGTTTGCGTCATAAGGCCTGGGTTCAATTCCGGCAGTGGGAGATTTTTTCATTGGTATACCAGTCCCCACCCCGTTCGTCGGATGGGACGTTAAATCTTGGACCGCATCGGCGCCCTTCCGTCATAAGTTTGCTATTGCCGTCGGCAATTTGCCGACGCCGGGTCCTTTAACTTTCCTCCTTTCCAAGAAAATTCTTATCTTTTCCCAACTATCTCATCTTTAATGATGACAGAGACCGTACCTGCCATTCTGTCATGGGTGTTGTGTTTCTCCTAGGGTTTAGAAATTAGTATAGACGATTTTCCTGGTTCTTGCTGCTGAACCTGAAGTCCATTGCTGAGAAAGTATTTGTTCTTCTTTCTCGATCTCTCTTCGTTCTTGTTTTCACTCATATTGTCCCCGCCACTATTTCGAATAGCGTAACAAGGCTAACGTTCAAGATTAATTACTCAGTTCCTGGAGATAATTTCAGCTTGAAAGATGATTTCACTTCACGGCAATTTCCGGTGTGGTAAAGTGATGAGGATCGTTTCCCATTCGATGCCTTTTTCCCCATTAATAAGACAAGAGTTTCGACGGGACCAAGACGCTTGGTTCTGACAAATCCCGAATAATTCTAAACGCGTGATAGGAATGAAAGATAAATGTTTATGGCCCGTAAAATCCGATTAAAATGTAAAAATAGTGATTAACTGCACTTGCAATGGAAAAATTCCGCACAGTCAAGCCACACATCGTTTGTTTCAGAAGGAATCGCGTTTTCAACCACGATTAAATCTTGATTAGACGTGCTTGTTCTCCGGTTACTTTTACTTGCGTGAAAGCTTCGGCATATTGCTTCATTCAATCTCATTTTTTCATGCAATTTTTTAGAGCTTGAAAAAGAGAAAGAGACCGATTTGATATCACCACTCCAAGTATTGGCCAAATAGGTACTAGAGTTGTACCCCATTCATGCGTCGTGAAAATGGATTATTCGCTAATACAATTCCGAGAACAGATTTAATTCGTTTGAGGTAAGTAAATAATAACAAGAAAACGTTCGAGCTCGGATAAGGGATTGTAATCAGAGATCGTAAAGCCACTCGGCTCTTCCATCTGATTTTTGGCAGCAGTTACAACCTTTTCTTCAACAATTGAAAATTTCCTTCCGTCCAAGTCTTTTTAATCCTTTCCTAGAGCCGTGATGATAGCCCTTCCCCATACGGAAATCCACGTACTATCCCGTCTTGATTGAAAAATTCTAATGAATAAAACAGCCATTTTAAAGTGTTCAGTGGAGTGAAAAGAGTGAGTGACGGAGAGATAGAGAGGGAGAGAAACCCGAGCGGTATAGTGGTTCACCTTGGGAAGTTACTCATGGAAAGCTGAGAGGGGGGAGGGATCGCTCTCGGCGTCGACCGATGGGGATGGGAAAGTATGAGATAATGCGCCTGCGTCTCTCTCTGACTCTCGGGCTGTTTTCACGCTTGCGTGTTATCCCGGTATTATGGGTGCGCGCGCATGTTTTGGCGATGAACGGATGGAAAATGGGAATGTGCATCTTCATTTCGTTATGCTTGTCCCCCCCTCAAAACGCCGAAAATTGGGTCATGTCGGTCGGAGTGAGTGATGTCGGGGCGCGCGCTGATTTCCCCGAACTTTGGCTGATGATTTCCGAAAAGCCGTTGTGGATGAGTGGAGCGGATCGTAGATGATTTAGAGTTGTGACATTTGGCGATTCATTTGTGGCAGCGGGCTCAGCATTTGCGTTCCAACTCGGCTCTGCGCATCTAGATTAGATCCATGCCTTGTAATGCATAGTATCAATCATAATTGTGCAAGCGCAGGCACCCGGAATGCAATTAATTCATGCTATTGGTCGCGAAACGTTTTTGTGTTGAAGTTTCTGCAATTCAGGTTTGGCATCCTTCGAACTTTCTCGGATTATATCAGCTTTTGATTATATCGGTCTTAATACGGGAATTATTTTTTTCTCAGCGTCTCAGCTTGTGACTTCCGGTGGAAGTCGGTTTTTTTCGTCTGAATTATTTTGACCATCATTTTGGTCTGAAAATCATGCCCGGGAAGTTGGTGAAAATTTTGCAGACCCAAGCTGAGGAATGCTTTGGATACATGAGGAAAAGGTTACGGTTATGAGGCCTATTTATCTTTTTTATTCGGACATATTCAATCGGGGTTTGGATGATTTAAGCCGGCCCCAGTGGCAGCGAGGTAAATCCCTCGTCTGTTGATCCCAGGGTCGCGGGTTCGAATCCCGCCCGGGGAGGATTTTCACTTTCCGGGGCATGGATGTTTGTATCGTCCAGTCTGTTAATTGGAAGAGAGGACTGAGTCCTAAATTCGCAGATTAAAATAAGACATTAATAAATAAATAAATATATTTAAGATCATGTACTTCGAGTCATCGATTTAATAAAATTACTGAAATTAGAGACTCTCGTTCGGTGACTTTGTCCGAGGATGCTACTATCGTGAACGAGGAAATCACTAGCTTCGCAAAGTCGCAAGACCAAATTTGTGGCGAACGCGTTCGTTTTCTGAGGATTTGGAGTGAGGCAGTGGAGTGATGAAAGAATAATGGATGGAAAACAACGAAAAAATGGGACGCGGGCGTCGGTTTCCACTCCCGTTCATTTTCCGTGATTCTTGCGATATGAAACTCCCTCGCTAGCGAGGGATCATGGGTGGTCACGCAGAAGTGGATACGTCATTTTGGACTCTGCTACTTTCGGGTTTCCGAAACACCGTCTTGGATGGAGCGCGTAAAAGGTGGGCGTGTCTCTCGCATTCGCTGCGTTTTCGGCGAAAGGAGAAGAGGTCATGTGGACCAGTGCGATAGTAAGGGAGAGGGGGTTTTTACCCCTAGGGTAAGTCAGAATGTTTTCCGAAAAATCCGGTTTTATTCGTCCATGTCCTTTTTTTTCGTTTTCGAGAGCAAGTGACTTGAGCCCTCATTACGCCGTGACGCTCTCGTTCTACCGAATTATTTTTTTACGGTATATTGTCCATTTGTGACTCAACTTCGAGATTAATCGATATCCGTTATGCCGCAATATTATTCCTTTGAGATTCTTCTTCTGAGAGTATCATAGGGCTAGGTTTTATAGACATCATTACTCTCTATCCAAACAATCATATTGCGGAAGGAGTCAAGAGTCAGAGAGAGGTGTTATTACGTGAAAAGAACCCTTAGTCACTCTGTCGATGTGGATCACGTTGATTTGAGTACGCCCACGTCGCATTTTCTCGACGTTCTGAGATGGCCAGTTGAATTCTGAGGCGATAAGATGGGAACTCAAGTTGGTTTTTCACTAGAGACAAAGATTTTATTAAGTCATGGAATTGAGAACATGATGAAACGACTGACTTTTTTGTTCGCCATATTTTTACGGACGCTTGATGATGGTTTCTATCGGATAATACTAAGCCTCCCTCTCTGTTAGGTTCTTGTCCCCACGGTTTTTAAAAGGCCCCATGGAAGTATCTCAGGTGCCGTGCCTGTCAGTGCTTCGAGGCATTCCGGATTAACAGTTGCGAAATGAATTCAACCGCGTTCCTCGACGATTTGTCTGGAATGTACTTTTTTAAGACCACGTTTTTATCTTGTTTTTGAAATTCCAAGTGCAGTATGCATCTGTTTTCAATACAGATTTGTGTAGAATACAATTTTTTTGGCGTAACTTTAACTGTCATGGTAGAACTAAATGCTAAATAAATTCAAACAGTATAATCCACATTAAATCTATATTTCTCAGTCTTGAACCTTCATGTAGTCATTTTCAAGGTATTTTAGTACAGCATATCGAAAGAGTTTTATTTCATCTTGAGAACATTCCCCGCTGCGGAACTATCAGTTTACGTATTTGTGTAGTAGCTTGATTTTCAGTTCCAATACCACATCTCACGTCATTTTAACCTCATCTTCTGCATTGGTTTTTGTCACCGCATGCCACTAGAATCAGTTTCGTGTTTTAGGTCTATAAATTCCTTACTGGTGACCGAGGAGTTGGAATATAATCGCATCTACAAAGCGTATTTCATCTAACCTTGTGGCTTCCTTTTGACCATGGTTCCCAAATTTTCTACTTCTACTTCCGACATGGAATCATACATCTTTTTTTGGGTGAATCATACATTTTACTGGTGCTGTAGATTCGAAACTGATATACAGGCAGTAAGTTGTGAATAATAATTCGAACTTGCATATTGCATTTTGGTAGCAATTTAAAAATTAATATTCCGCAATTTATGTTGCATATTTTTTTTAAATTTTAGATCTCATTTTCTAAAAATTTTAACCATTGTATTTTACTAATTTCGAAGATTGTGAAGTCTAGTATTCTTTCATCACTACACAAAATTTTAATTGTTATTATATTAGTAATTTATAATTATTAACTTTTTTCCCATCGATCTCCACCTGATTCTCGAGCTCGAATTGGACACTAACAATATCATGTTGACCGTCGGGGGTCAATTGGACCGATTCGTGGACCTCTGCGACATGGCGAAATAATTGCTTTTCGTGAAGCTTAGTTAGAAGAGGACGATTTAGGCTTTAGTTTAGAGGATATGGCGTGTGAATTAGACTTCGAACACCTTCAGCACCCAAACTTTCTAGATTTTTAGGAATATTCCCTTTATCCTACTAATCTCGTATCGTATTTTCGTATTAAGGACCTGCCAACCCTGGCCCTTAATCTTGAAGTTGAACTACGCATGGAAGCCATCGTTGAACTCTCAACACCCTAAATAAGGTGTTATTTCATGGTTTGCTTGAGTTTATGCTGATAAGTTTCGTCTAAAAGTATATTTGAATGTGATGAGGACGATTTTAATGCCAAAGTCCGACCAAGACTGTTGTTTGGAGTTGTTGCTTGGTGAAAAAGTTAACTTGTAGCTTTCCTTATTCCAAAACTGGTTCGTTGGATAAATTGGTAGAGTAAGGAAACCATCAACGACGTCCAGAAAAATTATGTTATAACAAGGCCTTTATCATGCTGGCCATCAATCCTGAGATTTGTGCCATGCAGCAGTCCATTCGATTTTTATATTACCTCACCTCTTCACCTTCTTATGATTTTCATCCTTGTTACTCTTCGATTCATTTCATGTGTGCATTCTTCCTCAGCATTTCTTTCCACATAGTTTTCGCTCGACGACTATCTTCATGATACCATGGTTCTTTCTCAAAATGTGTCCGATTAAATTACTACATCAAGTGACGATGAAATCGACGAATGAGGAAAAAAAACTCGTCGGGTAGGCAAAGTTTGCCGAGTGGTGTGACCTGGAAACCTTATTTTTTCTAATAAATAATTTTCCCACAATTCCCTTTTCAGACGGCATTTATGTGAAAATTTTTGGGAATCATTCAGGTGGGTAGTTGCCACGAAATGCATCTGCATCGGAGCGCCCACGTTTCACAACGTTCGCGAAGATCCGCTGAGAACCCGGCGTCGAAACGAAGAAAGGAGAAATGTCGCTTGCGGGCGCATTCGAAAGCGACGGAGACGCGCATATCGCGAGGGATTTTCGGGGCGGGGCGAACAATCGTATTCGGGAAACTTGCCGGGAGCTTGAGCACCTTGACACTTGGAGAGAATTTTTTTTTTTTTAAATTTCGCGATGGGAGTGGGTTCGGGGAGAGCGGAGACAAGGGGAAAGGGCGGAGGCCTGCAGAAATGTGCTGCAGGGGCCCGTAGAGGACGGATGGAGGGAGAGGAGAGGCCGCGACGTCCTTCCAGAGGCTGTGTGCGCGACTGTGTGGTCATCGGGCGAAAGTGGGTCTCTGGTGGCTGCTATTACGCGGGAAATCTGGCGACTGGGATGGAATGGGTGTTTCTTTCTCGGAGGGGAGCGGTTCGGGCGGACAAGTGGAGGTGTGTAGGACGAGTGTGGAGGTGGAGGGATCGGTGGAGGGGGCGCGGCTTCTGCTGCACTCCTATCTCCTCCGTCGTCTAATTCCTATCGAGGATCCCTGGGTGACTCTAAAAGGTCAAAAGTGTCCTCGGAAAAAACAGAAGTGAGGGAAGGGTGTCGGATTGTTTCGCCCTAGGTAGCCTCTATTTCGCCGATGGGAAAATGTGGCAGTCCTCAAGGCTTTGTGGTGATTTTCTTAAATTAGAGAAATCGTGAGTAAGCCGCGATGAAGGAGGTATCACTGATATGCACACTAATCTGAGAATAGCACTGTAAAAAGAATATATATCCTGATGGACCGGCTCTCGAACCCGGATGTCTAAATATCGCGCAGAATCCTTTACCCTGATGAGCTATAGATGAGTTGTTGTTGTTAATATATATCCTCAGTAATTTGTCTTTGTAATTGTAATTTGTAATTTGACTTCAACGTCAACGCAATGGCTATGGATGGGAGGTTTTGAGTCCCAGCTCAATCGAATTATTCTTTTTCTCTGAGAAATTCTGTCGCTTTTTGTATTTTATTTTGTCTAATGCTTTTTATTATTCTAATGCTTTTTTATTACTTACTATTTTTACGTAACATTGCACGCTTAACTTAAGAACTTGAACCGGAAATCGTGGTTGCCAATGGATTTTGTGTAAATGGAGCTCTCCTCTCATTTATTGAGAAAACTTTTTATTTAATTTAGTAAACTTTTGATTTATCTCGAGAAGATATTTTTCTTTGCATACGACATCGTATTTTACAAATAAAACTGTGCTACAATCATGATCGGCCAGGGTGATGCATGATTTAAATCTATATCAATCAATTTAAATCAATATATATTTGTTGACATTTGTCAATTTTGCATAAACGTTTTTCCTCATCCCTTTTACACGGTGAAGTGATTAATGACTCGCGGAAGTGTTACGTAATTTTCAGTGTAAAATAAAAACCGAGTTCTAATAGTTATACTCAGTTTTAAAAATCCTTTCGGTATACTTTATTCAACAAGCATTTAAAAGAAAGGATTAGAAGTGAAGAAATAATAGAAGATTTTCTCCGCGCTACGCAGGATTAATACCCGGGGATCTGACTATCTACGAGTTACGAATTGCATAACTGCCTGAGTCAGAACGTCATTAGGAACGGCTGTTAGTGATGAGTGAAGCCGGCGTGAAACTGCGCATGAATGGCTCTATTGGCGCATTCTTAGCAATGCCGTTACGCACCCTGCCAAGGTGGGCCAGACGAAACGCAGGAGACGAGACTCATCGACCGTTAATCGCGATACATTTCGACCGAACGCAAGGATCGATGCGGGTATGATGCAGTCCCGTTGTATTTAGTCGAGGGAAGCCAGCGAGCCATATTGAGGCTATTATCTCGGGACTGAATGGAAATGGGAGAGGAAAGAGAATGGAAGCTTGGGAAGAAACCCGGAGTTGGCATCAGACCAATCTTAGGTAGTCATCCACCGAGCATGAGAGGGATGAACTTGAAGTACTCACCATAATATACACAATTAGACCCCGGTATTCCACTGATTTTGAAAAATCTCTGCCCGTATTAGATTTATTCACCGGGACTGTAGTTAGGAGGCCAATGTCTTGTACACGAACCCGCTCTCCATTCCAGCCTCATTTGCCAGGTCAGTAATGTGTCAACGTGGTAACCGAGAGGCCAAATACTCGAATTCCGCGTCTGGCTTGGATGTTGTGCTCCTCCTATGATTTGCCGCATTTACACGTTAGGATGTTGGTGGCTGGTCCTACCGTGTAGCGGCGCTAGGTCATCCGGCTCGGGTCATCCGGCCTGGGACACCCGGCTTAAACAGTTGTTTGCTTGTTGTGCTCGTGTTTATTTGACCATGACATTATTTTCGCCTTCCCCGTGGTCCAATGTTAATATCTTTCGGCTATTAATGCTGCATGGCACGCTAATTGTTAGTCATTAATTTTGCTCTTTTTACTATCAGCTAAAAAATAACTGATCGCACACTTCTATGTCTACATTTGACCACCGTTTACTACTCATGTCCATTCCTGTCAGACGGCAATGTGTCAATTGAAGTCAAAGGTTTTGCGTAGGGTGATGAGCTGATCATGATGATTCTAGCCTTCGTGCAGAAGAAGCAATCCTGAGATCTTTGGTTGGAAGATGCGATGTAATCTCAGCCGTCGGACGACCGAAAACCCATGTACATTACTACTACCCACTTGATATAGTTTTCTGAAACTCGGTCCCGGGTCAGGGCCGAATTTCCGCGGGAGTCGGACCTTTTGGCGTCAGAAAAAACGGAGGCGTGTGACGGATGGAAGGGGTTGGGAAGTGCATGGAGTGGAGGCGGTGCAATCGCTATTTCACCTTCACCCGAGTGAAAAATTAAACTTTTTTTCATCGAGATTGGATTCAAAAGTAAAAGTAATGATGCTCGGCGGCCATGCCCTACTGTGCACCTCAACGTTCGATTATTTACATAATGACGTCGGTGACGGATCGATTGGGTTCATCAATAACCAGTAGTTGAGGTAAAAGATAAGGAATCGGGAACACCAACCATCGTAGGTGGTGTCGAAAGACGGGGAGTGGGGATACGACTTCCCTGCTAAGAAGTATGGTAAATAAATTAATGCACTGCTCTCTGCAAAGAAACATGCACTGCATGGAGACGACCGTGGGTTGGAAACAGATTGCTATAAAGAAACACGTGCACCACAGAAGGTAAATAAGGTCCGCAGAGATCTAAAATAGTAAACATCGTGACAAATCAATAATCGTAAATATCAACAAAGACATACAATTTTCATAAAGTCTGGTATCAACAATGGTATGGTTTTTAATAAGATTCACGGTCTTGGGAGTAACTTTATGAATCATTCCCACCTGTTAAATGAGGAAAAGAAACGCATTAAGTTTGAGATTTCTCTTTTTTATCCTTTACATATATGCTCCAAATTTCCAGTTTATTAACTCGTTTCCTAGCTGAAAATCGTAAATCATTCTCACCCGCTCATGCACGCGAAGGACTTATAAGTGGAATCCAATTAGCTTTTAGTGTTTAATTTTTCCGTTTCCCGCTATTATTTTCATTGCTCCTTCTTCTAAGTTAGGTTTTGGGTCCTTTGGTCGTCACTGGCGTTATAAATTCTAAAAACAATCCGACTTTGAGTGCATGAGATCATTCGAATTGCCGCTGTGTTCGACGTTCACTGAAATGCATTTTTAAGAGCCCTAGTGCGGGAGAGGGGCGTACGACTCGTCGGACTGATGGAGTTGGCTGTGTGAAAGGGAAACATTTCGGGGAGAGAAGGAGGAATGAAGGGTTGAAGTGGAGGGAATGGCGCATCCATTCCCGTATTTTTTTTAAAGGATAAAGGAGGGGAGTTGGGAGGGAGTTTGGGTTGAAGGGAGAGTCGGGAATGAGAAGGTAAGGGGGAGAAAATATTCAGGGGATGGGCGCGCGGAGGGGAAAGGGTGATTCAGAGGAGAAGGAATGGTGGAGTGGTGTGTTCACTGCCCAGATGATTGAACCGGCTTTCGGAGCAGTTGCTCAACCCCTCCTCCTCCAAGGACGTTCGCGGGTCCGCCGCCACTATGATGAGCAGTGGGAAATAACTACCGACTACATCTAACGATGGTTGACATCGGGAAAGCACTACCTTTTTCCAACGATACTATGGTATCCTATGATATTGCTATTCATTTTTACTTTGATTACAAAAGGCTGGCGGATGGTGTCTTATGTCTTTATGGTGTCTTAGTTATGGGTATTGCGACAGGATTGGATTTTAACGGGTTCCAAATGATTGAGGTTATACCGCACCGTCTATCGTATTCTTCATCCTAATAATTATACCAATGCTATATCCGTGATCTAGGTGGTATTCAAACCCGCCGTTATTTGATTGTCGTGTCTGGCTATTTTGATTACACATTTCGCTCATTTTTCTCTGCTGAACGAAGCAAATGGTATTGAGAAAAAACTTTGAACTTTAAAATTCTATAATTTAAACTAGGTAGAATTGTTACTTGTGCAGAGTAACGAAGTGTTATTATTTAGTAAAATTTAGCGAATGAAAAACGACGATCGATCTGTATTATGATGAGAGATTGCATTCCACATTGAAACGGCACAATGATTCATCATGCCAAATCGAAATCGCAGGAGGGACGGTTCCTGCCCCCTTTGGACCCTGCGGTTACCAAAGAAGAGTAAGTGCCCAGAATTCACGTGACCACAGAGTATGTTCAATGGGAAATACTCTGTTCCAATGCTGGAATCCTCGCCTGCAAAAAAATCTACTTTGAATAAATGAATTTTAATGACATTTAATCCAGCTCGTCAATTGACGTTTTTTTTAAAAGGAGTTTTTGGAAGCATATCTAAAATAAGTACATTTTTAATTCTTATTAGCAGTTTTAAAAGATATTACAATAATTTTCATTATATTTGTAGTGGGTTTCCGAGTTATTTGCTTGATGGGCCTATATGGGCAAAGCCATTATTCTACTTTGCGGCATAATGCCTCATTACAATATGCTGTGAGCGGTACCGCATGGCGCGAAATAGGACACTCTGTATCGCGTGATATCACCTGCGATACCACCGACTGAAATGTGACGCCGAAGCTATTAAAATTCCAACACTTATGCGTGTGTAGATCGTAATGTTCACGTGCGAGCCTCGCACAGGCTCCTGGAAACGCCCACCCAGCAAATTACGGCCTGCGCAATACGTTTTCGGAGCGCGCTACCGTTCGTTAATTATCTTCCACCTCCTGTTTCGCCGGATAGGTACCTCCTACTCCGGGCTCGACACTGTCAGGAAATGGCTCCGTTCAGCGTGATCGCCCGGCCTCCGAAAACGTCGGTGGCCTCGTTGCGCTGCGGAGGCGGAGTTTCCACGGGGGTGAAGCATTGTTGTGGTGGTGATCGTGCGAAATGGAGGTGGGGGCAGGGATGTAAGGGACCTCCCTCCCCTCTGTCGTAATCTTCTGAGTGGGGGGGGGGGGGCTGGACCAAGCTAAAAAAATCCGAGACTCTCGAGACGTGAATCAGGTGGAGAGACCCATTCTCATCCGCATGGGTTCACTTCGAAAGACTTATTCCGTTTCGCATCCTTTGAAATTGTAATAAAAAAATGGACTCATTCATGAATGCACATAGGAATTGCGGATGGAAATTGCGATTGTATGGGAGAGAGATCAATTTGACTTGCTCAATTATAAATATTTGAACTGTAGTAAACAATGTGTGTACAACTTCAAAACTTCACTTCAGTTTTGATGCATACCGATTGTTGGTCTTGTCTTAATTTATCCTTAACGTGTTCGGATTACTGTAGAAATCACCGCAAATGATGATTGAATATAGTACTGTAACATTTGCTTTGCGATACCGGAGAGTTGCCGTTCTGTATCTGCTGCCGGCAATCAATATATGATAACGTTTGATGATTCCAAGCCTAAAAAAAGTATTTTTACAGAAATTGAATATGTGACGATGATGGAAGGATATTGGACATCGAGGATGGAAATAGTCACAACATATCTTTTATATTCTTTATTTGATCATTTTTATGGGTAACCAGTGAGAGATTTTTACGCCATCGGTGGAAATTCCAAAATAAGCTTTGAGGTGGGAAGGGACTTTCATTTTTATTCTGGTCAGTTGGCCTTCCAAAGGATATCTCAATCACGTTTGAACTCAAGAGTCACGACTTCCCCAATATGGCTCAATCCTCAAACATTAACTTAATTTTCTCCACAAATAAAATGAATCTTGTATCCCATACTCATTACCTGCGAGTGGGAGGTGGAAATTATTCTCCTTGTCCTTGACATTTATTTTTAAAAAGTGTAAGCGAGGAATTTCGGATATTATTTCTCTTCCACGTGTTTCTTCGTCAATCGGCGCATTTGCATCATCGTACCTGTACTGTGTAGAATCTCATGTGAGAGCATATCTCATGCAGTGAGCAATTGAATGCATTTGCCGTCTTGCGTGATGCACTCTAATCGTGAGATCGATTCTGAAATTAAGGAAACTACTTTTCCATAAACGTTTCGGAAACAGCATTTAGCTTTGTACATGGATGAGGGGTCTGTTTTCGGGCTACCCTAAGGAGCTGTATATTGAATGGAAAGAAGGGGTCCCGACCGTAATTAAACTGGAAAACAACCAAGGGGAAACAGGTAACAACGGGGTTCTATACCTGTGCCTTGAAGTCTGTACCCGGCCTTATAGGCGCATCAGACCGAGAGGAAAAGTGCAAGGACGGGAACGGAAGGCTAAGGAGAAGGGAGAGAAAGAAACCTGTCGTCCACCTGCTTTTAAAGAAAGGTGCCAAGGGGTCCACATTTTGACATCCCATCCGACGGACGGAGTACTGAACTCGAATAATCTCCACTCAGCACTCAAGGAGGGGCCAATTTACGAATGAAAAATATCTTCCATTGCTGGGATTCGGACCCGGGCTCTCTGTTTGAGGGGGAATGCGGTCATCTCGCGGTGCTCATTCGAGTGGTATTTGTTTTACCACTGCCACCATATTGGTGAATCATTTATGACGAAAGATTTTATATGCGGATACCTGAGTTATCACTCTGTCGCATTACTTGATTCCTGTCGTCCTACCAGGACTGGTGCCCCGGTATCTGTAAAACGCACAACGTTTTGATGGTAAATGCTTTGTAGCAAGATATTCCACAGAGAAAAAATCATTCGCCTTGACCGGGACTCGAACCCGGACCCCCTGATTTCCGGCCAGAGTCTCTACCAGTTGAGCTACAAAGACGTCCTCTTTCTGTCCGGGTCAGGGGGTCTGGGTTCGAGTCCCGGTCAAGGCGAATGTTTTTTTCCCTGCGGAATATCTTGCTATCGTGCAATTCAGCGGGTAACTCTGCTAAAGTTTTCGCGGCTAGCTCGCGAGCTTTGAATTTGTTACAAGTAAATGCTTTGTACCCGAAGTAGCAGCTGTAGTTAATCGGGGGAGGTGGCCTAAACCTAATGTTACTTACCCCATTAAGAATCTGTAGTATTTGGGTTTGTAAATTTTTGTTGGACCTGAGGGAGGGTGGAGAACGACCCGGTGCCGGCACTAGCCTAGTCGTAAAGTGACCTGCCAAAGAGCTCGCGGTTTAAAGCGTCTCATTCGTCGGATAGAGACTACTTAACTTTAAACGCTTTCCACCCAAGCCTTGAATAGGGTCTATAATTACATTCAAATATCTCTGTCGCGGACTGAATAAAAAACTCGAGCCCTTCGGGATGGGAAGCCAGTACTCTTGATAATAACGCCCACACTATTCCATTTTGCTCCCGAACGTCACACATTTCGTCAGAGCGAGATCAGTGTAAGCGTCGAGATTCAAAATTCCGCAAAATCTTGATGCATGCCGTTATTCATGGATCACGAAAATAATCACCAAGACTCCGGCTTTTGGCCTCCGGATGACTATCGCTCCCTTTCCGTTCCTGTGAGCGTGGTGGTGTGACCTACCGCCGAGAGAGGCCTCGAAAATTTCCACAATCCTCGAAGTTTGGGTCATGCGCTCCCCTCCACCGTGATCAACACGAACACGAAATCCGAACCCTCCCTCCTCAATCTCACGAAAGCAGCATAGGGAGGGAGGTAATGAGGGAGATTTCTCGGATCCAACAAAGCGACATGATGAGAGAGAGAGTGGGATCGGAAAATTAATCTCGCGGCGATTAGAATAGGTACTAACCAATGAAAATATTCTGAGATTCTAAAGAATTGCGAATGAACGAAATGATGTGAAGTAATTTCCCACATGATTGAATTGGAGTTTCAAAATTAAGCTGAATTCCCCGGTTTTTTAGGAATGAGAGCGCCATAATTTAGGCTTTGCTTCATAAAGTTTGCTGGTTCACCCTCTTCTCTGCGCTCAAGCTGCGGTCCCGCTGGGATTTTTTTGGGAGCTTTCCTCACGACCTCGAAATATGTTAATTAATGAGAGCCAAAGGGATGTAATTACGACTCGGCACTGCAACTTCGACTTAATATCCACCCAGAATAAAAAAAAAACTGCCTTCCGATGTGAATTCGAGAGGTGAATTCACCCGCGTTCATGGCAGTGAGTGATTTCAAAATAATCAGATGTAGGGCAATAATTCAACCACATTGTGTCCGCGAAGAGGAAATAAGCGAACTCATCAGGAGCCTCATCTCCCTGAAGCGCGCAATAGCATTCACCGGGGACTCGAATGGACTCATCATCGGAGCGGGGACACCCGCGTTATTCTCTCTGTGAAGGGTTTATGCCAAAACAGCATTTGTATTTAAATTTAAGGACAGAAAGGTGGTGTTTTCTAAAGCTCAAGTTATTGAACAGGTTAAAATTTTTTTTATGAACTTGAAAGCGGCAACTCTTTTCACGATTAGTTTCATCAACGAAAAATCTTTGCCTACCGCGAGATCACTCCCTGTTTCGGCATCATTCTATGCCCCATTTTATGACATATTAAATGTAAATCAGTCCTTTTTCTCCCCTTCCTCGGTTTCCAGACATTCACTCGACTCAAGCGAAGAAGTTAGGTCTGATTTGTGGATTAGGAAATACTGATAATGACCTAAACATGTCCAGTAGTCGGTCGCCTCCACATATTGCGTTTCAGTAGTTAACCGATCATTTTTATACTGCCCATAAATTAGTGGAATTAGGGGTCCAGGATATGGAGGCATGGCGTCTAATCGTTCTTCATCATGATTATCAGTCAACAATCTAGACGCAGCTCTCCATCCATTCTCCTCTCAGCTAACCTCTTCATGTATCTACTCTTTCACACCCTTCACTACTTGCTCATGTATCTCATGCGAGGCCTGCCTTTACCATTCGTCTCCTCCTATTCCTTCATTATCCTTCAACGATTGTCTTCATCAAGCCATCATGTCTCAATATATGGCCTATTAAGTTTTCCCGGCTTCTTTTTAAAGTTTTCAGAAGACTTCTCTTTTCTCTTCTCAGTGATTCTTCGTTAGTTAAATTTCGAATGCTTCCAGACTTGACTTCCCTGTTGCTGTTATTATCCGTGCATCACTGCCATGAAGAAGCGTTCTCCAGATGTATGCTCAGATAGATTTTTTCCGTTATTCCGCATTTCTATTACCTGGTGTAAGTAAATGCTTCTTTCGGTATAATGCCTTCTTCGCTTGGGCTATTATACTGACTTCATGTCTCGTCCATCGCTGGTTACTCGGCTTCACAGACTCGTTTACCTATCTAGCTTTTGTTTTTTGAGTTTAACATTGGCCTTGTCATCTTCTTTGAATATTTTTTTTTCTGCAACACCTATGGGGTATATTTTCAATGCTTTTTTATTTCCTTGTTTTTGATTTTCTATTCAAATTATACAAAAAATGTGTTAATATTTTGTATAACGTATGTATTAATTGATATGATATATGCCTTGTAATCTCCATGTAGATAAAAGATCTTATAGACCTTAAGTTATGTGCACCAATTATATTTCTACGGGACATCTTGTCTTGGAATAATAAATTTCATTTCATCTATAACGTAGTGACTGTATACTTATTTTGGGGAATTTCTCCATAGTAATAGAGAGATATAAAATTGTGAATTCCACTGGTTTATTGGCCCCCAAAGGCCGAAAGCTGGATGCCTGGGAGCAGCGAGAGATTGGCCTCCATTGCAAGGACCCTGGACTGTTGAACGACATCACCTTTTTTAACCTCCCACCCCTATATTCAGTTGTTTTTCCCACGGAATATCCATGACCTATTCAACATGCCCCTAATCCCTATCCCACAATTCACCCTCACATTCCTTCCCCCTCCCCTCCCCTGCCTGTTCCCAAACTTTAAATAAAGACACTCGACGAAAAAAATTCCATTATGTACATGATGATGGCCTAACGTCTGAAACCGGTAGTACCGGCAATAAACCAGCGGAATTCACAATTTTATATCTCTTTATTATCATTTCATCTCCTCTTCTCCTTTGTTACCTTGCCTGTACATCTGTTATCTTTTTACTGATAATCGCGGCCAGGGGATTCTGGCCGATGTCTTTTAAATGTTAACTAGAGCTTTCTTTAAATCTTTTTGTGTCTGCCTTGGCTGCCATTTCATTGGCAAATCGCATCGTGCTGATTTTTTCCCATGTAAAATCGATATTAACGCCTATTATTTGATTTATTCATGGATTTCTCGACGTAAACATAAACAATTACGGGAGGCAGTACACTACGTCTTACTCCTTTCTTTATTCTATTTTACTGCTGGTTCCAGATTTAATTGCAGTAACTCGGATTTTATAATATATAATCGTTCGGAGCTTGAATCCTACGACAACTGAACAACTTCCGTTTCAGTAATATTCTGGCTTGTAATCCAGTGAAGAGTATACAAACGGCTCTTCAGTCTCGTCTTTTCGGCGGCTTATTCTCTCCTGTTGCTGACCGAGACTAGTTTCGTTTCGGAATTCGTGTTCATTTCGTCTTTCGTCACTGACTCCATGCAAGGCTTCCTCCCGTTTCGCGTGATATAGCACTGATTCGATAGCTCTCAGTAATCGGTATCTCGTAATCCGTTAATTGGATTGAAACTTTACGCTCAATTATTTTCTATTCAGGCATTTACGTCGCTCCCTTTTCATCTCAGGGGAAAACATGGCCAAGGTGCAATAATGTTGCACAAGGTATCACCACCTCTCCCTCGACGATAAGCCTTTCAACTTTCTCCGGGAGACTCCCAAGGTCACTACCAAGAGGACCGCTTTCCAAACCGTCGTTGGAACTCCACGGTGTTGATCTGTTTTCATTCTGACACGCGCTTGCGTTTCTTTTTTATGGAGCCGTCCGATCCGCGGTCGCGATCGCGAAATAAGCGATCAACTCCTGTCGGATTCTGGGATCGTTTCGCCATCTTCGAAGCTCATATCGTTCTCGGGTAATGAAATGGCGTCCTCATCTCATTTATTTTTTCAAGTCTATACCCGCGCTTATAGCGCTTCAGACCGGGAAGAAAGGTACAAGGATGGGAATTGAAGGATAAGGAGGAATGGTGGAGAAAAACATCTTGTCTGGCATTAGCCTGCTCTAAACGAACGTCGCCCAGGAGACTACAGTTTAACGTCCCATCCGACGGACGGATTGCTGAACTCGAATGTTCTTCACCACAAAGCAATCAAGTAGGGTGCTGTTTACCAATGAAAAATATCACCACTGCCAAGATTCAAGCCTAGGGCCCTTTGGATGGGAGACCGGAACTCTTAACACTACAAAAACTCGACCACCAATTGTATCCCTCTGACCAGTAGGTTTGCCAAATCGTGAATAGTTGATCCTTCCATGAGAAAGAAATCCCAGGAGTTTCCAGGAGACTTAAGGATAGACCTTAATCACAACCACCCTACAATGTGCATTCGTCATTGGTGTACCCTATAAGTAGTTTGTTGATGATGCACAGGTATACCTTTGGATACCAGAAATATCTAATCTTGAATGATTAATTGCGATTTTCTCAATGAATATATTTAAATTACACGAGTGGGGATAAGTCAGACGAACGTTGAGAGGATTGAAAAGAACCTCCTGAATAACGCAGCCGCCTTATCGTGCTTTCTTAACGAGATTGACCCTTTCGTGGGTTAGCGATCAGATATAAAAACCGTTGCATGATCGTGTTGGTGAATGAATATGAGAGGAATACGACTCAGTCCGGGAGACGTGAGATTTGAAGGAACGCTGTCCAATTCCGGGAGACTCCTGGCCGAAGCGGGAGAATTGCCGACCCTCCTCCCGCGGAGTTGCGTTATGTCGTTGCCTCTAACGCTGGCGTGATATTCCTTTTCACGATGGACAAACTAACTGGTTCGTCCTCCCTAATGAGACATGTGAGGCGAGAGTTGGGCGGAATTGCGACACGCGTGGGAAAAGGAGAGAATAACCTTTTTTTCCCCCCCCTCAGGTAGAACATGAGGGAGAGCGCCGCTTGGAAATTTAGCACCTACGCGGTGGCGCATCGATCGTGGATCCTCGTTACTTTTCTTGATATGGAATGAGTGGATGTCAAAGTAAATATATCTCGTGATGTCATAGGGAACATATAATGGGAGAAAGTGGATCCCATTCTCGTAGTTTTATTGTCAGGACGACAAAATCGGGAACTAAACAACCCAGAGAAATGTTACACAACCATTGTTTTCCTTCCTACTCATTCCCCATGTTTAGGAATACATTCGCCTCCTTAACGAGATAAGCTTTAGCAAAAGTGCCGTATAATCTAGGAATAATGGTCCAAAAACCCCATGCTCTCCTATAACCCTGAAATTCCACCCTCGGGGAAAACCCTGACCTAGAGGTGTGTTCACATCATGCGCACCGTACGGACAAACAAGACTAACGTTATCGTAATATTGACAGTCAAACGCCGCAAAAACCTTCGACAGAGACTGAACACAGATGATATAATTTCAATTCTACGCCATGGACCTATTTTTATGAGATGTGAGCAGCAAACCTGTTGTTGTCAAGATCAATCCCTTGTGTCGTAAATATCTGTGGAGTGGACACTTACCGAACATACGACGATTTATTGGCCCAACAATTACAATTCTCTTTAATATCATCCATTTCTAACTGGTTAAGTTCACCTCCTGGATCTTTTTACCTAGGATTTTCTCAACTAAAAAAATTCTGGAGTCGAGTCAAGTAGTTTAAAGGATCACTTGCATTGCATCCGCGTCTAGAATATGGAAAACTAAAACTTTAAAGAAGATTCAGGAAAGTGGGATGTTACATTTATTATCGGTACATATTCCTTTTTCCGAAGTTGATTTTAAATCGGCATATATTTTAGATTGAAATCCCCCAAAAAAGTAGCCGCTACCCCTCAATTTAAAAAAAAAGTAACAAAGGTATATACGCAAAGAGGGTCATTACAAATGCTGATTGTAAGGAAGTAAAGCCCGTTTCGCACAGTACTTGATCCAGCACAAGGTCCAGTATACTAGCAAGTATACAAGCTTTCCAGTATCGTGTGAATAGAACTAGTATGCTGGCTAGCAAGCATGCTAGCTAGTATACTCGCTGAGCTACTGGATTTCATACTTGATGCGGTACTAGATTTCTAGTATGACCCAGTAGCCATCGACCAATCAAGTCACGTTACAGACGCTGTGCAAACTTTTCTTTTTTTAAATTAGTATGGAATCATATGGAATAACCGATTCATAGCAAGCACAAGGTTTTGTGCTTGCTATAAGATTGTGCTCATTGCTATAAGATTGTGCTCATAATTATTTCACACTAACATCGTGTGAAACCTCCCAGGACGGTTCCATTCATACTAGATTCCGTCCTCAATATCAAGTAGCGGCTAGCACACTAGGTCTTTTGCGGGATCTAGTATCGTTTTAAACGGGCTTAAGGTTGTGGGTAACTCGGCGTAGGCTTTAGCCTTTTATTCGTGAAGGTCGCCATGGAGACCATAGTTAAGCGTCCCATCCGACGAACGAAGTTCTGAACTTTCTGCTTTCCTAGTGCCACTCCTGGTCATCCAGAAGAAACCGGTATACCTCTGAAAGGAGCTAACACCGCCAGGACTGAACCTGGGCCATTGGGATAGGAAGGCAGTACTCTTAACCACCACAGCGAATCTCGATCTCCGGGAGTACCATCGGATAAATAGTCTCGACTTCTATCTGGCAACACTGCCGACTCAGACTCGCACGTTATCCTCTAGCACCACCTTGGCGTACTTCGGCAACCTTATCACATCGTTGGATTATTTATTCCCCTCATCACGTGCGTCGGAAGAGGGTGACGTATCAGCGAGGGCATCGGACTGATTTTAGCCACATCTCATGCGCCATTTGTTCCCATATGTCAAGGCGACCGAGGCTGAATTAGATTCGGAAAACATCGCAGCATTGTAACTCTAAACGATGTCCTCGACGTCATACTTTGCGGCAGAAGTTCAAGTGTCCCTTTATGAGGAATATGCTTGTCGCATCCTTTGGACACGATTTATGAGGTGTTTTCGCGCAGCGCATCCGGAATACAGTGGATAACAAAGTTCTGTTTGATTTTGATAAATTTGGATTTCTTTGCTGCAGAAAACAGTATATACACCCTAGTAGGAGCTCACTTAGCCCTTGATTTCATCTCGAAGTTTTCTATTTATAGACAGTGAAATCATCGACGTTCATTCTTGGAATTTTCGCACAAAAACTTTTTCACTAACAGTTCGCAATTCGCAAAGTTAATTTTACGCCCTCTCCGCGCTTCAATTCTATTGAAAAAGGTTACATAATTTCAACGGCTGCCTACATGCTGAGCAATGCTTGCTTCTTTTATTTTTAGTCTAAGGCTATGAGGATGCTTGCCCTCCATGTCCAAATTGAACGCGTATATGTTCGGCCACACAAGATTGAAGTGAAGGTGAAGCACTTCACACCAAAGAAAGTGTTAATCGAAAGTCAAAGAGACAAATTAAGTGTCGGAGTGTCGGATTTTGGTAATGGAAAATAAAAACATCCAAAATCCCAAAGCCAGCATCATTGTCTTCATCATCATCATTAGCCATCAAATCGTTCGACGCAGCTGCTCCGCTCGCATCTTCTTTCAGTTAGCTTCCATACATTGTCATAAATCTTCTCTTTTAAACTCTTCGCAATCTGCTCATTATATCAGCTATACTGTACAGAGTACTGATTGGCTTGCGCGAGTTACGAGTGAACGTAGGTAAATTTAAAAAAAACCTCACTTCGAAAACAGCTTGTGCAAGCTTGTACAACAACTATAGGTTTATAAAAAGTTGGTGTAATAAGTTAGGAGTGTTTCCAAATTGTTTGGAGGATTAAATTGAACTTTACCATCAGGAATGAGATTGGCATGCAAACTGAATCTCCCTGAGTAATTTATGGCATTTATAATCTGAAGATTTAAAAATATTTGATAACAATTTGGTGTACTACATCAACATCAATTCAATATCCTACAAGACAGGGTGAGGGTGTGCGGGAGTGAAGACTACCATACATTCACTATTGACATGCAACAAGGCTTCTACATGGGAATACGTTAGATAAAATGTATGGTACTATGGTAGGTTAGATCATTAAGATTAAAATGTAATGGTTGTCAGTGATATATAGAAGTTTAAATGTAACTTTTTCGGGTGAAATATGGGACGATCATTTAATTAGTACGAGGTTGCTAGGTAGATGGTGTACATGGAGACGAGAAATGTCTCTTTCAAATATCACCTGGATTATTGTTTTTTACCTGTGGGCATGCTTAATATATAATAATTATTGCCGTTCATAGCATCCAAAACGGAGAAGTGCGTAATCTTAGGGATGATAGCTCAGGGTTACACTCTCGTAATGGTGGTGTAAATTACTAGTATAGTGAGTGTCGGTTATTGCGGTCAGACATTGGATGCTCTATGTACATCATGTGAAGATTCCACGTGATGAATTTAGTTTGAATTATCAGTGAATCCGTTTGTAGTCTAAGTTTAGGCTAGTAAACTATGGAACTTACTGGACGTTTAGGAGTAACAATACTTCCTACATATGCTGCAATAGAGTAAGCCAGATGATGGAAAGAGTGGATTGGTTGACACTGGTCAACTATGATGACCCGGAATACATATACCAGGAATTACTACCAAATTTCAACATCATATACACTAAATCAACAGTTAAAAAATCACAACACACTGGAAATAATTCATTCCAAAAGCCTTGGGTTACAGAGGTTATTTATTCAGCAATTAAGAAAAGAGATATTTTGTACAGAAGGTGGAAATCAAACACATCTAATGAGATTTATAAACAATACTACAAAGCACAAAGAAACAAAGTGAATTCATTACTCAGGAGGCACAAAAGAGATTACTACCAAAAGCAATTTGAGCAAACAAAAAATAGCATTAGGAAAACTAGGCAATTACTGAACAATATAAGAGGAGTCCGTAAAAAGCAATCACTAGATTCACATATTATTAAAAACTTCAGAAAAATCATAAATGTCGATGATATCTGCGAAGCATTCGCTAATCAATTCACCAAAAATATTGAAAAAATATTACCAAACTGTTCTCATTTTCTTCTTAATAATGAGCCACACCGGAATTTCAATACTTTTTCTTTGAGTCCAGCAACTCCTAGTGATATGTTTAACATTGTAAGAAATATGAAAAATAAAAGTCCAGGTCATGATAACATTCGAATCAAAGATCTATCCTCTCAAGCTATATCTACTGTAATTTCACACTGGATTAATCTAAATGTTGAACAGGGCACGGTGCAATCAAATCTTAAAGTAGCTAATGTCAGACCCATATATAAGGAAGGAAAAATATAGGAAACTGTTATCGTCCAATCTCCATTCTTCCATCTTTAGATAAGATCATAGAACGCTACGTTGCAGATCAACTAATTAACTTTCTCAAGAAATACAACATAATCACACCAAACCAATACGGATATCAACACCACAAAAGTACTAAAATATTACTTGAAGACTTCAGCGAGAACGTTCGCTCTAAACTAAACAAAAACTACTCCGTTCTCGCAGTCTTTATCGATTTCCGAAAAGCCTTCGATACTATCGATATTCACATACTGTTGAATAAGTTGGAACGGGCTGGTATACGCGGACCGCCGATGAACTGGATAAAATCCTACCTTACAATAGAAAATTAACTGTAAAAATTCTCGATCACTTCAGTGTAATGAAAACTATCCAATCTGGAGTTCCCCAGGGTTCAATATTAGGACCAATTCTGTTTATAATATATATAAATGACATTGTTCAACATATTAGAAACTGCAAGATTTTTATGTATGCAGACGACATTGCATTACTATCGACAAGTAGATGTTTTGAGGTGGCCCAGCGGAAATTAAAATACGATTTGTATTCCTTGCAGTTATGGTGCCACGATAATAAAATAATCATTAACAATAATAAGACATACTCCTTGCATTTTTTAAATGTGAAGGAAAAAAGGCAAACCTTAGACCTCACACTACACACACACCTTTGTTTACACTCCATCCAGAGTGGCCAACCGAGAAATACGTGCAATAAGTACTTTTCGTGTGCAAAAATTACCCAAGTTAAACACCTAAAATACTTGGGAATAGTTTTAGATGAAAAATTTAGTTTTAGTAATCATATTAGCTATATATGTGACAAACTAAGGTGTATTTGGTTTCAAATGTCGCACCTAAAGCACTATTTGCCTAATGAGTTGAAAAAATTAATGTATCAAGGCTTAGCTGAGGCCGTAATACGTTATGGTTTGACGAATTGGGGTAGCACAAACTCCACCTTGCTGAATAAGGTTATGACTTTACAAAATAAAATTGTTGCGCATATGATGGTCAAGGAAAACAATGTGAGAGAAGTATATAAGAATCAAAGTCTGTTACCATTAAAAGAATGGGGGCGTTTACTCGGAACCGAAATCGCAATTTTTTTCAATAAATCGTTAGATGGAAACGAAAAACGAATTTCAGTGAAAAAATTAATATTCTAACCACAACCATACACTCATAAATCAAAAATGAAAATAAGCAAAAGGTGACGCCCACCGAAAATGCTGCTGTGATAATATTGACGTCATTTTCCTCCCGTCCTTGACTGCTTTTAGGGGAGGGGAAGGGAGTGGAGGGAGATTCTCGGAAGGCCTCCTCGCATAGATGCTGTGGCAATCGCCTCCCATTGGCCGAGTCAGCTGTATCCCCTTTGCGATAAGGCAAAGTAGCTGATTGGACGAAGTCGATATACGTCAGAGGTTTCACCACGCCCACTTTTCCGAAAGGGTTAAAAACATCAGTTTTACGCCGCTTATAACTCGGGAAATAATTGTCGGATCAAAAAACGGAAAAATGCGTGTCTTTTTATTTTACAAACTCTATCAGATTCGGCAATTTAAAAAAATGTGGTAAACGACCCCATTGTATAAATATGTGTTAATTTGTGACAACTTCTTTGACAGCAAATTTATAAAGCGACGTGTGATTAATACTGACATGCAACTTCGGCGAATAAATAAGTTGTCTGTACCTAAGTATTTCAACCTCCATGGCAAGAGAACTTTGGCACATGTAGTCCCTGTGTTGTTAAACAACTTACCTATGTCAATGCATGATATTAATAGCATATCTATTCTTAAAAAATCACTAAAAGAATGGCTCATTGACTAATACTGTTAAGCTCTTTATTGTCCAAAACGCTACACAGCAAAAAAAATATATTTTCACTAAAGGCACCTGCTGACAAGCCGCTTTGGCTTAGCAGGATCTTAACTGCACTGTTATTTTTTTATTATTATTTATAAATTATAACTCTCTATTGTGATTGCACCACTACATTGTAAACTGGGAACCTGCTGATAAGCATCAGCTTAGCAGGACCATACAAGATAATAAATAATTCATAATGACTAGACACTAGAAAAAAAAAAGTTTATGCATGCCAGTGGTTGTATTAACCTTGCCAAACACACTTGATTTGGCTTGGGGGAACTTTAGAGATGTGGATGAAAGGTCAAAGGTGAGGAGGCGCGGAATGTTTCGTCGATCCCACCCATTCAATCGAAAGGAATAGCTAAAAAAGGGTTCTGGAATTCAAGGTCTTGGAGTCAGACGGTCAGACCTCACGCGCCAGTGAAGGTCATTTTCAAGACCCCAACCCTCTTTATGGTCACTCTCTCAAAGGAATGGAAGGACGGAGTGATGTGGTGGGCGCTGAGGACGGACAGGAACACGATTCATTCTTCAGAACGACTCAGGAAGGAGTGGCCACGAGCCTATGAGGGTCGTCCCTCCGAAACTCCATTATACTGCAATAGGCGTTTTTAACGAGAAGCTAATTTAAAAAAAATATGTTTCGTGAAAACATAGCATTTCGGAGCTTAACATCGCATTGTCCGCATATGTAGTTTTATTATATTTTTATTAAGTTATTGTGACTATTCAAAGGGCTCCTTAAATGAAAATCAAGGATTATGGTCATGAAAGTGATTCCCTAGCCTGCAGTTTAGCCTTTTTTATTTAACATTGTATCTTTGTATCATCACTTTATTGTTCTGTAGTGTAAAAAATGAAATATTTAAGGATATCAACGTATTATTAGTGTCATCACCTTAATAAACTATGTAGTGTGGAATATACAAAGTTTTTAATTTAATTGGAGTATTATATTCATGAAAATTAGGTTAGTTTGTTGTTGCGCTGGAATAATTTTGGATGCTGCCAGCTTCAAAAAGTGCAAGCAAAGATCAGAATTACATGAAGACGAGAAATACATAATCTCGCTTTCTAATATCGTCTGGAGAATTTTTTTACCTGCAGGCACGCTTAATCATATCAATATATAAAAATGAAGTGGTGCCTGTCTGCCAATTCTATGTTACGCATCTCCTCAAAAACTAATGAACCGATTCAGCTGAAATTTTGTAGGATTCTAGCGTATACACTAGAAGGTGTTATAGGCTATATAAAAACGGCTAAGGGCCTGGATTCGATTCCTGGCGCCAATTATGTATTTACATTAGTTTAAATTGACTTTTTCATTTATGGTAGCGCAAGAGTTTTTTCTTTCGCTCAGTAAATTAGGTAAATATTAGTCGATTTCTTTCATTCTTTCTTTATTTGATGGGATAATGTTGAATCTTTCTTATTATTTTTACCGATTTACACTTTGTCGTCGAGGATTTTGGGAAATTTGTAATTTAGGTTGAAATTTACTGCTTTTTTCTTTTTTTTTCGTTGCTAAGGCCTTTGCCATTGTCGTCTCCGAAATGAAAACATCGTTGATGCTTAAACGGTTCGTCATATAGGGATTCCGTAAACGGCATTTTGCTTTTCGCGAGGATATAGGAAGGCACTGAAGGCATTGTAGGCTATTAGTGGAGCAAGGTGAACCATATTAATCCGCACAAAGATACGTGCTGGCTGCTAGCGCTACTCACGGATTTAGAAGGTTTGAATTCGGCTAAAATTAGGAGTATTTAAATGAATGTTTCAGCAATGTTCAAATTGTGAATGTTTCCTTTTATTTCTTTACGGGTTTGTGCATTTGAACGGACCGGGGACATGATGAGAGGAGATGGAAGGCTTTCGAAATCATCGTCAATGGCGATAGCTTGAGATTTGAGATAGTTTAACAATAAACAGGGAATATAATTCAAATCCCAATGGAGCATAATGCCTCATCACGTAACCGTGGGGTGATTGCATTGATGCCATTGTAATGATGCCAAAAACGTCCGTGCAAAAGCGATTCCTTAAACAACATTGTCCTTTTCGTGAAGATATTGAAAGGTACTAAAAAGGTGTCGCAGCTAATGCTTGAATCTCATTTCATTCGGAAAAATCATACGGGCTTTGTTTACGCGCTACTCCCAGATCAAATAGGTTTGCATTCGGTAAAACTAATAGTACGTATTTAATTGAAAGTTTCTGCGGGGTTCAAAAGGTGAATATTTTATTGATTTATACCATATTCCGAAGTGAACCGCTTTCAAAATTATTGTCTTTTGAGGCACAAGAAAGTGATAAAAAACTTAAATAAAGTACACTCAAAAACAAGAGCAGCAAGATGAAAAACATTGTAATATAGTTATAGGTCAAATATACAGTAGAAGGTGTGAATATTCGCAACCGAGCGACAAGTGCTTGGTTTCAGTAGGCTAAATCTGTACTAGGTAATAAGAATAAAATTTACTCTAATCGTAATAAAATTCATTAATACGTATCCGTAGTAAATTCATTGATGCCACTGTCATGAGGTTGGAGAATTGAGACCAACATATATGAAAGGACAGAGAAATTTTTTGCCGAAGAGGTGGGTCGTACCATGTTCAACAACCCGAATCTGGCCTCATTGTTAACAACAGACAGACATTCGTATGCACCTCCCCTTATAACCTCCTTTGTTTCTTCTGGGCTGAAAGTTTATAAATAATATTCTTATACTTGTAAAGGCCCAGGTACCCAGGTATGCGTGCAGGCAGTTATAGATGTTTACATTGGTTTAAATTAAATTTATGGTTTCTATGTTGACTTGGAGCCATGGCTAACTTCATAACACAATTTTCTTTCGCCCCTTCATGAGAAATGTTGAAATTTCTTAATGCAATTCGTATTTATTATATTTCTCCCTCCCGTTGAATTTCAACTGGAAATTTCAGCTAGTATATAATAATTATTGCCGTTCATCACATCCATTGGAAACGGCGAAGTGCTGTAATCTTAGGGATGAAAGCTCAGGGCCATTCTTCATCTCGTAAGATGGAAATGAAAGGCCTCTTTTTTTCCCGTTCCGTTATGCAATTCTTTCATGGTCGAAGTTCGTCTCATCTGCTAAAATCGTCATCACTGAGAATTTCGATGAATGCACGCGCGCCACCTGTTGTTGCTTTTCCCCCGTCCGACTGGTTTGTGAGTGATTAGCGAGATCTCTTTTGTGCTCCCAGCAGTCGGATCCTTTCGCCTAAGTGTTGAAACCTTGATTATGGGTCGAGTGTCCAGACTTTGGAAAGCTCTCCATCTCTCTTTCTCATCCATTGCCACCTCACTCCAAATTCTGATGTTCCCCCTTTGTGTAGTGCACATCCGTATCTTGCACCAAGATCCCGAAATCACGAAGACTACTACCTTTGAAAGTATTCATAAATTAAATGGTAGTCATTTAATCCTCGCAGTCACTTCAAATTCATCTACGTTTATGAAACAGCCGAACCCATAAGCATTTCGATGAGCAGCTAAGTGAAAAAGCACACTTCAGATTTGCTTTGTATTACATTTAGTTTTATATTTTTATAATGTTGTCGAATAGCGAATTAATCTCCCTATTAAATGAAAAGTTTTTTGTTCTTCCGAGTGTGGCATGTTCCACTTATTTTTTTCTTTTCCAATGGCTTAAAGGCAGTTAACGGTTAATCGAGTATTAATATGAATCACCGTATCCAAATGTACTTTCAAAGTGGAAGGTCACGAATCGCGAGATATTTTTTGCGAACGCAAAGGTAAAGAAGGCGAATGGTGGGCATATCCGGTCATATTTTCCTCCTTTCGCAGCGTACGAGGGCAGGGAATTTTTGCCGTGAACTGGTGAGTAAAAGAATCAATGCTGGAAGAAGTTATCGGAACCCAAGACTATAATTCAAGAATGGAAGGTCCTCATGAATATATTCCTAGGGTTTGTCCACAAACAAAACCTCGTAAGGAACACTCAACGAAACCCAGGCCGGGTGTGGAGACTAAAATCTGTCCCGCTATCGTTTGAACAGTCGAGCGTTTACTTAACGGGAGTAGATTGATATTCGAGCGGAAAGCAAATGACCCATGGCCTAAATGCGCTTTGAGCTATATGTCTCGTCTCCGTGTTCAGATTCATTTTTTGGTCCCAGTTCCGTGATTGAGGCACGGAGCTTTAAAGTGATGATCGCGAGTACCTTGGGTCTCCGATTCAACTTGTCGAGGTAACAGTGGTAGCTTTCAACCGCTTTCTTGTAACCTCTTATATTATATTGCAGCATCTACGCTACAATATACTTCTACTTCCATAATGGATCATCAGGTCAGAAAGAAGCGGCTAATTAAGAGTTGTCTATTACCGATCCGAAAGAATCAATAATGTATCTTCTAAGCATGCATATATGACGACCATTAGCAAAGGAAAGTTAGCACTTTCAAAAAAGGTACGACTCCCTTTTCATTTGCAAAGACGATTTTACCGAAACCTCAGTATCATTGTTGATTATCTACAACTCTTCGCTACAAGCCAGTACGACGGCCGAGCTAAGGAACATGTTGACAAAGGCCAAACCTGAATTTTATGCTGAGGAAAACAAGGCCTCCATACCCAAGGTAGGATTTGAACCCGCAACTCTTGGGTTACCAGGCCAGTAAGTTGCTAACTAGGTAACTGCGTTCTGATCATGGTGACTTTTACCAATGCGTTTTAGTCATTAGTGAGAAAAAATCCCCCAGAGAGAAAATCCACCTCGACCGGAACTCCCCGCTTTCCGGCCAGGCACTCTGCCAATTGAGCTCTTCTTGAGATTCTTCTTTCTTCCTTGTGGATCTCTGGAGGACTTAAGGACTAGGTGGTCCCGATCAAGATGGACTTATTCTCTCTGGAAATTCTGCTTTTGTGAATTTCTTCGGGCAACTTCACTAAGGTATTCGCGGATAGTTCGCAATCCTTGAATTAGCTTAAGTTTTTTATGGAGGTTTCCGATATACAAGAACATTTTTATTTGGAATCGGGGAACAATTATTCGTGGTATCAGAGCAGACATTAACACGGGCGGATACTGGAGAAGATCCTTTATCACCATTAGCTGAGTCATCTACATCTACATAATACCATGCAAGCCACCATAAAGGAGGTGTGGCAGGGGGTGAATTCTCACCAAACATGCACTATATATCATGCATGAAAAAGGATAAGTATTAATATACTAGTCTAAACTTCACTATTTAAAAAAGATAAAAATAGCGAAGTAAGCATGCAAAAACATGCTGTTAGTTGGGTTAGCTTCAAGTCCTTGTACCTACCAACATGCAGCTACCTATGATATACATTGATTTACTCGTATTGGACATATTTACCGCTATTCATATCCCTAATTGTACGAGGAAAAGAGGACATTTTGAATCTGTCAGTTCGGCAATCAATTTCTCTAATTTTGTAATCATGGTCCAGTCTACCATTGTTAGTTGGGGTTCGCAAAATATTTTTACGTCATCACTGAAAATATTATCTTGGAATTTATTTAGGAGATTAAGTCTATGGGTCCTATAGTCTAGTCGTGACTATAGGACTAGTTTGGCGAACTCCTAATGGCACTCCATTCGTTCGTTCGAGAGCAGCATTGTGCAAGTGTGCATTGCAATATCCCTGACAAGATCTGTTATCATAGAGTTATGAACTTATGATCTCGACTTGGTTTGCAGTTCTATTATCACCCTTAGCAAACTGGTTATGAGGGTTTTAAGAAGGCTCATCTGATTGGTGGAGGGGAAATTCTCATTTTGTCCTAACTCAAAGAGATGTCGTCACTGTTACGAAGCTTTCATTATATAGGTTAATGCCTCTTCAGAATCGGATAGCATGAAATTAATCACGGGATGAGTAATGTTTTAAGAGGTGACGGCTTGAGGAGGTCGCCGGAGGAACTCGTTTGAAAGCCTCTGGGCTTCACTATTGTAATCGAAAATTCAGCTGTCCCAAGCCTGCGCCAAATGAATGGCGGAATGACGCGCGAATGAAAGAGTGAAGGGACTGAAGGTAATAGGCTGAGCGAGCGGGTTTTCGTGCCGCGGAGGAAGCGAGCCGAAAAACATTAGTGGAACGGTTGGGTACTCCGTAGAGGTGAGGAGGGGGGATGAATGACGTGAGAGGTTTTGAGGGGGAGGGGAGGAGGAAGGGTGGTGTGGGGTGAGAGAGGCGGGGGCGGAGCCTAAATACGTGACGTTTACGGTGGGGAGGAGTGGATTGATGATTGAAATACTACGGAAGGAAGTAGAAATAGCGTGATCTAGCGTTGTAGCTAGTCTCTTGGAGGGAGGAGACGTCAGCTGTTTTCCAATCAGAAGAGGGAAAAGGCTCGTACCTAAGAGAGGAACAAAACACTGCTGGCGAAAAATTAAAAAAGATAACTTAAAATGACTAGATATAATGGAGGAAAATAAAAAGAAATCCTCATTTTGTGTTTAAATCTGTGCAAAATTAGTGTGCCGTGAAAATACGTAGATTCTCCTTCCATTTCTCATCTAGGTCGGAATTTTAAGAATGCTGAGTCACATTATTCAAATTACTGCAATCATATAATTTGCGCACCAAAAAGGCACTTGAATGATGTGGGCAATTGCCTCATCCATATCTTCGTAACTACGAATACTAAGACTCTAGAAATATAGATGGATTCGTCATTGCTAAGGACGGATGGGCTGAGATGAAAAATAACGATGTGCGCTCGATGTATTGTCTCATAGTGGTTCCCCAGACTATATGCCGACTCCAAACGGCCTTCACTTACCTGTGGTCGGTCAGCTCTTGAAAAGCCCGATTTCAATCGTGGTAGCATTCGGATACGTGATCCGAAGATACACTCCTCTTCCTCCTGCTCGTATACATTAAACTCTTCCGCCGAACTCAGAAAACTCAACTGAGCTTAAACACCGCATCCGGCCAAGTGAGCTAACCCTCACCCCATATTAAAAAGCACTGCTGGCTAACAGCAGCGAGATAAAGAGAGTGTGGGAGTACGAATGAGGGAATTAGAATAAATATGATGATGGGAGTTAGTTGGCGGTTATGGGTCGGTGGAGTGTGGGAAAGCTCGATGTGCGTGTCGCGGAGTCGGCACCGGTCCTTTACTCGGAGGAGGCGGGGGGCGAGGGGGTGGAGGAGGGGCGGAGGAGGGGCTGAGGAGGTCACTGGGGCAGGGGAGCGCTGGGCTCGGGAACGCCTCGACGAGCGGACCACTGCTCCTCCGGATCGCCGAATTTTCTTCTCACCTCCGCGCGCCTACTGCCTCGGTCGCCTGCGGACTTGGGCTGCACTCATAATTGCTAGTAGGTACTCTGCCAATATTAGTACAGGTTTGTTTGCGGGTGCCAAGCAAACCCTGCCTCGATAATCCACACCTTAACTTCCTAATAATCCTCATTCGTGCGTTGAATCTCTCTTTGGATACTTATCAATGTCTTCTGCCTGATTTCATATCATTCAGGACCACCATTATCATTAACCCTCTCCCAAATAAACTCATTCTCTCCTCAATATCCCTACACGTTTCCTGGATTCAGTCTCTCTTTAGATATTCGTGTCCTCTGCCTTCATTCATGCCATTCAAAACACGTTGCTTGGGTGTTTAGCTGCTCCAACGGCTAAGGTTATATTGAACCGTCTAACATAAAATCCTAATCCTAGAACGACGTAGCATTCATGCCCTGGGCGGAATTCGAACTCGCGATCCCATGGTCACCAAGCCAGTGAGTTACCAACCTAGCAACCGCTACCGGCTGTGGAACACTTAGCATTTTCCTCCCTCATCCGGGCTTGCTGAACATAATTACCTCTGTAACCCTCTCCAACCTTCCATTACCTCTCAGAACATCCTATACCCTTTGTCTTCTTATTTCTGAGACCAACCACCAAAAGTAGAATGAAGGTAGAATCCACAGCTTAGGTCGATTGTGCCATGAAGGATGGGCTCCAAATTCCGTAGAAATGTAAAATGTTCAGGGGTGGAGATAAGACTGAGTCCGCCTCTGGTGTCAACTATACCCTACGTCGATTACGAATGGTGATTTCAGTGACTGTAGATGACGAGGGGAAGAAAAAATAATCATATGTCATATGTGTCAGGAAAACTTGATCCATGTTGTGGGAGAAAGAGCTTATGTCTTTGGAGTGGTGGGCGTAGAAGAAGGCAATTCAAGTAGTCGTAGCTATAAGGGGGGCAATGTAGAGCTGATCTTAATTAAGAATAGGCGGGCAATCAGCCATACGTACGATTATTAGGGTTGAGAGGTAGAGTGTTGGATAATTTGTCGTCGCCATAATCATACTCTTGGAAAAAGATGCAAAGGGGTCCAGGTTTTAGCGCCCCATCATTCAGAGTACTTAACTAAAAAACTCTCTTAGCACTCAAGTGAAGAGTGTATAAAAAATCTGCCTCTTCCGTAATTCAAACACGGACCCTCAGAATAAGAAGTCAGAACTCAAACCACAACAGCAAATCGATCCCTCTTAGCAGTTGTGACACCCTCAGAGTCACTAGAATCTTCGGAGAAGGTTTTATCGTGAAAGGTCATCCTTGTATTTTATTTTACTTAAAGGCATTATTTGAAGGGGAAAATTCCTAAACATCATAATAATCCGTCTTGTATGACGGAAAGAACTGAAGAAAAAGGTAATTAAAATATTTTCGTTTTCTTTCTTTAAATACTTCACCTAGACTATTCAGTTGGCCTTATGTAGTGATATCAGTATGTTTTTCACTTGTGGGTTAAAATACTATGATTCATTGCTCATTTTCATTCGCTAAGTGGCTACCCAAACTAATGAGTCCACCCAAACCATGGCGGGATTTCCCGCAAGGCCATATCTCAAGTCTTCTGATCTAAGAATACATTTTTATATCGCGATTCATGAATGTGAGTCTGCGATCACAGGCGTGCAGTGGAGCTAGACTTATTTCTTTTAACGGGCTAATGACCGAGCGTGAAGGCTTCACGGTGGGAAACCTCGGTAATATATCAATGGTTGGCCACTTCGTACCAAAAAGTGCAGAGAAATTAAGGTTAAGCAGTTTCCTCGGAGCTGTTATTCACGAAACAAAAACTCTGAAAGCAGTCCTAACTAATATGCGATAGTTCTCAAGTACGCAAATAGATAGAACCTTGAGAAAAAGACGGAACATCGCAGGCCATGTCATGGTCTGATACTGATCGTATAATGGCCAGATGGGCACAAACATAGAAGGACAAGGAAACAGGAAGAATGGCAAAGGAAGGCCTCATATGTGATGTATGGAACAAGTGATGAAGGATGTGATGGAGGAAAAAGTGAATATGAAGAGGTTAGATGACATGAGCATCGATTGGATACCTGTGTTAAACCAATTCTAAGGATTTTTGACTGATGATGATGAAACAAATAGATAAATTCTAGTACGCTCTTTGGAATGATTGTATAGATGTTGTTCAGTCTTACTTGTTATTGACTTGAGCTTTAAAGAACAATCTATTTTTCAAAATACGTAACAGTTATCGGTGATAAAATTAGGTTGTAATCCTGTCTAAATCGGAATTGGGGTATGACGAATAGCTCTAGGATTAATACTTGGATGACTACCGATTGCTGAATTGATTAGAAAAAACTAGAAAGTCTGTCGGTTGATACCAGTGACTAGGAATGGATTAGAACAAAATTCAGGGTTCCCACTGTAACCGCGCCGGAGGTGAGTTGTGGTAAGGTATCGGTAATTGGAACTCACCCCGATCGGGCACTTGAAAATAAACACTGCACTTAAACAGTTGATGGAAAATTGACGCTTGTGATGTAGATTAGGAGTAGAATAAAATACAGCTTTCGGAGCCACTTTTCTACACTATCGCTGTAAGTTGTTGGTTGAAGCCGATAATTTGTTTTAGGTCCTTACGGTAGGAAATCAAATCGAAAACTATGCCAATGACACATTCCGACACGATCCCCGTGTGATTTTAGAACCGTGACTCGATTTCAAGGTCTTTGGTTGGTTTTTAGGCGCTTAGCAGTTTTGAGGACGAGTTGACAAAGAATGAGGAGAACCACTCGTTGACCATGCTTTGACACCATTAAGGTTGAAAGCCATACCACTCTTGACCAATAGCAAATATTATTTTCCAAGATCACAGCCTCATCCAGCCGGGAGTTAGGCCACAGGCCTTCTTCCCTTCGTACTCCAAGGGTTAAGGAGCCCCAGCGCCTTCATCAGCATTAATCCGACTTGCCGTTCACCTTTTGGTTGCTTTCGGGGTCAAGTCGACAATGCGGAAATGTCTGCATTTCATGCGTGAACCGGTAACGCACTGATTCAACACTTCTAAGTGGAGCCTACCCACAAATGGGCGGAAATTCGTCAGTTAAAAATTTCTTTCGGGGCAATTAGATTGGAAAACGCCGCGGAAGGCTAGAAGCGCGAATAAAATCGGCGTCCACACTTCTATTAATGGTCGGGCATGTTTTCGCTCACAGAAGGGTAGGTAGAAGTATTGGGGTATGCCCTCAAACACAAAAAGAAACTGGAAATGAGAGGAGGGGGAGGATTTTTGCTAAAAAAAATGGGACGGTCATACAACGCTGGATTTCGTCCTTGCGAGAGAAGCACGACAGAGGCTGAGTTCCCTCGATAGGGCGCAACAATTTCATAGCTCAAGCGCCCTATTTCATGAGCGACTTGTGTTAGTAGACGAAGGTCGTATAGGCAATCCTATTTTACTTAATGTTCTCAGTGCCTAAATTTGTTGCAACCTTTCTGGCGGTTCCCATGTAGGAAATGTTGTCTAGTTATTAAATATTAGCATTTGAGTAGTAATTAAATTTTAAAGGATATAGTTAAATGTAGATTAGTAAAGCTGGTCTTTCTAGTAAATTTACCAATAGCTAGGGCCATTGTGGCCAAATAAAGAGTAGGTGATTAATTGAGTACGAGTTGGTTATTTCTAGGAACGGATGTGGAGTAAAACCACTCATTAGTTTGCTGTCAAGGGAAGGTTCCAAGTGAGCCAACGTTTCAAGTTCAAAGCTACGGGCGAAATAATACAGGTTAATGAAGTTTTCTCCCCATAGTACCCAAACGCCGGATGAAAAATGTCTGCCACAACCGCGATTCGAACTCGGGGTCTTGGAATGGGAAGGCAGTACTCTATCCTCCACACCAATTCGTATCAATTAGAAGTTCTCCCGAGAGACTTGATTCCTTGGGGAAATAATAGTATTGTTTTATGCTAGGGATATAAATTATCTCTATTTATTTCTGTGATATTTAATCGACATAATCATGAATGATTAGCTCAGATTTTGTCTCATGAAATTCATATTTTGTATCGCATTAAATCTAAATTTTGGTTTCTTATTTATCGGTAATTTTTGTTTTATGCCAATCTGTTGTAATGAAAAAAAATTTATTTTAGTAAACGAAAATCACCAAACCGAACACCAAAACTCCAGCCTCACAATCTCAGTGACATTTTGTTTCAAAGCTGGTGAACAAGTTACCACGTTGTTTTCAATGACCTTTTTTTCATATATTTGTGTTGCTCCCGAAAATTTTTTCTTCTCACCCAATGGAATTTCTGAAAAGTCGTAGGAAGAGGTGGATCCGGTTTTGAGAGACCAACCTTAACATTTATAAAATTTAGAGGTTTTGGGAGCGATATAGCTTTCGGCGATAATGTTTTTATTCATTATATTCCTGACTTATGTACCTTAGTCGCAAACAATTTAATTAAGTACGGTCACTATATTCCTGAAAGTTTTAGATTTAGAGCCGATGCTATGGCGACTGCAACATCACCATTTTCGCAAACTCTTTAGCTTTTTAAACGTCATGTATTCCTTCAATGGTTGGAATAGTGGATTTTTACGATTTCCCTCACAAAATACGCGTTTTCTCACGGATCCCATGCACATATTCGCTACTTTTCTGCTTCGTATTTGGTCAGGCAAGTATAGAAAAATAATCTCCCTGTTAATGTCACATGTACCTACTATTGTTCTACCGTGGACTTGGGATGTGTATTCACACTCCCTTTGATAGAATAAGATCGCTCTGTGAATACCGCAACATTTCTTTCGCCTTTCGAGGGTATTTTTCGGGTCAAATTTTTGGGTCTCTATCTGGGTCAGTTAATCCGCTTTGCCAAAATTTCGATTTCAAACTAGATGTTGCAATGCCGGCGGAAACTCCATGCTAGCGGCACTGATAAACCATTGCAGATCCTGCGAGCGCAATCTTGCATCTCCTTGCATCTCCTCCAACTACCTTGAAACCTCGCGAATCCTTCCACATGCTCAAGTGCGGTGCAATCAACTGATCATCGTACTCCGCGAGCGCATTTTACCATCATACGCAGCGACTTTCCTTCCAATCTCGCTACTGCAATAATGCTTTCTCAAACTTTTCCACAACTTCCCTCACAGTTTCACATAGGTAACATTGATGTTTCAACTGCATTCAAAATTTTCTTTCCTGTTCCAAAATTCTATAAATGGCTTCTCTGCCAAATAAATGGCTTTTTCCGGTTACTATGTTATACGTTTAATGTGTACCTAATATACATGATAGAGAATCATAGCTATGGTCCTCGTTTGCCTGGCTAGCCAACGATGGCCAGTAAAGCTTTCTCGAGATAGTCGAAGTCGTGCATGAAAACTAATATCGGAACCTGACATCCAGTTGATCACTGCACACCCACAGCGTCCTTTCCTGCCAGGCCGAACGGCCTTCCTGCAGGTTTCACCGCCGTAGAGTTTGTCTTTTTCACGTTAATTGTATCCTGCAGCGAGCTGACCTCAGGTGATTCCCTCGCAGGAACCATGAACCCGGATCACTTCGGCACATGTATGCGTTCGCGCTTCGGTCCACCCGGGTGCGAACTTGGAAGCGGTCCTGTGTGATAAAAAAAGGCGGACATTGGAGAGTCGGAAGTTGGTCGTGATGTATCGCTTCGACGCGTCAGGACTTCTCCCGTCCGTCGCCGCACCGAGAACCACGGACGAGGCGAACGGAATTCGCTACACCCACGGCGGAGTCGAGTGAGTCGGAACGGGGAGAATCTTGAGGAGGGGGAGGAAACCTCGTCGCCCTCGGGAAACTGGCCGGTCCAGCTGGATTGCCAGGGCGTCCCTGACTGAGAGAGAGAGATGAGGAGAGGGATGTGGCCAGGACGAGGAAGCGCGTAGCAACGGCGGCGCTTCCCGACGGCGGCGGCCCGGGAGGCATGGGCGGAGACCGGGGCCACGTGGTGGCGGACCAGCGGAAGGATGTTGGCGTCGCGCGAAGGCGTTGAGGCGAGGCTTGTAAGAGGAAGGATATCGCGGGAGGGCAGCTGGTCGATTCCCCAACTCTCGCCTTTCCGCTTCCGACGAAGAGGATTCACCATTAGCAATTCCGACAAATCGACATACACCTCGAAAGGCTGGGCGAACACACTCAAAAACGGTTCTTTTCAATTCAACTTTTCGCCGAAGTTGGTTATGTTATTATTTTAGGTGTGCTCTTTGTCGTCTCGTATGCGCAGTGGTGGATGTGCACTATAAAAATACTGAAACTTGCTTCAGGGTCCCTAATATCGGACGGGCGCCTCTGAAGCATTTTTATTAATTCAATTTCTCATTTTTTTGTCTACTACCTCAAGGCTTGAGTTCCCTAGAAAGAGAGTGAGAACTTTTGACCCTGTTGAATGATACCTTAATGCTTCTGGTTGTAAATGAGCCACAAAGCAGCTTCAGGGCCCCATAACTATACATCAGCCGCAGCGTATACGCAATGAATGTCCATCAACTCTCGAAGAAAAACTAATAGTATCCACGTTATAGGCTCGGATGTGAGGTTCACAAATAATTTCGGAATTCGGATCGAAGATTTCAGTTATGTATGTACTCTTTATTTTTACTTGATTAGGGATAGAGGGATCATGATTTTTCAAAGATTTGCCGGATTCCATCTCAAATATGCTCCTCTCTGGACAACCAACTGGACAGGTTTTGCGGCAGCTCGGTCCATCTTACCCCACGCCTGAGTCACTAGGCGAAGGTGTGGCCTATAAAATTATGGGGATGGCTTTCGCATAGAGCGAGGAATGATGGCTCGAGACTGGTAGATAGTTAAAGTCGTTGTTGTTGTTGAAATGGGTCATTAAGAGGACTGAGGGCATACGCTCATTTAGATACGTGGGAATTTAGAAAAAAGTATGGCTCTTTGGAGCGTGGAGAGGGAGAAAAGAAAACTGGCGTCGGAATTAATAGATGCAAATAGTTTTTAGTTTTCTTTTTTATTTCCACAGTTTAATGTTTCACTTTACTTTGTAGATCCAAGGATAATTAATTCCTAATAGTATAACAGATTAATCTACATTAAATTGCTCCCCGAAAGAAAGTCGCTTTTCTTGTTTTTTTCGCTTACGCTACGCCCTTGGTTGGGAAAAGACATTCAGTTATGACGAAAATAATTAGATCTGTGCATTCCAGTGCATTAGATCAAGGCATTGAATCAAACTGTTATTGTGACGTACCTGTAAGATATTTAAAAAAATGCTTTCGGTCAAATTACTTTTTCATGATGCGTTATATATCACGGATAAGTGCTGCATTAGTTGCAAAACAGTCCAAGGTTCCACCACAGTGCGCAAGTCATGGCAGATTCTTGCAGCGCAGTATAGCGGAAATGTTATCCACGCTGAATGCAATCACTCTCGATGAGAAAAACAAATTTTTCGATCGAATCCAGTTTCCTCGGAGAAAGTGCTGCGTAGCCAGACTGAACCAACATCCCTCCATTCATTAATTCGAAAAGACGTGTTCCTTGGGCATCTATGGAAGGATAATACTTATCGTAATCGTCGGAATTACGTCGCCCACGGGATGATCGAGGACGCACTTTTCCATTCCCTCACGCCTCTTGGAACTGAAGGACTTTCCAGTCCTTCAAGACACACAAGGCGCCCGACAGTGACGAAGCGCCTTCATATGTCCATCTCCTGCTTTTCCCACCTCAATTACTATCCTTCCAAGTCATCCCCGCGTCAGACACCCCAGGAAGTGGAGACCTACCCTTTGAAATCATTTCCGTAGGCCGTATCCCTTCATAATACGTACTTTGGAAGCGATAGTGAAGGATTGAAGATCTAGCATGGTATTCTGGCATTGAAACCAGGACACTCTAATGCACGATAAATCGATTCTAATTGAGAATATTCTTGTCCATTGTTTACATCAATTTCATTGTTCTTAAATATGTAAGTTTTTGAAGGTAATATTTTACAAAAAATTAAGTAAAACTTCAAAACCACGCGAACTCCAAAATAATATTTATTATGAAAATGGTTATCTTTTCTAAAATTTACGCTCAACCAAAGCTAAATATCAGTTTGAAAATAATTCATCAATTATACACGAACTTACGAAATAAAATAAGAATAATTCATGTGATTGCCGTCTGCCGTAGAGTATCTTGAAAGAGTTGAAGTGCCTCGAAGAATGACTGGCAATGAGACAACGTGGTCATCACTGACATAACTCGGGAAAGTCTGACGTTGCGAATTGTGATGGGTGCATAATTTCCAGGAAATTTTAAGCCTAGGCATTTTCTTCTGGGCGTTCACGGTGTGTATTTCCTCCCGCTTTCTTTCGTAATTTTGCCCCAGGCATCTCGACGATTCATTCAGAAATACTTCACACAAAAAACAGTACCACGGTGCTGGTGCAATGCACCGGCTCAAAATTGTATCTGCTGACTTACGCATGCCTCGTCAACTATTGTTTTATCATTGTATTCTCTTTCTTATCGAATGTATAGATACATACTTGAATTCCGCCGAAATTGGCCAATAATTCAGTTATGTAAATTTTCTGCAAAAATAATTCTTTCTCTGAATCCATAGACGCCTTATTGATGATTGCGCGGTTGGAATACCTCCTAATCTTTTCGCTTAGAGTTAGCGCTGTCCTCGTGTCACCTTGTCCTCATATTGCCCTTAAAACAGAGAATAAATGTATCCGCAGTAATTAAATGTACATTTCCTGTTGCTACCCGCGCATACATTTGTTATAATGCTTCTCTTTCATACCCGAATGGATACTGTCACCTTATCCCACTCAATCATTTTGCTGACGTCTATCTGCTTACGTCTTGAGATAGGTCTTTCGACGCGAGACCTTGGACACAAGGTTACGCATTGGCACAAATGCATGATCTACGCATGGAAAATATGATATTATGGCTGCATAAACCTTTTTTTGCGTTTAAACATGCTTAAATGCAAGGAATTTAGAACTGTGCGAGTAAATTGATGAATCTCATGAAATATACACCTGTTATTTGAAGGTTAAGTATGCATTTAGCATAAGACCCAAGTAAGAGTGAAATTAGTGGGAGACTAAGCAAGTATGCATATAATTTCATCATATGACGATGTTATTTGCATGTTCAAATTCCGTCCGGTTGTCATATATGCTTCGCTTTATTCGACAGCTAAATTTAACGTTGAGCATGAAAACGCTGCAAAGAAAATTACTTTGCATATTTAATCTAACGTGAAATCAATGCAACGTATTAGGAATGCTTGATTTTAACTCATGGCATATTCAATTGCTAATTGAATGTGGGGCATGCTATTTTCAAATAGTAGTTAAAACCCAATTCCGATCACCGCAGTGTGAAGAAATAGCATTGGAACTGCATAACTGACTTCACGCAATACTGGCGATACAGACCCAGTCTCATGCTCAGAGTTATTTGGGTTGACAAATGATTTGCTCGAGGTATATTATCCGGCGTCCCGAAGCATTGTGATATCATCCAGTGAGTGTTCATGCGGTGTTGTGAATTAATATGTTACGCCTTTTTGCCTAGTGGTGAAAAACGATTGCAACTCCACAAAAATGTGAAACTACAGTAAGCTTTCTGCCCCATATTGCCAGGAAGGAGGGAGTTTATCTGATGGACAAGATATATTTTCAATTTATCTTTACAAGATTATTTTATATTTAGTATAGATCAAGATTGTTTCCGCTGTAGAAATAGCAGCGAAAACCGTTGACATCACCCTGATGCCTGAATTAAAAGATGTAATAGTTCTTTTTGAAAAATAAGTGGACTGTATTCGTTTTAAACAGAGATCGAATAACAACTTATTATAGTAACCAACATAAGGAGTATTGTTGCCAGGTCGGTATGCAGTTGAATAAATAAAGTTTCTTAAGCAGAACATACGAAATTCGTAATGATTAATAACAACTGAAGGGTGCAATTAAACCGGCGTAAACAACGATGTTATTCTCCATGGGAAAGATTCTCCATGTTTATAACACACTAACTTTTGACACAAGATAACTAACGAGAATCAAATATCTGTGAAATGCCGTACGGCCTCAACATTTGATAAACGCATGAATATTTCACAGTGAACGATACAAGAACTGACGCAATGCTTTTTTCCTCTTCTTACAGATCCCACCATGGCGGCGATTGCTGGACAAGTAGTGGACCAGTACTTGGAATTCATGGAGTCCAAGAGCGGTATGTACCAAGCCATGATTCATGCTTCATTCAAGTGATATGAAGTCTCAATTACCGAGGAAAATTCTACCGTAGTATTTAATACCTCCCTTTGCCGTGATGTAAAAGAGTTAAGCGTTATTGCCTGGGCATTAAAAAAAAATATTTCTACAATTATTAGCATTGACAACAACAAGCTTGAAGTAAGCTTCTCATGTTCAAAATGTAACTGGCATGGATCTGAAAGTAACCAGCATAACCATTAAGCAGTGTGTGTCCCTAAAATGAAAGTTTAAAATATTGGTAGCTTAGTTATCGAAATGCATTTATGGCTTAAGTTGAACAAGACGTCAAGTTTGGGCAGACTTAAATCACGCATTTTAACGTATCTCGGGAAATACTAGATGCATTATGTTACCTTTTTGAGATAATTTTCTCGTGATAGCGGCCTGGTTTTTTTTGTGATTACGAGTGATAATTTTCAGCCACATAGCTTGCCGCAGATGCACTTCTATTTGAAAGAAAAGAAAATTTGAAGAATTTTAGAGAACATGTGTGATAAAATCGATGGTCGGCAAGTTTACTTGGTGGACTCAAGACATAGTAAAAATAAAAGTACTTGGTTAATTCCACAATTTATTTGGAATGACCCAAATAAATTGTGGAATTAAACAAGTACTTTTATTTTTACCAACATATGTAATAGGTGTGTTCGGATTGTTTAATTGATCATCTGATTGCAGTAACAGATGCATCAGCAAACAGATAAAAAATACTTTTCAATTATCTACCTGTAGAAAAATATTTTAACTAGGTATGAGATTATTGGTTAATGTTGAATTGTTTTCGTTTAAAACCACGCTAGTGCGATAAATAATTCCATCAGGAACTTGGGAAATTATTGTCGTAAACTTCTGTTCATTTAAAAAAATAATGATCCTGCCGATGGAAAATTGGAAAAAAATCTTTTTTGGTGGAAAACTCTTTCCCATTAGATAAATGGTGGCATTACTAGAGATTTGTGGCAGTAGGGTCAGTGGAAGGTGGATGGGTATCCGCCCAGCAAATAAATCTGCGCAGATTTAATACGCACAGAGAGTATTCTCGAATAACAGTGGAAATGTTCATGAGTCCATAACCTTGCCGTTGTGTATACGCATGACACATTCTTGGCACATAAATCCAGCTTAGGGTATGGACTGCTGTACGTCTGAAGTGAAATCCACGGAATTGACGTAGTAAGCCGGGAAAACGGCCTGTGCAAATGCTAATTGTGCCATTAAGGTTCAAAGAATGGTCAGCGAGGGTGAAGGGAGATGGAGAAAGAGAGGGAGAAGATAAACGGGATAATTCCGATGCAGAAGGCTGCATGAAGTGGCGCCGTGTCGAATTTGTCTCCCCCGCGGAAAAATCCGTAAGTGATTAATCACGTAGAAAACGTAAAAGGAGATACCCACGCCAGCATCCCCAAGTAATTAATTCCGTCAGTATTCATTCTGCATCTCCATATCAATTTTTGTTCTTACCATCATTCGTTTTTTTAAGTACTGATGTGCTTTTAGGTCCAATATTTTCCCTCCATGAAATCAGACGGAGAAATCGAGAAAGAGTGAGCTCTTAGTTTAATGGAGATATAAAAATTAAGCAAGCCCCCGTTTCTCACCCAGCCGCGTTTCTCAAGGCGGTTTTACGGCGCTGATGTTATTCGTATGTTGTGCCGAAGCTAAGCTGTTATCCCTTCTTTATGCTTTACTTTATGGTTGACGGCCATTATTTCCTCAGAAGGGCGCCATAAATTAATTAGAAACTGACGCGTACACCTTGAAACTATTGTTTGTTACATTTGCAATACATATGCGTGGAGACGTACGTAGTTTTTTTTACTACGTAGTTTTTTACTCACTCAAAGGTCGCTTATTCGACTCCCGCCCTACGCATTTATGTCGTGCGTATCGTAGAGCTTTGCGCGGGGTTAAGTTAGAATATGCATTATAAGCATGTCGGTTGGAGCAACTGAAAATATAATTCTGCAAATTGTTCATTAAGTTTGGGAATAAATAGTACTGGTTAATGTGGTCATAAGATATTCCATCGGTAGAAGTCGTGACTAAAATTATTGTAATTTTTAGAAGTCAGTGCTCACATTCCTCTAAGCCAGCATTATCTGAGAGTTGGATACAATAAAGGAATCTGATGAAATAATTTAGGCATAATTGAAAGTTTTCATTATTTAGTTTTCTTTAGTAAAGCTAAAGAGTGTGTCGAACTTCATCGAAACAGTGCCTACATACGCATAATGTTCAATGAATCTGTTTCTGCTAAAACAATAGAATGGCAACATCGTTTGTTTATTGTTTTTCAAACCTAATATTCTGATACTATCATAAGAAACAGTGGCACAGAGAAAAATGTAAGATTCTAGCGCAATGCTAAAGATACCTTCAAAAATGGAGATTGGATGCAGATTAAAATGATACAGCTGAACGAATCATGACAAATAATTCGACTTGAATTTCCAGCGCGTAGAGTTTTCGGCTACTGACCCGAGGTCTCGGATACAAATTCATTCTACGCTACGCTGATGAGAATATAACACTGAGCTCCCCTTCCAAACCAGATCGACCTTTTAGTCGTTGAACACTATTGCATGTTATGCTTGGTGATCAATGTATTAAGAGGGAAAACATAACTTTCTTTTTCCAGCTGAGAAAAAAATTCGGTGTAAACATAAAGGGTACGTCAGAGGGACTTCTTCACTCGATGGAAGTCCACGAGATTAGGAAGAGTAGCAAAATCTTCATTGCGCCGTTAAGTTAGGCACAAATGCGTTTCAGTTTTTTCTACCAGTCAGATCTGGCCGACCAGACGAGAGAATTGAAAGAGCCAATGCCTAAACCTGCCTCTCGCTGAAGTGCTGAATTGATTTACATTTATTTCGATCAATGTTAACCTGTCAACGACTCTGAAGTTCAACTGCGTAGCTACGGGAATTTCTCGGATATAATATTTACCTCAAACGGACACATGTATTACATGACATATGCGTTTGGTTACTATTGTTATATTATACGACACCAGCGGTTGTAAAAAAATCAGTGGAATTTTCTTTCTTGTCTCCCATCCAAATGCGTCGCCGGATCGTTTAATAAATACTTACCGGAGTGAGTTCCAAGGCGTTGGACAGTTGCGCACTGCAAAATGAAACCTAAACTTTTCCATTACCTTCCTCTTTCCTATTTCCTCGCCGATGAAACTATTTCCCCCCCTCCCCTTTCCGTTTGATCAAAACATCTCCGCCTACATTATTCCAGAGGCAGGGATATATCTTATGGGTGGAAGAAGAAATGCCAAGGACGACTTCTTTCCATTTTTCCTCTCCTCGCGGGCGTAATAATTCACAGCCAATCCTCCATCGAAAAGTCTCTAAGATCCTTTCTAGCATCCTGAGTTCCTAGGTACTCAATGTGGGTAATGAAAAGGGGTGGTGCAAACGGCTTCGATCTTTACTACCTACAATAATTGATAAGGAAAGAGGAAATCCCACAAACACTTGCTAGTGTCTCGAAAAAATAATGAGTGCAACTCTTAGAATGTTTACTTTCGCGTTTTTTGTTGACTTCTGTATTACAGAATAATTTCCACAGAGAAAACATCATTTGCCTTGACCGAGACCTTCTGATTTCCTACCAGATGCTGTAACCAATTAAACTACCAAGACATTCTTCTCTCTTGTAGATTTCTTGAGGCTTTAAAGGAACAAAAAAGGTGAATGATTTTTTTTCTCGGTAGAAATTTTGCTATTGCGCATATCAGCGAGTAAACCCGTAAAGGATTTTTGAATTCGACTTCTATTTTGTTTACGTAATTCTTGTTAACATTTATATTTCATGCCCTAATTATTGGAATGTGTGATTCAAATTTTGAACATTGGTGTTCCATGTTGGTCGTGACTTGTAAATGATGTTTCACCGTATATTTCCACCAATATCCCATGCATATTCCCCAATATTTCATGTAAAATTATTTTATCGCTAATAATTAGTGGGGATTAGCTTGCTCTTCTGTGCCTCGAGCAATGCTCTGAGAAATTTCGGAGGTGATCATCATAGATCGCCTGCCACCATAGAAAATTCCAGTAGCTGAATAAAGATCTATCATCCCTTTCTAAACCTTGAGCTCCACGCATTTTTGCCTAACCCTCGCCTCGCCTATTAAACGAGCCAGATATTGAAGACTTGAGGTCGGCGGTTTCGTATGACCACGTCGTTTTATCAGGATTCTTTCGTTGTATTCGATAATTAAATATTTCAAATTCATACGTATAGAGGTACTCTCCATAGTCCTAGTAGGTAGGGATCGAAACTTTGCAGACAAATTGACCAACACCAGGTTTTGAAGCCGCATTATCGGCGTTGAAAATTGCTAACTTATCAACCACATTGAATTTTTCTTTGTAGAGTAGTGATAAATCGTTTATTGAAATACCCAAATCGACAAACGTCAATGAAAATAATAACGTTGAATGTCAAGCTGAGTACCGAGAGATGGATTCGAGATACCAGAAGCGGATATCGCTTTGGTCTCTCGAATTACAAAAGCCCTCAAAGGGAATTCAGTATTCAAGTCGCATGGTGCGGTCGAAGACGGCTTTCTCTTCGTGACAGACACTTAAGAGGCACAAACGTGGAAGTCGGTGGATCATGGGGATTCAGGGGGACGTTCTTTGTTCGAATGAGAGTGAAAAACGCATCTCATGCATGAAAGAGAATTGAGCTTTTGTTCTGCGATGATCGTACGTAACGAAATTAGTGACTGGCGCGTGTGCTTAACTAACGGAATACTCCCCGGGAAAGTCCTGGAGGGAGGTCAACGCGGGTCTTCAAGAAATAAGGAAAATGATGAGTTCGCGAACTATTTTATTTCTTCATGATGAAATACTTGGCTCATTTGAATATCCTGTCGTACACAATAAAAGATTAATGTTCGTTTCAGGGGAAGTCCCGATGTGTCTTCTCATGGTAGAAGAAGACCATATCGTATTTGCAAGTTCTAGCCTCAGGAAAGAGTGAATGGAGAATTTTACCCTTTTTATTTCTTTTTAGCAACGACCTGTAAGAAAACCACCGTACATGGGGTGACTCAATCTCATCATTGGTGACATAAAAATACTACCTTGTTTTTTCTTTCATTAATATCCTAAACTACCCATTTAAAGAAATTGATATAAGTATGAATATAAAATAGTATACTTTATAGTACATTTGTGTAAATTTTACTTCTCTAGAGGTTTTATTTGATTTTACAAATTATATCTAGCTATTAGATTGAGGATAGAAAATAAGGTTCAAAGCAATGAATTTACTCGTTTCAAATAGTTATTTTTATTTGGTGCTGTACGTTTACGTTTTATTATGGGTGTTTGCTGCACAGTAATTGACGTCTCACATCATTTCTATGAGTATCATTCCAAGGGACAAATATAATAAGAAAACATTCGAAATCGTCTGGCCTATTCATTTAATCAATTCATAAAAGGTCCCATTAATTTTTTCAGATGATGTTTTCAATATCGTCTGCGTGAGATTTTCTTTCATCCAAATATAAACACCGATTACCGCATTCAGCCCGAAGGTCAGTCCGCTTCATGAGGTGAGGTAGGAGGGCAGGTTGGTTGGTTCCTTTCCCTGAGCTGCCTTTGATTTCCTAGTAAATTAGGTGGACTAGGTAAACATCTTCAACATGTGAACCCAAGAGATACGGCCAACAGCCTATCGGTCAGCACGCTAGTCTGTAAAATTTCCACTATTTTCTTCTTTGAAAGTTAAACAGTTGGACTTCCGCATTAATTTCCTCATGTTTTAGCAAACAAACGGAACCCTTATTTTTCTTACGCAACCTTTATATCTCTACAAGAAAATGTTATTAATAATAGATTTTTTTCGTTGCATCGTTTCGTCCCGCCTTTTCCATCATCATTATCATTCCCCATCACGTACGAAGTGATGCAGTTCTCGTAAATACCTAAGGGATAAACAGAGATCAGATATCTCATGGCATGAATAATCGCACGTGTTTGTTATGTCCTTAGAGTTAATAACTCTGATGTGATACTTGGCACCGTTTCTGTTGCTTGCTCAAGGCGCTTCAGGCGTTAATCTCTCTTCCTCTCCCTTTCTCGATCTATGGAAGTCTTCCATTTATCCACTCTCTTCTACCAGATAGTTCCCGAAGGTTCTTGGAATATCTTTCCAGTTCGAGAGGAAGCCTCTCTGGTGGAGGGGATGAAGCTAGATACTTATTATTTACCCTTCTCCTTTATTTGAGAGAATAATTGAATAACTGAGTGCCGAGAAAATCATTTCACAGTTGGTAAACAAAGTTTTTTATGAATCCCTTGGCCGTTGGCCACAGTAATTTAGGGGAATAGGTTGGTGTGGTGGCTACAGCACTGGTCTTCTATCCGATGTGCCTGGGAGCGAATCGGTGGAGATATTTCATTACATACCGATCACTAATTGAGTAATATGTGGAGAGCAGTTCAAGTCCATGCTCCGTCCGTCAGATGGGACGCATAAAGGTGGACCCTTTGGTACCATTGGTTAAGAGAAGGCTAATTCTGACGCCGGGTTACGTTACTTTCCTCCAACTCCTCGAATATCCCAACAAATATACAATCACCCTCATATTATAATTGTTGAAACTTTAGCAGTCGGTTGCCTCCCCTGAAGAACATGAATACTCATATTAAGTGATTATACATTCATAAACGGAGTAAATAATTGTCATTATTATTCGTTTTCTTACTAACTAATAAAAATATTTTCTTTTGATTAAAATTTTCCTTTCATTTATAAATAAATGAAAGTAGCTAGATTCCTGTATTTTTTCGGCTTTACTTTGACCGAAATCGAAGAGAGCAAACCAATCTCACCTACCTCACCTTCGACCTGAAGCCAACTTACGCGGAAAAAACACGAAAAAAATGAAAATGCTATTGTTAATCCAGGGTTTTTAGGCTTTTTTTAAATGTCGGTGTAACTATCACTTTGGGGAGCGTGGTGGCCTAGCGGGTAGAGCGCAAGGCTACTGATCGAAGGGTCCCGGGTTCAAATCCGGGTGAAGCTTTTGGACGCCCCCGAAAGAAAAAATACTCGGTGTGCAAGGTGACCCAGGGAAAGGAACTGGCCCCCCTACCCTGAAAGCCACAGGCATGTGAAATTCACACGTTTGTGGCTTAGTCCGGGGTGAGTTCTGCCCTCGCCTATCAAAACCAACCTTCGGGTTGAATCACTGAGTGTGAGTGAACTATCACATTCCTGACTGATGCATTTGAAGTATCCCTGATATATACTTGGAAATATCAATTACCTAATTATTGATCGATAATAAAGCATCTGCAGACAATATGAGGATTCGGATATTGTTTGGGTCGAGTGATTATTAATACGACCTATTCGGAGTATGCGGAGGTACTGTTAATCATGGCTACGCATTTCATTGGAAGATAATAGAATTTGCTCATTTTAATTCCAGTGGCTCGTGCCAGAAGGGCAGTTTTTTTTAATTAAACATGCCTTTGTAATCTGTCTCTTCTCCATTTTCGCCGTCAGCATTCTTCGGCCTTGATGGTGGATTATAATCCGATTTGTAAATATATCTTCATGTAAAATATTGGGCTAAGATTGCTAACATTGTGGAAGTTATTTTTTTAGGCTGAGATCAAATTGCTCCGTAATTTAATACTGATAGAAAAAAACAAATGGAGTTAGTTGACCCTGATTGCTGAATTCTAACAAGTAAAATCCAAGGGTATCCGATATAATTGGATTTATATATACTCATGGTCTATTTTATCAGTTATGCTTTTCAAAATCTTAACTTTTTAACATCGTAGAAATTTGTGACTATAGAGCCTTACAAATGATGCCTAAACCAATTTAGGTCACCTTTAAACTCGTCCGGGCAACCAGTGGGTGTTTCATAGGGGTGGAAATTTTCAAAATTCAAAAAAAGTATATGTATATATATCGCGCGCATAAATGATAGAGGTAATGCAGTTATGTGAGACGAGTGATAAAGGTTTTTTAACCGGCGATTTCCTGTCGGGCGTGGACACGTTCCGTCGGAATGTGGGCAAGAGAGTGTAACGAATGAATTCCTCTTTTTTCATTTCAACATGCATTTAATTCATGGATTTTGGATTCGCAGCTTGCTTACCTCGCGGCTGAGCTTAAAGCCACCGAGTGCGTCCACCGGGTTGCGAATGGTGGGTCGACCTCTAGAATAGAGGTCAGCTGCGAGATAAGCGAGTTAACTCGTCGAATTAGCAGTCGTGGACAAAAAGCAACGGCACTTCGAGGTGGTATTGGTCTATCATTGGGTAAGATAGGCCTTTAAATGATAAAGAAACCTGTGAAGATGCCGTGACTTGGCGACGGAGGCCGCCAACAATTCCGCTTCCCATCACCCGGAGGAGAGGGCAGCAGCTCTTCTTCACATGAGTGAAGATGGAGACCACAGTGGTCGGTACAGCGACACCCATTTCACTACAGGCGTGGTATCATCTACTTTAACGGCTGTAGTACTGCGATATGGAAGGCAAGGGGAAACCACCACATTTTTATCCCGAGGAGTCGCAGCTACTTCACCCTTTTCTTTTTTTCAAGGCGTGATGGAACCCTCTCCAGTAAAATATTCCGGAGGTAAAATAGCCCCTCATTCGGATCTCTGGGCGGGGACTACCCAAGAGAGTACATCAGTTAAGTGTGATAGAAATCTTAGGGTGGGAACGTGGAACGTGCAGTTACTTCGGACCTGCGGAAGACTGAAGAACCTGAAGGTGGAAATGGACCTCGATGTATTAGGAATCAGTGAAATCAGTGCCCGAAGAAGGCGACTTTTGGAGTGGAAGTCATAGAATTATTCACAACGGATCACTGATTGAACGCTGGAGTAGGAGTAATGCTCAGGAAGAGTGCAGGACTGCGCGTGAAAATCTGATTATTTTATGAGACTGGAACGCTGTCGTCGGCGAAGGTCAAGATGGAAGAATGACTGGAAAATATGGATTGGGAAACCGAAACGATAGAGAAGAAAGACTGCTGGAGTTCTGCACACAAGCTGCCTATAGGGTAGTGAGGAACCACTTCATGGAACGGAACGCAAGATGCAATGGCATAAGAGACAGGAATGGAGAACTTTTGATTGAAAATGAAGACAAAGTGAAGAGATGGAAAGAATATCTGGAAGAGTTATAAAGCGGAAACAATCTCAGCCCGAAAGTGATCGAAGAGGAAAGCGAGGACTAAAAGGATGATATGGGAGCATCAATACTAAGATCGGAATACGACGCAGCAGTAAGGGACCTTAGGATGAATAAGGCTTCTGGAATTGATGATATCCCCTCAGAACTACTAAAAAATGCGGGAGAGAAGACGTTAACCCATCTCTACAAAACCATATGCGACATGTACTCAACAGGAGAAATACCCAGGGACTTTGAGAAAAACATCATAATTCCTATCCCCAAAAAGAAGAGAGCGGAGAAATGCGAAAAGTTTAGGACTATAAGCCTGACGACGCATGCATGGAAGATATTGACAAGGATAATCTACAGAAGGATAGAACGAAAAGCAGAGGAGTTCCTGGATGAAGATCAATTCGGATTCAGGAAAAGTAAGGGTACCAGAGAAGCGATAAAGAAGAGAATGGAGAAGAACAAACCGACCTTCATTGCATTTGTGGATTTAGAGAAGGCTTTTGACAACGTAGAATGGAATTTAATGCTTGAAATTCTGGAATGAATTGAAGTGTTGTAAAATGACCGAAGAATTATTCACAGTTTGTATAAAATCAAGAAGCTGTGATAAAATCTGAATCCAGCTGTGAAGAAGCAAGAATAAAGAAAGGAGTGAGACAAGGCTGTGCGCTGTCTCCCGTAATTTTTAATGTTTACATCGAGAGAACCATCAATGAAATCAAGGAGAAGTCTTCCGGAGTGAACATCCACGGAAAAACAATCAACATGCTACGATTCGCTGATGACATTGCTCTCATAGCAGAGATAGAGAAAGATCTGAATAAGATGCTAACAGCTATGGAAAAGAAAATAACCAGACATTAGCTGAAGAATAATAAGAAGAAGACTAAGACATTGGTGTGCAGCAAGAGAGAAGAGGCCAAAACCAACGTTATACTAGGAAAACAGAAATTGGAAGAGGTGAAAGAGTTCTGTTACCTATGAAGCTGAGTAACCAACGATGGACGAAGCAAGAAAGAAATAGTGAGTAGAATAGCCCAGGCAAATAGGGCATTCTATCAAAAGAAGAATCTACTTACAGCTGGAAACACGAGCTTAGAGGTAAGGAAGCAATTCATCAGAACGTATATCTGGAGCATGTTTCTTTACGGCAGTGAGGCATGGACGATGAAGAAGCAGCGGAGAAGAAAAGGATGGAAGCATTAGAAATATGGTGCTACCGAAGAATGATGAAGGTAAAATGGATCGACCGAGTGACAAATGAAGAAGTCCTAAGAAGAGTGAAAGAAAAGAGAAGTCTGCTGAAAACTATAAAAAGAAGACGGGACAACCTAATAGGCCATATCTTGAGACACGATGGCTTGATGAAGACAATCGTCGAAGGAAAAGTGAACGGGAAGAATGGAAGGGGCAGGCCTCGTATGAGTTAAATGGAACAGGTCGTGAAGGATATGAAAGAGAGGAAATACGTTAATATAAAGAGGTTGGCTGACGGAAGAATAGAGTGGTGGGATGCGTCAAACCAATCCTAGGATTCTTGACCGGTGATGATGAGCTTTTTTTACCGTGATTCCTTGTGAAGAGGACGCTCTGGGATTTTTACAACTTGGAAATAATTAGCCTTGGACCCACATGCCATGTTCACTGAAGGTAAGTGTCAGTTGTGTCGGCTCTTAAATACTCCAGAAAGCACCTAAGTATAATGTTCTACGGTTTTCTTCGAGAGGTAACTCTTTTATAAGTGCGACACTGGATGTTTCGAATGCATTACAAAATTTCGGGAGTGTGTAAAAGACGCTTTATATTATGTCGTAATGTGCCGTAATATGTCGCACCGTTACCGCCGATCATGAATTCTTAAGATAATGAGGTCCCAATAAAATCTTTGCACACGAGGTTAAAACCTCAATTCTATCTCCTGGTGAGGTCGGCTTTGCACGTAATGAAAAACCCATATCTCGATACAGTGTTTTTTTATGACCATTCATAGGCATCTAATTGCTGTTATTCTCGGGTCTGAGTGGAGCTGACACGTGGATAGAATGTGGAGCAGGATGGAGAAGTAAGGTGGTTCGAAGAGGTGGCAAACAAAGTAGTGTTAGGCATACTAGAGGACGAGAAGATATTGCTGAAGAAAATTAGGAGGCTGAGTAGGTGGATGGAGCGGGTGATAAGGGGTGATTGTGATGATGAAGGCGGGAGGGTGGAGGAAGAAAACATTCTCTTTGGATGAATGGGAGAGAAGTCGTGAGTGTGCGGGGGCCCAAAATGGAGATTTGCCGAGAGGTGCATATGATGACATCAGACCTCGTCATAGAGCACTATATTCAGTTTAACACACATGTAATAATAGTAAAAATGTGTATACAACCCTAAGGTCGGTGTTTAGCAGTTGAGAGTAGACCTCACCCCGTACTAAAATTCACAAATTCAGGGTAGGTGGGCCAATTCCTTTCCCTGGGCCACCTGCGATTTCCTACGAAGTTCTGACATGCAGAAAATCGAATCGCGAGGATTTTGGGTGGGGATGTCCATAAAGGCTCTTGCCCAGGATTGCTCAGAGCTCTACCCACCAGGCCACCACAACCCCCGCAATAATAGTAACAGGTTTTATTTGGGTGAGAATGAGACAAGACTGTCCCTTCTGTCATCTAAAACTTTCCATTAAGTGTATTTTCACGTACATGTAATTGTATTTGATAAAAGAAAAGAGGGCAAAAAAGATGACTAGAAAAGACATGTTTGATTATAATGACATCTAAAAATAAATAAATTGGTATGCTTAATAGAAGAACATAATTCAGGTTATCAAGCTGATGTGACAGCTGAAGTCCTAGTTACCCATTGTGAGAGGCCTAGTTCTAATCCTGGCAGTAGCAAGGATCATTCATACCGTAATGGTCCATATTAAGTGCTGAGTGAAGAGCCATTCTAATTCAGTACTACTATGTCCATCTGATGGATGTTGAATTGTAGATCCCTTGCTGCCTTACGTTAATGGTAACCTGATTATATGCAGAATTTCTCTCCACCCTTTATCAACTCCCTTCTGATCCCATCCCATTAATATCCCCTCTTGATCTGAAGTGCCAATCAGCATGGGAAACAGCGAAGTTGAAACTCAATCAACGCAATGAATGGAATGTCACCAATAATAATTTTCATTTCCATGTCTCAAGTTAAATAAGCTTGACTCATCTTCTTTCTCGCCTACAATTCTTTTCATTGCATAGCCAAAATTTCCCCTTGAAATGCCAAATTATTCCATGCTCCTCACTATTACTCATACTTGCTCTCCTTGTCTAGTTCCATCATTTATTATCAATTTCTTGCATTGATTAGCAGAAATAGCATTTTGCGATAGAGGTTATGACTTGAAAAGGTATTTTAGATGAGAAGTGTAATAAAACAGCAATGAATTCCCTCTTCTAGCAAAATAAATCATCCATTACAGGTTATCTGTGGGCAAACGAATTATATTCCATGCCAGCTGGTCGAAATGTGGAAGTTCCTTCCAAAACTGATGTCTTCTGTTCTCAATTGCACACTCATATGAACCAGATCCAATATTATGTCAAAAATTGTAGGTGCGCGTATTTTGAAGAATTTCAGGCATTTAAGACATTAGAACCTTTAGAATTTGTTTTAATAGAAGAGGAATATTTGACATTCCCAAAGTCGACCAATGCTCCGGAATTAATGCAGAATTCATGTGGCAAAATAAATTCAGGAGTTGAAATGGCAATGGCAAATGTCACCATTAAAATCAATCACAATTTAAGCTCCTATCTAACTCCTAATCTAACTCCTGAGCAACCACTCATAAAAGCAGGTGCCGCGCACAAACGATCAGGGGAGTGGATTCAAGGAACCTATCTGACTATTACTGTTTACTCCTGCTTTTATTAGTGTTCTCAATGTGTCTCATCTCCTTTACTGGAGCGATTTTAAGTGTTGCATTTTTGCTTACCATTTTTTGTAACTTTATTTCTTGATGCTGATGTGCAACAGTTTGATCCTATTTTTGAAAATTTATTGTTTTGTTTCTTGTTAGATCCTCGTACCAGTGAATGGTTCTTGATGGGTGGTCCTGGGCCCCTCATATTTATTCTGACTGCGTATCTCTGGTTTTCCAACAAAATTGGACCGCAGATGATGGAAAAAAGAAAGGCGTTCGATTTGAAGCCTCTGCTGATACTGTACAATCTCTCACAAGTCCTGTTCAGTGTGTGGTTGGTGTGGGAGGTAAGAAAACAATGAAATCTTAAATAAATTTACTTTTATCAAAAAAAAACACCATTACTAGCACTAAGAAACACTGCCTTAAAACAATGGGATCGATGTTTTAATTGATTTTCACTAAAGGCTATTAAATTATTTGAGACCAATTACAATTTATATACTTTTCATTGTTGTAAAGGAAAGAATAAACATTTAAATGCTTAAATTAGCTATAATGAGACAAATTTTCTAGATTTACCAATGAAGTATACATAACCTTAGTATTATTAGTTTTAGTAACACATATATTTTCTGATTGCCTCATTTTTAAAATGGAACTAGGGAGTCAACATATCTTTAGGACATTGAATACTCAATTTAATTAAGTATTAGATTTATGTTTACCCACAGTTAAAATGTTAATGATAATTAAAACTTTAACATCTTTGTTGAGAAATGAGTTGATATCCTTGGCAGCCTGATTGTATTTATTGAATGGTTAATATAGATTAGCTACTACAGGTAACAGTTAAATATTGTATTAACAAGCAATGAACATGTTCTGCCTTTTTTTTAGCTGTTATTGCTGTAAAAAGAGTATATAGGTATTAATATATTTTAGATGTTGACCTTAGTAATATATATTAAATAATATTATTTACAACTCATGGTAATTTAATCAACAATCAAGCCAACCTATACAAAGAGAAAAATTTTTAAATTTGTACTTGCAAAGATGCCTATTAATTCAGTGTTATCATGAGGTTCTTGACAACCAATATTTGATACTTGTTTTCCTGAAGAGCAAAATATTCAAAATACCTACCAGTTGTGTTTATGCAATGAAAAGACTGTCCTCTCTGGTTAACATCAACATTTTTTAAATGCCATTTTGAAACAGTAGAACAACTCATCGTTAAATAGAATGTTAATCAATGGAACACAACCCTGATTTGTGCTTGTACTAACTTTTTAGGGTCTGCAAGGAGGATGGATGCATCACTATAACTTCAAGTGCCAACCAGTTGATTACTCAAATAACCCTGTGGCCATGAGGGTAAGAGGGTTATCTGAATGTTGAATTTTTTCTTTGTTAAAAATCATTAACACATTCAACCCGGAATATTTCTAGTGTGCAATCATGAAAAACGGAAAGGTTTTTCCTCCACATTAATTTGACCAGTCAATTAAATGTAATTATAAAATTAGTTAAAAAAAATTTTGAATAACAAAACTCGATAATTTATTAAAGACATGAGTTCGCGTCTTTCAGAGAAGTCTTCAGAGAGGTCTTCAGTGAGGCCATCATAGAGGTCATCAACAGACGCGAATGCGCGTCCTTCAGTGTCTTGGCAAGGCACCTCGGACGCGCATTCGCGTCCGTCGGGTTGAACGTGTTAAATGTATTGAGATTGTTATGAGAAACAAAAATGATTATTAATATGCCACAACTGATAGAATGGGATTTGTATGGCCTTAGTAGTGGAATGATGGAACAAAAGATAATGCTAGTTAACCTTTGAATATTTAATGTATGTATTGATTTTATATCTTGTCAGCTCATCAACTTTACTATTCAAAGTTAACTTTCAAAGTTCTTTTCAATTCAAAGTTAACAATTGTCTTGCGTCATTATAGAAAATTTAGTTCCAACACTACATATGCTCAGTTCAGTTGTTCTTGGTAATTTCCTCTTTAAATGTTGCTCAAAGCTCATTAATTGTTCATGTATACCTCTGATTTATAACAAAGTAATTTATTTGGCTTAATATGTTGATGTTGTTGACCAATTAAACTGAAAATATATGGATTATGTAAAAATAATTTCATGGTCAGTCAAAAATCCTTAGATTAGTTTGATGCAGTTCTCCACTCAATTATTTTATCTGCTAGCCTCTTCATACATGACTGATCTACTCTCTTGGGTAGTTCCTACCTGAAAAATGAATGAGGGACTATTTACCTCCAGAATATTTTATTTGAGACGGTTCCATCACCTCTGGATAAAACAAAAAGAACAGAGTGGCTGTGACTTGCTACTGTTACAAAGGCTTGGCAGCAATGAAATTTGTATATCATATATTATATACAAATTTCATTGCTGCCAAGTATCTGCCATTTCTAAATATTTACCTCCAGAATATTTTATTTGAGACGGTTCCATCACCTCTGGATAAAACAAAAAGAACAGAGTGGCTGTGACTTGCTACTATTACAAAGGCTTGGCAGCAATGAAATTTGTATATCATATATTATATACAAATTTCATTATATATTATATACAAATTTCATTGCTGCCAAGTATCTGCCATTTCTAAATGCACCAATCAGGAACTATAGTTCCTGAGTGGTGATCTTTTTGATCAGTTAAAAACCACAAAGAACCACTATGTGAATAAGACATTAGTTTTTGTATTTTTTTGTCTATTTTGCAGGAAAGTAAACCCAAGGTAAAATTCCATGCTACATTTTACTCTGACTGATCATAGTTTTGACACAGTGTGCCATTTTCATCATGAAAGAATGACAATGACACATGTTGAAGATGAAAAGGTCACACAAAAGGACAAGGACATACAAATTACATACCTACTGAAGATGAGAATTAAGCTGCTGAAACCATGGCCAGTCAGAGTAGAATGAAGAGGGGAATTTTACTCATTGTTTTCTAATGACATTGTAAACAACATGGGCATTTAATAATAGTGTATTACCTGCCAAATGTATTATTCACGAATTAAAATGTATTTCTCACCGCACCATTGTTTAAGAAAGAAATAATGCCTTCAACTAGATTGCATTGTATTCACCACTATAGGAGTATCTTTTAATTAATTTAATAATTACACTGTATTGATCCTTGTATTTTTGTCTCTCTTGCAGATGGCTAATGCATGTTGGTGGTACTTCTTTTGCAAACTAGTGGAGTTGTTGGATACTGTAAGTTATTAGATAAATAATATATTGTTTAACATATCTAAATTACTTAAGGACTAAAATACCTAATAAAAATTCCATTAGAAGAATCAAGCTTTCTGGTATTTTTCTCACCGATGGAGAAAATAGATTCAGAATAATTTTGTTTACTTCAATGTATTAAGATTAAGTGGATGGTTAGAGATAACGAAAATAACTACTCGAACGAAGTTGTGGTGTCACATGTTTAATCACACAAGTAAACGTGAGCAGGAAAAAAAGGTAACAGTAAAGGTACATGGGTACCACACACATAATAAAAAGAAACAGTTGACAGACAAATTGCGGTTGCAAGTACCAACTTAGGAATACCATAAAACTTTGGAGCATAGACATTACCTATTCCAACACAATGCCATCAGGTTGATAGATACACAATATAATTCTTCTCCCCTGCATTGTTAAGTGAATACTCCCCTCTCTGTATCTAAAGAGCATATTCCTTTCCACCTCCTTCCACTCAACTACCTAGCATCCTTCATTAAATTACTTTCAAGTATTCATTTCTTAAGATAAATTAAAAGCTCTCCTTCATATTTTTCCTCTGATTTTCACTGATTATCTCCTCTATCCCATCACCTATTCTTCTTGATATGTCTTCAGTGAAGTCCATCTTATTTCCCACCATTTTTCAACCAATGTCTTAAATATTTTCTTCCAGATTATTATAATTTTGTTAAGTAAGTACTACATATTTGATGGAAAAATAGCTGTATTTCATGCAGTAATTATTTCTTCAAACCTTTGAGTTCATCTTTATTTAGCCTTCTACATCAACTCTTCATATGAAGTGATCCTGGTCCAGCAGTTTTGGCCCTCTAACTATTATCTTCAGCTCTGACTTCCATTTATTTGCAATATTAAAACTCAATCAGATTCTTATTATAAATTTATTGGCTACCTTTTATAGTGAGCAGGTGAGACTATTATTTTAATTGGTTACCTCACCACAATCAGTGATATTACTAGTCAATCGATTGAAGTAAAGTATGATTTGATACCAAATTTGATTCTCACCAATCCTTCTCATGCCTTTATTGCAATTTCCTTCAGGTGTGACATAATAAAAATCTGTTGTAATGGACAGTCCTGCTCTTGTGCTTATTTCTAGTTGTCCTCCAGTTGCCTGTATTCCATACGTAAAGTTTCAAAATTAGTAATTAACTAAATACCACTTAATAATTATTAATACCTACATATTTCTCCAGCTGACTAGAGTAAGTGAATATTATATATACTACATATTAGTATACTACATAGGTAGTTCTATATCAGTATTAATTTTTTCCTTGAATGATCATGCTATTCTGCCCAGTTGCATTTTTCAATAGACTTTGACTTTAAAATAGCTTTTATTCAAGCATTCATTTGTTTCGATTTACCCATTTAACTCTTAATCCTTACAGCATATGTGCCTGCAAAGCAAGAGTTCTGTATATTTTTTTATAATCCATCATTTCCTTTCCCTCATGAAGAATATGATTTTTTTGCAGGTTTTCTTCGTGCTGAGGAAGAAAAATAACCAGGTTTCCTTCCTTCACCTCTACCATCACACTCTTATGCCTATTTGTGCATGGATTGGAACCAAGTTCCTCCCAGGTTAGTGCCTTGAGTTGAAGTCTAGAAAAATATCAACAGTTGAACTATTACCAATAATATAATTTATTCTTAATTGTGCATTCTTTTTCACTTTTGAGATTTTTACTGCCGAATGCTTCTAGAAAGCCAATCTGATGTATATTTTGGTGTAGACTTTTCAGGTTGGCAGATTATTTTAAATTCCTTTTGACTTCAAATTAATGGGAAAAAAACCCCAACGAGCATTATATATTCAAATTCTTTGGACTTAGAAGAAAAATATGGTCACACTTCCCTCATGTTTTCCTCACATTACCTTTTGCATTATTTTGAAAAAATTCAAAGTAGTCTTTGTTTAAGTCATACCATGAGTAAATGGAAATGACTTGGAAAAATATGGTGGGAAAAAAATTTTATCTTTGGACTCAGAAAAATTATGCACACAGAACTTCACACTTCCCTCACAGCTTATTTTCACCAGGGATGTGCAAAAAAATGAGATAAGAAATCAATGGTTACGCATTTATGACATCTACATACATGCATTAAATTTCATGGGTGTTTTCAAGTCCATTTCCACACTAATAGGTGCTTCAGACCGGGAGGAAAGGGTATAAGGATAGGAATGGAAGGGATAAATTACATTAGATGCAACTTCTATTTATTTATTTTTGAAAACATATAACTGCAACATTAATATAGCTTCTTGATTCCATAAGCCACTGAGAAATTTAAATTTTTTAAAGAACTATTTTTCATGATTTTGGTTGATTTAATTCTAGCTGTTTAAGTAGTTGAGTTATTAAAGTGGGAAGCTGTAATTTCAAATGTTAGCATACTTTTAGAGTGGGAAGAGAAATGAAGCAAGAAAGCCATCTAGGTAGAACACTATGTAGTTATTACACATTACCTTGGTTGGCAAGCATAGACCAGAACAGTGATTTCCAACAACGGATATATGTTTACCCCAAGGGGAATGCAATTGATATTGTAGGGAGATCCAAATGAATAATGGCAGAAGTAACAGGAAGCACATTCACTAGTGTGGTTACTATCTTCTGTATCTGTCTATGGGTGGATAGCTGGCATTGCTTTATCGGTAAGTAAGAGTCATATAGTTATCATAACTGTAAATGCAATTAAACCATAAATGAACATGTGCTACATAAATTACACACATTTTTAAGTGAAGGGATGGCTCATGGATGAAGGAATAATAGGTATGTACAAATGATGGAAATAGATTGCTGAAGGGTATGCATGTGAAAGAAGGCTGGGAACTGGTAGGCTAGATTGTTTTGGGGTGGCTGATCAAGTTTCAGAAAGGAAAATAATTGAAATATGCCAAGCTAAGCATAGATAATACCAGTCTCTGGATTATCTGATGGATCTGAAATATTACAATTTATCTTTTGTTATGCTTTAATAAGAGTATTACACACATATTCAACTTTTATATTAGAAGAATGGCTAACAAAGAGAGGTACTTATATTATCACAAAAGTACATTACTCTCCAATAAATATTGTTGCCTTTTGTTATGTGTAGGTGTTCCAATGAGCAGTGCATCTTAAGAAGTCTTTTAGACTCGTAAGAAGTCTAATGGTTAAAATAAATACCTATTTTAAGTTTTCATTTTAATTCAAAATTTACAGTTTAGTTATTTTAAATGAATGAACTTAGTTAAAATGATTGTCACTGCATTAAAAATGATCATTTTCAGGCATTTATTCAGTATGTTTTATAACATATATAAATGGCATATTCTACAGATCAAGCAGAAAAATATCAACATTTGAAGAAATACTACTAGGTTTTTGGCTATCATACCATTTTGCATCATAGATGTGATATTTTGTTTCCATAGTTAAAATTTCTCACAGTGGCAAAAAGAAGCTTACATTTTGTGGTGTTTGCTAATGTTATGTTTCATTTCCTTTAGGTGGCCATGGGACCTTCCTTGGGGTTATCAACTCCTTTGTTCACATAATTATGTATTTTTACTACATGATGTCTGCAATGGGCCCTCAGTATCAGAAGTACCTGTGGTGGAAGAAGTACCTCACCACTCTTCAGATGGTAAGCAACTCTGTGTATTTCTTTTGAGAGGAGAGGTGAACAAATTCATGTCTAGTATATTTTAATGTTGGCTATAAATATTTATTTATTCTGGGTTACACCTGCTTACTCTAGTGCATACAATTTCCTATAATCCATTGCCCCCATAAAAGTATTTTGGGCATTGGAAATAATAGTATATTATACCTGCTCTGAATGAGTAAATTACAAGCATTCAAGGACTTTTCGTACACAGTGAGTTATCACTGACCCCACAAAATCAATTTTTATATTGAAGACTGTTGTGCACCTTTCACTATCTCAAAAGGTGTTGTCGCTTATCAAAAGTTAAAATTTTATTTTTTTATGCTAACATAGTGTCAGATTGCATGAAGTGTTTTTGGCTGAGAAATAAAACTGCAATATTTTCATCCAATACTGCAATTTAGTATCCCCATGATCATCAGAGTTTTATCTTGTGCAGAGATGATGGGATCATTGCAATGCTTACATGAGAAGAGGAGGTATTGTTATTGTAATAGCCTCTAATCCTTCCTGATCCGTCCTGATGACATAGCACTAATAGCAGAGACAGAGAGGGATCTGAACAAGATTCTAGTAACCATGGAAAGGACAATGGCCAGATATCAGCTGAAGATAAACAAGAAGAAGACTGAGATATTGTTGTGCAGCAAGAAAGAAGAGGCGAAAACCAATGTCAAACTAGGAAAACAAAAACTTGAAGAGGTGAAAGAGTTCTGTTACCTAGGGAGCCGAGTAACCTACGATGGACGAAGCAAGAAAGAAATAGTTAGTAGAATAGCCCAGGCAAAGAGGGCATTCTATCAAAAGAAGAATCTCCTTACAGCTGGAAATACAAGCGTAGAAGTAAGGAAACTTCATCAGAACATACATCTGGAGCATGTTTCTTTATGGCAGTGAGGCATGGACGATGAGAGCAGCGGAGAAGAAAAGGATGGATGCATTCGAAATGTGGTGCTACAGAAGAATGCTGAAGATTAAATGGATCGACCGAGTAAGTAACGAGGAAGTCCTAAGAAGAGTAGGAGAAAAGAGAGGTCTGCTGAAAACTCATAAAAAGAAGAAGGGACAACTTAATCAGCCATATCGTGAGACTTGATGGCCTGATGAAGACTATCGTCAAGGGAAAAGTGAACAGGCAGATTGTAAAAGGCAAGCCTTGTATGAGATACATGGAACAGGTTGTGAAGGATGTAAAAGAGAAGAATTATGTCACAATGAAAGGTTGGACGATAGAAGAATCGAGTGGAAAGCTGCTTCAAACCAATCCTAGGATTGTTGACCAATGATGATGATGATAATGACGAAATCGGTCTAAAAAATGAACTTGAATGTGTGCAGCGAACATCGGCAAGATTTGTAAAGGGACGGTACGATAACTATTTTAGCGTAACCAGTCTATTAAATGAATTAAAGTGGGAATCAAGGTCTGATCGCAGGTTGAAATGTAGAGTTCTTCCCCTAAATAAATTCCAAGATAATATTTTCAGTGATGATGTTAAAAATATTTTGAGAACCCCAACTTACTATGGTAGACTGCACCATAATCACAAAGTTAGAGAAATTGATTGCCGAAATGACAGATTCTAAATGTCCTTTTTTCCTCGTACAATTAGGGATATGAATAGCAGTAAATATGTCCAATACGAGTGAATCAATGTATATCATAGGTAGCTGCATGTTGGTATAAGTACTTGAAGGTAACCCAACTAACAGCATGTATTTGCATGCTTACTTTACTATATTTATTTTTTTAATAATGAGGTTTAGGCTAGTATACTTTTACTACTCCTTTTTCATGCATGATATGTAGTGCATGTTTGGTGAGAATTCACCCCTTGCCACACACCTTTATGGTGGCTTGAAGGCTTGTACACAGAACTGGTAATTTATGATATTCAGTCAATCCACAATGTATCTACACAAGTGTTAATTAACCGGCGAAAAGATTGGTATAGGTTCCCAATTATGGGAGCAATGTTCAGAATGTGACCATTACTTAGTGGTAACGTCATTCTGCAATAATTCTATGATTCGTGATTCGTGAACCACACGAATCATATTTAAAGGAAAAATCACATGATTCATGATTCGAGATTTGAATCAAATTTACAGCAGTGAATCGTAATTTGTGCTTCGAATCTAATTTCCTTCGATATTCATGATTCGTGACTCGAATCAATACTAGGTGATTCGTTCCCAACCCTGTCTGAAACTAAGGATCCGAAACCGAGATAAAGATCCAAAACCCAGGCAAGGATCCGGTTCCGGATCTGACGAAAAACCTGGATCCATCCATCACTACTTTTTCACTCTGTGAATTTTCTGAGATCATTAACAGAACCATGGTACTAACAGTTATGATAAAAATGATTCCAATCAGTAGTGCAATTATGTTAGTTGAGTGTGACATGGTTTTTTTTGTATACGAGGACAAAACCTTGTTCCTGCATACAAAAGATAGAACACACCTAGACCATGGCCCTGACAAAAATAAAGTGTAGGTGGAGGGTAAGAAAACAGCACGATGGGCTGTAGGTGGGCGGTAGTGGTACACACAGCTTACAGGCAAGCAGCAGTAGTGGGATGGTAATGTAGAGCATCGGAGGGTAGGGGACTGGTAGAGCAGTTTTAGGAAAATACCTTGCTATGGCCCACCCATGTCTCCCAGGGCTGAAGGGCATGGGCAGTGAAAGGTAGCCCTCATGTCCATGAAGTGTAGGGGAACGGTTGGGAAGCAGTATACCTTGCTCTCCCCGAGGTGAAGGGCATGGGTAGTGGAAGGTAGCACTCGTGCCTGTGAAGCATATGGGCCCAAGGAGAACATCAAGGTCAAAAAGAGGTCGTGAAGACGTCATTTTGACGGTCAAAAAATCCTCTCAATCCCAGGTCAATAATACCTATTTCCTTCCCTCCACCATGACCCAACCACGACCTCTTCTGGTTGGTCAAAAAGAGGTCGTGAAGACGTCATATTGACGGTCAAAAAATCCTCTCAATCCCAGGTCAATAATACCTATTTCCTCCACCACGACCTCTTCTGGTTGGTCAAAAAGAGGTCGTGAAGACGTCATTTTGACGGTCAAAAAAATGGTGTAAAATACACCAAGAAGACATATTTTCTTCCCTCCACCAAGATCCAAGGAAAACCTCTGAGTTGGTCAAAAATAGGTCATAAAACCGGGAGATGAATGGTTGTTCTTTAATTAAGTAAATTAAGTAACCAAATGAAAACTAAACAAAGAATTCAGTGTTTTCTATAAGGAAAAGTATATTGTCCGAGAAGTGAGTTACACACCATCCCGTCTTGGAATAGTCATTTCATTAATAAAAATCACTTCCTGAAGGGAGCATTTTTCAATCACACCTTAACAGTCTTTTCTGCTACTTCAAGCCGGGAAGTAGGTATCTTTTTTAACACAGCAACTGCAAAATAAAAAATAACAGAAAAAATGAGATCAAGTGCATCACAGGCCATTTCTTGAAACTAAAAACTAATTAGCGATATAATCATGAGCATAGTTGGGATTAACGATTTAATGTTTTAGTCCTGATCACCCATAGAATACATAAGCGTAGAAATTACGGGTTGAATTATCGTGCAGAGCTAATAAAATACTAATAGAAAGCATGCAGATACTTACAGGTTTGCCAGTTCCTTCACCTGCCGTTGAGTCTTCATGCCTCGTTTCCATAACGGAAAAATCAAAATGTGACGGGAATGAAGTCTCAGGAACTGACTCGACTAGAAAAAAACTGACTCGATTTCAATATTTCACAGATACAGCAGTGGATAGCTCGAGATATGGCAGCAGATAGCTAGAGATACGGCAGTGATGCGATCTAATGTCGTCTCAGATACCACAGATCGCTTGCGATGGGCGCTTCGCTGATCACTTCCGGTAAAGTGAACCATGTGACCAACGGTGGAAATGAACTCAATTGAAGAATATTAGAATTCTAAATCTTAAGCGAGGCGAAGAAAAAAATGATATATAGGCCTTAATTATTATTTAATATTATTTATGCCGGAAAATATGCCATAAATACATGTCCAAATAGTTTTGCTTCACCAATTATCTGCATTTTGAATAGTGGTCTAGAATGTCGTCTTTTTAGACCACTTAAAAACCAATTCTAGACCACGATAATGGTGGAGTAAAAACATTCAGAAATAGTGAGTTATCGCTGAAGAAGATACCAGAATGTACTTGAACTGCCAAATTAACTATTTTAACAGATTATATCCAAATATCTTCACTTCAGAATTAATGTGGTCTAGGATTGGTTTTTAAGTGGCCTAAAAGACGTCAATGAAGACTACTTCAAGATGTAGAGAAATGGACATGATATATGCCCGTTTAGGTACCTATATACATGTGCAGTGAGTCAAAAATGTATTAATAGTTAGTGTTGCTTCACCAATTTTCGGTATTTTGAGGGTCTTAGGTGACGTCTTTTAGACCACTTAAAAACCAATCCTAGGCCACGTTAATGATGAAGTAAATATATTTGGAATTAATGAGTAATCTTTGTGAAAATGGGTTCCAGGATGTCCTTGAACTGCCAAGATAACAATTTAAACAGATTCTGGCCAGCATTTTCGCAGGTCATTTTTTCTCTTTTCAAGACCAAAGTAAAACCATTGACCATATGGTGACCTTTCTGACCTCTTAAAGACGTCTTCATGACCTCAGTGTTCTCCCTGGGGGAACAGTAGAATGGCAAAATACCTTGAAGTGTTTCTTCTGTAGTATATTTACTTGATATTCAACATAGCGATATAACATTCTCTCAAATTCTGAAGATTCAGGCGATATGGAGTGGAAGCGAAACATGATAACACATAAAGAAAAAACACGAGCCAAATCCACAAAATAAACTTTACTACGACCCGGGTTTCACTGTATTACAGCATCGTCAGGTAGCGTTTATCAAAGATGCACCAACATATATATGAAAGAACCGAAATGGGGGGGGGGGCAAGGGAGGGAGGAAAGGGGAGGAGCGTGGGAATGGACGGTTATTGGTGGTCAACAGAAATGACCAGTGTGGGTAAAAAGGAGTGTGGGAGACGTGGGCAGAAGTGGGTAACAGGGGGTGAGGTAGTCACAAATGAGTGGAAAATATAAAAACAAAAGTCTCAAAAGGTTCCATTGAAGACAAGTCCTCTAGAAGTTTGTTGCAGCACCGGACCCCGTCCGTTGGGTGCTCCGTTGAGAGCTCATAAATGTGGGAGGGGCAGACCCCTGGGTGATGGGGCCCCCTTTTTACAAAGGGTGTGAAATGCGATGACTCCCTTCCTCGCTGTGGGTTAAGCGGTGCCGATGATGGAGGCCTCCTTTCGTTTGCCCCCTTGGTGAGGGAGAAACAACCGAGTGGGGTACCCCTACCCCTGCTGGTGGAACTCGGTGCAGCTCCTTGTCAGTCAGATGTCCCGTAGAGGAGTCGCAAAGGATGGGCTCAGAGAGGGTGAGGGGGGGGGGGGGTGAGGGCCGGTAGTCGGGGGGGGGGGGGGGGGGGGGGGGGGGGGGGGGGGGGGGGGGGGGGGGGGGGGGGGGGGGGGGAGGGGAGTGGACGACACGGCGAAGCCTTTCCTTTCGAAGGAATGATGTAGTGCTGTGGTTCCTTTCCTCTGGTGGTGCATGTGGAAGCAATGGTGAAAAAGGACCTTCGGTACTATTGGTGAGGTCAGGAGGGGAAGGGAGAAAAGCGTGAATGAGTTGGTGAGGGGGGGGGGGTAGGAGAATTGGGTAGGGGTGCTGGTGGACTGATTAGGTTGTCGTGGCCTGAGTTTGATTTTGGTTAAAGTAAACCAAACTTTAACCAAAATCAAACTCAGGCCACGACAACCTAATCAGTCCACCAGCACCCCTACCCAATTCTCCTACCCCCCCCCCCCTCACCAACTCATTCACGCTTTTCTCCCTTCCCCTCCTTCCGATGCGCTCAAGGCTCCACTCCTATATCTTCTTCGGACCTCACCAATAGTACCGAAGGTCCTTTTTTCACCATTGCTTCCACATGCACCACCAGAGGAAAGGAACCACAGCACTACATCATTCCTTCGAAAGGAAAGGCTTCGCCGTGTCGTCCACTCCCCTCCCCCCCCCCCCCCCCCCCCCCCCCGACTACCGGCCCTCACCCCCCCCCCCCCCTCACCCTCTCTGAGCCCATCCTTTGCGACTCCTCTACGGGACATCTGACTGACAAGGAGCTGCACCGAGTTCCACCAGCAGGGGTAGGGGTACCCCACTCGGTTGTTTCTCCCTCACCAAGGGGGCAAACGAAAGGAGGCCTCCATCATCGGCACCGCTTAACCCACAGCGAGGAAGGGAGTCATCGCATTTCACACCCTTTGTAAAAAGGGGGCCCCATCACCCAGGGGTCTGCCCCTCCCACATTTATGAGCTCTCAACGGAGCACCCAACGGACGGGGTCCGGTGCTGCAACAAACTTCTAGAGGACTTGTCTTCAATGGAACCTTTTGAGACTTTTGTTTTTATATTTTCCACTCATTTGTGACTACCTCACCCCCTGTTACCCACTTCTGCCCACGTCTCCCACACTCCTTTTTACCCACACTGGTCATTTCTGTTGACCACCAATAACCGTCCACTCCCACGCTCCTCCCCTTTCCTCCCTCCCTTGCCCCCCCCCCCATTTCGGTTCTTTCATATATATGTTGGTGCATCTTTGATAAACGCTACCTGACGATGCTGTAATACAGTGAAACCCGGGTCGTAGTAAAGTTTATTTTGTGGATTTGGCTCGTGTTTTTTCTTTATGTGTTATCATAACATTCTCTGTTATGTCAGTATTAAAATGGAGACAATAAAAAAAACACAAAAGCTCTTTTTAAAAAAAGTTAATTTAAATTCATTGTTGAAATCTCGTAAGAAGTAAGAAGCTTCTTCCTCTTGAAAAGTACAAGGTGGATCCTTGTCTTTAGGACAAGGATGAGGACATGTTGCCACTGAAATATTGTGGATAATTATTTGGAAATTTGTGGTGCAGCTTTTGCAGAACAAATTCATTAATGCATTATAATTTCATGCAGAAATTCCCCATCGGATAGCAAGAAATGAAAAAGAAGTGTACAAGATATAATTCATTTCCTAAAAACTATGTGTTTGCTCAACTATTTGCTAAGCATTGAACCCAGAACAAGCGTGCATAAAATCGTGAAAAAAAGATTCAATTGTATCTGCCATGTGACCTATGTGGGCAAAGTTACACCTTTCCTCACCATCAAGTTCAAGTTTGATAGTTTTCACTGCATATTGCTCCTGAATGTAGAAATATTGTAGCAACTTTGGCTCAAAATATTTGCTCTGGCTAGTTGCAATTTTCTGACATCCCTCACCATCTGCTCTCTGCCAAATCTGACCTTTGCACACCACTTTTGTATTCCCGGCCACCTTGTATTCCTTTCATTCTTCCCACAGTGTCCTGTAGATCATGTTAGGAAAAACCACCTCTACACAAGCTACAAACTCACATGCTGACTTGGTGGACTGTTGATTCTGTATGGGGTTCCCATGGGGTGGTCGCACAGATCCCTCCTACTTATGGCATTCCCTGCTATTTCAGTCATGCACTACCTCTTCATTAGTAGTAGTGGCATATGTTTTTGTAGGGTGTGTTGACGACTTGGTCTTCTGCGCCTACCTCTTCATATGCTCAATGAATAGTAGGGGATGGGTAGCTCTAAATTTCCCTTACTCCTCAATGTACTCATGAAGTGAATGGTAGCTTACCAATCCAATACCCTTCCTTGGGATTTGAGGTAGATTAGGTTGGAGCACCCAAAACATAGGCAAAGGAAATGTAAAGATCAGCACCCGTTCTATACCCTTCAGGTTGAGTGAGGGGAAGGTAATCGGGGGGTAAACCATCAATGGTCTGGAAAGAGTGTAGCAGGCCTAACGTTACACCTTTCCTACACTTTGCAATGGTTAGAGCCAGGGTAAGTTGGGTGTAGCCATGAGAGTACCAACAAGTGTAGGGTGGCCACTACATTAAGACTCCTCTACCCTTCATGAAATGTAAAGAGCAGATAAATAGCAGTTAACTACACTTCATGACATGTACTACCATCCCTGTATGCCCCATCTACACACCATGAAGAAGCTCATTTTTGCCAGGGGGTTTCCCGAGACTCCAACTAAACCATGGTTTATATTTCAATCATCCAAGTATCTGTAAGGCCTCTCCTCCTATTCATTATTTCACAGAGCACACAGTAAAATGCAATTGTATTCTTGAATCTAGCTTGCTTGTTTAATCAAACACTGATTTATGATAATCTGTTGAGGATTATTCAGGGTCAGGAAATAAAAGCTGGATTATAACATGATAACTTACTTGCTTAATAACAAGCACAGTCACATGTTACACAGATAGAGAGCATAAACCTGAAGTAAAAAAAAACTTATGAGTAGGATAAGGGCGACAGGAGTGGCATGAAATTGAAGTATGTTGCAACTGAAAAATGGTAAGGTGTTGATTTTAATGTCTTGGATAATGAAATTCCTTGTGTGTCATGCATTAAAGGTAAGCAACACCGACTTCCATTCAACAAGTCAGGAGGCACTAGGGCTCATAAGGTACTGGAATTGATTCACATGTTTGTGGATATTTGTGGTCCATTGTCTGAATTTTCTGTTGGTGGGGCAAAGTATATGCTGTTAATGGTAGATGATTATTCTAGAAAAATTTTAAAGTATTTTTTGCATTCAAAAGACCATATACTTCAATATTTTAAGGCGTTTAAGGCAGAGGTAGAAAACCAAATGGAGTCCAAAATTAAGTTTATACAAACTTATAATGGGACTGAATTTGTAAACAAGAGTTTTAAGGTTTTTCTCAAGGAGAATGGTATTGAACACCAGTTAACTGTGCCTTACACACCTGAGCAAAATGGGGTCGCGGAAAGGACAAATCGAACTGTTTGTTAAATGGCTCATTGTATGCTCTTTGACTCAGTGTTGCCCATGTGTTTGTGGACTGAGGCTTGTGCTACTGCCATACACATTAAGAATAGGGTACCAAATAGTGCCTTAGATGGTGGCATACCAGAGGAAGTATGGTCTGGCAAGAAAGTTAGGGTTGATTATTTCAGGGTATTTGGATGTCCTGCTTATGCCCATGTATTTGGCCAGTTAAGGGGAAAATGGGATTCAAAAACTAAAGAACTTGTTTTTGTAGGATATTGTCAGGAAACCAAAGGGTATAGATTAATTGATCCTAAGAAGCCAGGGAAAATCACAAAGGCAAGGGATGTAGTTTTTATGGAAAATGTGACCTATCAGAATGAAAGGGGAGAGATAAAGGGTTCCAATAAAGCCGAAAGGGCTCCAGTTACCTTTCTGTGGACTGGTTGTTCTAATAAAAGAATTAGATGATATCGTTGGAGATTTAACTGGAGTAAATGGGCAGGATGACAAGTTGGATAGTCAAAGTATGGGTCCAATAACTTTAACTGAGACTGAACACCTACCTGAGGTAAATATTACACCCAGTTCCTCAGAATCTGAATGTGAGAGAATTGAGTCAAGTGAAAAAAGATATCCCACTCGTGAGCAAAAGAAAAAGGAATACCCAGATTTTATCTCTTTTATTGCTAATCAGGAGCTAAGTGATCCAAATGACCCGGTTACTGTGAGGGAAGTATTGTCTAGGCCTGATAGGGGGGATTGGAGGAATTCAATGCAGGTGGAAATGTCATCCCTCCAGGAAAATAGTGCTTGGGAATTGATTGAGCCACCTCCTAGAGCAAAAATTGTGGGTTGTAAGTGGGTATTCAAAATGAAAACCAGAGCTGATGGAATGCTTGAGTATAAAGTGAGATTGGTAGTGAAAGGTTTCTGCCAGTCATATGGGGTGGATTATTTTGAGACTTTTTCTCCCGTTGTTAGGTGGTCCACCATAAGAATCCTATTGGCACTTGCTACAGAGTTGGATTTAAAAAATAGAGCATTTTGATGTAAAACCTTCCTTTTTACATGGAAAGTTGAATGAGGAGGTTTTCATGACTCAGCCTGAGGGTTTTGTGATTCAGGGCTGTGATAAGTTGGTCTGTAAATTAGACAAGGCCATTTATGGTCTAAAGCAATCTTCTCGAACTTGGAACATGAGGGCTGATGAGGTACTTAGGGATATTGGTTATTCTAAATTAGCTGAAGAGCCCTGTGTGTATATGAAAAGGGTGAATGGGTTTATTGTAATTGTTGCCCTCTATGTAGATGATTTTTATGTATTTCATGACAGTGATGTGGAGAAAGAAAATCTATTCAAACAGCTTGCACTGAGATTCAAAATTAAGGATTTGGGTGAAGCTCAGAAATGCTTGGGGATGAGAATCAAAAGGGACACTAAACGTGGGTTGTTAATCCTTGATCAGGAATCTTTCATTAAGAGTGTTTTGACCAAATTTAATATGACCGATTGCAAAGCTGTTGCAACTCCAATGTGTGTTAATAGTATCAGTGATCTGTATGGTGATAACAAAAGGTCTTTGGAGGTACCATATCAGAATCTGATTGGTTGTATCCTTTATCTGGCTACAAACACTCGCCCAGATATTGCACATGTTACTAGTGTGTTGAGTCAGTTCAACCAAAATTATTCTGAAAGTCGTTGGCAATGTGCCAAACATGTACTGAGGTGTCTTAAGGGAACCATGAATTATGGATTAAGGTTTGGTAAGAGTGAATCAAAAGGTTTTGAGATCACTGAGATTGTGGATGCAGACCA